>JAGSMT010000027.1:1336564-2004847 GCA_029286875.1 Lamproptera curius | reverse complement strand
CGCTTTGGCCGCTAGCCTATGTCCAGCAGTGAAGTGAAACAAGCTGTTGTTGATAATGATAATGAAAAGTATGCTAACATAACCGAATTTATATTTCACTGTAGTGTACGAACTCGGTCCCGATTCGCACAGTGTTAAAGTACTCGTCACTATATCCGGACCTTTCGAAGATACGATGACAAACGACACGGGCAATTTGCTTCATCTGTGGCTTAGGAAGAACTCAGCTGATGGGAGTTCGGGAATAGAACAGGTAACATTGAAATTTTATCTTTTTATATTCTATTGCACACAAAGGCAGACAAGTAGTCAGGCCATTCAATGGACACTGATCACCGACGGCTTCAGATACTGTTAATACCGCAATACCAGGGTATCACTAACACGCTGATAATGTAACGTCTCGTGTACCTGGTAAATGCGCTGGCTACGTCACCGTTTAAACCAGAAGTATGTTCGTAAAGAAGTGAAGTGTTTATGCACTACTGCTTTGCGGCAGAAATAGGCACCGCGGTAGTACCTTGCTAGTCCCCTACAAAGAGGAGACCCACCACCTCTAAAATAAAATCCTACCG
The DNA here is from genome assembly GCA_029286875.1 of Lamproptera curius. Lineage (NCBI taxonomy): Eukaryota > Metazoa > Arthropoda > Insecta > Lepidoptera > Papilionidae > Lamproptera > Lamproptera curius. The sequence continues at coordinate 2,004,272 of JAGSMT010000027.1, read as the reverse complement.
TAGTATGCCTATGAACTCTGGAAACAGAGCGAAACGTTAATAGTACAATAAATGCATGAAACTCGATAAATCATTTGCTTACCTTTCAATAGTAATGTCGTGTATACAATCGATAAAGCTTTAAACGTGGATTGTTACTATAATGTACAGCAATCGCATTATAGGAAAAAAAACTCAAAAAGTTTGTTTGCTTTAACGAGCAACAGCTCTTGAGATAAGAACTGTTAGTTCAACATATCCGATAATACATAATCCCAACACACGGTAAAACTTATTTGCTCGTTTGTAAATATATCCAGTAGGGCTATTGTAGAAATAATGCGAGTTTAAGGTTTATAAATAAATTTTAATATTTATGAACTATGCGTATGCTTAAATTAAACGTTAATCTGATCTAAAGTATAATTACTTTCAGCGAGTAATATTGCAGGCAGATAGATGCTATGCAGCTGCTTTAGTATGAGTTTTAAAGTATTCCAACTCGAATTGGGAGAATAAAGGCCCGTAAAACTAGAAATTATTTTTATGGAGTGCAATAAGAACTATTAATACATGATGTTCTGTAACGGCCCTGTTAGTCCTACTTCAAAAAAAGTCCAGAACAATCTTTCGCTTAGCCATTGTTAGTTATCATGGGGTCGGCTTCTAATCCATCCAGATTGTACGCAGAGCGACTGGCATCACAACCCAAAAAGTAAAAGTCTTGGTTTTGTACGAATTATAGTGTTGTCGTTATCGCTCTGAAGTGAAATTTCTTTTTCGCTTACAACCTTGAATAGTTACTAAAAAGTTGATAGTATATGGGTGTTTACAGTTTTTTTTACATTAATGTTAATAAATACACTAAAGTATGAAACATGAATAATTGGCCAATTATCTTCTGTATGATTCACATCCCATCGCTTCATTTATGAGCTCATTTCAAATATAACCTGCCGAATGAGCTCGAAATTAAAAAAAATGGTGTTAACTCAATTTTTTATTAGAATGATTGTAATCTTAGTCTTGGCTGTGGTCTTTTAAAACTAAATTAGAACTTTATGAAAATAATGATCTCCAGTCGATTTCGACTACGGCGGCCGATCTATATTAGAGATCAGCCAACTACGCAGGAGATATTATAGCGCACAAGTTTGCGCACAAACACAGGCGCATCAACTGTTCCTTTATACTCTCAAAGCCCGATGGGATTAATAAAAATAGAAAATAAGTAGTAAATAGAAAATTTAAATAACAGCGAACATGCACTAGCGTAAGATCATGGGGCATAAGTAAAATGGATAAAAGTAGCAAAAAAATAAGTGAGTTAAGATGTATACTAAGACACATAAAAAAGGGAGAAAGACAAAAAGAAGAAAACTAAATGTAAAATATAAACGTGTAACATATAAAAAGACTAAGTACAAAAGAACACGTACCACATAAAACAAAAGAGCAAATAAGATCCGTCATGTCAGGGAAAAATAAGATAAAAAAAAAATCAAAAAAAAAATAAGAATAATCGACATAACTGGAGAGAGTAAGGCGCAGTAACGACTTTTTACATGCCCTTACTTTTTAGACAATTGGGTGATCAGCCCAAATTGCCCTAACCAACAAGGAAACGACAATGAAAATATGTTGAGTCCCGCAGGATTCCAACCCACAACCTCTGGTGTAGAAAGCACACGCCCTTAGCACTAGGCTACGGAGGCATTTATGAAAATAATTAACCTCTCTAAATAATTACGTCATATATTTCTAGTTATGCCATTTTATCGTTCGTTACGGGGTCGGCTTCTGAATCCCTCAGTATCAACTGAATACCAAATCATTGCAGCTAACGGAACAAAGATTTTATGCAGCAACTAACTTTGACTTTCACTAACAAATTTAATAACATATATTAATATAATAAATAGCAGCATTCGACGGTGGATTACATATCTAGTAAATGTGTTATCCGCCATGTTCTATAACGACTACTAGTAAAATAAATACCTATTTTTTTTCACTGAACTAAATTTTTGTGCCTCAAGCTGATTTTTTTGACTGAACTAAATTTTTGTGCCTCAAGCTGATCTTTCTTACGTTTTTGATTAAAATGCGATACGTTTTGAAACTACGATCTTCGCAAAACCTATTACTTTATTTTCAATTTCGTATCTCCACTGACAGAGGCTGTGCGAAGTAGTCCATATTTTAATCAAATTATTTCATCATCTTCCTAGCCTAACAAAGTGCACTGCTGGACATAGGATTCTTCCACGTACGATCCGCCACCGCCGCCTCCATCCACCGACATCCTGCACATTTGTACGTCAGTACATCCCTTAGGGGCTCGTCCCACACTGCGATGACCAGTATGATGTTGCCACTCGAGAACCTTTCTTCCACTAAAGCCTCCTACGAAATATGACGGTCACCATCCTTCTGCAGCGGATGTCTGCATGACGCACTTTATCAAATTTCCGTACGAAACTTTTAGATAAAACAAATTATCGTTTTGATGCGTTTGTTGTTTGTTAATGATGTTGTTATTATAAGTAGCATGTTACCTTGTCAACAAGGTCGGTCAAATGTTACGAAACAAACTTGACGCTTTCTTACACATGTATCAGTGTCGACTAGTGTACACATGATTTCGACGATTAGCATGTTTACATGTTGAACACGTGCGTTATGTTGTAGTTTGGAAACTAGGTCGAAGGTATCAAGTATTGTAGGTACTATTAAAAGATAAGTTTTTATGTACGATTCATGGTTTTTAGTGATACATTTTTATATTTTGTTGTTGTAATAAACTTTCATTGAATATTGTTTCTATAATTTAAAGTATTCTTTCGGCTGACTCCATTTTAATATTTTTATGACACTTATCATAGATACACAAAAGGAATACAATAGTATGTAATGTAATGGTATGTTTTAGAAATTAATCTGAAACATTTTTATAAACAAAGGTTTATATATAAATCAATTTTACTTTGTAAAGTTTTATTTTATATAATATGTTATATTTATACAGACAGATAATATAAATCTTTAGTATGTCATAAGGAAAAATAAAAGTTCTTTAAAAACGCTTAACAAAAGCAGAGTCATAAAGCCATTAAAAAAATTAAGTATTTGTCAGATATAAGCTTACGTGGTCTGCTATTTTATTGTTAAACTAGCTGTAGCGTGCAGATTTGTCCTCGCGGTAATATAACAAAATAATACTTTTGTATACAAAATGTACCCAAAGTTACTACATCAACTATCTTCCAGTGAAATTTCTGTCAAATCAAACCAGCCATTCCAAAGATAAGCTAGGACAAACAGCCAGACTGACAATAATTTAAGAAAATGTTGTTCTGTTATATATGTTATAATGAAATCATTTTAAAACGGTTGTTTTGATATTACTAACATACACGCTATTTCATTTATTTTGTAGATATATACATTTCGGATTAAAAGCACAGGGAATAATAAATATATAAAGCTTTTATGACGCAAATTCATTGATTCATTGGAAACTTGAGATCATGGGTTGGAATTTTACGGGAGAAAAATTTGGTATTTTTGATGTTTTTTCTTATTGCTTAGGGTTAAAGGGCGATTCACTTTGATACGCTTCGTACGTTTTAAGGTCAATCACAAAGCCACTTTAGATATTCCAGATCATCTACTTAAGTACCTTTGCATTTATTTTTAATATAACCTAAAAATTCAATAGAGTCACCCTTAAAGTTGTGCAGAATAAACTTTTATTCAGATAAAATGTGAGCGGAAAAGAAGGCGACTACAATAACTCGTGATCAAATAGATACTAAAGGATAGTTGTTATATTATTGGTAGGTGCTTCAACGACAGCACTTTTGGAGATGGTAGGTCCCTTTTCTACAGGGGGCCATCTGGGGTATAACCGCGTTGTGTATTTTGGCCACCAAGCAGTTGTGTGAAAGCACTACTGTCTTTCGGTTTGAAGGGCACCGTACCTAGCGTGTATACTGAGTAAAAGAGACTTAATATCCTATTTCTCACGGTAGGCAGCGCGTTGATAATACCTCTGGTATTGCCAATGTACATGGCCATCGGTGACTACTATCCATCAGGTGGCCTGATCGCTCGACTGCCTTCATAGTCAATAAAAAAGCACCATTTTATGTTTTTGTTTTTTTTGTTTATCAACCACACTGGGGTTTAGTTAGTAAAGAATATACGAAGTCACAGGTAGTGTCAGATCCATTGCTTATGAAATAACACCTTGTGTATGCAAACACGCTCCGTAACGATGGTATCATATGAAACAATGGGTGTTTATTGCTGGCCGTAAAGCGGCAGTTACGGCTCATAAATATTTATTCTCGTTGCTACAAATCGTGAATCGGATATGCTTTCGCGACCTGCAATAGAACTAAGATTTTACGGAACTAATTCCCCATTTTGGTGCTTTGTTTAATTATATATAGTATAATTATACTTTATAATGTATATTGTTAAAATAAGAACTGGAATAAAGATTAAGGTTTCTTTTATTTATATATCTAGCTTGCATGCAATTCATGAGTTCGTTGGTTTTATTAAACAACATAAGGCCCATATAAGACCTGGAATTTAAAAATTCAAGTTTGACCTTAAACTGTATTTAAGAAAAAATGAGAATGAATTGAAATAATAGGAGTATCATACTTTTAAGTGAAATTTTGGTTTAAAATAATACTTTGCTAAAATTAATTCGGTATCTCAACTGGCTCTTTTACAATATACGATTCATAATTTGTGGCTGTCAATAATTGATAAGAAAACGGGAACCTTTTCCTTTTACAAACTGCTAAATGTCCAACACCTGAGCCTTATGAGATAGTAATCAAAGTCTTTAAATTAACTATTATAGATCTAAAATGTGTGGTGACTTTATGTATTTTATAATACATGATAATTGGCTCTGACGCCGGCTCAGCAACAAGACGAATTTTGATTCTATTGCTATTGCAATGTAACATCCTTCTTTGCTTACGTACGACACAATCTCTTTGGCTCAATTAGTCGTCTTAGTCATCATATTAGGCTACGGATTATGAAAAATCCAGTATCACACCACCGAGCCTTCGTCACGAATTAGCAATTGAATTAGCCTTGTGGTAAGGGCGTGTGCTTTAGAAACCGAAGGCCTTGTGTTCGAATCCTGCTAGGGGTCTTGTGTTCGAATCCTGCTAGGGTACTCTATAAATTTTCATTGTACTTTCCTAGTTGGTTAGGGCATTTAGGGCTGATCACGTAACTGTTTGAAAAGTAAGATGGTCCATACGTCGGATGAGCATGTAAAAGGTCGGTCCACCCACCAACCCGCCAGTTGGACCAGTGTTCTCCATTAGGGGGTTTTTGGGATACGGTCCAAAAGCCCCCTAATGAAAAGACGTGCATTAGGGGAGGCCTATGTCCAGCAGTGGACTAACACAGACGTATGATGATGATGATAAACTGAAACTCCTGGTCCTTGTAGAACTCCACAATCTGGACAGTGCGATTGAAAGCAGATCTTGAGATGGACTTTGCACCAAGCGTTTCCAATAGCAGACTCTTGGAATTAGAACATAAGATAGAAGATGAAGTTACTATTGATAAGAATAAAACACATCTTAACAAGACCAGGTTGATGATGATGGAGGATAACGCAGTTTACGTCGAAGTTCTTGGTAACGGTGAGTATCTATACAGCCTAATCACGTCTAATAAAAACAAAGTTTGTGAACAACACTGTTTTTAAAGTTTTACTTGTTATATTTTCCCTATCTAACGGATACACATGGTAAATATAATGGATTTTCCGAAACACTATGATAAACGGTGCAATGTTTCCTTAAGTTGAAACTTAATGAAATTGTGTTATACTATAAATAATAATAAATATATACAATACTATATAAAAAATAACGCCATCATCACTATCCTTAATTACCCGTATAAACGAATATATTTTTGTAATTTCAGATACAAAAATTGCGTTGTGCATATCAAGTACAAGTAACAACACAGTTCCAATAACTGTTAGTTACCATATGGATCCTATTTCTGAAGAGGATGGTATCATATACGCTACGCTACTGCTTCTCGCGCTGTACATCTTGATAATTTTTGAGGTTGGTAGCATACTTTAACGCATCCCATAAAAAGAATCCCATAAAATGTTCCTAGAAATAGTAACGATTTTGAATTAAATATCTTATTGATTCCCTCAGCTTTGTTATGTCAACACTTTTTGTTCCACTTTTTAGAGGTTTGAATTTCGCGAACTATATATATTTTCTTTTCGAAGTACATTCCAGTTTTTTTATCAGAAGTGTGCAAATAATTCGAACTTACGAAGAATCATTTGAATTATCTCGAATAATTCGAAAAAATTGATTATATTATTATATCGCGGTGCTCGATATTACGTCCAAATTCCAATAATTCGAAAATTCGAATAATTCGACTGTAATTCACTATTCCAACTCCCCTATTTTTTGTACTTTGTTTCATTTATCATTCTTCGATTTTGTGAGAATGAAGTAGGTAGAATAGTAAAGGGACTTTGAGAAAGACTCTCTCGTTAGATATTGTCGTGAATAATAATAATTAAAAATATTAAAAACTTTTTTGTAACGTTGCAAACCACTCGAAGAATTTGTAACCACTGTAAACAATACTTTCTATATTATATAATATATACTTTCTATATTATATACGTGGTATTAGCATTTCCAATATTATATTATCTAATATCTTTGTTAATTTTATTTTCATCCAGGTTGTGAATCGTACGATAGCTGCTCTCCTATCGTCTTCGTTAGGTATAGCTGTACTAGCTCTTGGTGGGGCAAGGCCATCACTACCAGAGCTGGTCTCCTGGCTGGATGTGGAGACTTTGCTACTGCTGTTCAGCATGATGCTGCTTGTAGCAATATTGGCAGAAACGGGGCTGTTCGATTACTTAGCCGTGGTCGCCTTTGAGGTGAGGTTATGGTGATCTTTTTTAAGGATAAGCTTGTGCTACAAATGCAGAGTGGCAGCTTTGGCTAAGCCTTTTGCTAATTGTCTTTATTTATATAGTTACTTTCCGTTTTTATTAGATAGGATATTGAGAATGCTGGCGACCCAAATGAGGTGGAGGGGAGGAAGGATAATAAAATCTAATAGGACGAATATTTACAGGTCACAGGGGGGAGAACCTGGCCTTTGATCAACTGCTTATGTTTCTTCACTGCATTCTTCTCCACCTTTCTGGATAATGTTACTACAGTGCTTCTAATGACACCAGTGACTATACGGTAGGTGCCCACTGTTTTTTTAAGGAATCAATTATAAGTCTTCGTGGTACTGTGTTGAGTTTATATATCATCCGCCCGAGACAACGGACGCTGCAAAAAGTCCGAAACGTCGGAATCAAATTATTAACAATCAAAAGGGAAGAATGTACTTTAGTGAGGTTAATAAACGTTTTCAGGCTTTGCGAGGTGATGCAACTAAATCCGGTGCCCGTGTTGATGTCGATGGTGATCTTCAGCAATGTCGGTGGGGCGGCGACCCCTGTTGGTGATCCACCAAACGTCATAATCGCCAGTCATCCATCAATACTTCATGAGGTACGCTGAAGTTACAGATTTCGATAATGTTCTCATCATTATTTATAAGTTTTTTGTTATTGTGATTCTCGTTTTAATTATAGTGTTTATTAATCTATGGCTGATATGGTGTGATTGTGATTTATATTTTAAGATACTTGCAAGAGCAGTAAAATAATGTCGTATTTAAACAGTGCAATTTTGAATGTAAGGCTATTTCTATGTTGATAGCCCAATTACTAAACACTATACATTTTAAATCACTTTCATCTTAAGCAGTCTCACTTGTTATGACATATTTCGCAAAGCAAGTTAGTATTATAGCATGTTATTTGAGATCCTGTCCAATTATACTTTATCAGTCATTGATCAAAATATAGTCTTGGTATGTATATGCACATTATAAATTAATAGTGTGATCGCAATGAACGTTTATATAATTGACTCTTACCTATTCTTTGAACTATTTAAAGGTTGACTGGGGGAAAATGCCTCTGGCGTTAGGTTTGCGAGTATACGCGAATTTTCAAAAATATTCATTACTTATGTTTAATTTTTTTGCGTCAGCAATTGGGCTCCTATTTTAAGCAAGTTGAAGAATATCAAGCTATATCCATTATTAAATATTAGATATATTGTCTCACATATATTATTGTCATCGTTTAACTATTCACTGGTGGGAAGTCCTCTTTTTACAAGGGTGGTGGCTATTCTGCAAAGCAGTAGTGTGAAAACACTACTGTGTTCTGGTTTGAAGGGCACCGCAGCCAGCGTATTTACTGGGCAAACGAGAACTTAACACCTTACGTCCTTGTACGGTAGGCAGCGAGATGGTGATACCACTAAAAATGTCGATAGCTATGGGCCTCGGTGACCACTTCCCATTAGGTGGCCCGACTGCTCGTCTGCCTGCGTAGGCAATAAAAAAATCAAAGAATATCATTAAGATACGTGCATAAGTAGTAATTAAATAATTTTTCTCAAATTTGTTATCTTGAATTTCAGAACATCAATTTCACAACATTCACCCTACATATGGGCTTGGGGATAATACTGGTCGCTGGTCAGACGTACCTGCAACTGAGATACATGTTTCGTGACATAAACAAGTTACGGCACACTGTCCCTAGGGATATACAGGGTGAGATAAATGTAGACCATAAGGTTTTAGGGTAAAGTTAAGGGATTGCATTTGAGTAAACAGTAAGCTCAATGCAATAAATTAATATAATTATGTTTTAAAGGTAAATCTCTAGATCAGGGGTGGGCAAATATTTTGATAGTCGGGCCACATTACAGATGGAAATTTGACTTGGGGCCAAACAGTCTTTTAAATATATAACAATGTCTAAAATATTTAATGCACTAATTTATGTTAGACAAAACCTAATATTTGCGTTTTAAATAATGATATATACAATGCTTCACGGACCAGACGAAAATCTGGCCGCCATTTGCCTTGATCTAGTCTAATAATAATGCTCTTAACGCAAAGATGTAAAAATCAACAGGATATAAACAGATTTACGCTGTGACGGTTTGCGGCAGAAGCCTTTCAGAGTCCAGTTCCAGTTCTGTTTTTACGACTTTAGTCTTTCTAATACCTCCTCATCATTAGCTTTATCCGTCCACTGCTGAACATAGATCTTTTTTAATGAACACCAAGTCAGCCGATCCGTTGTTACTCGCTGCCCATTTGAACCGGCTACTGCACGGAGATCGGCATCCCACCAGAGGTCGAGGCTTTCTGATTGCTTATAATAATTACAGATGCTATATAAATTTATTTACTCATATCTATAATTATTGTAGAAATGCGTCAAGAAATCGCAGTCTGGCGTCGAGCTGCCGCTTCCTTAGCGTCCTACTCCAGAGACGAGGATATAGTTAGAAGAGCGCTAGAGAAAAAGGTTTGTCATATTTTCGATGTTAAATCATATAATAAACGTTCTTCGGATTACGACTACATTCTTCTGATCCTATTCTTAAAGCTTTTAAAAACTGTACTTCTTTGTAAAAAAAAAACATTTGGTAATTGTAAACAATTGTAGCAGTACATTTTGAATTTAGTTCAACGTCTTTTGTAAGAAATTGTTAAATACTTCTAAGTATTGGAAGAATTGAATGAATAGCTGCTATCTCGATGCAAATAGAATAGTTTATTCTTTATCATTTTGGACACAGAAATTACACTTTAAACGTAAGTAGGGGTAACAGGGTATTGAATGCTTCTGTTATTAATATAAATTGATTAATTTCTCTGTCTTTCAATACAATTTTATATAAAGACGTTATTACAATTTGACTTTACATGTAAAGTCTAATTTAAGACACGTTATATTAGTCAAATCACTTTATTGAATGTTTCGTAGTTATCCGAGTCTGTTTAATATTTTGACCGACTTCCCAAAAGAATCAGGTAAGTAGAAAATGCGTATGTTTTTTTTATATGTTACCTCGTTGCCCCGCTTCTAGTGCTTCGATTTTGTTCATTCTTTTTTAATGTTACGTATGTTAATTAGTTCTATATTTTAATAATTTTGTAAAATGTAGTTCAATAGATATTAAAGTAATTATGAAAATTACGTAGTCAAAAATCACTATATCATACGATTAAATAGGAAACGCTGACTCAACCTTAAGAGAACTTAGTTTAGATGTAAATATGTTTTACGTAATCGTACTATTTGAATTGGCCTAAAATAAAGTTCAAAAGAGTATATATCTATGTTATAAGAGTTTCCCAAAAAGCATTTTAAATTAAAATTTAAAAATTTCAGACAGCCATATTCAAACTGCCTCCGTAGCCTAGTGGTATTGGCGTTTGCTTTACAAACCGGAGGTCGTGGTTCGAATCCTGCGGGACTCAACAAATTTTCGTTGTTGTTTCCTAGTTGGTTAGGACAGTTTGGGCCGATCACCCAATTGTCTGAAAAGTAAGATGATCCATGTGTAGGATGGGCATGTAAAAGTGGGTCCACCCACCAACCCGCATTGGACCAGCGTGGTGGGATACTGTCCATAACCCCTTATGGATAGGGGTGTATTAGGGAGGCCTTTGTCCAGCAGTGGACTATCAAAGGCTGATGATGATGATGATATTCAAAGCTCATATAAGATAATACGGATAAAAATCAATACTTTGAAAGACATCAGAGATTTAAAACGCGGTGGCAATTTTATCTAGAGAGCACGATTTTCGTGCTTATATTGCGTAAAATAGTTATACGCCGTCGGTCAAATTTTTTGTTTAAGTTTTACTTGTGTTTATAATAAATTATTTATCTCACTGGACTTTGGTTTAAGACAAATTTGATATTTTAGGTGCAGAAGCTGCACGTGACACTACTGAAGAGGGAGGCGGGAAGTGGAAAGTCTAAATCCGATCCGTTGTTTTGTTCAACGCTAGCGCAAATGAAACAGAAAGTGAGGAGATGTATTATTTAACTTTTACGACGACTTTGACTTGAATAGTATATGTGTTCATCGAGTTTTATACTTCTCCTGTGATCATGAATTCTGAAATACGTCGGAAATATAATAGATATCATCATCGTAAATGTGGATATGTATACATATTGTGTTTTAGGGTTATCCATTACATAAAACTGTCTCACAGCTGATCATGAATTTTTTGGATTAAATAGTTATTAAACGTCCGGAATAAAACTTATATATAATTTAGACATCCTCATCCTAAAATAGTGGTATATGAGAAGCATAATATAATTGCACATTATATAAAATTTATCTATATTTTAATACATCAAGAAACAAGCATTGTCTTATAAAGTACAAATATTCACCTACATTGTGTGTTCTTCTAACGCATTACCAGGCTGTATATTACTTAACTATGAGTCAGTTTAGACTAATCTATAATATATCAAAATGCTGAGGTTTTTGTTATTTTTTTATCCTGATGTTATGCTTAGACATGCTTTAGAAGCTTCATCTAAACAGAGTTCTACCCACAACTAGGTCACATTTTTTAATGGATGTACATATTGTATAATTTATTCTCTAGGATGTGAGATGGTTTAGACGACGGACGTCTGCGACTTAATCGATTGTGGCGTAAACCCCTGAACTGTATTTAATACAGCAGGTAGTAGTGTGCTGCATTGCGACGACTACATGGTGATTGTCTATTACTTGTGTTAGGTACCGATCAGAGACCCGCTACTTAGTCAAGTCTCAGACTTCCTCGTCGGTCGAGACTTCGTTGTCGTCGTCTTTTCTAACGCATTGGATGTGCGTAAGTTTCTTTAACAGCATAGTTCTTGGTTGAGTACTTTATCATGTTTGCAGTAACTTAATGCCTGAAGTTCGAAGATAAACTTTGCTTTCATTTCTGTATTGTCTATACAGATACATAAAATGAATGAATGTCTATTTGTAACATTAAAATAACCGTTTAAATTAGTGAAGATATATAACCGACGCATAAAAAAAAAACAATATTTGTTATAATTTGTGTCTATCTGTCTGTTTATTCTGGTTAATATCTGGAATAGTTGGACAGATCTTTACGGGACGTTAATTGGAAGATGGCTTAGTTGATGTAACTGGGAGAAATTGTGCCTACTTATTTAAAAAAAATGTGATTCTTTGTGTGTTGTAAAGTACTAGCTGTATCATGCGAATGAAGTCGCGAGCAACAGCTAGTACTTATAACGACGTTTTAGATTCTAAGCAGGTTCAAGGGCCATGTGACATACTAAGTTATAAACACCTCAGTCCGTCCCCGTCGAATCAAATTAGTCGAAAATATTTAATTAGAAAATCCGTAGTCTGATCTTTAATTATGGGTAGAATTCTGGCGTGGAGATGTAACGACCCCGCCGCCCACTTGACGGCGGATCTGCCTTACATTGGGAGCAAGACAGATCCGCAGTACAAATGCAAGTAGCAATTACCAATCCGCCTGCTCAGTGTGGCAATTATGACAAGCCTCTTTTTAATGGACGCCGTCTTGGCGTTCATTAAAAAATGCCTGTGTCCCGCAGTTGACTGCTAAAGGCTGTTTATGATGATGATGACAGAATTCTCTCGCAAACAACGTTGTTGTATTGTTTAAAATCGCTTAAGCCTAAGTCCGATGCGTAGTTTAAGAGAATTAAGCACACATAAGGAAGGATTTTTTGGATTATGATTGCTTCGAGCTGTGCTGTGCTTGATAAGCATTTTGGTGGTTATTTGTTATATTATTCATTTATTACTACTCTTTTATATCAGAACGTCTTTCTTTGGGGTGGACGGCGTTACTGGGTGCGATGCTGCTATTGCTGTTGGCAGAAAGGGACGATCTGGAGCCGATCCTTGCCAGGGTAGAGTGGTCTACTTTGTTGTTCTTCGCCGCCCTTTTTGTTTTAATGGAGGTAAGGACAAAGACAAACAACTATTTATAGATATAGCGAGTAAAGATTTTTCTTAGAAATTTTTCGGTAAAGTTCGTATTTATCGTGCTCTATCGAATGGCTATACGTCTCGATATTGTACAATGACATTAAATATTTTATAAATTTGGCATTATACAATAAAATTTCATAATAATGGATACGAAATTGTCGCTTATTTATGATTTTATGACAGTTCGGGCGTCATCGCATTCCGATAAACATTCAAGTTTAACTGAAGGAAAATAACTTCTTCTTCTACTTCTCACGCAATTAGGCGATCCAAATTGCCTTAACGAACGAGGAAACAACAATGAAAATTTCTGAGTCCCATTGCAGGTCTCGAACCTACAAACTCCTAAAGGTTTCAGATCAAGTATTTTTATTAATAAAAAAAATTAAATATTGTAGTAGAGTTGCTTAATAATCTATTTAATTTGAAAGGAAAAAAAAAACTAGAAGTGAGATCATGTTGGTCTTTTAAACCAATTTAAAACAAATATATGATAAATACATAATTATAATAATATTTTCGGATGACTAACATACAACACCATTCTTGACACTGGGCTACGGAGGCAGGCGAAAGTATATATTATTATATTTCGTAATCTTTTCACAGGTCCTTTCGAAGCTGGGTCTTATATCTTGGATCGGGAAGATCACAGAGTCTCTGATTCTTAAGGTTGGAGAGGAATCACGTTTAACTGTTGCATTGATGTTGATCTTGTGGGTGAGTACTGTACTACAGACCAAATATGTTTTTATACCTTTGTAATTAGAATAATTGCATTGATTGTCACTTTTTTTAGTGCAACGAGGTCCATAGTAGCATGTCTGAATATGTCTTCTTTATAATTACATATTTTACTAAGTCGTTAGTAATATGCGAATTATATAATGAAACTAGCTCCCAATGAGATGGAAATCATGTTCATTGATGAGTTGACCATAAGATTCCATTAAAACTGAAAAAGCTGTGATTAAAGTTGCTGCTTTTAGACCCTTTACCTAGTATGCAAATTTGTAAATATGGAGCATATTTACAAATTAAGTAAGATAAAAAACTATAGATATAGTGAGTTCCTTTGTAATTTTCGGAAAAGCTTGTAATGATCATGCTCATTCAAATAGCTTCAGTACTTCTACATCTCATATTATTTAAAGGCATTATTCAATTTGACATTTGATACTAAACAATGACGTTGCATATTAATTGATTCGAAAATGTCACTCATTTAAAAGATCATTCATTGACAGATCGCATCATCGTATCCCGATAAAGATCCGAGTCTTCCCGAAGAAAAATAATTTCTCACTGCATCTATATCAAATTTCCTTACTTGGTGTCTAGAACTGCCTCCGTAGCCTAGTGGTATGGGTCTCCCTGTGGGGACTCAACAAATTTTTATTGTTGTTTCCTAGTTGGTTAGGGCATTTTGGGCTGATCACGTAACGATGGGCATGTAAAAGGTCGGTCTACCCACCAACCAGCGTGGTGCGATACGGTCCAAAACTCTCTAATGGATAGGGGTGTATTAGACGCGGCCTTTGTCCAGCAATGGACTATTACAGGCTGATGATAATGATGACGATGATGTGTTTAGAACTCGTCCCAAAGTTTAATGGCCATTGTTCATTATGAAAATGTTCGAATTTCCTCAATGAGCATTAGTTTTAAGATCTAATGTACTTTTCAATTTGACTTTAACTCAACAACTTGGTATTAGTTAGTTGGTATTAGTATTGAATAAAAGGGCTTTTTATGGATTTTATCCTGTTTATTTAAATTTTAATTGTCGTTGTTTCGAGCACTTTAAATATTTTGTTGTAACGAAATTTCTAATAATTATAAATGTAAGTAAACAAGATAAAATCTGTTAAAAGTCCTTTTATGTAACGTTTTAATTTACTTTTTGTTATCTTAACTTTGTTAAAACGTTTTAAAATATTGTATGTCAAAACCTTTAATTGGATTCTTAAGTTTCCGCTATGAATTCCTTGTTACAAGACAAAAATTGGGTGGTATGTTAACAGAATTACTTACTTGACTTTGTCTGGTATTGATTTTTTGGCAAACGTTTAGATTTTGTCAATGACATTAGCTGTCACAATTAATGTGTTAAAGAAAAACTTAAAAACTGCCGTGTTTTGACTACATTGACTTTCTCAATCAAGGTGTCATGGAGAAACTTGGGAATCGTATTACTTTGTCTACTTTGACTCTAATAATCAATGTGTCAGGGGAGCCCATAAACTGACATCGATTGTCACAATGCAGGTGTCAGGCATCGCGTCCGCCTTCGTTGACAACATACCGCTGACGACAATGATGGTCCGTGTCACCGCGGAGCTGTCGTCCCCTGGCGGGCTGGCGCTGCCCCTGGCCCCCCTCGCCTGGGCGCTCAGCTTCGGCGCCTGTCTCGGAGGTGACCAACGTTTACGTACGGCGATCCATCTAGCTAACCCTCACCCGATCCTTTGTTCCGCTTCAATTTATTTGTGCCATGGATCTATATAGCTTTTTTTTACTGCATAAGAAGGCAGACGAGCAGTCGGGCCACCTGATAGAAAGTGATCATCGGCAACTATGGAAATCAGCTAAAGCACGGGTATACCCAACGTGCTTGATGATGTTACGTCTCGTTCACGCATTCAATACAATGGATACGATGCCTTCCAACTTGGAACACAGTGGTGTTTACACTCTACTTCTTTGCGGTTGAAATAGGCTAGCTTGACAGAAATATTGTATAGTGTAACCGAAATAAAGATACAATGAATATTATGTCAAATTCTAATGCTCCGGTGAACGTGTTCCTATTGGTGTTGAGTTGACGAGACAAGCTCAGCTTTCACCTTGTAATAAGTGACATAAATAGTAACGTTAGACTCCGTAAGGCCACTCACCGCCCTGAGACATGAGATGTTATGTTTCGTATACCCAGTAATTGCGATGACATCGGTGCCCTTTAACCGAAAGACAGTAGTGTTTATACGCTACTAATTTGCGGCAGATGTAGGCACCTACTACCTTAAAGGTCTCTTGTAAAAAGGGACCTTGCTCCGCTAAAAAAATGTAATTAAAAATAGTAGATAATTAAGTCTATATATTTATAACTATTCTAGTGTCGATAGTATAAGCTTTGTTTGGGACTAGATGACGTTGTGTTATTATTTACATTAGCAATGGTACAATTAAGTAAACTGGCAGAAGTTCTTAGGTTTTTTACTTCTTTTTCCACTTTTTTAGGTAATGGCACACTGATTGGAGCCAGCGCTAACGTGGTCTGCGCTGGAGTGGCTGAACAGCACGGCTACAGGTTTACCTTTGTCGAGTATCTAAAGATCGGATTCCCTATCATGGTTGGGAATCTTCTTGTCGCCTCTGTCTACCTGATCTTCTGTCACACCATATTTAATTGGCACTGAGCTGTGTTCTATCGAGTCTATTATCAGAAATATGTATAACTGCCTCAAGACTTGTTGTATTCGCAAATTTGCCCCATTCCCTGTAAAATTTTGTTTAGCTCGCGATATATTAATATCCCGTTGTCCCAATAAAAATACGACTTTATCCGTTGTGTGAACGCCTAAAGTAAATCATTATTTATACTTATCTTTTATTGATCATGTAAACTGGGCAACAACAGACGGTTTTGGTAAGAAAAAAGTAGGATTTTGCAGATTGCAACGTACGTAGAAGCAAATGATAAGGGGTATAAATAAAATAGTGTACAATTAAATATCAAAAAATGGGAAAGCGCTTTTCGCATGCAGTTGTAATGTTGTATTGCTTCTGTTAGGTGTATTAATGTTAACGTTATCTAAGGTTTTATTACATAGACCTAGTTGTGATAGCTTTGTTCTTCTGCATTTTAATGATTTGATGTTTGTTTAATTAGCTTATTATATTTTTGTAGCGTTTTCGGTGAGTTTAGTTTGATATTATATTTATTTGCAATGTTATTATTCATAATACCTGTTGCAATAAATCAATTGGCCACTGCTCTGATTTAATAAAGCCGTCGAAATCGGGTGTTACTTTTACAAAGGCCTTATAACGTTTTACAAAAAAACAGTGTGTTCTTAAACAAAACTAGATTTAAAAAAATGATACCCAAAGTAAGAATAATTCAATTGCAAAATGATTTTATAATTATCGAATCATTTAATAAGTCTCGCGGTCCAATTCGATTGTTAAATATTTAATTTAATATTGTAGCAGTATTAAGTGCAAATTAAATGTGATATTTATTAGTGAAATACATAGACAGCTTTTAGTTATATTGTCTATATAGTGAACTTAATTTAGATGTTGAATTTTGCTATGACAAAGTCCAGCGTCGTGCTGTAATGGAACCAGAAGTTAGAGCTTCCAGATTGGTCGGTGGACGCGCTATCCAATAACCGCGTTATGTTAACTGTTATTAGAAGTAAAAAATGGCTATATTAGACTAATAACGAGTTATTATAGTAAAGAAAATAAAAGCTATAAGATATATCGAAAGAACGAAAGCTATCTTCGACTAATAACTGTTATATTCTACGATTTGTCGAATATAGTCATTATTTTGGCGTGAATCGAGTATAACATTAGACTTTGTGCAAATGAATTTCGGACTTTACTTAGTCCGGTAGCGTGTTGTCAGTGTTTTAGTTATAGAGTTATTCAACGGTAATATTAAATATAAAAGGTTTGCTTCGTCAGTGCTTTTATAAGCCGTGATCGAGCATTTCAAGCCTTTTAATAGGTATAGTGTAATCTGTATAGTTTCCGCTATATTTTATACAACAGGAAATTTTTATAGTTTGATTAGTTCAATAATAAAAATCATTATCACAGGAGATAGCGTGACTTCGTCATGTATTTTTTGTTTTTAATTGATCGATTAATAGTTTGGAATATTCGTCGTCTAATGGCAGAAGCTAATAATTTTACTTTTTTGAGGAATTTTATATTATTTTTATGTTGAGGAAATTTATATGATTTTTATGTTTTAAAATTTAAATAAACATATATTTTTTCTGGTTAATGTAAAGGTTAGGCTATTTTATCTGAAAATTGAACCTTTTTTTGCTTTTGCTTTATAATTACTTCACAATTTTGATTTTCACAACTGTGTTCCATTATAATAATATTTGAGTAGTTATACAATACATTACTTGTTTACATTTGAGTTTTCAGATTAATCGAAAGATTGAATTTTATGGCGTTGTTATCGATAAAATCAAATTAATTTTGAGTAAATTTAGCTCTTGGATTTACTAAGGCCAAAACGAAATAGTACGAAGCCACTTTGCTTCCATTGATTAAAATGGCAAAATCAACTATGATTTAGTTACATAATTTGCCTGTGAAAACTTTTATATTGATTACTGGTTATGCTGTAACATTTATTTTTTTAAGATAATATAATAAGAGAAAAGATTTTAAAAAATGTTTTAAATTAAACTTGTCCTTTATATTATAAGTAAACTAAAAAAAATGTATTATCGGTATATTCTTAATATTTTCTTTGAAATGTGCACATCACTTAAAACTTGTTGAAGGAGTTTGTTTTTTGTAAATTTATGTATAATAATGAACGATGTTATTCAATTAAAAATGTTTTATTTAAATATTAACGTTTGTTTTCAATTATTTTTACCTTGTGCATCATCACCAGCCTGTGTTAGTCCACTGCTGGATATAGGCTTTTCCTAATGCTCGCCTCCTCCATTAGGGGGTTTTTGGATCGTATCCCGTAATTTTACCTTAGTAATACATTTAATAAGCCACCCACCCACCCGCATTGGACCAGCGTGGTGGGATACGGTCCAAAACCCCATAAGTTTTACGAGCTAATGCGTTTCTGATTAAAGCACACGCATTTATCCATCATTCAAAAAATACTAGTGTATTTTTGGATAAATGATGGATAGATGTATATCTAAAAATTATTAGGGTTATTTTTGGATAAATGACACGTGGAAAGTCTTAAGGTGTAGAATGGTCTTATTACGCTGCAGACAGGGTCAATCGCTTGCTATTTGATGAAATTTCTAGTCATGTTTATTCAATTGGGAAGCGGATAACGTAGTTTGAAGACGCAACTTCTCAATTTTACCACGGCATTTTAACTATTTTATTTGTCTCCGTCGTGGTCATTTCTCTCAAGTTATTATTATTGTTATATTAAGTAAGTTAGAAAGATTTCATTACGATCAATGCAGAACCAATCAAATAACAATTTTTAACTGGGACGTATGGCACCTGACTTCCACAACCCCTATGGCTAAACTGTATTAAAATATCAAATAAGTTCTGAGAATTTTTTTAAAAAACAACGCTTTAAAACGCTTCTAATCTGAGGTTACGTATTCATCTGACGTTGTCAAATGTCTCTTTATTGGGAGTCGATGCCTCAACAAGTCGTCAGCCCATTTTTTATGAAGCTATATATATATATAGCTTCATAATATTTACATAAAGGAGTAAATATGTAGTACTCCTAGGGAAGAATTCTTTCTTCTTTGTTCTTCATTCTTCAATCTCTCGCTTTTCAATTTCAAATCTTTTACCAATTTCTCCAACTACAAGCTCCGAGCCGATGCTCTTTATTAGAGAATGTTGAAATCGTTCAACTGCGGCATCCGATCTTGAATGGAAACAGATATAAGTATTAAAAAAAAATATATTAACTCAAGAGATATTATCGTGCACAAGTGTACTCGCAAACACAGATGTCACCCACTCCCTGCACTCCCAAAGTCCGATCAAGTGGATAAGCGAAACGAACGGAAAGAGATCAGGCGCAGGAACAACTGTATAATAATGTGAGACGCTCATCTAACGCATGGATCGTCTTACTCTACAGGCAATCGGGTAATTGGCCCGTATTGACTTAACAAACTTAGAAAATTTATTGAGTCCCACCAGGATTCGAAATTAAGTTATATCATCGTAATCGTAATTTAAGTTATAATTATAAGTTTTTAAAGAACGAAGAACACACTAGAAGAAAGAAGGAAGAAATAACAAGAAAACGCTAAGTTTTCTTATACATTACGTTACATGTCTCATATGCAGCACGTGTTTCTTTTTATCAATTAAATACTTTGAGGTATTTTCTTTCTGAAATAATACACATTAAGCAAAAAATAATAGAGTAACCCTAAATTTGACAGCTAGTTTATAGGATATATATTTATGTGACAGGTGTACCTTTACATTTCACATATAACTTCAACACAACCCCTTAATTCTTCAAGTTGGTTTAAAAACCTTAAATCACTAAAAACCTTATTCGTCCTCGGGATCATAAAAATCTCTTTAACCTTAAACTCCTACAGAACTACTCATAACATGTACTTCTTTAAGGTCACTTAAAAACCATAATCTCTTTCTGGACCACTCAATGATGAAAATTTCTTCAACTTTAAAAAACCTTCATACTGGGCAGCAAACATTACTTCATTACTAACATTTACAATAATCACCAACACAAATTGACTGTTAGCCCTATTAGCCCTTGATTTATAATTCGGAGGTCGTGGGTTCTAATCCCGCGGGGAAAACAACTTTGTTATCTTGTTTTCTGGTTGGTTAGAATAATTTGGGCTGATCACCCAATCGTCTAGAAAGTAAAACGATCCATGCGTCGGATGGGCATGTAAAAAGTCGGTCCACCTACCAGCCCGCATTAGACTTGCATTCGGGAAGGCTTATGTCTAGCAGTGGACTAACACAGGCTGATGATGACGATGATGATGAACCACTATTGTTATTTGTAACTTTTTACTTGTGTACTTTTGTGTACTCTGTACTTTTGAAACTTTTTTATAGCATTTTTACTAGAAATTCCATCTTCTGTAATTACAAATTCAATTCCACCAGTACACCTAATCAGGTACTTCAAGTTACCAAGCCTTCTCTTAAATCAGCCTAGTGACAATATATTTTGATGCTTTAGTGGTGGTAATTGATTTTATTCAAGCAATCTTCCTTATTACTGTAGCCTTTTAAATTTAATTTATACTTAAAGTCTATAATAAAGTAACTAAGGCATTGCTCAGATATGCACTGGCTTTCTATAAACATCTGCATCCACTGCATGTGTGGTTAAACAATAAGTGGAGTTGGACTGCTCTGTTGTGCATCCGACTACCACTTTATTCCAGATTTTGGCTGCTGGCAAAGTCCTTTGAGTAACGCATTCTGTTTTGGTTTACCACTTTGAATTTATAAGCTTAGCTTTCATAAGCTACATTTGTATTTGATCAATAAGAGGAGTTGGACTGCTGTCTTTTGCATGAAACCACTTTTTGGTTAGTGGAAATCCAGCTTTTGAAAAGTAAAGCACGGTGATTGTGTTTAACTCATCATTTACATAAGCTTACAGTATGTGTCAGCTGCATCAGCAGCTCAGTAATAAGTGCAATAGGACTGCTCCTTTTTGCATCCAACCACCACCTAAGGTGCTTTTAGACCTACGAGTTTAATAGTAGTATTTTAGAAAGAAAATATTCGGGACAAGAATTCATTACGTAAATAAATCAAGCACATACATATTCTATCGAACATTAAATGACGTCTTTCTAATCAGGCATGTCTAAGTTGAGAAGAAATTGCAAAAACTGTTTTTAACTGTAAGTTAATACTTGGGACTAAAATACTACCATTAATTAGTTTTTATTGCTAAAACTTTGCAATATAAACAATGTTTCTGCAACATGTATCAGTATGTCACCCAAATTATGTTAAAATATATAATTATGTTAAATATTCCATATCTAACAAGAGACATGCTTATTACCGCAAAATGTCACAACTGTTAAAGTAAATTACAATAACAGTCAAAACTAAACTCTGTAAGTTTTGCAACATTCAGATGTTTATTTATTTAATTTGTTACACCAACAAAGTTAGCGAAATTCAAATCAAGCAGTCGGCGTTACAGTGCTGCCGCGTTAGGCACAAGTGCCACTGCAAAGTACTGCTGTGTATCGTCCGGCAAACTTTGACGTCGAGTCGTACAGTTTCTGTTAGATATGTGTTAGCGTAGTAACGCTCGCAGGCAAGTTACAGTACTGTAAGTAAAACACACGACACAACAAGCAATGGCAAAAAGCACATGGCGTTTAGCTTTTCAAAATTAATTTGTGTTTGCTGCATCAGGCGGCAGCTAGGTAGGCGCTCCTAAAACGCTTACACTTGTGGTTTTTATATGTTGTGTTGATTGGTAGTTTAGTGCGGTTCTCGGCGACCCAAACTAACAAATAATACAATCGCCAGACCGTCGGCATCCTATTCCGTATACCGATCGTCGACGATCCTTAGGTGACATAAACAAATGCCTAACTCGCGTACCTTCTGTGCGTATTCTATCTTTCACTTTTGGAAAAAGTGTCGGTCGGAAAGAAAATACTACTAACTTTAGGTGACATAATTCAAAAAGCTATGACGAATATCTCTATTTTCTCATGTGACGGAATTGCAACAATGCCCTTTCTGTTATTGCTTGCGCTTTAGAAACCGAAGGTTGTCGGTTCGAATCCTGCGGTGACTTAACAACTTTTCAGTGTTGTAAAGTAATACGAAGCAAACTGCCTCCGTAGCCTAGTGGTATGGGCGTATGCTTTAGAAACCGGAGGTCGTGGGTTCGAATCCTGCGGGGACTCAACAAATTGTCATTGTTGTTTCCTAGTTGGTAAGGGCAACTTGGGCCGATCACCCAATTCTCTGAAAAATAAGATGATCCATGCGTCGGATGGGCATGTAAAAAGTCGGTCCAGCCACCAACCCGCATTGGACCAGCGTGGTGGGATACGGTCCCAAAACCCCTAATGGATAGGGGTGAATTAGGGGAGGCCTATGTTCAGCAGTGGACTATCAAAGGCTGATGATGAAGTAATGCGAGCTGATCACCCGCTTGCGTCTAAATAATTAAATGATAAAATGACTCACACACCTGATGAGCATGTAAAAAGTCGGTCCTGCGCCTTATCTCAATGTCGGTTATCCATCCCATCGGGCTTTGAGAGTATAAAGGAATAGGTAGTGCATCTGTGTTTGCTGTACATTTGTGCACTATAATATCTCCTGCGCAGTTGGTTGTTTTCTATATATCAGCCGATGGAATCAACTTAACGGACATTATTATTATATTTTGTCATTTGTGGTTTTGAGGAGCAAAACCATGTTTTGAGACGGTAAGCGGCGTAAATTGATCACACTCATCCTGATGAAGGACCTCTTTCCGTAAGAAGTATACTTAAGCCATCATAAAGAAAAAAAATAAATATACTAAATATTTTTATTCAATGTACTTTTCATTTTTTTCCGATAAATACCAGTTGTCACACTTCTAAGGCACACATTGACGTCCATTGGAAAGATTTCACATATAAAATAATCTCCTACAGATATGTTAAGATTCTTTGATATCCCGTTTATGTTGTTTTAAGTAGCTCTGAAATAAAAACACATTACAAATAACATTGTTTTTTGTACATTTCTACTGCACAAATCGCTCATATTACTGTCTAACTTTTAGATTCTTTTTTATAAAATATACTAAAAATTCTTGAGCAATAATATTCTAAAAATAGTTGTTACAGACATAATTAAATTATTAATGAGGGGTTTTTTTTAGACAAATCAAATCCACTAATTTACGGATTTTTCGCGTTACTTATTTATTTATTCCCGACGTTCCGGATTCTTTCAAGCATCCGTGATCACGGGCAGACAAACTTGGTACATAACAACATATACCAACTAAGTCTTTGTTTAGATTTGATATGTATAATAATCGCGTAAATAATAGATAAAAATTTTAGACAAAGTTATAGTTTGACCCGCATGGCGCAGTGGTTAATGACCCTGATTGCTGCGCCAAAGGTGTGGCTTGGATTTCAATCGATTCATTCGATTCGAAAAATATTTTGCGACGAGCCAAGAGTTTTTCACGTGTCTGAATATTTGTATTTATATTATATAATCACCAAGTATCCATGGTAAAGCTATATTTGTTTAGTTTGGGACTAGATGATGTAGTGTTAATCGTCCAAGAATGTTAATATTAATTTTATAGTTTTACATACCTGTTCAGCCATTTTGTAGAGCATCATCGATGTTTCTGGACCCGTTTGTTTAACTAAAGCTTTGAATATACCGCAAGAGCATTATCTTTTAATCTGAAAGTAAATTAAAATACGGATTTATAAAACTATCAAAAGGTCCCTAAATGATATAAAAAATGGTTCGTCACTCGGTTTGTAATATTATACATACTCATTCGTAAAGTTGTTTATCTTTGACTTTTCGGAGCTAGAGTTATCTTGATTTGAGACCTGTAAAATAACGGAAAACTTTAATTAGTTTTGAGATTCGTGCTAACTGAACTATCCATGTCATGTCACAACAAGCGAAACAAAACCGCCTCCTTGGTCTACCCGTATTGGCCTTGCTTTATAAACCGGAGGTTGGGAGTTCAAATCCCGCAGGAAAAAAAACTTTGTGTTCTCGTTGTTTTCTGGTTGGTTAGGACAATTTGGGCTGATCACCCAAGTGTCTGAAAAGTAAGATGATCCATTCGTTGGATGGGCATGTAAAAAGTCGGTCCACCCCCCACTAGCGTGGTGGGATATGGTCCCAAAACTCCCAAGCAAAAGGCTGCACGCCTTAGGGGAGGCCTATGTCCAGCCGTGGACTAATACGTGCAAATCGAAAAACGCAATTGATCCAAAGATTACTATCAATTTTATTGGTAAAATATTTTAATATCGGCCACAAGGGCTCCATTTGCTACTTTCTATTTAAAAACACCTAATAATATATGTTTATTTAACAAAGTGACATTTCATAACCGCCAAGTCTTAAATATAAATTTACGAAGCGATAAGAGCGGCGTTCAACTTATAATAATCGCTTTTCTCATAACTACGGTACCCTTTAAACCAAAACGTAGTAGTGTTTTTAGTTAAAAAAAGTAACTAATGTGTGGCACGTTCCAAACAATATTATATGCAATGGAATAAAATGTATATTTAAATAGAGTTTAAGTAAACAAAATTATCATTTAACGAGTGAAATTTTAATAAAAAATATCACGGACTTCTAACAGCGTGTATCTATTTTACGCATTATAAGCAGGTAACAACGTGGTTTCCGTAAGAAAATGCGTCGCATTTTCTGCTACCGCATTTTAAATATATTATATTCATTTCATCAAAATGTCGTCTATCACACTTTAATGTATAAAGAATGAAATTTGTTTTCATTAATCAAAAATACATTGCTATTTACTAGTTATAGTATAAAAAATAACAATATCAATAATCGAATTAATTTGGAATTGAGATTATCACTTAGATCAAGTAATCTATTATTGAGGTCAGCTCCTGAACTTAAAATCTTATAAATTGTCACAGCAACAAGTAACACAACTCTACAATAACAAAAAAAATGACTCAAATCTACAGCTAAGGTAGAAAAAACATACGCTCCGAATTGAGCACCTCCTTTTTTGGGAAGACGGTCAAAAAAGTTTTGTTTTATATTAATTTCGATTCTTACCCTAGAAAGCTGTGAATACCGTGGCGGTATGTCATCTTCGGCTGCCGCTGTAAGCAACTCGAAAGGATGTCCGGACTCGACTACTCGGCCCCTATAACACAAGTATCATTACATACCTGTACACAATATTAAACATACAAATAAATCCAGTCATAAAATATACCAATAATATGATTACATAACTGCCTCCGTAGCCTAGTGGTATGGGCGTGTGCTTTCGAAACCGGAGCTCGTGGGTTCAAATCCTGCGGGGACTCAACAAATTTTCATTGTTGTTTCCTAGTTGGTTAGGGCAATTTGAGCTGATCACCCAATTGTCTGAAAAGTAAGATGATCCATGCGTCAGATGGGCATGTCGGTCCACCCACCAATCCGCATTGGACCAGCGTGGTGGGATACGGTCCAAAACCCTGTAATGCATAGGGGGTGTATTAGGGAAGGCTTATGTACAGCAGTGGACTATCACAGGCTGATGATGATGATGATGATGATTACATATATCGCAAGAGCTTGCGGTATACAAACCAGAGGTCGGAAGCTGAACGACTTTTCATTATTGTTTCCTAGTCGGTTGGGCAGTACGAGCTAATAACTCGATGGCTAGTAAACTAAGATGATCCATGCGTTCAATGGGCATGTTTAAAGTTAGAACTGTTGCTAATGTCTCCTGTCGGTTAAGCCATCCGACCCATGACCCTAAGAGTGTAAAAAAAGGGAAAGCTCCTGTGTCTGCGCGTACTGAGTCTCTACTATACCTCATGCATAGTGGGCTGATCTATCTGATCTTGCTCATGATCTCTTACATTGTACCGCCTTAGTTAGAATCGACTTCGACTCGGGGACATTATTGTTATTAGTATTATAACATTGTTCATTTGGAATATGTGGTAAATTTAAGCTGAATGCTGAACTCACTTGTCCATGACGATAACTCTGTCGTAGTCCATTACTGTGTTGAGCCGATGTGCAATGGTCAGTACGGTGGAGTTGGCGAACTTGCTTCTTATCGTCGCCTGGATCTGCTTATCCGTCCTGCGTTAACAATTTTATTAACACGCTCAAATTAAGTGTATGCAAGTGCAGATCATATAAGTATGACTGTTATTTTTCCTTGAAAAAGGTTAAAATTCATGTTTTTAACTGACTTTTTAAACTGACTTTATGTCTAGAAATAAATGAAATTTAATAGAACATAATAATCATAATTAATCATATCGTTGCAGTCTCATTCGGACCGCTCAAATGATTGGCATTTGACAATAGAATATCATTAAGTCACATTCTATTCGATTGATGAATAAGTTAATACATTTGGGAGCATTGACATCCATGAATGAATGGTTGTCAAAATGATTTTAACACACCAATACCAGACTGTAGCTCATTATCATCATCAGCCTGTGTCAGTCCACTGCTGGACATAGGCCTCCCCTAATGCACGCAACCGCTTCCGATCTTCGGCTATTCTCATCAAGCCCACACCGACCACTTTGCGAATGTCATCATTCCATGTTGCCGCGCGGCGTCCCACGCTAACTTAGCCGAGCCTCGTTCTCCACTCTAGAACTTTCCTACTCTAACGGTTGTCAGTTCTATTAGGTACATACTTTTATATAACTTACTCAGTATCAACGTTGGCAGTTGCCTCATCTAGCACCAAAACCGCACAGTTAGCAAGAGCGGCCCTTGCAAGGCATATGAGCTGCCGTTGCCCCGAAGAGAGGTTACCACCACCGTCACCAACTTTGGTCATCAGACCGGCCGGCATGGCTGACACCGTCTCGCGAAGCTCCACCTTATTCATAATGCAAACTTTATTACCTAGCTAAAAACATTTCACTGATAGGCTGAATGTATTATCAGAGCGTCATAATTCAATTTATAATTTACTAGTGACCCGCCCATTCGCACGGGATCTATGCTGTTAGAAAATATACCTACAATATTAGGCATGTGTAAGCATGTGTAATATAAAGCATGTCTCTTCAATCACTCTATCTATTAAAAAAACCGCATCGAAATCCGTTGCGTAGTTTAATAGATTTAAGCATACATAGGGATGTAAAGACAGAGAAAGCGACTTTGTATTATACAGTATAGTGTTGTTATAAAATTCCCAAATATATAAAGATAGATATTTAAGAGTAGATTTATTAAAACACCTATCTATTGTCATTATTATTCTTAAGGTACTAATTTGGTCATAAGTATGGACTACTGCATTGGTCACTCTTAGTAATCGAGTATATTCCCTTTTCGACGTTAGGTCTAGAATAGAACCGGTGTATAGGTAATACCTGGTCTAATGCAGTATATATCTGTGCATCGCTGTATCTGCCCTCTGGGTCCAGGTTATCCCGCAGCGTGGCCGCGAACAGCGCTGGCCTCTGTGGCAAAGCACATAAACGCGATCGCCAAGCCCGAAGACCTGCTTCTTCTGCACTCACACCATCCACGCTTATGCGTCCTGATACTTTGGCCAATCTTTAGGAAGAGAAGCTCATCATCATCATAAATCATAAGCAGATTTTAGGAGTCCACTGCTAGAACTAGGCTTATTTAATGAATGCGGCCCAATTAACGGCTGATCTTGCTGGCGTTCATTAAAAAGAGTTGCTCATAATAATAATTACCCAGCTGAGCAGGCGGATCTTTCTTTCTCCCACTGTAAGGCTAGTCCGTCAAATGGGCGGTGAGGTCATTACATTTCTACGCCAAGATATGTTCACTTATTGAAAATAAAATTAAAAATAAGCTTATACTGGCGAAAAGTTTTGGTTACCTGACGATGCCGAAAAGAAATAAACTTTAAGGGATCAATAAACCACGCGCTATTCTGTCACATTAAAATTATCTACAAACGGAAATAATAATTAAAATTCGTTAGCATTTACCTTTGAACCGTATACGTATGGTTTCTTTTATTTATTATTCTAATATATTTGGGAATATAATTTATAATATAACTGAGCTTTAAGGCCTTAACACAGAATGATGTACTTAAAATTATAGCGCCTACTAGTGCATTATTTTATACCTGAATAGTGCTGCAATCAGGGAGCTCTTGCCAGCACCAGTTCTGCCCACCACAGCTACTTTCTCTGAAGGCGATACTGTGAAGTTAACTCCACGTATAGCATACGCTGGATCCTCTGTCTCATTAACCTCTCCATCTTCTTCTTTCTTAGGTGGTTTCTCGTATTCAAGTGAAACGTCTTCAAATACGATTTTACCTGAAAGATTTTTGCATTGTTTTGTCTTAAAAATATCAATTGCCTTTTCGCTATGCCCGAAAAAATATTAGACATAGATTATATTTCTGATTTTGCTAGAGAAATGAAAAAAATTACCAACCTCTCGAGGGCCATTTATCGAAATCCATATCTGGATGATGCTCTTTTAAAATATTTTCGTCTGCTTCAACCGGCTTCTCTGGAGGTAGATTATTGTATTCCAAAATTCTCTCGACCTAGAGGTACAAATAAACGTTTAAATGAAGATACTTCATCATTTTAAACTATATTGATAGGACAATAGCATACTCATTATGGATATACTGGTATGTCTATTCGATGAGGAGCAATAGCATATCGTTTAGGTTATTATGTTTGTTCTTTCGTGTAAAGCAAGACAAGCAACACAGTAGACATTTTGCACTATCACTACTGCACAAGTGTTGGCTGTTGTAGGCGGAACACAGAGGACGGTATGGGGTAGTACCATCGCCTAGTTCTGCCGCAAAGCAGTAGTGTGAAAAAGCTACCATGTTCCTGTTTGTGGGGCACCGTAGCTAGTGCATTTACTGCGTTAACGAAACTTAACGCCGTATTTCTCATCTATAGGCAGCACTCTTGTAATACAACTAGTATGTCCAATTTCTATGGTTGTTGGTGACCACTTTCTATCAGGTAGCCCGACTGCTCAACTGCCTGGGTAGCAAATAAAAAAAACAAACGCCGAACGTATTTATCCAGTCTTCTGAATAATGGGGACCTATAACTGTTATTTATTCGTGCAATAGTAATCGCAGTCATTTTACCGTTAAATTAAAAATATTTTCAATGAATTTCTTTACGCTTGGTTTTGTATATTGTTCGGAACAAATTGGTCGCCACCCATATAACAAATGTAACTACCGTGTGATAGTTTTGATCAAGAAGAATTACATACATATAGTGTACATTTATACACTATATGGGGACTAGAGTGGAGATCGGGGCTCGACAAACGTAGTGTGGGACGCCCTGCGGCAAAATGGAGTGACGACATTCGCAAAGTAGCCCATGTAGGCTGGATGAGAATAGCCGAAGATCGAAAGCGGTGGCGTGCATTATAGGAGGCCTATGTCCACCAGTGACACAGACTGATGATGATAATGACGATATGTATATTTATATTTTCACTTACCGATGTCATCTGATTTTCTACATCGGCGGTCTGTCGCATACCGAACTGGCACATGCCTACAAGCCCGATTGCTTGAGTTATAGCCAAACCCACATTGCCTCCTCGATTCTCTGTCAGAGCAAAGTTTCTGTTATTTTAGTCTACATACTTGATACGGATTTAATTGTATCGCAAATGTTATGTAATGAAATGCCCTACAACTGTTTGTTAATTAGAGATTGACACACTATTAAATATTTAAAAAATGTAGAATTATATTAATAAATAGGACAAGCTTGGGACAATGAACTTCAGAGAAAATTGCAGTCGACCAAAAATATTTTGCAATAATAATGAAAAATATTTTCTCACCATAGTATCATGCACTGATCTAATAAAGTAAGTGGATACATGCATATCGTGTGCGAGACTGATGCGCTAAACTACAAAAAAGCTTGTAACGTCGGGTCATCAGGCCTATATGAAACATAATAAGATTCCCACCTTCCGTGGTGAACAGGAAGAAGCTGAAAGTGACGAAGACGAGGTACAAGCAGCAGACCATATCCATCCAGAAGCCAAACGCCTGGTTGGTGTCCAGTACCAGGGTCCAAGCACAGCTGTGCAAGTCCTGCAGCTTGTCGAACTCCTGCGCGAGGGTTCGCTGCTGCTGGCCGAATGATCGGACCGTCGTAAGACCTGACACGGTCGCCGCTGCGTGGTTCAAGCTTTGACTTCGAGCTGGTAAAACATGGCTTTACATTACGTTTTACAAATTTTAAATATTGATTCATTCGAAACATCAATCAAATAAAAGGATTGTTGTTGACTTTATTGCTTCCATTTAAGTATTAAATTATATTATAAATGCCACAATTTCGAATACTTTTCACCGGTTGGGGTCACGAATAATTTGTAGTATTCGTGTAAAGAAAAGAATTAATTAAAAGTAAAATAATGTAACTACCATATTATAGACAAAACTTTAAAACGAAAAAATTTAACTTGTTAAAATTGTTGTTGTTGTTGTTATATTATTATTAATTATTGTTTGATAAGGGTTATTGATGTTATATACGCATATGGTTCCGAGTTGGTTGGTTGGGAACGTACCCATGAAATTGGGGAAAACTTTACATTAATTTCTACATCTAACCGATTACCGGTTCATGAAATTACGGAACACTAGTACTAATTTTTAGCAATGTACTTCAAAATTCGTGGACAAATTGACGTCCATTCGCTAACCACGCGCGGTCCATTGGTTGGCAACGCAGCGTCTCACCGTGGATCAACCGTTGACAACGAGTGAAAACCACGTTGGGGCCGTTAGAAATGTGCACCAGGTGCTTTTCATAAGCGTTAATATTTATCCTTAATGCTCCAGAATTACTATATCACATCATCAGCCTTTGTTAGTCCAGCTGGACATAGGCTCCTAATACACCTATCCATTAAGGGTTTGACCTGTATCCACCACGCTGGTCCAATGCGGGTTGGTGGAGTGGACCGACTTTTTACATGCCCATCCGACGCATGGATCATCTTACTTTTCAGACAATTGGGTGATCGGCCCAAATTGCCTAACCAACTAGGAAAGCAACAATGAAAATTTGCTTAAGTCCCGCAGATTCGAACCCGACACCTCGGTTTCTAAAGCACATGCCCATGACCACTAGGCTAAGGCAAGGAGGCAGTATTACATATAGTTTATGTTAATATTTTCTTTAACTCGTATGATAATCAGGCGAAGCCGTGGATTTATAAAATATTTAACTTTATATTTTTTATGAATTATTTTGTTCTTTTCTGACAATGCATTTGTATTGATCAAATGTATCAAGAGCAAATCTACGACGAGACGATGCCAACTGTAGGTAACACTCATAAAACATGAACTTGACAAGCAGTTTTACTTACCAATTGCCTCTATACGTTTCAACTCTCTGCTAGTGCCGAGAAATAGTTCTCGCAAGAGGTATAGAAGCAGTGTTACTACAGCCGTCGGCAAAAGAAGCCACCAATTTGCTAAACAGACCACGACAAGTACTGATATGACCTCAAATAAGAACTGAAACAATAATTTTATGTGAGTACTGGATAAAAAGAATTTTTCGTTTGACTAAGGTTGCTGTTAATTAGTTATTGCCGAAGCTTCGTGTTAATCAACATTAATAATGGTAAGAAGAAGAGTAAAGTTCATTCCGATAGCATTTTTCTTTGTTATATAAGTTACATCATCAGCCTGTGACAGTCCACTGCTGGACATAGGTGTATTAGGGGACAAATACACCCCTATCCATCAGGGGGTTTTGGACCGTATCCCACCACGCTAGTCAAATGCGGGTCAATGGCGGGATGGACCGACCTTTTACATGCCCATCCGACGCATGGATCATCTTACTTTTCAGACAATTGGTGATCGGTCCAAATTTTCCTAAACAACGATGAAAATATGTTGAGGATTCGAACCCACGACCTCCGGTTTCTAAAGCACACGCCCATACCACTAGGCTACGGAGGCAGTTACAAGTTACCCATCCGCAGTTTCTGTTAAGATGTGTTTTTTAATAGCTAAAAATAACATTAACATTTAAACATCATGGACATACAATTGTTTCGTTGCAATGGACCTATACAAAAGGTCAAAAGAAGTGCACGCCGTCAAGTAGTTTTTATTTATAGTTTAAAGGACTTGCAGTATTTATATGTCTTAATAGTATTCACATACCCCAATGCAGTCAACTAAGGTAACTGGCAGCAATGAGTCGACCTGCCCCATATCCTTTGAGAATCGATTCAAAATTCGACCCGAAGGATTGTGGTGGAAGAACCACATTGGCGCATTCGTGACACCTCTGTAAGATATTTATAAGGTCATAGAAAATATATGACAGTTTAGTAGAATTCATTCTTATAAATAAATAAAATAAATGAAGGCAGTAAATACAAAATGTGTTTTTTTGACTGGATCTACTTTGTTGTACAGAATAAACAAGTAATAAAATGTTTTGTATATTACGTATTTATTAGCACATACTTAATATGGTGTGAAACATAACAAAATCTACTGGTAAAATAGTTCCGTTAAGTGTTACTACTAGTTAACTCGGATATCACGCAACCTAATGCGCCCTATAAGCCGGAACACAAAACTCTTTGCTTAATACCGTTCATCTGCAGTAAATACTAATCTATACTAATTTTTACGTATGACTATTGGTGTTTATTACATTTCTTTACTGTACATTTAAAGTTTTGGTATCAATGTGTTTATTAATATTAATGATTAGTGTTAACTAGTTGTTAGCATTAGGGCTAATCTTCGAGGGTTTTAAAGCATTATATAAATATAGCCTGCCTCTAGCCTAGATGGTGTAGGCGTGTGCCTTAGAAACTGAGGTCGTGGGTTCCGAATCCTGCGGGACTTAACAAATTTTCATTTTGTTTCCTGTTGTTAGGGCAATTGGGCCGATCACCCAATCGTCTGAAAAGTAAGATGATCCATGCGTCGGATGGGCATAAAGTCGTCCACCAACCCGCATTGGACCAGCTGGTGGGATACGGTCCAAAATCCTCAATGGATGGAGGTGTGATTAGGGCCTATGTCCAGCAGTGGACTATCACAGGCTGATGATGATTGATTGATAAAATTATGGTTACTTAGTAAATGAATACATCATCACATTATTAGCCTGTGTTAGTCCACTGCTGGACTTAGGACCCCTATTACACCCCTATCCATTAGGGGGTTTGGACCGTATCCCACCACGCTGGTCCAATGCGGGTTGGTGGGTGGACCGACTGTGACATGCCCATCCGACGCATGGATCATCTTACTTTTCCGGCAATTGGGTGATCGGCCCAAATGGCCCTAACCAACTAGGAAACAACAATTTGTTGAGCCCCCGCAGAATTCGAACCCACTACCTCCGGTTTATAAAAGCACACGCCCATGCCACTAGGCTACGGAGGCAGTAAATTAATAAACTGAAGAATAATATGTATATACTTTACCTAAACATGGTGTCGTGCAACGATATTGAAGCTTTAATACACGTGTTGTAAAAGTAAATTAATTTGTTCCAAGTCAAAAATATGCAGACGCCTATTAGGCCAGCATAAATGTAAATGCACTGGTCGCGGGTTAACTGTAAATAATTTGCCGGATTTTTTAAGGTATCTGAAAGGTAATTATTACTGTTATTTACATGTACTTCACATCATGTTCTCTACAAACTACGCTAATTATAATTGAGTTAAACTTTACAAATACCTCTTTTTTATATCATTACCTTTTAAAAAGTTACGTTAACGGCGTGTAAATAATAAATGAGTAATTAAAATGTAGGTTCATTGCTATAATTATACTTAAAATTGTCCACATCACATCATCAGCCTTTGTTAGTCCACAGCTGGACATAGGCCTCCTAATACACCCTATCCATTAGGGTTTGGACCTAATCCACCACGCTGGTCAATGCGGGTTGGTGGGTGGACCGACTTTTACATGCCCATCCGACGCATCTTACTTTTCAGACAATTGGTGATCGGTCCACATTGCTCCTAACCAACTAGAAACGACAATGAAAATTTGTTGCATCCCGCAGGTTTCAGAACACGACCTCCGGTTTCTAAAGCCATGCCCATACCACTAGGCTACGGAGGCAGTTAAATTGTCCACAAAGTGCGAATTTTATACGATATATTTTTGGTAATAAATTAAATTTTAAATAATGTTCTTTTCTTTGACTTTTATTAACAAAAATACAGATATTCATCATCATCAGCCTGTGTAAGTCTACTGCTGGACATAGGCCTCTCCTTATCCCTTAAGGGGGTTTCTGGACCGTATTGAGTTTGAATTTATATCCCACCACGCTGGTCCAATGCGGGTTGTCGGGTGGACCGACTTTTTACATGCCCAACCGACACATGAATCATCTTACTTTTCAGACAATCAGTCCAATTAAACCTAATCAATTAGGAAACAACAATGACAATTTGTTGATTTCCGGCAGGATTCGAACCCACGACCTTCGGTTTCTAACGCGTGCACACGCACTTAGTACTAGGCTACGGAGGCAGTCAGATTTTAACTTATTATAAATAATTATCACGATTTTTTTTAAAGTTTCTAAAGTCAAAATGTAAAAAGTCGGTCCACCCACCAACACCTATTTGACCAGAGTGGTGGGATACGGTCCAAAACCCCTTTAGGATAAGGCGTGCATTAGGACATAGGCCTTCCCTATGTCCAGCAGTGAATTAACACAAGCTAATGATGATGAAAGTCAAAAAATATCTTTTATATAAAACCACTCCATCTAGTGTCATGTTTATATTCGAATTCTTAAATTAATATTAAAAAAAATGATTGATTTTAATGAAAGTGTTGTAAAATATTATAGTCTACTTTTTTGCTCCTAATGAAAAGCAGTATAGAGGAAGGAAGATAAATTGTTATAGAAATAATACGTACCAAAATCGGGGGGAATCACATTATCTGTTTTATTGCTTTCGCTAGAGTTCCGATAAAATGCGTTATTTGATTCTTCTAGATTTACCCTGAAAAATAACGAGCCTTTAGACAAGAAATGAATAAACAATAATCAATAACAGAAGAATACAATTCTGTTTATATACATTTTTCTTAAAATGTTGCTGCCCTAGCCTAGTAAAGAATTCTGCGGGTCCTCAACAACTTTTCCATGTTATTTTTTATTTAGATAGGGCTATAGCGGTTGCAATTTATAATAAATTATCGACAGTGTTATTATTTATCAGATCGTAAGGCAGCGTTTTATTACCATCTGTGATAATAATAAATAATATTCCTGGATGATTAACACTACATCATCTAGTCTCATACTTAAAAACGCTTGTAAAAGCTTGTTGTAGATGACTGATAATTACATAAGTTACCTTGCTTTTGTAAATAAATTCATATAATACAAATGCACCCAAACTAGAGAAAAACACTATGTCTTGACAAAATATTTTTGCAGCGGTGGGTATCGAACCCACAAACTTAGGCGCACCAGTCAGGGTCACTAATCACTACGTCACGTGGGTCGTAAGACGTTTTTTATTGTTTTAAATTGGTGAGACGAGGCGGACGTTCACCTGATGGTGAATGTTATGCCGTGCTCGAAAAACTGCTTAAGAGCTCACCGACCTGAGAGAAGATGTCACTTCTCGATTAACCTGTAATTACACTGGCTACCCATCTAAACAGAACACAGAAATGTTTACTGCTACAGTTATGTGTTGGAAGAGACACCGCGGTGTTAATTCCTAAGACAGTGTACTATAAATAGGCACCTTAAAAAATATTAATAAGAAAATATACCATTCTTTCATCCAGATGTCTACAGAGGAATAGAAGAATTGCGCAAAGACGAACAACAAGACAAGCCACACTATAGACCAGGCAGTTCCACCGCTCTTCACGTATGCTAAATAAACGCTGCTATCAACAGAGCCTTTGTTTTGAAATTCACCTGAAATTATGCAAATGCACGATATGATTGACGTTATAATGATAGAAAACTTCTCGGTATAGTTGTAGTTTTGAAACTACAAAGCAAAATTTAGTTATTAATAATTGGATTGGTTCGAAACATTTAAATTGTTATGAGAATTAACAGAAACAAACTTTTCTTGAGATTTATTTACACATTAGTGACTTAATGAACGGTTGACATTATCCATTGCTTTATTTAATTGTTTCTTTTTTATTGTTATATAATACACACGGATAACAACATTATAATATAAAGAATACAACAAATATTTATTAACATTCAAAACATTGAAGACAATTTTATATGGTCATCTTCAATAGCATTCTGACTAATACATTCGCCTAATATAAAAAATCCACCCTCCCACCCGCCGCCACCCGCATTGGACCAGCGTGGTGGGATACGGTCCAAAACCCCCTAATGGATAGGAGTGTATTAGGGAAGGCCTATGTCCAGCAGTGGACTATCGCAGGCTGATCTGATGATGATGATGATGATGATATAAAGAAAACTCATACCTTCGTATTCAGGGTCCTCGTTATTTCCTTCATATGACACCTTTGATGTTACCGATATCGTACGCTGCACTCCAGTTTTTTCGTGGCCCTTCAACAAGTAACACAGTGATACGATTATTACATATTCTTTTCTCAAGCTTTTGTGACATCAGCTTCAAATCTATCGAGAATCTCCTCTTAACTGATTTTATAATTTAAATAATTGCGATTGAAAGTTTGAAAATTGTATGTATATACATAAAAACAAAAAAGTTTTTTAAGGCATTGTAATCCACATCAAAAAAATACAAGGATCAAGCATAGTTACAAACTACTAGCCTGCGAAGAATACCTAAATCTTTTATTGGACAATGTGCTCGCTTTTACAACAATATCCCAGAAAACGTTCAAAATTTACCCAAAAAAAAAAGTGGCAAGGAACGTTTTTGTGTTAAAGGTTATTACAATATAAATGAGTTTTTAAATGGTAAACACATGGTAATGGAATGCTCGCTCCAGGCTTTTTTCAAAAATATGATAATTTTATGCTTCTAATTGTTTGTTTATTGTTTCAATTTTATTGTGAAAGATAAAAAAAAGTCCCCCTGAGTTTCTTTCGCCGGTTCTTCTCAGGTCAAAGGCGTCCTTTTCCGAACCGGTGGTAGATTTTGACAGTCAATAAGTGGGCGTTTCGCTCCTATGTTGAATAAATGGATTTAAATTTGAAAACAAATTGAAGGCACTAGAGTTAAAGCAATGGACAAAAATGGTTTTGATTACCAGAACCTTCTGTTTCTTCTTGCTGTCTTACTTTTCTATATCAATATTTTGCCGAATATCAACAACGTCCTTAACAATTTTGTTATCGAGTAAATTTTATTGTTATATACTTCCGCAAATAATTAATACTTACCGATTTTTCATCCTTTTTCGCTAATTGCTCATTGTCCTCTTTAACGTGGTCTTCAATTTCGATCAACTTCTCGAACTCCGGGATGCTTTCTTTAAGATCATTATAACGACCTTGTGCTATTATCTAAAATTATAGAATGGTCAATTAGTGAATGGTATATGTTAAACTTCACTCTTTCACGAAAAAATGCAAATACGATAACTAAAATGGGGATATATGACATTCAAAAATATGTGTGTGATATAGGTTTTCTTTCTAGTTTTCTGTTCTAGTTTTTCTGTTCAAGACCTAGCGGTATTGGTCCTTGCTTTATAAACTGGAGATGATGGGTTCGAATCCCGTGGGGAAACAACGTAAAAAATATTTGGATTATTCAATAATTATCAAATATAATTATTATCGTTGTTTTCTGGTTGGTAAGGACTACATAGGCCGATCACCCAATTGTCTGTAAAAAAAGATGATTTATGCATCGAATGGGCATGTAAAAGCCGGTCCAGGTTGTCAAGACCATCTTTGACAGTCGTTGACTTCCTAGTCAGACTGTTTACTGACAACTAATTCATTAGGTTGTGGAGGTCAGATGCTGGTCGCTCTGCGTAAAACTTGTTATTGTGGTAAATTTGAATGGATGGATAACTTGATAACTTGAAAATGGCTACGTGAAAGATATGGGATTCACGCATTATTGATTATTGCGTTGCAAAAGTTGAAGAGTAGCTTAGTTAGGACTGTATAAAGTTACCTTACTCATTCGAAAAACAATATAATGAGTATTGGCTAAATAATTTTGATTATCATACATAAATATTCTATGCCTCACCTGACCGGACCGCATAACGCACACGTTGTCAGCATAACGCGCATACTGAAGCTGATGGGTCACTAGTACTACGGCTTTGTCTTTTAGGAAACCACGCACACAAGTCTCGTATATTGCTTGAGCAACCTTGGTAAACATCAGGATACACATTAAAAGCAACACAGTGACATGACTGGAATTATAATTAAAACAAAGTACCAGGTTATTCATATCATATCATATATCATATCATCAGCCTTTATTAGTCCACTGCTGGACATAAGCCTCCTAATACACCCTATCCATCAGGGGTTTGGACCGTATCCCACCACGCTGGTCCAATGCGGGTTGGTGAGTGGACCGACTTTTTACATGCCCATCCGACGCATGGATCATCTTACTTTTCAGACAATTGGGTGATCGGCCCAAATTGCCCTAACCAACTAGGAAACAACAATGAAAATTTGTTGCGTCCCCGCAGGATTCGAACCCATGACCTCCGGTTTGTAAAGCACACGCCCACACCACTAGGCTATGGAGGCAGTTCCAGGTTATTCATTACATTATAATAAATATTAATAATATTTCTGGACGAATAACACAACACCATCGTGTCCCGAACTAAGCATAGCTTGTGCTATGAAAACTTGATAACTGATAAATTCATAGAATTACTTTTATAAATACAGACACGAGAAAAACAGTAAGTTCATTACACAGTATTTTTTCCGTGGTGGCAGTCAAACCCACACCCAAGGTCACTAGCCACTGCGCCACGCGTGTCAAAAAACATTAGATTAAAAATTATATATAAATAACCTAAGTGGTCACAAAACAAGAAGAAAAACACTTTTCATAATCATAATATCTTCGTAGTTCCGACTATATTCGAGATCAGCCAACTGCACTAGAGATATTATGGTGCAAAACAAGCGTACGCGCAAACTCATATGCACTCACTTCTTCCTTCGTATCATAGTCCAAGGGGCGGATAACCACCACTTTTTATTATAGACGTTCTCTTGTTTGCGCGATTCATCTTCGATAAAAGCAAATTTAACTGTTTGGATAAAAAGCTTTCAATTGTCGCCTATAAGATTTTTCCTGAATAGAACTTCTAATAATGCTATTTCGTAACTTTCTTTGCTTGTCTCTCTTGTCCTTCGTACATAACAACTTGATCTCAAATCTTGATCTTTACAAGTGGTAGGTATTAATCAAATACCAAAAGCAATAAACATTTATCTCGTAATTAAACACTAGAAAATAGTATTAGTAGTAAAGTAGTGGCATGAAAATTATGGAAAAACCGCAAGTTATATTAAGATAGCAGGTCCTCAATACAAATGGAAGAACAAGAAAATCCATTACTAATACAAGAACTAATATTAATGTTGCTAAACACATGTGTGAGAGCACCATCATACTTTCGTATCAAAGGCACAACAACTTTTCTGTCATTTTGATTTAAAAGAAAGTCTTTCATAAATAATTTTGTAAAACAATAAAATCAGATCTTTATAAGCATGTTTCTTCTATTTTAATTATTCTACACAACAACAAGGATAGAAAATGTTGAAAAAGCAGGATTCAATGATAAAATTAATAATACAAGGATACAATAATAATATTAACGCAAGGATAAAATTAATCTTGAGCAATGTAAAAATTTATTATTATTCATCTCATGGTTCAATATATTTTATTGCATATTATCTAGCTATTCGTCTTCATTAATTTATTTACTAATATATTTAAGAGTTTCTTATCCTTGATTATTACCTTTGCATCAACAGCCGCCAAAGGATCATCTAGTAGATAAAGATCCGCCTGCTTATAGACGCAGCGTGCTAAGGACACACGGGCCCGTTGACCCCCAGAGAGTGATGAGCCTGGTAGAAATTTAAATTTTAATGTCAAAGTCAATCCCAACCACAGGTTTGTAACAGAAAATAATAAAATACAATAGATAAGCTACTTGCAAAAGATAGATTTAATGTAAAAATCATAAAATCTTAATGCTTTTTGTAGAAACCAGTTTTTGATTACTTAGTTGGGCTCAAGCTACATATTACTTCAGTTGTAATAGGATTACAAATCTTTTTGTCGTAAAACTAACATCAACTATTTAATGTATTATTTATTTTTCTAATTCATAAAAATTGTTTTAGTGCTTGAATACAAAACTTTAATTTTGTAAAAACGTTTCAATATGATTTTATTTAAATTAAGAGAACATGGAAGAGTATAGGTAAAATTTTATTAATGCAACTGATTTTTGACCGACTTTCCAAAAGAAAGAGGTAATAGATTCGGAGTGTATGTTTTTTTATATATGTTGCCTTATTGCTCCGCCTCTAGCAATCTGTTATTATTAGTATTTTTTTCATTCTTTTTTTTAATTATAGATATTAGCTTCCCATCAGTCCCATTTTTTATAAATTTTGCGATGAGTAGTTTATTAGATATTTGAGCAAGAAAAAATAGAAATCTCGTGCGATTAATTCACAAACGCTACCAAACTATAAAGATAGACATAAAGTATGTTTTGCGTAATGGTACTTCTTAAACTTGTGAATAATAAAGTCCGCGAGCGCAAATATCTATGTTTTAAGAATTGTCCACGATAACCAGTTTTTTTATTAAAATTATGCATGTTTTAAGCTCATTTCAGGTGATGTAGTTATACATAAAAGTTAATACATTTTAAAAAATCTTCATTTTACTAACATAAAACATGTCATTCAAGGCATTTTTATTAAATGAATATCTTTAAAGGTATGAGAGAATTAAAATGTGAGGGCAGAAATCACGGGACAATTTCAGTTCGTTACCCGCTTATATTGCGTAAAATGGTTCTGAATTTATTACTAATAAAAACTACTTGTCATAAAAGAAATGGCAAAGCTTGTACGATTACCTCTCTCTCCGACGACAGATTTGTCACCGTGTGGTAGAATTTCTAGATCACTTTGCAACTGACAACATTCTATCACCTGTTTGTAGCGCTGTATGTTGAATTCCTGGCCGAATAGAATATTTTGCCGCACCTAAACGAAATAATCAACAATTCTTAAAATATAAACTACAATGTTTTTCTAACAGTCAGTTTTGATTAAAGAAAAGCGTTTAAATAGTGATCATAGCAAAAATATATTTTGGGAAGAAAGGCTCTCGAGTGGCAGTCTCGTACTGGCCATCGCAGTGTCAGAGGACCCATAGATGCAAACGTGCAAGAAGTCGGCGAATTCAGGTGGCGCGGAATCGAAACATATGGTGGCTCTTGGGGAAGGCCTGTGTTCAGCAGTCGTCATTGTTAAGCTGATATAATGATGAAAATGATGATTTTCTTTAAATTATGTATGTATATAAGTGTTTTTAGATATTAGAAATAACCCATTGAAAATAAGTTAACATAAGGTAATTTAACTTACATAAATGAAAAAATCATTAAAACATCTTTAAGCTCATTACAATAATAACCTCTATTAAAGTTCCACGTATATGTACAACACATACCTTAAAATAAGTGGTTATAGAAATATAACAATATAACTATACTGTTCTACTCACAGAGGCATCAAACAACCAAGGATCTTGAGCTGCATAAGACAAAGCAGCGTTTACATCAATGTTGCCAGAAATCGGGCTCAGCTCACGCATCATCGCTTGAAGAAGGGTAGATTTTCCTGATCCCACTGTACCCACTACTGTCGTAAGTGTTCCACGTTTAATCTGTTAACAATCTACATCGTTATTTTTATTATTATTGGGGTCGTCTTTTTAGACTTTCAGTAAAGTTATAAAATTTAAATAAGCTAGGGTAATAACAATTTCCTCGTGGATTATCTATGTTTGAGTCATTTTTAAATGAGACGATAAGCCATTTTGGAATTATTGCCTATGGAGGAATCATGAAATTAATATGGAACATTGTTTTATATAATTGTGGAAAATGTCGTACCGATAGGTTAATTTTTATCAGTGCTGGTATGGTAGTGCTAGTGAAGTTGTCATCCGATGTTTGCCACTCGGCCGAGTAATTATTCAAAGACAACAGAACGTCTGACTTCGCTATCCTTTTTTGAGTTCATATTTCTCGTATTTTGGTGGCCTGTAAATTTGTTTAAGTAGTTAGTAAGTACATGTCTCGTTGAAAATTTCTATTCAGGTTCGAGTTGCAGTAGTGTCTATGAAATAACGAAAAAATGCCAGAACAAAGTATCTGGACAATCAGAACGTCTTTATGATAGTAAGCATTACAATGTAAAAGGCAGCGTATAACGCCACAGTACTTATCAAACGGGAACACAGGAGTGTTTATAAAATAGTAGTAATCTTATATTACTTATAACATTACGTAAATTATCATCACCAGCCTGTGTTAGTCCACTGCTGGACATAGGCCTCCCCTATTGCACGCCTTCTCCATTAGGGTTTTAGACCGTATCCCACCACGCTGGTCCAACGCGGGTTGGTGGGTGGACCGACTTTTTACATGCCCATCCGGCACATTGATTTTTCAGACAATTGGGTGATGGGCCCAAATTGCCCTAACCAACTAGGAAATAACAATGAAAATTTGTTGAGTCTGAGGTTTCTAAAGCACACGCTCTTACCACTAGGCTACGGAGACATTACGTAAATAAACCATAATTCAACAATAAAAAAAATTATCTCCTTTCCGAATTTTTTCTCGGTCGGCTATGCCTGAAAAATGATACACGGTACTTACTCTGTTTGAACTTTCTCGTAAACGCAATTAGTACGTGGACTTGATCCTTGTTCATCGATCTCAAGTAAATCAACTCCATCCTGATTATTAACCTCTGGCAATAAGAGGAATTCTTGGATCCTCTTGACGCTTACGTACGCCTCTAACACGAATGATATGGCCATTGGTAGAAAGTCTACAAGTGTGTATTTTAGATTTTCGTAGTAGTAGAAGATGACAAACACCTTGGCGGCGGTTAGGTCATTCTGCAGGAAGAGATATGCCAGTATACTGAAGAAGATTGCAACTTTCGTGTTCAATTTGACGCAGGATATCATCACGGCGCGCAACCAGCACATTTTCTTTAGCACGCTCATTTCTTTCCTGTTAAAGTAACCAAAAAAGTCTATTATACTCATACTTTGTTGTCCATTGATTTGGTTTTGTATTCAAATTTAATTTTTGGCAGTTAATGTGGTTCACATATAAGCCTATGTCCAGTACATCAACCCACCAAACCCTTATTATAAATGTTTGCTACTAAAATTTCCTTTAAATAATATGACTTTTATTAAAACCATACAATACTGAGTGCAGAGCTCAAAATTTGTAAAAAGGGTAAACGAAGTCCT
Source organism: Lamproptera curius (assembly GCA_029286875.1). Classification (NCBI taxonomy): domain Eukaryota; kingdom Metazoa; phylum Arthropoda; class Insecta; order Lepidoptera; family Papilionidae; genus Lamproptera; species Lamproptera curius. The sequence goes on along the minus strand of JAGSMT010000027.1, from coordinate 1,960,269 downwards.
GTAAGCTTCGGCATTGACGACAAAAGATCAATAACAATATATTTGTAAAGATATCAGTCCTAATTTATCAGTCAATGGTTCCGTTCTTCAGTACCTATTTGCTCTTTTTCAAAACTTTTGTCTGTCCAAGTAAAACGTATCAAAATTGACTTTAAATTTTTAAATTTAAATTAAATAAACTTGTGAACTAAATATTCACTTTCTAGCTTCGCCGATGATTCTGGCGAAAGCGTTTTCCCACGCGTACATCTTGATGGCCTCTATGCTTTGTACCACCTCATTCATTAGCCGGATTCTGTTGTCAGTGCGTATTGTTGTCTTGTGTCGAAGATTGCTTGAGATTTTTCCTAGGTAACCTAAAGTAAATTTAAACAAAACCTAATTAATAAACTGGGTTAGTTAGATAGATAGACAGCATTTTGTTTTAAAATGCTGTCTTCCTGCTTAAAGGGCACCGTTGCCAGCGTAATTACTGGGTTAACGAGATATAGTACCTTACTCAGGGCAGTAAGCGGTTTTGTGGCGTCTCAAGCTGCTTTTTATATGGACAGGGTGTGCCTTTTCCTTATAGGCGTAGGCGTGGTACACCTGGTGGTAAGTGATACCTCACTTAGGAGCCTGGAGCCAACCAAGTGAACCGTCCTGCTACTCACACCGCTTTAAGTAATAAGTAATAAAATTGAAATGGCATCTAATTTTGTCATCATAATATTTCAAGTGCTCAGAGAAACATTGTAAGTTAAATACTACGCTGGTTTAAAACTTAACGAGATTTTTCTTCACTATCGCATCATACATTTCTTGGACCGGAACAGATATAACTGCAAGCTTTTTTCACAACGAGAAAAACAATATGACTACGTTAACTGTTGCTAGAAAAACAATTTGGACAAAGTGCTTCACTAATAATAAATAAATGTTACATAGATATACCTACACCCTGCATATACTTTAAGAGACAACCCAATCGGCGTTACAAAAGTAGGTTTTCACGAACTTTACTTTTCTACTAAAAGTAATGGAATGAAACCTTGCTATACTTTACAATGCATTACGACAGCGGCTTAACCTATGTTAAATAATTGCAGGTGCCAACTACATTCGCAAGTCTTTTTTATTATCATTACTTCGCTATCGCAACCTGCTTGAGATACGACGAATTAGGCCGTTTTTATAAAATATTTTTAACTACAACATCTCACAAAAGTTTTTATTGGTTAACCGCAATACTCTTACTACAGATTACGACATCCCTCACCTTGCAACGGTATGAACAGCAGCAGGAATGCGACACCGAAGAGTGTGGCAACACCGATCTGCCTATACATCAGATAGATAATGACTGCGCTCTCAATAGGTGCCCGAAAGAGGTCCACAAGGAACAGTATCGCCATGTCGAATCGCTGGGCGTCGGTCGTGAGGAGGTTGACGACATGGCCTGCCAAACCCTCGGATGCCTGCCCACCCACTGTCAAGTCGAGGCGCAGCAGCTGTGAACTTACCGATTTCACTCAAACAAATAATGGCAACTCATGGTTCTTTTTGTAAATAGATTCGTAACTAAGAATATTATATATCCAATCTTTGTTTATTTATTACTGTGCCAATATTTTAAGAAAATAAACAAGTGTATGATATCCCTTAAATGTGTATGGATAACACTTTATTTTACACAGTAAAATTAACATGAAACAGACGGGAGAATTACTACAGAGAATTTCATTCAACTTCCTCAAACTTAATTAACAGGTGAAAAGTAACTACAAATAGTTCCTACACAATTTTATATAAATGCCAAATAGACTAGAAAATTACGCAAACAAATATATGTATTAATACTTTCTGGTGCTTACACGAATACTATACATGACAAATAATACAAACAGTATAATTTTAGATACATGGTAAGTAATTAAACGCGATAAAATGCGTTAAAATTGTATTATTTATCATTTAAAATCAAGTTGTTCATATTGGTGGACCGCCTTTATTTTCTATTTTAACAAAAGAGCAATAGTTTTTTTTATACTTTTAATTTATTGACATTACTTATTTATCATGTTTATTTTGATTATAATATTATAATACAAATCAACAATACAAGTTATTTATATTATATTTTGACAATCTGGTATATTGCACTATTGCAACGGTTTAAAAGTATACAACGTGCGTTTAACCGGCACCTATAATTTTCTTCTCGAAGTATATATACAAGTCAACTTTATCAACAAAATCCGAAACACTTTAAATGTACAGCTTACACAATCGGCGTGAATTATTGAATTTAATGTTTTTGTATGAAGTTTTAAAAGGCAGAATCAAATGCAGTAATCTTCTTGACAAATTACTGCATTTCTTGTTCCTTACAATTATCCTCGAAAGACAATTTCAATCATTTCATGCATTCTATTCAATAGGACAAATCTCAGCCATCATCAGCCTATCTCTAAAATTTGACCTATATATAACAAAATAAATACCTAAGAAATATGTAGTGTATTCAGTAACTCTATAACAGATTTCAAAAACAAACATTATATTGTTTATTCATTTAAAGTTAAACATCCTATGTTTAAGTTACTTTTTCTTATTTTTAATTTTAATCTGAACTTTTTAGTGTTAATTAATCCGTCTGTGTCTAATCCCAATTGTCTTATGGATATTGAAAGCTAATGGCGAATTTTCTTCAACTTTTTTTGTACTTGTGTTGCTGTTGACATTCTTTGTAAATAAAGAAATTAAAATATCGATTTATTTGGGGAGACTTATATCCAGCAGTGGATTGACACTGCATGGATCATCATCATCATATGATCATGACAGTCACTGCTGACAAACTCTAATCAGAATCATTAGAGTTTTATAAACATGATGATAAATCTGCAAAATTTCTATTTTCTGTTATTGCAAAGTAATATTTTAACTAGCCGCATAGCACAAATATATCTAGTTACCTTTCTGTATATAAGAGATGAACATCCAACCCTTAATTTCATACTCAACGTCAGCATCCACAGAAACATTGGATGCATTATGATAGCGTTCACAAGCTGCAACCTGTTCAAAGATTCTTATTTAAAAAAAGTGTTAAAAATAAAACAAATACATTTATTATAAGATAAAAGGCCTCTAAAGTAAATCTCTATTATAAGCCTAATAAAGGATTCTTACCCAACGACACCTAAACCGTATAGGTATGCTTCGGATATTGTAACTTCAGAGTTTGACACGGAGAAATAGTTGATCATCCCCTCTAAGCACATTGGTATAGAGAGTCTGAAATATTGAAAACAAAGATTAAGTGCATGATATAGGCAACGTAAATAACAATTATATCTATAATTAGTATCAACTGTTAAATTATTCTGTTCCTAAATATCTAGTCTTAAAACCCAACACACATTAGAGTAAAAATTTCTATACCTACAAAAATTTTACAATTAACAGTAGGTACAGTAGCTTTTTTATTAATTAATGATAACAAATTGTAGAAGAATAAGGGAAATGCACAAACCTGACAGCGCTTTCTACTATAGAGAAAAGGACATTTACGATAATGAAAATAATTCCATATTCATTAGAGATTGCTCTGAGTAATGACGCCCTTCCCCCGCTATCTGAAAAAAATAGAAAGGTGTAATTAATTATTCTGTGTGTATTAATATTACTATATCACGCAGACACGTGATATAGTAATATTGGACAACGTCTAAAGCAAAGTTTGATAGAGTAGAGCCGCTATTAATTTTAGTGTAAACCAATTTGGATTTACTGAATGGTTATTTAAAAGTATAGCCAAGTCATAACTTTTTATGTTCTGCGACCGCAATATGATCATCATGATTCTATCGTAATTTCCAGTTTGCAATGGAATATGGTCTTGATTTTCTAGTCGATGATGATGATGATGATGATCGTGTAAACTTTTGTGTTACAGAAAATTATATTTAATTGCATTTGGCACTTTATCAGTTGGTTCTAAGTTACGGATGAGTGTTCCTCAAGGCTCGGTTTTGTATCCTAAAATTTTTTGGCATCCTATATTAAATAATTAAGGCAAGAAAATACAAGTTTTGGCATTTTATTTATTTCATCACCATTCTCACAAAATACTTAAACCTGTTAATAATGACCACACTTTCAAAATTCAGTTGCATTATTTTTGATTCCCAAGAAGTAACCTGAAAACTAGTTGTTTTCGCATTACTTACAATATGTATCATATCTTATGAACCATTGTTTAACAATAGTTACATTCTATGTGGGGAAGTGCAGCCAGTTTGAACCCAATTTTCTGAAGAAAGCTGTTTGGGCAATATTATATATATAATCTTTTGTCAACTTTCGATTAAAACTGGAATCTTTAAATTACCTTTACTAAAATTTTGACTCGGATTGATTATAATAGTATTAAAATGTAAAATAAAATACAATTACATTTAATAACGTGCATAAAATAGGTACAAATATGATTTAATGTAACCAGCGTTCGTGAAGAATTCAAGTTCTAGTAGTATTTGAATAAAAAATATCAATAATTACACGGCACGGGATGAAGATATGTGGAAATTATGAATATGATACAAAATTAATTATAAAAAAAATATAATCAGGATACAAAAATAACACCTTGTTTTTTGAGTTCCTTGTCCCACCTGGCTCCCAGTGTGTCACCTTTTGGCGCGGCCCGATGACTAGGAGTGCATCTGGAAAAAGGATTGTATACGATAGTACCACTTTCCTATTTTGTATTAAATGGGAGCATCTCCTTGTTTTGGAAAGTCTGTTAAAAATAAAAATAATAGGTCTCACTTTATGTTAAAATTGATGCAAGCATAAGTATAATTATAAAAAAAAATATTGTGCGTACGTCCTGCTGCCTGCCTCTGTAGCCTAGTGGTATAGGCCTGTGCTTTAGAAACCGGAGGTCATGGGTTCGAATCCTGCGGTAACTCAAAAAATTTTCATTGCTCTTTCCTAGTCAGTAAGGCAATTTGGGATGTTCATCGGATGGGCAGGTAAAAATGATCCATGCGTCAGATGCCCAGGTAAAAAGTCGGTCCACCGACCAACCCGCATTGGACCAGGGTGGTGGGATACGGTCCAAAACCCCTAATGGATAGGGGTGCATTAGGGGAAGCCTATGTCCAGCAGTGGACTATCACAGGCTGATGACGTAATGTGTACCTCTTGTTTCGAATGAAAAATTTAATTTTTTTTTCTGTTCAAGAAAATAGTGTTTGTGCAATTATCCATAAAATATTCGCAAATAGAGAAAAAAGTTTTGGACTAAAATGATAGACGGAATATTCAAGTCATATTGAAAATATGATTTTCGTCACAGATTTTGAATTTTTATCAGTTTCATTCAAAATTTATTACATAAAATATTTAAACAAAATCCTTATTTACTGTACTATTATAGCATATCTCTTACAATACTTTACATACCGATATAAATCCTCTATACCGAGATCTCCTTTACGTCCTTTTGTAAATAGAATACGAGTGTACCTGAAACAGCGTTTTTAAAGCATTAGAATCGATTCATATGGTTTATGTTAAATTTGACATAAAGTAAACTTACTAATGTTCATGTATTTTATTTTTAAAAAAGTTCCTAAAACCACTACAGCAATTTTAGAAATTAATCTTTAAGATTATGGAATGTTTTTGATACAATCCTCAATACTAGACTAGAAAAAAAAAACACTTGGTTTACATAAATCATTTTACATATAGTTTTAAATAATTTGTCAAAACATTGTAACGCGAAAACTTATAGTACGCGTGTTCATGTCATAAGGCATCATTTTTAACGATTATTGACCGCCTCTGTGGTCTAGCGGTATTGGTCCTTGCTTTATAAACCGGAAGTCGGGAGTTAGAATCCCACGGGAAACAACATTGTGGTATCGTTGTTCTCTGGGGGTTTAGGGCAATTAGGGCCGATTACCCAATTGTCTGAAAAGTAAGATGATCCATGCGTCGGATGGGCATGCAAAAAGTGGGTCCACCCATTATTTGCATGCCCATCATTGGACCAGTGTGGTGGAATACGGTGCAAAAACCCCCTCATGGAGAAGGCGTGCATTAGGGGAGGCCTACGTCCAGCAGTAGATTAACACAGGCCGATGACGATGATGATGATTGACGATTAGCAGTTGAAACCAATCAGGTATATTAATTTTTAACCGTGGTAAAGACATCACTACAACAGAGTAGTATTCTCTGATAAAATGATTATAGGATAGCATCAAGTTTTCCCAAGGAATACTGTAAAATGCAAATTGTTTGTAATGCAGATCATATAAGTGAAATGTACAAGTTAGAAATCAAATGCAATGATATTGATATGAGCAGATTTCATATGCCAACCAATCATCATCATCGGTAGATAAATCATCATCAAAATTTCCTTGATACATAAGGCGCTAGCTCTCTTTTTACCAGTGACTGATGTTGAAGGTACTGTCCGGACACCGGGACTTACACGGGACTCTGCTATGGCTTATAGCAGAGTCCCGTGTAAGTCCCGTAGTGTGAAATCACTGCTGTGCTACAGTTTGAGAGGTGCTGTACAAAGTGTTATTAATAAACCAGATGAATAAACCAGAAGTATCATTCAATGTCTTAAAGCTGCGGTATCGATTACCATTAAGTAAACTTTTTCCTTTTCACGTTCATCATCATCATCAGCTTTTAACAGTCCACTGCTGGACAAAGGCCTTTCTCAATGAACGCCAAGACGGCCGATCCCCTGTTACTCGCCTCTAACTTGACTCGACTACAGCACGTAGTTTAGCATTCAAACTGGTCGGAGGTCGGTAAACACTCCGTTTTCCTAAACGTGGCCTTCACTCTAGACCCTTATTTGCTTTCGCTTCTCACATTGCGTCATTTTAAATTATAAAACGAAAATAAATGCAATGAAAGGCACCTTTCTACGAAGCTCTTTATTAATTTACAGTCAAAAACGCATTGTATTAAATGGGGGTGTCAAGTAAGACCCCAAAATCAGAAATGTTGAAATTTCGCTGGAAGCAAATTATCGGTCTCGTATGATATTAATACGAAATAATTTGGTTTTAACATTTATTTTTTACAGCTACATTAAAATAATACGTTGGAGGTAAAACTGCATTTTATGTTACATTTATGAGGTACATGTATTATGTAAACACTTTGTATGTAACTTACCAAAAACATAATTTTGAGAATATATTTGCCACTTCCCTGGGATTTTGCTTTCTTGGCGTATCGTAGTGGCCTGGATCCATGTTGCAAGCGAGGAGGAAAATGTAGTTGCTCAATGGGGTCGATCGTTCGGTTTCTCGGAATTTGAAGCTACTAGTATATATTCATAAACACTGCCAACAGATATCTGGAAACAATATATTAAGTTTTTATCCCCTGGTCTCGCACCCGTGTTCATGTTAATCGTTGTTGATTGTAGCCTTTTACGTTATTTTTGCATATAAACTGCAAAGTCTTAACTTTTATGGGTCTCAGGTTAAATAGTTTTATCATACAACATTAAAACTAGTTTCAATAAAACAAACTTGAACTCGTTTTTGATTGTTTACATACAATACAAAAAAATTGCGTATGATATTCATAAATGACAAAATCAAGTTGCAGATCAAAATAAAGTTAAAAAAAACTGTGATGACATTATAGTAGGTAAGGAGCATTAAGAACTGCTTTGATCAGATAGACTTTTATTAATTGACACGACCAGAATCTCCCATACTGTACGTAACTACATTATAATTCAGGAAACGATTTGACAAAGTTAGAATAAATATTCAAATGGAATTGTGTAAGAAGGTAAGGTAAGTGACCGACAATATACAAATTATGCAATGGTAAGGATAAACTCTTTTAATAATATAAACAACGGACGCTGAAAATTCTCAGGAGTGAACCGCCGCATGACAGCAGGAATCGTAGATAAAACTAGATTTTTATATCTGTTTCTGATCTAGTCTGGTTAGTTGTAGACTAAGGAAAATGAAACCAGCATTTAATTAATATTAATTCTGCTATGAGCAGAGTTACAAAATAAAATCCTTCATAATCCGCGAATGCAATGAATTTTAACAATACACACGATAACGATAAATGTAACGAAATTAATATGATAATATTACCATCATAATTCAGTTTTAATTAAATAACGTGTCATTAAAAAATGCAATTCATAAGATATGCAAATTCATGCCACTCTAAGGTTATTGTCCTCTACTCAAAATTGAACTTCCCATCAAAAATTGCAAAAGTATAAAAATGGGTGCGTGTACTTATGTACGCGTGAGAAGTATACTTCTTTGGCATCATTAAAAATTAATATATTTATATAATAATATATTTATATATATATATTAAGCAGACGGCTTCATACTGTTAATTTTGTGTCACAGGTGCGCGCATCTTAAAATTTCACTCATAACTTGTTCATAACGCGCCTAAGAAGTATAACTTCAAAAATAAACGCAACCAAAACGAACCTTAATCTCAACTCATAGAGCACATTATGCAACAACTATCGCAAATAAAAACGACAACTCCATTATCACTATAAAAATCAACCTTATCACTATGTAATAAGGTCCATTTCACCGTTTTCATTATAAACTGTTAATTTTGTGTCACAGGAGGCGCGCATCTTAAAATTTCACTCTCATCATTTTTCATAATGCGCCTAAAGAAGTATAACTTCAAAAATTAGCTTATTGTTTTATGTTTTAGTCGAATTTTATGCACATTCAAGAGTGAGAAATGTAAATATAACCATAATATTTTTGTGTTGAAAATTTTGTATGTATTATGCAACAAATTTTAAAACATTTATCATATATATTTTTTCCACGTCGTACTGGACTCTTTCACGCGTCCATGATCATATGTATGGTTCTTTTAATGAATTCCTCGCTATATATCAGTCAAATTGAAACCAGCTTTGCTTTTGTCTCTATTTAACTCGCCTAAAATCTATTAAGTAGTGACCAGAATCGATATATCTAATTATAATTACCTATGTTTTTGTTAACATCAATTAAAAATGGAAACTATCGAAGTGACATATCTCCTGCATCCAATTAGTTAGTACTTTGAATAGGCCGTAGAAAAAATATTTAAATTTTTACATAAATAACCTAACCAGAATCCTAAAAATTATTTGCGTATAATCATATTGCTCTACGAATAAGTCAAATTCGTTTTTCTATAGTCAATGATCACTCTTGTTCATCATCGATCATCGATCAACTTTCATCAGTTAAAAACTGGGTATTTCGGAATCTGCGTCAACACATTGTGGGTAGTATAAAAGAACGGAAGAAGACTGTAGTAATAACAAGAATGCGCTAAGAAATTTTAGATGATGGTACACGTGCCTTGTTAAAACATGAGGCCTATGTCTAATAAGGTAAGGAATTTTAATAAAAAAGACAAACTGAACAAAAACTTCTAGCCGTCATTTTGGTCAATCATAATCCAATCTTATAAAGGATTATGTTTTAGCAACGGAGTTTGCTATTAACTTGAGTTTATTAAGCGGTATGTTTGTTTCTTTTTCTCTCTCTCTTATCACCGTGTCCAAATGGCAAAGGCCCTTGCTTTACAAACCAGAGGTCGTTAATTCAAAACCACAGGAAAACTATTTTGTGCAATCATTGTTTTTCCGTCTGTTAAGGCTACATGGACATGTCCCCCGAGTATGTGAAAAGTGAGATGATCCATACGTTGAAACCAACGTCAAAAGACAATCTTTGGAAGTCGTTACAGAATGTTCAACTTTTATTTTAGTTGCCGACGAAGACTGACGAGCAGACGGGCCACCTGATGGGAAGTGGTCATCGACAATACCAGCAGTATCATCAATGCGCTGCCTACATGAGACATAGGATGTAATATCTCGTTTACCCACTAAATACGCTGACTACGGTACACTTCAAACCAGAATACAGGATAATTTTACGCACTACCGATTTGCGGCAAAATTAGGCAACGTGGTAGTACCGCTCCAAACGGTCCCCTGTAAAAGGGACCTAAACTTCCAAAAAAAAATACTAAAAAAAAAAGAATCTGTTTTGGATGTCAGATAAAAGTCGCTCTATGTGTAACTATTATTCAGGTAAATCTGAGTGGATTAGCAGGTGGACAAATATTCCGTACAAATGACCGGTCTTATTTTCTTTAAGCATAGAGTTGCACTTATCTAAAAATACATTACTTATTGCTGCTACCGCAGATCCATACAATTAATGAAAACGTAGTTGTTCTAGACGGTTTTTTGCTTGTCCAGAGAGGTTGCAATTCGATTGAAATGTTCGCACGCAAGGTCGCTCGGCGCGTATAAAAAGTTATACTCAAGAATGAGGTTATGTTTTATTATGCTATCTAGAATATACGTACACACATATTGATTAATATTTTTTTAAAGGAAGTAGTTTAGCAAAATTCACGTTACTCCTCAATCCTCCACTGCCTCACTACCCCCCAAAGTATCACAAATCCAGTATTCACTTCAAAACATTCAACGTGACGTCTCGTGTACTCTATAATAGGATATCTTAAAACGGAATGCAGTAGTGTTTGAATACTACTGTTTAGTGACAGCAATCCAATACAGTATTACTTCCCCTTAACCGCTTCCGTAGCCTTGTGGTATGGGCGTATGCTTTAGAAACCGGAGGCCGTGGGTTCGAATCCTGCGGGGACTCAACAAATTTTACATTGTTGTTTCCTAATTGGTTAGGGCAATTTGGGCTGATCACCCAATTGTCTGAAAAATAAGATGATCCATGCATCGGATGGGCATGTAAAAAGTCGGTCCACCCACCAACCCGCATTGGACCAGCGTGGTGGGATACGGTCCAAAAACCCCCTAATGGATAGGGGTGTATTAGGGGAGGCCTATGTCCAGCAGTGGACTATTACAGGCTGATGATGATGATTACTTCCCCTTTGAGGTGGTGGTACCACATAATGTCTTTTTTTTTTAATTAAACGTTGCAATAATTTTTGAGAATGTTAAATCAAGAAAAATAAATACAAATTTGCACCAAAGATTATACAGAACGCGTTACATACGAACTCATTGTTCATTGCTCAATAATGTCAAACACAGTCATGCGTTCATTTAATTCTACAAATTTCGCCCATAATAGGATGAACAGCCGACCAACCACACTATTATCTTGTAGTACGTAATAACAGGTAATTACGGCAACAACATAGTGACTTATTCATGTGATTTAGTCATTCATTATCATTCAAAGCAATGACATTAATATCATGTTTATTGAAGCGCCTTTCGCAACGGGCGTATCCACATCCGACAAAGTTTTCAACAAGCAGAAAAACATGATTGAACCTAATACATCGAACATGAAATGAAATATCAAACTACCTTTTAAAAATATATTGAATATAATGAAAAAGAAATAAGTAATGTAGGCAGTTATAAAACAAGTATATTCAATCATTTTTACTCATATTAAATCCGATTCGATTGGAGATATTCTTTCATTTCACGATCCACTTGGCGTAGTGGTTAGCGCCCGAGGGCTTGGGTTTGAATCCCGCGTTTATTTCTTGTGTCTCTTTCTGTACTAACTTTTTTTATGTAGCTTGTATGCACAGTTCTAAGGTTTTTTAATACATAAGCAAAATAATTAAAAAGGACTTGTATATGTTTAAGTGAAAATAATTAAGTTAATCTGTCTTTTTTTCCCTTAATTATTTAATGTTATAGGCGATAGCTTCCAAGCACAATTAAGTATTTTCAATGTTAGGAACCTTGAAATTATTTCCTCTCGAATGAAGCCGACATAGGTCATTTGACTGTCTCATTGAATATCTTAAAAGAATAAAATAAAAATAATTTTGTAGAGCATTGTCCTTATTAAATTCTTCCGCGACTTTATTTAATAATAGTAATTAAGTATATATGGGTTTATCTAACAAAACAAGGATAAATCGTGATCAATTATCAACACAAATCTTCGAATAAATCGTCATGATTCCCGTAAAAAATATGTCTGAATCTAAAACATTACAATTTTTCAATAATGCATATTTGTTTAATAACAAAGTAAGCTAAATCTTCATAACACTAGCCAAACCTACGTTAAAGAAATATAATAACATAAATAATATTTTACTTTATTGTTTACAATAAAGTAAGATATTAATTATGTAATATAAAATTACAATACAAATCACTTTGTCGATAACATTATATATATATATATATATATATATATATCACATCACATTTAGGATAATACTCTAACAGTTATTTTTAATTATTTCAAAGATTTGGAGGACAAACATTAATAACTTAAAATACCTAAGACAAGACTTGAAAGGGTATCTATTTGACTTGATATATATTAAAACACAGCACACACAATCTGTCACAATTTAAATGCCAATATGTATTTCTTTTATCCACTATTAATAACACACAAACCTGGAAAATGTCACAATTAACCACACAGACTCTACAATTATGCAATTATGAAGGACACTGTTTAATTTATAATTTACATATATTTTAATACGTAACGTACAAAAAGTTTAACAAATACGAGGTTCGCGACTGGCTCTCACGAAAAACTTCAACAGACTGATCGTCTCTTACGAAATTGATAGGTTTTTTTCCCGTACAAAAAACCGGTTCGTGTAACTAACAGGTGATCGTACAGATTTGCAAAATATCTAAATATAAGTAGCGACTGTTAAACTAGCTATTAATAATAGTAAAAAAATATTTCTTTTTTTATGGCATACGCAGGCAGACGAGCAGTCGGGCCACCTGATGGAAAGTGGTCACCGACGCCCATAGACATTGGCAATACCAGTGGTATCGCCAACGCGCTGCCTACCGTGAGACATAGGGTGTTAAGTCTCGTTTACCCAGTAAATACGCTGGCAACGGTGCCTTTCAAACCGGAACACAGTAGTGTTTTCACACTACTGCTTCGCGGCAGAAATAAGCACCGCGGTGGTACCCACCCAGACGGTCTCCTGTAAACAGGGGACCTACCACCGGTGACGGTGGGGGACCTTTTATACCAACCCGCATTGGATCCGCGTTCCTCCTACTTTCCTCCATCCGCGGCCAAATAACCCCCAATGGAGAACGCGTGCATTGGGGAGGCATAAGACCAGCAGTGGACTAACACAAAGTGATAATGATGATAATGATAAGTTTTATATTAGGCTTCCTCAGTTAAATATAGAAGCTTTTATAACAAACGCCCGTTTTAACGCTTGTTATTAACTAGCTACTAACAAGTCAGCATCGTGCTCTTATTGGTTGATGACAAATAAATATGGCGACGCTCCACCAATAAGAACGCGTTCACTTCTGACGTCATTTGTTTCACATTATTTTAAAGCCTAGGATTTGAATTCATAAGGCTTACTATGTCTTTTTCTGAAAGATATTTCAGATTATGCATCACGAAAGTGTGGTTTGTTTTGTGAGACTTTATTCATCGAAATCTAAACGTTTCTTACGCCCATGATGATAAAATGTTGCCGCGTCTTTAAACACTGCTTGATACATTTACCTTTTTGCGCGATGCGTTGTCTTAATTGAATAGTGGAGTAATTGAGGATATTTTTTTCGTTATCCTTGTGATGTGGCAAGACCCTAAAAATATTTTTAAACAATGTCCCATAAATGTATACACACAGGAAAATTATGAAGAATATAGTGTTTTCAGAAACCCTCAATGGACTCGGACTTGTGGAAAAAAAAATTTAAATCAGGTAATAGAAAGGGAGTACTTACTAAATGCCATCCTGTGTTCTAGATCATTGACTTCAAAATGAAGGATTTACTGAATTGAAAGAACACTGAGAAAATAAACGTGGACAGTATTATTTCTAAATCTTAAAATATTTTAAGTGCAAAGAAGACTGGTAACCGATATCTTGAATAAGTAGGAGCAAGCAGTTAGGGAAGGGTTCTACAGAGTGACTCGAGGGCATGGGCCAAAAAGAGGCCGCTGAGCGGGGAAGTTTTAAGATGTGGTTAAGCTAAAAGTCCCTAATGTAAAATTTGTTAACAACTTTTAAAGTACAGATTTAATAAGCAGATCTCACCTTTTTTAATATAGAAGGCCAATAGACTAAATATCTATAGATTGATTGCACTATTTATATTGGTGTTCTTTAATCTAATCTCCCCGGGCCATCTGATACGGAAACGATTTCGAATTATTGTGAAATATTGATCAAAACAACGTAAGATGGGTATTACCAACATGAACAGATAATTTTGGCACTTATTTTTTTATCTATTACAGATTTTTTTATTAACAATTGAAACTCCTTTTGTGTTTTACTATTCTTCAATATATGATACCTATATAGAGCTCGCCTTCGTCGCATGCACGGCGTTATTAATAGTGGATTATCGATTTGTAATTGACATCTTGATGACAATTCATCAGTCCAGAATAATGAATAAGGCATCTGTTACAATGGGTTTCCATCTTAATATGAATGGTATAATATCTAGTATAAACAAGGTTAGTTTAATCCACATGTACTAAATGAGCTGTTTAATTAAGACAAAGGCACTACATCCTTGTTGTCTTTGCATTTGCTTTATTTATTACAGGTTTGGCTCCTGAGCAGAACCGCATAAGAAACTCTGTGTGCTTTTTTTGTCAAAGTTGAAATATATTTTAATTCATTTAACTGTACGGTACTATTCCAAATGTAACACAGATGATAGTTACCACTAGTTAATCAAAACATTGGTACATCGTCTGAAATATTAAGGTAATATTTACATAAAATGAGAAACATCCAAAAATAAACAGTAATTTAAAGATATGCATAATTCCAAACACTAAGTAATTTTGACAACTTCACACACTTTAATTTATACATTAGAGGTTACTGAATCAAACCTGAAACTTAGTACCCGAAACATCGGCCCTCAGAGTTGATAAAATCTGTTATTACCACCTAACAAATGAAATTATTTTAAACAGAGGCATGTTGCTTGAAATGTATAAAATAGAATGTTTAAAAACATTTCATTGTTTTACTAAAGCAATACTACGAATATTTATAATAACTTTTTGAATATTTATGAAACGTCAACATTTTAAACCGGAAAGCATAATTAGAGAAAAAATCACTACAATTTTTTAAGAAAATTTAGATTAATTACAAAAGAAGAATTATTTTGCGCCAGATATAAATTATAAAAAATAATCCTGCTATATGGCCGAGTTGAAGTAAGTTGACCATGAAACAAAAACCACTAAATGCCGCTTGTATATGGTAACAAGACCATTATTAGTAACTTTTCATTAAAATTATGCAATTCAAGAATTGATGTCTGAGATTACTTTAAAGATAGAATAACTTTTAAAATCACCCGTTTAATTAGACATTATAGGCAAAAATTGACGTTTCGACTAAGTAAAATGTTTAAAACTACAGATAGAAGTAAAACTACATCAATTTTACTAAACTTCCGAATATAAATACTAGTCAAAATCGACCGAACTAGTCCTTTAAATGACTTAGCTCGTCGTTGTTGTCTCTCTCGTTGTTAATTCTATAAATAGCTTGGGGCATAGCTTTTTTCAATATTTTAATTAGTATAAAACTAAAAGTCAACATCACACATCGGAGATTATAAGTGATAAACATAATTAAACATAGAAAACAATAGTGGTGCGATTACACCGCCTTGAAGAACTCCATAAACAAGATTCGGCCATTGCGATGATGTATTGTCATTAATAATCAGGCTATTAGGAACGATATTAAACTGTCCACGTTCTCAGAGATATGACGAAGAAAAAATTTCAGTACTTGATCAGAAATCTTTAAACTGTTAAGAGTTGCGTGTAACACCAAAAACAGGCTGTTTGAAAGGCGTTTGTTAAATCTGTAACTACAAAAACCGTAGTTATGGCGTCCCCCATACCAGTTTTTATTTTACAAGACACTTCAAAGACAGTGGTTAATATTACGGAGACATAATAATATAACATTAATGCGAAACAAGAACCTTAGAAACAAAGGGAAAATTAATATTAGTTACTTATGAGTGAGAAGTGTAATATTGGAAAACTTTAAAAATAAATTAAATCGCTCATGTTCTTTGATACACTCATTGGCATCATCATCAGCCTGTGCTAGTCCACGGCTGGACATTGGCCTTCTCTAATGCACGTCTTCTCCATTAGGGGTTTTTGGACCGGATCCCTCCACGCTAGTCCAATGCGGTAGGTGGGTGGACCGACTGTTCACATGCCTTTTATTTTTTTGTACATTATTTTAAGTAAAGTTTTCAAAATGGGTAAACGCTCGAAGAAGGATATCAAGCATCGGACAACAAATTTTCAAATGCATTGGATTTTATAGGGCAGATGGGTATTTTAGTTATTTTAGCGTTAAACCTTACATTAAAATAGGTAATAGTTTTAGGGTCTTAATCTAAAGAAGTGGTAGTGCAATCGCGATTTGAAACATAGAATTATATTGCATTTAGAAGGACCCCGGGCTATACCGATACACAAATTATTAATGAACTCCCTTGGCATCGGCAGGAGTAAAAGTAACATTAACCGCGTAGATTACAACGATTTCATGTCAATTTATAAGGGACACAATTTTTGACTGGCGTTTTTTTAGTAAATAGTTCGAAAAACATGATTCCCATTTCGCATTCTTAGGATATGAGGCGTAAATACCAAAGGCTCCAACATCAGAGCCAGGTCTTGAAACTGCATTTAATCAACAATTTGACCTTGATCCGTTTTAATTATTCATTTATTATTTAATACGGCTTTATTACCTCGGTTTTTGTATATAGGAATGCAGAAAACATTTTTACGCATTTCAAGAGTTTAAACCCCACAATAATGACATAATATAAAAGTATGATGTACATATAGAAAATTCATTTGCTTCAATCGGATCAACATTTTTCATATTTCTTTTCTTTTCATTCAAAAATTTTTTATATTTTAATAATGTATATCTGCCTGGTTTGTCGCGGATAAGCTCAAGTTATAATTAACTAAAAATAAGATAGAAAAGATTCTTATAATAGTATTTAATTATATTGATTCCAAGTTACATTTGGCTCTGACCTTTTTGTATCATCATCATCAGCCTGTGATAGTCCATTGCTGGACACAGGCCTCCCCTAATACACCCCTATCCATTAGGGGGTTTTTAGACCGTACCCCACCACGCTGGTCTAATGCAGGTTGGTCGGTGTGATCTAGGATGCAAAATGTTATGTATTGCTTATATCTATACAAAAATTTGAGTGTCTGTTTGTAACATTAAAATTAACTTACTTTGTAATATAACAAAAACATATATTTTATTAAACTGTTTGTTCTGGATGGTCTTTCCAATGGCTGGTCCAATTTTGACTGAAGAAGATTTTTACTGAAAGGTAGCTAATGTAACAAAGAGTAACTTTACTTTCCTTTCCAGAAAAAAAAACTGACCACACGGACGAAGTCGCGTGCAAAAGCTAGTACTTATAAATTGTATGACGACAACTTTGTTTTATTTCGCTGGGCACAGATAAAGAAGTAGATACTCAGAACCTTTTTTTCCTTATACAGATAAGCTAAACATCGATTGAGCACGTTCGTATGATGAGTATGAAATGTTTAGAACAGTAAAATTATATATATTCTCATTAATACTGATTTTTCTATTTAAATAGTACGCCAAAGCCTGTACACATACTAATACGATCTTTGTCTTCCGAAAACGTGCAAGCAATTCGAGTATATTAGTAGTAATTATTCACATAATAGAATATTAAACCACCCGCTGCCATCGTTATGATTTATTTTAAAATTATTAACTATTACTAACTATTAACTATTACTAAATTATTACTAACTTCATGTTTACAGTAAAATCACTAGATGCTAACGCCTAAACATAAGAGGAAGGTAGTAAGGGTATGTAATGGCCTTGGAACTCTTAAAACTAAAAGCTGTTACTCTTCAGACCATGGACTGCCTCCGTAGTCTAGTGGTGATAGGCGTTTGCTTTAGAAACTGGAGGTCGTGAGTTCGAATCCTGTGGGACTCAACAAATTTTCATTGTTGTTTCCTAGTTGGTTAGGGCAAAATGGGCCGATACCCCAATTGTCTGAAAAGAAAGATGATCCATGCGTCGGATGGGCATGTAAAAGTCGGTCCACACACAACCCGCATTAGACCAGCATGGTGGGATACGGTCCAAAACCCCCAATGGATAGGGGTGTATTAGGGAGGCCAATGTCCAGCAATGGACTATCAAAGGCTGAAAATGATGATGATGATTTAGACCATTAGAAAAATAATAATTAATAATAAAAAGGCAGCAAAATCCAGACTGTACTATTTAAGATGTTTGTAGTCACGTAAACACTACAACTATTATAAAACAAACACCGAACGAGAAACCTATAAAAATGATTCTAAAGAGATCTATGTCTAAAAAGAAAAACAGATTTTTTTATAAAATTGGATTAGATTACGTTTTAATTACGTGTTTTTTTTTTTCATTTTTTTTCCCAATCATTCTTTTACATTCTGATATATTTTTATTGTTTCTTTTTACTTCTACATACAAATGAATACCATCTGTATTCATACCATCTGTATTCATTTGCAACCCAAAAGTATTTACAACTTTATCTGTGGTAGTACTTAGGTCATTAATTCTGCCATTGTACGAACTTGTGCACGAAGCTTCAATAAATAAATAACAGGCAAATTGCTTCGTCGTTAATACAAAAAGCTATCAGTTCAGAAATGTGCAATGTGTCTACCTTTTTTCTTCATTTAATCACTTTGCAATTATACAAATAGCTTCCGACTACGATTAGATATTTCAATATAAGTGACCTTCAAGTTATTACCTTTCTAATGAAACCGGCGCAGATTGACTGTGGCGTTATTATAAGAAATCAAAGTCAATTCACAATGCATTTTTTTCATTCTTTATGGTCCTATAAAATATTTGAATGCCAAGAAAGATTCACGGCGTGATATTCAGATTTAAACACTCAAATTAAGGACTTAAAATTTTTGCACAAAATTGTCAATTATAAATATTTATGTATAAATATAGGTGGGGTAGATTTTTCGACTGGTGGCCAGAGGGCGGTAAGGGACCAAATGAAGCACTTACTTTATTAATAGGCGAAAAATAAGAGTTACCTACCGAATTTAAAGCAAAGTTTACGTTATAAAAAATTGGACACTAATTTTGTTTACTTATAGTTAAATTACCACTTTTACTTATTTCGTTTGACAAAAAAAAATCATGCATTTGACTACTGCCACCATGCAATGCTTAATTTGCAACCAAATTAAAACAAAGTAGTGACAACGTTGGAACTTCAAAGTAAGTTTATCCTTTTTAAGGATTTGTTCTGCCGATGATTCATTTTTACTTTGTTAAAATATTCTTATAAAGCAATTTATCAATAAGTTTTTATAAATATATAAATACATAGTATATCGAGCATTCGCAAACAGAAAATAAAAAATAAAGTTTATTTTCAATTTACGACTGGGTGGTCGCAAAAGTGTCCTATTCTATTAAATTTTGTTATTTAATATCTTAGCAATACAAGATGTATTTATAGTATAGTGCTACAATTTCTTGAATTTTTCGTCTGTTTGTATACTGCTGTTAGATTACATCCACAATTATATCACTACATAGTATAAAACAGTCTCTTACTTTGTACCCTATATCCTTATGAATGCTTAAATGTTAAACTACGCAACGGATTTTGATGCGGTTTTTTTAATACACAGAGCGATTAAAGAGGGAGGTTTATATGTATAATTTATGCATAATATTGTAGGGAAACGCTTAAAGTTTATAACTTTTTTCATAATTTGAGTATTGCACCCTTGCGGATATTAAATGAAATGCTCGCTAGTATTAAATAAAATGATCTAATAGAGCGATCATTTTATAAATGTATAAATGTACGGTTGCAGACAAGATATAGGGTAAGTACAGATTTGTATTTTATTAGCGGTTTTTAACTGCCTCCGTAGCCCTGTGGTAGAAGTGTGCTTTAGAAACCGGAGGTCGTGGGTTCGAATCCTGCGGGGACTCAACAAATTTTCGTTGTTGTTTCCTAGTTGGTTAGGGCAGTTTGGGCCGATCACCCAATTGTCTGAAAAGTGAGATGATCCATGCGTCGGATGGGCATCTAAAAAGTCGGTCCAACCACCAACCCGCATTAGACCAGCGTGGTGGGATACGGTCCAAAACCCCGTAATGGATAGGGGTGTATTAGGGGAGGCTTTGGACGTAGGCAGTGGACTATCACAGGCTGATGATGATTAGCGGTTTTTATTTAATATTTTTGTTTCGTGTCACCTTTATTTACTAAGAAAGAAATCATTTCTAGGATATAAGTGTAATTTATATGTCTATCCGAACTATTTTATTCATAAATTCTCACTTTTTTACCAAATCATTATTAACAGATACTTTGTTATTCTCGTGGTCCAAAATAAACAAATAGTAGTCGTGAACTAAAAAAAATTATCGCAACGTTTTCGTTACTTTATAATTTTATTGCCAAATAAAAAGTAACGAACAAACAAAATGATTTTTTGTATGCTTAATGGCAAGTCGTGTGACTGAGTAATTTAGTATTCCCGAAGGCAATGACATTATGTTTACGTATCCACATCCGTAAATTTTTAACAAAGCAGAAAAACATAATCAAAACTAAGCATAGATAGTTAAGAACGAAATATCAAACGATACTGTACTTTTCAAAAATATTTCATACTAGTTGTTACCCGAGACTTTGTCCGCGTGGAATCGAAGAATTTTCCCCGAGGTATATTAAAATATACTGTATAGTATAATATAAACGAGGAGTTTTATTTGTTTGGGTCGATCATTAGACACAAAGTCTTATAGCGTCAGCTTCGACGATGATAAATTTACACATTGGAAATTGTATGTGTATATTTGTGTAAATCCCAGTTTAAGGCCCTAATCCATCTTTATACAGTTTGAAACTGAAAAAAAATTGAAAAATCACCACTTTTGGCTCGTTTCGAGTATCTAGACACTACATTTCATCGTTTAATGACGCACAGAGACGATTTCCATAAAAAACTATCATCCCCCATTTCAACCCTTACGATCACTATTATCGAAAAATTAATAGCCTATGTCCTTTTTTGGAGTCTATTATAAATATGTATCAAAAATCATTGAAATAGACTCTATGGTTTATACATTAGAGACAGAACAACAAAGTTACTTTCGCATGTATAATATTAGTTTGAAAATTAAGACATTAATAACAAAGGCAGTTATAAAATAAGAATATTCAATCATTTTTAATCGTATTAAATACGATTCGGATGACGATATTTAGCCAGCAATTGACTGTCTCATTGAATATCTTATAAATATAAAATAAAATAAATGTTGTAGAGCATTTCCCTTATTAAGTTCAACACTAATTAATTATATTTGTGAATCTAAAAAATCAAGGATAAATCACAACCAACTACATGAACACAAATCTGAAACTAAACAATTGTTCATTGATGAATATTTGCTTTATAACGAAGCAAGCCAAATTTGTCTAACACTATACAAACCTATGTAAAAAAATATTATAACGTAAATAATATCTTAAATAAATGTAAAGAGCAAACATACCGTATTTGAATTCAGTAAAAAAAATCAACGCTCGAAACAAATCACTTGTTTACGGATAACACGCTAACAGTTCTTGAAAATATACTGACTCATTTAATAAAATTCCGTGTAGTGTAATATCTCTTAGTACAAGTGTACCTATGGCAAAAATTAGTTACTCAAATCACCTTAGACATGCCGCGACTTAAAAGAGAATCATTAAAACACAACATTACTGTCACAATTTAAATACCAATACTGTTTCAATACTATTTCTGTTAGCCACTATTAATAGGACACCGTACATAAAATTTGTATGTACCACACAGACTCTACAATTATGCAACTATGAAGTACACTATTTAATTTATAATTTTCATATATTTTAATACGTAACGTACAAAAAGTTTAACAAATACGAAGTTCGCGACTGCCTCTCACGAAAGACTTGAACTGACTGACCATCTCTTACGAAATTTATGGGTTTTTCCCGTGAAAAACCGGTTCGTGTGACTAACAGCTGATCGTATAGCATTGCAAAAAATATAAAAGTAGTAAGAAAGTTTGTTAATTTACTAGTTTTATACCAACACGCATTGTATCCGCGTTCCTCCTTCCTTCCTTCATCCGCGGCCAAATAACGAGGGGAGGCATAAGTCCAACAGTGGACTAACACAAAGTGATGATGATGATTAGTTTTATATTAGGCTTTCCGCAGTTAAATATCTTTAAATATCTAAAATATGCCTTTAAAATAAACGCCCGTTTAAAAGCTTGTATATAAACGAACTACTAACAAGTCAGCATCGTGCTGTTATTGGTTAATGAACGCGTGACATTTAAATATGGCGACGCTCCACCAACAAGAACGCGTTCACTTCTGACCTCATTTGTTTAACATGCCTATGCCTTTTTCTGAAAGATATTTCAGATTTAGCATCACGAAAATGTGGTTTGTTTTGTGAGACTTTATTCATCGAAATCTAAACGTTTCATACGCCCATGATGATAAAATGTTGCAGCGTCTTTAAACACTGCTTTATACATTTGCCTTTTTGCGCGATGCGTCGTCTTAATTGAATAGTGGGCACTGACAAGCAATTAGAGTCAAGTGGCCAGTTATTAACGTGAGGATAGTTTTTGTCAATGTCCTTGTGACGTGACAAGATCCTAAAAAAATAATTAAATAATGTCTGATAAATGTATACATACAGGAAAATTATGAAATATATAGTCTACCTAGGAATCCTCAGTGGACTCGGACTTGTTCCGATGTTTGAAATATATATATCTGTAATAAAATTTGAAATCAGGTAAAGGAATAGTAGTACTCACTAAATGCCATTGTGTGTTTTTGATTATCATACTCAAAGTGAAGGATTTACAGACTTGAAAGAACGCTGAGAAAATTAACGTGGACAGTATTATTTCTAAATCTTAAAATATTTTAAGGGCAAAGGAGACTGGTAACCGATATCTTGATTAAGTAGGAGCAAGCAGTTAGGGAAGGGTTCTACAGTGTGACTCGAGGGCCTTTGTTTTAATTAAAAATTATTGGGTTTGATTAAAATAAAAATAGTTTTAAGATGCCACGTCTTAAGCTAAAAGTCCCTAATGTAAAATTATTACGAACTTTTAAAGTTCTGTACTTTTTTAATTCTGTTACTTTTAATAAGCAGATCTCACCTTTTTTTAATAAAGAAGGCCAATAGACTAAATACCTATAGATTGATTGCACTATTTATGAAAGTGTTCTTTAATCTAATCTCCCTGGGCCATCTGATACGGAAACGATTTCGAATTATTATGAAATATTGATCAATACAACGTAAGATTGGTATTACCAACCTTAACAGATTATTTTGGCACTTATTTTCGTTTTATCTATTACAGATTTTTTATTAACAATTGAAACTCCTTTTGTGTTTTACTATTTTTCAATATATGAAACCTATATAGAGCTCGCCTTCGTCGCATGCACGGCGTTATTAATAGTGGATTATCGATTTGTAAATGACATCTTGATGACAATCCTTCAGTCCAGAATAATGAATAAGACATCTGTTGGTTTCCATCTTAACATGAATCGGATAACATCTAGTATATACAAGATTAGTTGAATCCACATGTACGAAAGAAGCTGTTTAATTAAGTCGAAGGCACTACACCCTTGTTGTCTTTGCACTTGCTTTATTTATTACAGGTTTGGCTCCTGAGCAGAACCGGCATACGAAACTCAGTAAGTATTTTTTTTCTCAAAGTTGAAATATATTTTGATTCATTTAACTGTACGGTACCATTCGAATTGTAACACAGATGATAACGTAGGTACACCGTCGGAATTATTAAGGTATTATTTAGATTCTTTAGGAAAACTTAAAAAAATGAGTAACATTAAGAAATAAACAGTTATTTAATATAACAATATGCATTATTCCAAACACAAAGTAACAATAGCGACTTCACACGCTTTAATTTATACAGCAGAGGTTACTGAATCCAACCTGAAACTCTGAAATATCGGCCCTCAGAGTGGATAAAAATCAGTTATTATCTCCTAACAAATGAGAATATTTTAAACAAAGGGCACGTTGCTTAAAATGTATTAAATATAACATTTAAAAACATTTAATTTTTCTGCTAAAGCTATACCAACAGTATTTACTTTACCAAACGTTAACATTAAAACCGGAGAGCATTATTTATTGAACCATCATTCTACTCATTTAAAAGAAAATTTTAATAATTATAAAAGAAGAATTCTTTTGAGTCAGACTAAAATATTAAAACATAATCCTCTTATTTGGCCGAGTATACTAACTAGCTAACAAAATAACTACCTTGACCATAAAAACAAAACCACTAAATACCGCTAAAGTATAGTAAAATTACCACCTTTAAAACTAAAAATGGAAATGAAAAATCGTTCACACTAATCCTTTAAATGACTTAGTTTGTCGTTTTTGTCTCACTCGTTGTTGATTAGAATCAAATGGCTTTGTACAGTTTTTTAAATAGATTTATGAGTATGAAACTGAAAGTCATCATCACAGATCGGAGATTAGAATAAAACACAGTAACATTGTAATGTTGAAAAACTTGTATTATTTTTAACTAACTTAATAATGTAATCGAGCATGTACTTTGATACACTCATCAGCATCATCATCAGTCTGTGTTAGTCCACCGCTGGCCTTCTCTAATGCACGTCTTCTCCATTAGGGGTTTTTGGACCGTATCCCACGCTGGTCCAATGCGGATTGGTGGGTAGACCGACAGTCAACATGCCTTTTATTTTTTGGCACGCTATTTTAAGAAACGTTTTCAAAATGGGTAAACATTCTAAAAAGGATATCAAGCAACGGACAACATGGTTTTAAATGCATTGGATTTTTATGGTGGATGGGAATTTTAGTTATTTTAGCGTAAACCTTACATTTAAATAGATAATAATCTTAGGTTCTTAATCTTAAGAAGAAGTGGCAGTGCAATCGCGATTTAAAGCATAGAATCTCAATGCATTTAGAAGGACTCCGGGCTATATCGATATACAAAGTATTAATGAACTCCCTTGGCATCGGGAGGAGTAAAAGTAACAATAACTGCGTAAGTGTCTGCGTTCCATACAAGGGATCATCTGAATGCAACGATTTCATGTCAATTTATACCGGAAAGCTTGATTCCCATTTTTCATTCTTAGAATATGAGGAGTAAATACCAAAGATTCCGACAACAGAGCCAGGTCTTGAAACTGCATTTAGTCAAGAGTTCAATTTTGATCCGTTTTTTTTCCTTATTAATAAATAAGTTATTTATAACTGTTTTTTTACATGCAAACTATTTTATGAAAAATTTATTGAGTTGTTGTTGAGTTGAGTCTAGTTTCTTATTGTTAGGGAGCATTCGTATTTAAGGTACGTATGATTTATTTTTACTACTTTTTTCTTTAGTGTACTTGATAATTTTGTCCAAAAATTTGACGTATATAATTAAGACGTGATTAAATCTTAATGTCTCGGCGTAGATCTTTATTGGCAGTCAAATATTTTATGGAAGCATAAAGAAAGAAAACAATTGTGAATTGACTTTGTTTTCTTTTCAATAATGAAACAGTCAATCTGTGCCGGTTTCATTAGAAAGGTAATAACTTGGAGGTCACTTATATTGAAATATCTAATCGTAGTCGGAAGCTATTTGTATAATTGCAAAGTGATTAAAAGAAGAAAAAAGCTAGATACATTGCACATTTCCGACCTGGTCGCTTTTTGTATTAACGATGAAGTTATTCGCCTGTTATTTATTTACTGAAGCTTTGTGCACAAGTTTGTTCGTAAGTTGGCCGAATTAATGACCTAAGTCATTATGTACTAGTCAACGTTTGGATGATACAAAGAATATTCTGTTTCATATAATCTTGCCAGTAGATAGATAACTTTCTATCGAAGCTAATCTCTTTGAAAGTTACGCTATGAAAATTCTTAGAATATAATAATATATTTCATGTAACAATATTTATAATTAAAAATCTAATTGTACAGGTTAAAATTTGTTTTCAGAACGTAAAAGTAAAATATACATTGTAAAATTACACTATAACAATTCAAGTACACCTAATCTAATTTTAATCATAAAAATCTGTTTTTCTTTTTAGACATAGATCTATTTAGAATCATTTTTATAGATTTCTTACGGATGTTTATTTTATAACAGTTTCTAGTGTTTACATGACTTACAGACTTACTAACAGTTAGAATACGTTAACGTGAATACTTGCAGTTAAATAATAATGTCTTACGGGTTTTGCTGCGTTTTATTATTAATAATTATTTTTCTAATGGTCTGAATAGGGACAGCTATTAGTTTTAAGAATTACGAGGTCATTACACACTCCTTACTACCTTCTTATTATGTTTAGGCGTTAGCATCTAGTGATTTCTACCGTAAACATGAAGTTAGTGTCAATAATAATGATTAGCTTCGTCACAAGGTCTTTTTGTTGCGGTACCCATTAATAATTTTAAAATAAATCATAACGATGGCAGCGGGCGGTTTGATATTCTATTAAGTGCGTAATTACTACTAATATACTCGAATTGCTTGCACGTTTTTGAAGACAAAGATCGTATTAGTATCTGTACTTGTACAGGCTTTGGCGGTACTATTTAAATAGAAAAAACAGTATTAATGAAAATATATATAATTTTACCGTTCTAAACTTTTCATACTCATCATACGACCTTGCTCAATCGATGTTTAGCTTATCTGTATAAGGAAAAAAGGTTCTGAGTATCTACTTCTTTATCTGTGCCCAGCGAAATGAAACAAAGTTTTCGTCATACAATTTATAAGTACTAGCTGTTGCACGCGACTTCGTCCGTGTGGTATGTTTTTTTTCTACAAAAAAAGTAGCCTAAGTTACTCTCAGTTACATTAACTATCTTTCAGTTAAAACCTGGAATTAGAAAGAATATCCAGAACAAACAATTTAAAAAGATTACAAAGTAAGTTCATTTTTATGTTACAAACAGACGCTCCAATTTATGTATACATAAAATTTATACGCATTACATAAATTTTTTCCATCCTTGGAACTAATATTGTAAAATACTAATATAAAAATCTTGTCTTCCTTATTTTAAGTTTATTATAACTTGAGCTTATCCGCGACAAACCAGGCGAATATACTTATATCAAAATATAAGTAAGCTTTAAATTTAATGAAATGAAAAATATTTATTCGATTGAAGCAAATTCCTTTACATAGTCGTAGACTATAGAAATCATACTTTTATATAAAATTTATAATTTTATGTCTATAAGCTATTGTGGTGTTTAAACTCTTGAAATCCGTAAAAATGGTTTCTGCAGTTCTAGATCCAAAGACTGAGGTAAAAATAATAATAATAATAAATAAGTATAGTAATAAGTTTTAAACTACATGCATCATTTAAAACACAATGTAAATCAGCTACATCACACACTTTGTTACATACAGTAGAGGTTATTGAATCGAAGAAAAATCTTTTACCGGTGACTTCGGCTATGGGAATTTTAATAACTAATATCTACTGACAAAAGTAAACATTTTTTAAAATCGCTTGTTGATGTTTTTAATCTACCTATAGAAGTAGATTAGGGGTAAAAGCAAGATCAAGATGACTTGATAAATACTATACCAAATGGTAAGGCCTGGGCACTATGTAAGGAAAGATCATTTTTATATATAAATTATTAGGAAAAATAAATCCCTTTAGAAATTCAAGAAATACTAAAAAAATATTCTTCATAGTTGGCCGAGTAATGAACTTGACCATGAAACAAAAAAAAACTGAATGTCACTGATAGTGACCTTCATTCTTAACTATTCATAGAAAATACGCATTTGAAGATAAATAAATTGTCCACATTTTAATCACGAAGTCAATTTCTTTTGGTTATCTGGAATAATTTTTTTATGGAATATTCAATTTTTTATAAAGCACCCGCAAATCTTGATTATTATGATAAATGTCATCAAAGCACTTGCGATCTTTTTTAAACTACATATGGAAGAGCACCTAACATAAATTTAACCAATTATATGTAGATTTATCAATATATGCATATATTAAAAAAATAGCTCGTTGTTGATGCTATAAATAGATCTGGATCCTTTTAAATCGAGTTATCACTGTATAACTGAAAGTCATCATCGCACACCGAAGATCCTTAGTGAAAATATTAAATAATGAGGAAATAAACGTGGAGAGATAATTTCGCCCTGAGGAACACCAGAAACAAGATTCGATTAATCGAGTTCATATATGCAAAGTCTTTTTGCATTGTATGGCAACAACATGCCTGCTTCATTTGAATAGACATAGATAAAAAGTAGATGTTTCGATCACTTTTTCCTTGTACAGATAACTAAAATTCGATTGAAACAGTCGCACACAAGGTCGTTTGGCGCGCACAAATGTTTATTGCAAGTTTGAAATTTTATTATATTCTTGTTAAAACAATAGGTACAGTATTTCCTGAAAATTATACAACAAGTACCATTACTTACTTTATTGCGTTCAACATATTTAACGTTAAACGGACATTAAAGTGTAAAACACGTAAAACTACGCGGTGATTTCACTCATAACCGTCCCATATGAAACGGACCACGGCTCTTATTTTTCGGTCACTACTATTTTAAAAGGCGAATGTGGATAGACAATTTTGCCCTTCACATTGAAACTGATCTCATGTTTAAGGAAGAAAGCAATATCACCATTCCTAAAAGCAAAAAGAGATGGAATGAAAGTAGATAAATATGTAAGTCAAACTAGATTGCGCTCTAGTGTCAGGCTTTCATTTAAGTTATTAATGATATCAGATGGTTAAACATTGCGTTGCGATCGAAAATGGCTAACAATAAAAACGCATTGGCTTCGGACGTGATTTGTGTTTAACTTCATTCTACATTTATTTCGAGTCTGAATTGACTATAGTATACACGCCAATCCCCTAAACATAGTATAGACTAACTAGAAGCATACACATATATACGTTGAAAGCCTCACCACTAGTAACTGCGTCGTATTAGTCCTCAGTTAACTCGTTACGTGAAAATAAGGATTGTAGAGCAATTGACACTTTTTACGATAAAACTGGTAAATTATTTTACATTTCGTCGTAATGGTTATACGAAGTGTACAGAGTCAATATTCAAAAAACAGATTTGCTTAATCTATCTGTAAAGATTCAAAAAGCTCACAATAAAAATATAAATACTTGGATCTATATTAACAAAAACAATCATAAAAGTAATAGAAAATCTGTCATTAAAGTAAAAAAATAATTATCAGTTCCGTTAAATTTAAGATTTTATGTAAAGTATTTTTCATTTTTTTATGTATTTTTGTTTTTTCCATCTTATTCTTTTACAATTTTCAATATTTTCCCTGGACTTGTTACTGTACTGTTCAATTTTATCACACAATACTTTATGCTACGGCAACCATGTTTATTTAAGATTAGCTGTTGCCCACACTTTATCCGAGTAGTAAAGAAATCTAAAAAAAAGTGGAAATGTTTTAAAAAAGTAAAGTTACATCAACAATCTTCCGGTAAAAGCCCCGACCAAATTAAAAAAGATCAGCCAAAACAAACAGACAGACTGATAGACACACAGAGAACATAAATATTCAACGGAGGTGTACAAGTAAAAATAAGTCAAGCGTAATAAACTACTCGTTACTCAAAATTAATTAATTATTATCGTCATATAGACATAAAAAAGAAATTAACTAAAGATTCTTGTCGATTTTAACGTTCATAAATGCGAAGTACTTAGTGCATAAACTGTTTTAGTTTTCGACTATAAAAGTAATCTTATTAAATACGTTTATATGTAGAATATTATAGAATGTTCAGAAAACAAGTATCTATCGTTGACTTTGATAAAAAATATATTCTTCTTTATATTCTATGCAAGTCCTGTCCAAGTTTTGTAGATTACAGTATTGTTTTATTACTAGCGACCCGCCTCTGCGTCGCACGGGAGTTATGCTGATAGAAAATATACCTACAATATTAAGCATGCGTTATATGTATGAACTTTTCTCTTCAATCACTATATCTATTAAAAAACCGCATCGAAATCTGTTACGTAGTTTGAAAGATTTAAGCATACATAGAGATATAGGGACAGAGAAAGCGGCTTTGTTTTATAATATAACTAGCGACCCGCCCCGGTTGCAATACTAATATCCGTAAAATCTATGGATATAGAGGCAGAGAAAGCGACTTTGTTTTATACTATGAAGTGATTTTTTGAAGCCTTAAACATCCTCTAGCACTTTCTAGCAAAATTTAAATGTAACGTTTACTAGTAGACTGTAGACAACTTTTGGCATTAAGTCCGCAATTGTGCGAATTTACGCACAAGGTAAGCACAAGTAAACAGTTAAATAATTTCGGCCTAAACATAAGGACCTAAGTTCAGAAGTAAAATTTTAATCCGTGTATCTTTTTTTCTTTTTTAATTACTTAACAATTTAACAAATAGCTTCCGAGTACGATTAGATATTTTCAATAGTGACCTTGATATTATTTATTACCTCTCGAATGAAACGGCAAATGTGATTGACTGTGTTATTATGAAATAGAAAACAAAGTCAACATACAACGCATTTTGTTTTTTTTTATGCTTCAGGGAATATTTGGCTGCCTAGTAAAGATATTTAAAAATAATGTAATTATATCATACCATTTAGTCCACCTCCATGGCCTAGCGGTATTGGCCCTTGTTTTATAAACCGGAAGTCGTGGGTTCGAATCCCGCGGAAAAACAACTTTGTGTTATAGTTGTTTACTGGTGGGTTAAGACAATTTGCGCCGATAACCCAATTGACTGAATGGAAAGATGATACATGCGTCGGATAGGCATTTAAAAAGTCGGTCCACCTACCAACCCGCATTGGACCAGCGTGGTGGGATACGGTCCAAAAATGTTCTAAAGAAGTAGGCGTGCATTAGGAGAGGTCTATGACCAGCTGGACTAACACAGGCTAATGGTGATGATGAGGATGACAATTGAGGCTGAGGGGTTTCATTTTTAAAAAAACAGTCATCTAATTTTTTTAATTTTTACGTTTTTGACATGAACTGAAACTACAGTAATCAGAAAACATACCTCAAACATCAAAAATCAAACGGCAGCGTCAACAATTTTGTTTTTCTACTGGACCTAGATGAGTTAGTTACGTAGAATACTCTAATGAATACAGTAAATAATAAAGTAATGAGGTCGTCAAATACAACGTGCATTTCCAGTACAGTAACATATGTTAGCATTCATATGTAGCGAAATCCATGTTTCTCAGAATCTACTGCCGCATCTCGAAATGGTTACAATTAAAACATACCACGTGTCACGAAACAAATAAATTTTCATTTCATCCACTAAAAATGACACACAAACCTGGAATAAGATTTGATCGCACTGATTCTACAAAAACACGACTATTTTAATACACAATTTAGTTGAACAATTCGAGTATTTAAATGCGTAACGTGCAGATAATGTTTTTACGAAAAAGTTGCCCGCGACTGTCCTTTACGCAGAACTCCAACAGACTGACCGTCTATTACCGTCATTCGTTGAGTTCTTTTCCCGCGCAAAAAACCCGTTGCCCTGACTAATAGATAACAGATCTGTTCATCTATTTCTGCTCGCTTACAGAGTACATCATCAAATTTTAATATTTAAATAAGGGTGATTTCCTGTCGAAGTAACATTCGAAGATTTCTAGTTCACCTATTGCTAATACGTAGAGCCAGAGATAACTATAAAGTACGTCATGGTTGTTGTCGTCATGTTGAAAGGAATAATAATGAAATCAAATAGCAAATGGATTTTTAGGACGGTTACAGTTCATGACGGACAATGTTTACAGGTTTTATAATATTGTAGATGGATGTAAGATGTACAGCCCATTTACTATTTGAATTGATGATAGCAAATGATAGCGCCAACTAAATAAAAAAAATAAAAATAAAAAAGCGCATATACTTGATTCTGATATAGTTAACGAACGCAACAGCAAACGAAGTAACCCAATCATTTGTTATAATATAGTATAAATAAAGGTATATTATATTAACAAAACTTACTTTTCTTGTAATATAAAAAATACTTTACGTTTATCTGATTTATTTATAAACATTATATAAAACACTCACGATTGACAGTAACACTTGTAACCAAAAACAAAACACTAACAGTTAATATGTGTCACAATTCAAGATCTTTATTTAATACCTAGAAATGAGACAAGCCTTAAAGTAAACTGACAATTTAAAACGTAGCAATAAGTGATCTTAAAAAATCATTTGTAATTTTATATTTGATGAAAGGTTAAACCGCTTACTTGATAAAGTAACGCGTCGAAACTGGGGCTAAATAAGAGATGAAATTCACGAAAGAAAATAAAAAACCATCGCAACGATTTCAAAAAGCCAACAAAAACAGCAAGGGTTTTAAGTCATCATTTGATATTTACAAGTATAAATCTAGCATATGGCTGTAAGTATATATTATGCTTTTATAATTACTTTCAGTGATTAGTATTGATCGTGAAGAGAAGGCGACGTGGTAGACCACCCATGAGATGGAAAGTGGTACTGCATCAGCAGAGTGGTCAACGAACAGCGTTGAGGGAGGCCTTTGCCAAGCGGTACTAGTGGTTTTACAAAAAAAATAATAAAACGTAGTAAATGACCTAATCTAAAGGAAGAGAAGTCAGTAATCACGATGATACTTAGCATTAGCTATATATGTGTGAATACTAAAACGTTATATTGATAGCTAAAGATTGCCAGCAAAAAAATATTATGCTACGTATAGTACACAGGTATGCGAATTTATCAGGATGTTAATCTTATCTCCCTGGGCCATCCAACAAGGAAATGATTACATATTGTCGTAAAATATCAGTCAATAAAGCATCGAAAGGTGATAATTTATTATAGAACACACACAAAACAAATCTTTTGGGATAAAGTGCGGGGATTATTTTTTTTAAAAAATTAATGATGTTCCGTTAAGGTTATTGAGAATTTAAATTTCGGGAACAGGGAGTGATGGTAGCCCTCGGACTAGATGTGATGCTGATTTTCGTGCAGTAGCCGGTTCAGATTGGACCACGGAATCGCCCATATTGGCTGATATCGAAAAGGGCCTATATCATGCAGTGGATTATAAAAGGAGAATGATAAAAATGTTTTGATTATTAAAATAAATTTCAATATTATGCAGTAATACAATTGTCAGCTGTGCGTAATCTGGATTTGTCTTAAAAAAAAGCATTTGTTGCCGTGGGTAACGTTGTTTCTGTCTACTCCACAGAATTTTTGGCCTCAGTATATACTGAATAATTAATAAGTCATGCTTATGGTACGCATGATTTGTCTTGCACATATAGTAAATATGACTCGACTATACGACACTAAAGGAATTTTGGATAAATGATAGACATTTCCTAACACACCTCCAAAGTATCTCAAACAATGTCTAGGAATTGATACTTCTTCATGTGGCAGTTCTAAATTGTTTATTATAATATTTCAATTTACCCTAAATGGATTCTGATTGTAGCTACCGATCAATATTTGAAATAAACGTTACTGTTTTACACAGGAGATATTATTGTGTAACATTACGGCTGCCCACCCTGTGCCTTCATTCTCATATACCGATGTGGGTGACCGATAAGAGAAATTAGTGTTTGAGGCTTATTATATAAAATTAACACCGCCGGTTGTAAAAAGTAGTACAGACTAAAAATTTTATTACAATTAAAATCTAGCAATCCCGCTTCAGCACTGGCAAGAAAACGCATGTCATCTCAGTTTGTCCCGTGACCACGACCGCTGAAAAGTGTTCGAAACGTCAGGAATTAAAAATGTAAAATAAACGCGATAACTTAAATTAAATTTAACTCAGTCATATTAATTAAAAGTCTTTTTAATCAATATGACTGAGTTAAATTTAATTTATTATTCAAATATACGTCCAGTAGATAGCAGTAGCAGTATCGATCAAATGTCCAAATTTGCCGTCATTTTAAATAAAGATTTATGTTATTTTTTAGATAATATTGTAATATTTAGATATCTAACTATATTTTTGTAGGCAAGCTGTTTTATTTATTCTACTACTATCACAGGCTGATGATGAAGAGTCGCTGAACAACTGATGCGGGCATCAGACATATAAAAAGCATTTTTAGGCATTTTATATGCTGTCAAAAAGGCTTTTGATTGTGCACATCATGAGACTCTGGGCGGGAACTTACGTCACTTCGTTATAAGAAATATCGCACTCAACCTTCTGTTTTCGTACTTGAGTCGTCGAATTCCAAGAATCGACGTGGATGCCAAAATGTCTCCCGGGCTATTAGTAAATATGGGTGTCCTACAAGGTTCCATTCGTGGGCCTTTTAGTTTCCTTATCAACATAAAAGACCTACCATGTGTAAAAAATAATGACGAAGATAATGAATTACTTGCAGATAACACCTGTTTGGTTATAGAGCTATATGAATAACCATAAATAATGTATATAAATAAATTGAGGAAAAGTTGACCCGATATTTCTTACGGGTCCTTCTCAGAAAATCAAACAAGTCAAATTTTTCAAACCGGTGATTAACTTTCTGTGCTAGGCCTGTGTTAGTCCACTGCTGGACATAGGCCTCCCCTAATGCACGCCACCGCTTCCGATCTTCGGCTATTCTCATCCAACCCACACGGGCCACTTGCGAATGTCGTCACTCCATCTTGCCGCAGGGCGTCCTACACTACGTTTGCCGAGCCTCGGTCTCCACTCCAGAACTTTTTGACGTGCTCAGTAGAGCCTAAACTGAATAAATTCTTTTTTCTTTGTCTTTGAAACTGACTACCAAGAATATTTTGCAACATTGTTTCACAGTCATAATAATTAGGTCGCTCACATATAAAGTTAGCGTTTTTTCATACGGACTTTGATGTGAAACGTTTCCTATTTGGTCAAGAATTCTAAATTCAGATTTATAAAAAATTTTAATTAGCATAGTATATTAAGATCAATTTGCAGCGACTCCGTAAAATGGGCAGAACCCTCCATACATATCGCTCGAGCGTTTTTGTGTTGAATTATAGTGCTTGGGTGTTCTCTGCATAAAAAGACTGAAGAATCGACTAGTCTATCTTAATATTATTAAGACGAAACGTGTTTGTTACGAATGTCCTCTAAAACATTCTTTCACTATTATAAAGGTATACTATCGTTAAGTATACGAGCTATTTATTAACCAACGAAAATCCATTTACATAATCTAAAAATAACATAGCCAGAGCCGTGGATGTATTCCTACTTGGTTAATAAAACAAAAGAATTGATGTTATGTTATGTTATGTAACAGGGAGCGAAATAAAACACAATTTATAGGAGTTTAGCTTTTAATTGACCAGCATCCAATAATATTCCACATACCCGATAAAACTAGAAATGTAATAAAAATAATAACTTTAAGCTTTGGTATCGTGGGTAAATGAAATTGCAATACATTGTACACATTACAATTTATTTATATACAATAAAATACTGTAAAATTGTAATTTTAAAGCTATAATGGTCCGTAAATAAATCCTTTACTAATATTATAAACCGACTGCCCATCAACTTTTTAATCTTTTTATTAGTGTTAAAATGAATTCATACATTTTTTAGTTAAACAATTGCACCGAATAATGTTATCATGTCCTTTATATTTATATATTCCAACATAATCCCATTAATCTATAAATGAAATACAAATAAATGCACAGCATTATAAAAAATACATTTGACATAAAGTAACAAAATTAATATGCAATATGTAACAATAACTGTGTTGTTAACACGCTTAAACCTTAAACCGGTAGAATTAGTCAAGCATCTAGTACTTTCTGTAGTTTACGAGAATACTTTACACGATAAGTAGTAAAATATTTATATATTTACCGTGTTGAATTAATTTAAATTTATACGCAACGTTTCAAATCATTCACGCGGACCGTGACCATAGACCAGGAAAGGTTTAAAACGTCGAGTATAATAATACGCGTAAAAAAATATCATTTCATCAAGTATTCTTTTAATGCACATAAATTATAAATAACATTTCAAAGTAAGTAAAGAGAAATAAGTCAAAATTAACATTAATCCCTAAAACCCTGTTAGTCCCACCACAAATTAAGAAGAGCCTTTTGCGGTTTATATACAAGTATAAGCCACAAAAACATAAGTAAGCGACCCCTAATGTAAGGCTTTCCTATCGTTCATAAATCTATTGAATACAAACAAATCATAAATCAATATCGCCTAAATTTCCTAATTTTGCCAAATTCGACTCTGAATATACGATTACATAAATTTGGTATAGCTTTCCTTTAGCTCTCGTTTAGACGGGGAATTTTAACGACTCTTCCCTGAATTACGTTTTGCAGTTGTTTGACAGTCCGAGAAAACGAAAAGCACATGACAATGACAACAAACACTAACAGCTATACCAAGAAGCAAAGAAACGAATATATATTTTTGCAAAATAAACAATATGTTTCGTTTTCAATTCATCATCAATCAGTCTGTTTAGTCCACTGCTGGACATGTGTTCCATTAGGTGCCTTTTGGACCGTATCCTCCACGCTGGTTCAATGCGGGTTGGTAGGCAGATCGACCTTTTACATGGCCATCCGACGCATGGATCATCTTACTTTTCAGACACTTGGGTGATCGGCCCAAATTGTCCTAACCAAACAGAAAGCAACGATAACACACAGTTGTTTCCGCACGGGATTCTAACCCACGACTTCCGGTTTATAAAGCAAGCGCCAATACCCATAGACTACGGATGACACGGGCTTATGATGATGAATGCTTTTGGTGGGTGATTTAGGCAAACGAAGTGTTGATTTTCTAGTGTAAGTATTTGACCAGCAAATTTGGAAACTAAATTTTAGACCTATCGGCCGCACCCGCAAGTCTGGCCCAATCGCAATACCTATCCCACCTCGGATTAGTGACGAGTCTAAAGTCTTCGTCTATGTGAAGCGTGTGCCTCTTCTCTCCATACGGCAACCAATCCACGGATTGTCCGCTCCATGTCGGTAAACTGAAAATTGGGTAATTGTATTCTTTTATAAATTAGTTTTCCTACAGTTAGAAAGAAAGAAATAAAGAAAAAATGTTTATTTGGTACATTAAGTCAATACAAAAAAAATATATATATGCATAACAAAAACAATATTAGACACAATGAACCAAAAAGGTTTCCCCTCAGCGTTGAATCATGAGTTTTTTACAACCCATGAATGCTGGTTTTCAGTGGAACCTAATATAAAGATAGACGGCTTCTACTTAGACAATTAATATAAAAATAAATAACACATATTAAACAATTTTTACTAAAATAACAACAACTTAAAATTAAAACAAAAATAAAAAACTTAATATTAAACATTAAATGTGCAAAATAACTGAAAATAAAATTACTACTTTTAAATAACACATTAGGCCGTGAGGCTGTGGGCATGGGTGTGAGCGTGTTTCGATAAACATTGGTTTGTGTTCGTGTGAAGACATGCATTGGTGCGTGTGCGTTTGAAGTAGACATTAGTGTCGCTGCTGAACTCTAAGTACTAGACTTTTGTAGATCAATCAAAAACTTTTTAAATTTTTGTTTAAAAGAGGTTGCCGTCTTAGAATTTCTAATCGGAGGAGGAATATCGTTCCAGCACTTAGTCGCAGCGAAACGAAAACTCCCACGGAATGCAGCAGTTTTAAAACGCGTATAGTTTAGTCGCGAGGCAGTTCTAACGCCACGTTGTGAGAAGTTGAGTTTTTCGTACAAGTAAGATGGTTTGCTAGTTTTTACTATTTCAAACAGTAAGGAGGCTAGATGAAGTGTCCGTCTAGTGGCCATGTTCATTAAACCACGACTGTTTAGGTATGGAGTTACATGCGATCGTGAAGTTAGGTGTTTTATTGAGCTTTTAATGTGAACGCAAAGACAAATTAAATATAAAACATTTTTAAATCGAGTTTCAGACTATTAGTATTACAGGGTATTAATAAACGCTATCATATGGAGAAACAAAGTTTTGCGTCAAACTTTAACGACGTAATAGCTGATGACTCTTGTATTGGTTAGATATCGCGTGATCATTGACGTTTGGCGGCGGGAACCAATCAGCGCATTTTACAATAGCCAAAACAATTTAAAATAAATAATTTGTTTTAAACAATACACTGTCGTGTTTGACGTTACGATAGTGATGTTATAAGAATTATAATCAATCCGTCAACTCACCCGTTCTTAGCGAAATTGCACCACGCCTCGGTAATAAAGTCGACAATGCGTTGATCCCTCTCTTTGCATTTTGCCGCCTTGCTCTGCCTATAGAACACGTATTGTATAAGGTCGCCGTGGGTTGCACCTTTCACGCCGAGCTTCCCCATTAAGCTGATATTCATGTTCCCTGCATAGGAAAAGTAGCCGAAAAATAATTTCTTGTTCGATTCGGAAAGTGCTTCTAGGAACATAATTATGTCCCTTGAAAAATATGCGTCCGATACGAAATCGAGGTACTTTTCCTTGTTATTTACCGCGCCACCGTCGAAGTAAATTTCACGCAAGCGTTTGGCGAATTTCTTCGCCTTTGGTGTGTCATAACCTAATCGGTGGTAGCGCGGGATGAAGTCCAGTAGATTGTCCTCATACAGGATTTGCCCTGTTTCGTTAAAGCGTAGAAAAGGTGCGCCTTCGTGAGAATTGAGTGTCATCAAGAGCGGTGGGGTTTGTGAACGGCGTTGCCTAATAGTGACCATCGGATGTTCAAGGAAGAAGGCGTCCTTCCCGTGAAATTTCTTCTCTATTACTGGCAGAAAATAGGCGTTAATGATAGCCGGGGGACGGCTCAACTCTGCACCCATAGCGCCTGAGATCAGATCTACTGTTGAAGCTTTTGATAGATATTCAAATATTGCCACTGGTTCTCTTAACTCCTCACCCATGAGATTTGTCACAAAACCAGCCTTCGACACCGGATTTTCATCCTCTATAATATATAAATCGCTTACAGCAGTACCTGACTGGGCTAATATCTTATGGTAGAGCCCTACCGCCATTGGCGACGTCAGGTAAGACGTCACAATCCCGGCACCCGCGCTCTCACCCATGGCCGTTATATTACCCGGGTCCCCGTTAAACTTCTGTATATTAGCATTAACCCATTTTAGAGCCATAATCGTATCCTTAAGACCCGCGTTGCCCGGTACAGATTCGATGTTTAAGCAAAGGAAACCGAATATGCCAAGGCGGTAATTCAAAGTCACTAAGATGACATCATGTCGTATCAAATAATCAGGCTGATAGTAGTCGCCGTAGCCAACAAGGAAGCGGCCCCCATGGACGAAGAATAATACTGGTAGCTTCCCCAGTTTCTCGGAGGGCAGGCTTGGTGTGTACACGTTTAGATAAAGACAGTCCTCGGAACCCATTATGGATGAAAGGTTGTTGGGATTTACTTGGATGCATTTATTGCCAGGCTTGGTAGCATCTCTGACACCTGACCATCTTTCGGGTTCTTCGGGATCCTGAGAAAGGAAAATCCAAATTAAGGCTACCAGATTAAGGGTACCCTTTTACAGAGGATCTAATGTAGAAGTATTTCAGTGATGCCTATTTCTGCTGCAAAGCAGAAATGTAAATTCACTAAAGTATCTAGGCTTGAAGGGACCGTAGCTAGTAAAGATAGTTGTTAAATGATCCTTCCATGTCTCAGAGCTGCAAGCAGACACATAGCGTTTAATGCTGCATATTTTAGAATTACCAGGTCATGTCAGGTGAGCATCCCACTCGTCTTATATCTTTGCACTTTTGACGGTAGAATACAGATAGGATAGCTAATACCCATTTAGCCGAGACAAGGAGAGTCGTAGAAAAGAAGTGTGTGGGGTATTTCGTAGGCTAATGTTCCTATCGTGTATGTATGTGGAGGCCTCTCGGAAAGTTCGAATCCTGCGGGGACTCAACAGAATTGCCTTTGTTGTTTCCTAGTTAGTTAAGGCAATTAGGGCCGATCAGCCAACTGTCTGAAAAGTAAGATGATCCATGCGACGGATGGGCATGTAAACAGTCGGTCCACCCACCAACCCGCATTGGACCAGCGTGGTGGGATACAGTCCAAAACCCCCTAATGGATAGGGGTTTATTAGGGAGGCCCTATGTCCAGCAGTGGACTATCAGCGCTGATGATGATGAATGTTCCTATCGTGTTTGTATGTGGAGGCATCTCGAAAAGTTTTTCTTAGTAGTCCTATCAATCTGATAGGACTACTAAGAAAACTTTCCGTTTAATCATTTGTTTAATTACTTTTTTATTTAAGTAAGATTATCCTCCACGGTTCTACGGGGACTAATTTATAGCAGTAACATACTGCTATATTCGGGCTGTCTATGACCGAGAGGAAAAGTACGCTAGCTTGAATACAGCCGGAGATAAAGTTAGGCGTCCTTGGCGGCCAGCAGTGTTTGTGTCGCAGAAGAGTACAAAAACCATAACTTTAGCAATTAGGCGCCAGGACACATAAACTCGGTGGTTCTATAAAATGCACGTTCGAGTACTGTGCTTACCCCTGCTAAGATTCCTTTACAAGAATCGGTATGTTTTGACATTTACTCCACGTAAAACAATGTGATATAAGGGTTGAATACGTTATAGATTTAGGCATTTACAAAAAAGGCATTTCTAAAGAAAAATCAACAAATACACTCCCAGCTTATGTTTTTCTATGATCCAAATCCCTATACACGTTGACAAGTCAAAACAGTAATAAGAAAAAGATATCCACTAATAATGATAATACTTAAACCTTAGACGCACGAATTCGACAGGTGACAGGTTGGTCTGTCATTGTACAAATGCTTATAAGAGATGAACAATACAATAAACCAGACGGTTTATTGTATGGTTCGTAAGTAGTTACTTACGTGAAATCTAAGCTTGCCGATGGGCGGTTTCGCGTATGGTATGCCCTCGAAGCTGAAGTATTTCTGACCAGTGTATGTTGTGCAAACTCTTCCCTCGAGAGTTCCTTGTGCGACGTTTACGCGGCAGGCCATCACGCCTGTAACATCCATTTAATTTTAAGACGAAAGTAGTGAAACTGTCAATAAGATAATAAGCTATTTGTCAATAAAAGTCCCATCAAAATGCAGCGGTTGAGTGGTTCTTCGTCCACGTGGTAGTATTAGAAAATAGTGTTAGTTTTTTTGTACGAGAAAAATATTTCTGTTTACTCCTAGTTACATCGGCGGTCTTCCAATTAAAGAAAAGCCAGACCGACAGACACGCAGACAAACATTAAAAAGGTCGTAGGTCCTCTTTTTACAGGAGACCGTCTGGGTGGATACCACC
This sequence comes from Lamproptera curius, assembly GCA_029286875.1. Classification (NCBI taxonomy): domain Eukaryota; kingdom Metazoa; phylum Arthropoda; class Insecta; order Lepidoptera; family Papilionidae; genus Lamproptera; species Lamproptera curius. Next base: position 1,918,593 of record JAGSMT010000027.1, on the reverse strand, counting down.
GCGGTGCCTTTTCTGCCGCGAAGCAGTAGTGTGAAAACACTGCTGTTTTCCGGTTTGAAGGGCACCGTACCCAGCGTATTTACCGGGTAAACGAGACCTAACACCCAATGTCTCACAGTAGGCAGCGCGTCGGCGATACTACTGGTATTGCCAATGTCTATGGGCGTCGGTGACCACTTTCTATCAGGTGGCCCGACTGCTCGTCTGCCTGCGTATGCCATAAAAAAAAAGATGTTGTTTCGTCATATGTAATTATATATCACTATATAACCTTTAAAAAACGGTTACTTCGGTTATACAGATCAGATACTCCAATTTAATATATTTTGTATAGATAATAGGTAGGTCTTATTTTCACAGGCAACCACTTTGTAAAGAACCACTGCAGTGTCTATATCGCAAAAGTGGATTAACGCTACTGCCTATCGTTTTGAAGGGCGCCCACGTAGCTCAAGGGAAGCCGCGTAATGATTAGGTAAGAGACTTAACACTTCATGCCTCAGGACGACGAGCGGATTTGCTGCGTCGTTGGGTGTTTCCCGTGGGAAGGGCGTACCACATACCATGATGGTTAGACTTGCTTGTAACGCCTTAAGAGGTCTATTCTAAGGGTAATTCGAACAGACTATGAAAGTATCACGACGGGTGCTATCACTATCGCTAAGATGTAGTCTAAAAACACTACTGTGTTTATAAAGCACACAGCTAATGGAAGTGTAATGGTAATAAATCGTTATCCAACTATATAACTGTGTCTTTTGAAAAAGACGGGTGGATGGCGAAGGTCTATGGTATTTGACCTGACCACTAAATTTCTGACTCAACACTCGAATTGAATAAACTAATGAAACATTAATTTTAAGCTAACAACCTACATATGATATTTTGTAATGAAATTTCCAACTATAAAGTCATTGGCATAAAAATATATACACAAATCGTTAATTCTCAAACGCTTAATCACAACATAATTTTGAAACAACAAAATACTAGACAGCCTTACAATGATCGACGACTTAAAAATTTCACAAATAGATATGTTTTGTTAAAAGTATTATATTTCGAAAAACTTCTCGGGTATATGATTTATTAAGCTGGCATATTGCAACGTGTATCATTTATTAGCAGAAAAGTACGTTAGAATTGGAAACAATCATAAATTCCAAAAGGCTAGTTAGTTTTCATGTTATTTTATTATATTTTATGTGTTATTTTACTGACATCCCAAAAAAAAGAATTCGGACCGCATGTTTTCTTTTATATATATCCTAGACCAATCAACCTCGTTGCTCCGCCCCTAGCGTTCCAATTTTCAGCGTCCTTTTTATTAATTAGGTAGATTTTTTTGACTGGATCTGCTGCTTTGTGTCATAAACCGATTAGAACTTTACCGGATGTGGGAGGGCTAGTTACCACAGGTACTTCTCTGCACGAAGTGCTTTCTGTTAGCATGCTAAATCGAGAAATGCCCAGGTGGGCCGAGAACTCGGCTCCATTCATACTTTTTCTTAAGGATATATTTCATAGCCTGAATGTTTCAGCTAACATTACTAACACTTCATAATAACGCTTTATGGCGCTAGGAAAAGAAATGGCGCAAAAAAAACTCTAGCAGCGCTCTTATTTTATTTGGTCTTAAGCTACAGTACCGCACAGGGTGTGTAAGTTGGACCTCAAGGGTGAGGCTGATTTCATGTGTGTGTATGAATCGTCCTTCAGTACTAAGTGTAGGGTGTGCATTACTATTGCGTGGGTATCGCAACCTATTTAGCCTTAAACACGGAGGCCGCAGCGAAATCGGTTAAGGCTTCATTAAAACAATCTATATTAAATGGACATAGCGATTTTATAAATAACATAGCATCTTGCTCAGTGGAGCCATTGCTATGGCTAGCATGTTAAGCAGTTGAAGCCGCAGCGGGCCTTTGCGCTCGCAAACGGTAAGGGCGGGAGAGAAGGAGCCTAAAAGAGATTTCTCTTGGGATCGCAGGTATACAGCTTTAGAGCTGGCTGCTCTAAAGCGCCAAAACAAAGCTGGGAGTTCAAAGGTAGCGAGGACTTCTGTATTCTTAGGTCAGGGGCAGTTATAAGTGCCTTGATCCCCAAGGCATTTTACGCACCGGGGACGAGCGAAAAAATTACGCGAAGCATTTGTATAAAATTGGCAGTTGTGGCACTGCCCGGGAAGTTCAAATAGTAGGCGACCGGAGATGTGGGACATCATAACGCGCTCTAAAGTGATTAGACTAGTGCCTTAAGGGCGTTTGGTGCGAGGATGATACATGCGTTGAGCGCGATTGTATCAAAGTAGTGCCCTTTTTCGCGGAGGAAAGAGGTCACCTTGCGATATTTATCCTAAGTACATAATTGCGGCTTGATCCCCTGATCTTATCAGAGGCCTCAATCTTAACATTGTTGGAAAGAGCCAAGCGAATTTCGAACCACTACTCCTTCTCGCGGATTTATATAGGAGGAATTTTTTTCCTATAGGAAGTCCCGTCTGGAAGGATGTAGAGAATAGTGGCCCCTGGAATCAGTGAAATGGACGCGTGAGGTGAGCTATTCGACTAGGATGTGGGGCCCTTAGGCTTTACAGCCTAACAGGAAGCCGTACCCGTCTTTTGGAAAAAGCGGCGCCGTGTTGTTTTTGGATTTGATGGTTTGGAAGCTGTCACCAGATTGTTGATTGAGATTGTAACATGATCTCATCTCCGAGTCCGTATGGTTGGTGATGTCAGCATAACTGTTGTCATCGTCAACCGAAGAAAACGTAGTTGTCAGATCGGGCGTGCAATCGAAATTGGGTTTTGTAATTAATAATTTAATAGATTAATTCGTTTTGTGATAACTATAATAAAATCCGCAAGCGCAAATATCAATATTTTAATAATTGAAACCATTTTTTATAAAAAAACATTGTTAAAGTGATAGATTTTGTAATTTATTATAAAATTGAAAACATTTGAAAAATTCTTCATTCTATGTGCATAAAAGTTGTCATAACCGGCATTTTGATAAAATTTATACCTTAAAATATATCAGAGATTCAAGATGCGGCGGCAGAAATTGCAGGGCAGTTTGAGAGAAGGGCGTGTTATTATCAGCTTATTAGATAGCAGAGCAGTTATACACTGTTTGAAGTCGGCTACATTTCTTTGTGTAACTTTTAATAACATTAAAATAGTTGCTTATTCAAGATAATGGTAACCATTCAATTGAGTTTTTATCGCAGGCAATTTATAAATGCAGTAAGCATGACTGTGCCTCGAAAGTGCACGTCATACTGATTTGGTATCAAAGATACGGGTTATTAACGCAACTAAACACAACTACGGTAGTATTTAGTCGCACGATATCACAAAACAGAACGGAAACTATATCACAAAACGTAATAGAGTCAAGATGAATATGTAACAATCGCTCTTGAAAAAGAGAACCGGCAGTTGGAGAATGATACTACCTTCAATCAGGAAAACCTGCAGCCGGAGTGGGTATAATGATTTAAATCCAGATGAAGGACCATCTTCTTCATTGTCGACGATACGCGAGCACTTTAAAAAATAATTATTAGAATTATCGAAAGTCATTAATCACAATACACTTCTGCTGGTAAATGCACCAACGTATATAGTCGATATAAAGGCTTTTTCCAAAAGCGAATAACGCGAATCCTGCTTCTCGATCCGGACGAGGAATGGGTAACCGAGACTCCGGACCCAACGGAGGTCCCGCCAACCGACTCTATACACCATAGTAGGGTGGTAGGCTGTAGGGATAGCAGCATACACACACAATTGTAGTTAATTAAGAGCGTTACTTATAAGCGCAGCGAGACAAACACCCCATAAAACTCATTACATCCACGTTCCAGGGCGGTTCTCACCGCTCTAAGAAACCGACCAACTCACATTCGCAAACGTCGTCTGATTCAAGCGAAAACACCAGTGAGTCACGACTGACGCAGCATGAAAGTGAGGATACTGTAATCAGTGAAATAGAAGAAGGATTGTACAAGGACAGTGTACAGGCTAAGATGGCCATTTGAATCAAGTTGATAACTCTGACATCAATCGACACTAGTGGACCTCAGTTCAAACACACATGCATTATTAAAGTACACAGTGGTACTGAGAACAAGCAAAGAAAAGAATATGTAGAATCTCAAAAGCAATGATGGCATGGAACCAGTGTGTGTTAGATGGAAGATTTGACAAAAGGTAAAACTCGACAATAGACCATTTCTTACCTTACTAAATATTTTATGAATAATATTTCAATACATGAAGAAAACAAGTAAAGAACATCAAGCAAGATAAATAATCAGTATTATTAGATGGAAAGTTTAAAATAAGTAATGTTGAATAATTAAAAGCAATTTAGTTTAGTACCAGGGAACATATTTTAACAGAAGTCTAGAAGTATAAGGCCAAATTTACAATTTTTTTTATAAAAAAGTGTTATTTCAATGGAGCTTACGGTAAAGCAATTTTTAAATCATTATTGAAAAACATAATAATTTCGTTAATTGATTATGCAAAAGTTACATATATCATGAAATTAATTTTAATTTCTCTTTAAAGTCATTATAAACACCTGTCTGTCCAATAACTAGATGCTCCAAAGGATATGAATTAAGAGTAATAATGCAAACAAAATTCATGTTAGTTTCTTTTTGGATTATGTTCCTAGATTATTTTTAAATTATATTTATATATTATATCAAAATACTGATGAAAAAAGTTTCAATATGTACTGATGAAAATATTTAACATGGTACATTTTAGTATCATGTTGCCATATTTAGAATAAAGTGCAGATCAAATTTAGCGATCAACATATTCTCCTTGAAAACCATTAAAAATTTCTAAAATATATATAAAATTTTGATTTTTTTTATAACAGTTCATTAGAAGACCATAAAGCCTATAAGATACCGTAAAATGTTGTATGATTTCTTAATATAAACGATAAGTAGACTAATAAAACAATTATCAGTTATTTCTGAAGTTGAACCACAAAACTTACTGACACAATAGCTTTGTAACATATGGTGGTGTTCAAACACTACATGCTTTTGTCAGAAGTCTAAGCCATCCTAAAAAGTTTTTTTTTTGTGATTAGGAAATAAAATATATTATTTTAATTTAAGCTTATTTAATAAAAAGCAAGTTTACCTAATTGCTTTTTATAAAATAAATAAATATTTCTAATAGCTCTGTCACAGTAAGGATATAAAAGTTTTAATAATAACATTCATCATAAAAGTCATCAATATTATGAATATAATAATTAACAAAGTTTTATGGAGTTACAATAACTTTTTTCCTTGTATTAAATATATTAGTCAGTACAAAGTTTAAAATACCTTAATCAAGAAGGAGATACTATGTTGCAAGATATCCTCAACAGGGCAAAGGTCCACTTATATATACTTAAAATTTAATTCTTACATGTCTTTAAGTTTATAGAATTTTAAAAGTTACATGTTGACATTTGACTGACAGTGACTGTCTTATTGGTTACGTTCCATTTGACGTTCCAAGCGATCACGGTAGTCTTAGAGAGTACGCGTTCTATTGTTAAGTAGGACATACAAGAGGCACTACATTTGTCCAGGAGAAAACGAAAAAGTGTAAGAGCGGCTCAACGCAATTAATTGTACTACTTCAAATTTTTGTCGCGGACATCGCCTCGCGACAAATGACGTCAGTGAAGAGTAAGAGAGAACAGGACGACATCATGCAAACGCGTTTTGAGCAAGGGAGAGAGAGAGAGAGATGAGGCACGGCTCTAGGCAGATGCTTGTATCTTTATTAGTAATAGTTAAGTAATAATAAAATATTTCTTACATATTGTTACAAGCACAAAACAGAAAATTTTATGCTTATCCTAAATAATATTGATTATCCGTAAAAAGATAAATCATTCGTTTTCGAACTAGATAAAAGTAATTTATAAAAAAACCCAAATTTAAGTTAAATAACATAAATAATATTACCTGCCACCGTAGCCTAGTGTTAAGGGCAATTTGGGCTGATCACGGGCATGTAAAAAGTCGGTCTACCAACCAACCCGCATTGGACCAGCGTGGTGGGATACGGTTGAAAAACCTAACCTAATGAAGAAGGGAATAACCTAACCTGTTGCTGAAATAATATAATAACGTATTTCGATTTAAAATTTATTTAGACTTGAGCAAATTTTAAAATAAAACTATTTTGAGAAACGTGAGCAGTTGTGTTATTAAATATGGATCATTCAGGTAAGTCGTAAAAGTATTTTTTTAACATGATTATCAAATTATAGGACATTTAATGTCATACTACATGCGTAACGTCAAAACTTCACCCAGCTTACTGAGCCTCGCCTCAGGGCGAAACATTATACCAATAAAATACGCATTGTTTTTTTTATTATAAGGGTGATTAATATTTATTTTTATAAAATAAAACTACAAAATAAGGCAATTCATCATGATATCTTGATCACCGATCAGATCACGCTTGAGTAAACGCATGCGCAACACGCACGAACATCTTGTTTTTATTATTTTTGTTTGAATACCGAGTACTATTTGAGGGTGAATATTGTTAATTCGAATATAAAATAACACGAATCATGGATCAAGGATTTACTAAGGCAAACAGCGCTAATTTGCCTAGAATCGACAAAATAATGCTGGGAAAGTTTTTGTTGAGATGAAACCTAACCTCAAAATAGATTGTTTATATTTTTACATTTAGACCTCGCACAAAATATTGTTATCGAATAATATACACTAGAATCTACAAAAGTATGTAAAAACTTACGTCAAAGTGATCTCCACAAAAATAAAGGTGAGTACTGTTGGTGAGGCAATATTCCTTTTGAATCTCGCCTTGCAAGTTTAAGCTACTTGTTTCGTATTGTTTTATTTTGAGGAACGAACACAAATAGCTTATTAGGAGTTCTATGGATGTATTCTCACACGGGGAGACCCCTCACCACCTATACACTTTGGAGTTCATATTTAATAACACAAAATAACTAAATTCTTGCACGAGCTCAGAGCGTATTCGTTTTGATTACTCAAACGTGACGTCACTAGCGACGACATGACACTAACAAGCGTTTTAGGGGGAAATTTAAATTATTATTTTAAAATTGCGTTTTTTTCATGGGTCCATTTTTCAATTATTGTCATCATGCCTATTTTACGCACCCAATTTAGAATTTATAAAGATTAAAACGTTTTGTATCAAGGATTTAAAAAGCATTACATAAATTCGAATGTTACTCTATGTTGCGTTACAAAGATTTATCTCAAATTTTGAAAAAAAAAAAAGATTCCCTTGGCTAAATCTTACTCTTTTGATTATAAATATCCAGATAACCATGAGTGTATATTATGAAAAAAAATTTAAGATGTATAACCATTTAACGAACCAGTTAACGAAAACAAATTTAGGTATCACACAGCTTAAAATTTTTAATATAAAAAAAATTATAACGGTATTAATTTTAATTTTCTTTATATTAAAAATTTAACACGCGTTAGTGTTAATTCTGTTTAAGGTTATGATATCTTCTTCTTCTTTTACTTATAATGGCTCCACCAAGAGTAACTTGGTGATTCCGTCAATGTCAAGGTTGAATGAAACAAGATATGGTAAAAATGATTGGTAATATTGACTATCTTGTTTTTTTTTGGAGATGTTAATGTTTTAAAAGGAAATTGTACTGTTAGTACTGACAGTACTAATAGATAGATCTATGTACAATAAATGATGTACTCTATACTTTTATTCATTATTTTATTTATCGTTTACATCAACGCGTGCGTCCAAATCCATTCCTGTCATTCGGTCTCACTTGCTCGAAAATTTTCTTACCGAATGTCTCTTGCAAAGGCATAAAGGCAAATTCACTTTTATTGATTGAAATTTTACTTAGGAGATAAAACCTAACCAGCATAAATTTTACTTTATCGGCTAAGTTACCTATTTATAGAAACAGCGCTGCAAATTAATTTAAAATAAGTGAATAACAGTATATGCCCAAAGCTGCATTACTAGGTTACCTTTCTAGCTATTAAGAGTGGTAGCAGACTACAATGGTATCATATACATTATTATGATTTTAAAGAATCATCAATAAAACTCAATAAACTTACAAAACTACAATAAATTTTTGTATAAATTGAGAGTTCAGTTTAGAGTGTAGTGTTTTAATTAAAAGACAAAGTATATCAAGTAGTATCGAAGTTGCAAACCGTTTGTTAGAGCTCCACAGTAGCTTTATTACTCGCCTATGTCATGTCATCATATATTTGACTTAAGACTCTGTGACTCCTAGATGGGTCAGAGGACGTCTAATAAGAAGGTTTATAGAATCGATTCTGCCCTAATCTCTCTTTCCGAACACTTTCTTTTAAGGAGAATAAATCTTTGTCACTGCAAACTGCACTCTTTTCTTGTGCAAAACCTTCCTATATCATTTCGATTATTGGACTCCTGCTTCTACTCGAAATCGACTATTTATGTTATAGATTCTGAAAAGATTGCTACCAAGAATGTCGAACATCTACTATTTGATTTACATATACTGTGCTCACATTTAATTTTTTATTTTGACCTACGATGCCCCTGATACTAATACTATATTCTACATTTTTATTCTAAAGTTTGCAGTAAACTTAAAGTTCTCCATTATAATTTTATGTCTAAACATTATAACTTAAACTTTTTTTAATATGGCGACTTTTGCGACTATCCGAATAATATCCGCCCCCATGGCGCCATGGCTGTTGCGACATATGTAGTGTGACAAGTCATGTCATATTTGTCCATGATATATGAAAAAATCCAATGGCAGATTCTTTTTTCGGGTTCGATACTTCGTTTCCGGTAAGTAATCGTTGAATTATACTATTTTCGCTATAAATTTTGGTATATAACATGCTCTGTTGTTGTTTCGCACGATTTGGTGCCAACATGCTCAATAATCACACTTTACCCTATTTTTGTTATTTTGTATAGCATTCTATGTTTGTTGTGGTTAAAACCTTGCTATACATACACAATTGATTATAAATATCGTGATAATATACACTAAGCATTTAACAAACCAGCTTGAAACACGCGCTTGCATTCAATTCACGAACTAATAAGTAGACAATATACTTGTTTATGTCTGGTCGAGTTTCAAAAGATGGTCACGTACTTTCATCGTTGTAACTACATTATCTAACCACTGAGCATTGACGTAGGTAGTTTAAAATAACTGCTAGAAGCATAACGTAAATGAAATTACCGAAAATGAGTCTGCTGTTCAATTAATTTCACAATAATAAAGTTTGTTACGAATTACTTACAATTTCATAGAAATTGGTTCTACACATATGTTGTTGCTTACTGTTTGTGAATTTATAAATAATGTTTATATTTTTCTTACAAAAGTTGTAAACATTTTATATTGGTTTCTTTTGCAGGTTTTTTGGCATACTTTTCCCTTTTATTGGCTTCTTTAAGAAATCTTTTATATATAATTCAAAGTTTTTTTAAATTGCATAAAGAAATAGGGGTTGTAAATTTTTCTCCAATTAGAATATAAAGTTCCTAGTATTTCAAGAATATTGCGCTTGCCCTTGATTTCTTGTAAGAATTGTTTTAAAACGGACTTTTACTATAACATCAGAGTTAAGTAACAGTATTATCAAGTCTAAATGGTTGGATTAGCAGGGATTTGTACATAAATAAAATTTTGATAATTTATTTTGCCAATTTAATAGTTTTGTCTGATATACTAATGTAAGTATTCCCTGTATCAAATATCATATTTATGTTTACATGTATTAATGTACATAATATTATTACAGAACCTAAACGATGACGAGGGTGGAGGTGGACCTTCCGAAGATGAATATGATGCACTCAACGATGAGACGTTTGGTCAAGATTGTAAGTTTTATTGATTTTAAGGTTATATTGTATAATATTAGTATTGAAGAAATTATTGTGGAATCTTTGTAAATAAGAATTAACAGAAAAAGTTCTAATTAGTAAAAGGACTGAATAACATCTATATTTACATCGCTTTTGATATAATCCTTATTTTACATAGATTTCAGATCTTTGGTTGTGGATTTGTTAATGTTTTGGTAGAGTTTTAAAGTTTATTTGTTTAATTAATTGACATGATTACACATAATATTTGAGATTAATAACTAACATAATTCGTAAATAGATAATATTTTAAAAAACTTCTATAAGTAGTAAGCACATAGTTTTATTCAGACACATTGACCCAGTAAAGGTCTGTTGCATTAGGAAGTGATTTTTTTTCAATAAAGTATGCATATAAAATATTTGTTAGCTTTTTATGGGAAGTTTTTCCTTATTTGTATCAGTTTGTTATTTTTTTTAACTTGCCTCTTAGCAACTCTTCACCATTTTGACTGATTTTGTACCAGGGCAATAAAATCACAACATACATGTAGGATGGGAATCCTATTACGCCTTGATGATACTCAATCAATATGAATTGATTAATTGTCACCAAGATGTCAATCACTAAGTGTCAGTGGACTAACAACAATACTAAATCAACCAAACCACACTATTGCCATGGGTTACTCAGATTAGATATTTTCCGAGTCATCTTTTGAGTTTATAGTGGTAAGGGCTTCATTGAAGCTTTGCTCACTCATTGCAGCACAGGAAAAATAATAGCTGTTTTGTACAGCATATATTATACTTTTTCTCACTTTGTATTTAACTACATTTGTGCATCTTGTTTGTGCAATACGTTACTTTTATTTTTATATGCTTTTTAAAGGTTTCTGCATAATTACTTTAGTGCATGTATGTTTAGCCTTTTTTTATTATTTTTCTTGATTTGTTGCTATTTCAGGCAGCCTAGGGCGAAACCCTACGCTGCCTGAAATAGATTTTTAGTAGTTTTATAAAAATAATTTTATATATAAGACTCCTTACATTTAATCTTCAAACATGTTGACTAATTAGAATAAATTCATATAGGATAAGATAGTATCCCTGATTTTTTTTTAATATGTGTTTTTGACACAACAATTTTCCATGAGGTTAATTGTTTTTATAGATAATTTTGTATGTATCTTATAAACTATATTATATTCAACTCGGCGGGGCTGTAGTGGCAAAATGTAACAATAAGTATGCGATGCGGTTTGACCTACCTACTTATTAAGGCAATAAATATCACAATATCGATAAACTAAGTTCTAATGTTATGTTTTGTGATATTAATATAAGCAATAAACAGCTTTTAATGAAAAATCTTTGATATTTTGATAATTTTTTTATTATTATTTAGGAAAATAAAAGAAAAAGAGTTTGTTTTTTAAAATAAAATAGGCATTTCATTCATAAACCTCTAAAATAAACAAAAACTTACTTTTAACAACAACTACTAAATTAAGTAAAAAACATCAGTCTTTGAATTAGAAATAAAAAAAACTGTCATAATACTTTGGAACAGCTTAGGAACTAGGGTTATTGATGATAACCCTTTTTTTAACTTAAAATAACCAACAATTTTTGCAGGAAACTATTGCATGCTCTACACATATGGCCTTCCCACATGTTGAGCAAGAGTGCTTTGTCTTTCTATCTTTTTCCTTTGGACAATCGGCACATCTCGTATATCGCCCAATAGTACTCTGGGGTGAATGACTTGGTTCTTCATTAATTTGCGAACACATCCTCTTTCGAATGTTTTTTTGGTCTTTCCGTAATAGTAAAGGTTCATACACCAGAGCTAACCCTAGATTACGAATATACTCTGTTCGCTTTATGATTTTATTTTTGTTTTCCCGAAAAATAATATTTGCGTTTGAAGCAACTATGTTTAGTATCCCATAAAAGATGGTTATAGGCTACCGCTTGCTGTTACGCGAAACATCGTAAGTACGAAGTTCATCGACAACATCTAGTCCTGCTTTTGTGCATTAATATGTTTATAAAATTTTAAATTTTGGGCTTCTTTTTATCTCCCGTGGTGTTCTCGATCCTAATCTCCTGTTCTGTATCAGATCCTACGTTGTGTTCGCTGCAGTGATCAGATTCGGCTTCGGAGCTTGACGAGTGCCTATTATGAACTCAAGATGTCTTTGATTTCTTTCGAAATTCAATTTCCTTCAAAAAATAAAACAAAAAGCAAATATTAAGCTAATAAACCAAAAAAAACTTTTTAAATTTTACCAAAATAACCACACACCAACTATGTGGCGGGGTATTACGTACCCGACAGGAATTTGCGCACGTATATCTCAAGCGCCGGTTAACGCAACACTGCGATCACGCCACTGTCCCATCCCGCGGCTCCTTAGCTCCAGCTATGCGGCGAGACAAACCGTTACAGCAAAAATTTGAAACAAAACGATCGGTGAAGTAAAGCGTGGGGTATGTCACACCCCACCACAGCCTCAGCGAAGGGGTCTTAAACCCTGGTCGGCACCTGGCCTAGACCGTATCTCAAATAGAACGTTAAAATACTTGTTAGGCCCTATTGTCTGTGTGTTGGTCAACATTTTCAACATCTTACTATCAACTTGTATTTTTCCTGATACCTGGAAAGAAGCCATCATCATCGGTATTCCCAAGCCCAACAAACCATCTAACCTACCCACGAGTTATCGTCCAATTGCTTGGGTAAACTATATGAACGTATAATTCTCTTCCGGTTGAAAGACCACGCCTTCTTCAATAACCTCATCCCAGACGAGCAATTCGGTTTTCGTCCGAAGCACTCGTGTCCCCACCAATTTTATCGCCTGACGGATTTCATTCTGAACGGCCTTCATCAATCCAAACCCCGTATCACAGGGGCCGTCTTCTTCGATGTCGCAAAGGCATTTGACATAGTCTGGCACAACGGCTTGATTTACAAGCTGTACACTCTCAAAGTGCCGGACAGGCTGGTTCACATCATCCAAGCCTACCTGTCGAATCGCTCTTTTCGATATCGAGTCCTGTCCACGAGCCGACTGCTCTGAATCTGGCACTTTTCGCCGATGACACCGCCCTTTATTGTTCGTCGCTAAGACCAAACTATATCTTTAAAAAGCTCCAGAACGCGATCAATCGTTTAGGCGAATTTCGTAAATGGAGAATCGACATCGATCCCGATAAAAGTGTAGCAATACACTTTTATCGGTCTAGATTACGTCGTGATTACACGATACCCCCGGTCCTCAACCCAGGCGTCAGGATAAGGCCACGCGCTGGCTAACACCAGACACTAGGGCAACTAAAACTATGGGCAACCGATCCCATGGGAAAGGAAGGCCAAATACTTAGGCGTCACCTTCGACTGCAACATGTCGTTCAGAGTCATATTCAGGACGCTAGGAGAAAGGCTTTGTTCGTTTCGGCCAGACTCTATCACCTAACGAATTCTCACAGTAAAATGTCGCTCAAATATAAACTTCTATTGTACAAGGTATGCAATCGACCAATCATGGCAAATGCATGCCAAGTTTTCGCTCACGCATCCTCCAAAATCCTAAAGCAACTACAAGTAGTATAAAACAAATTCATCCGCCGCGCCACCGGGGCGCATTGGTACCAACGAAACGTAGATTTACGCAGCGACTGCAAATTAGCGACACTCCGCGAGCAATTTAAAAAGTTAACTCGCAAAGACATAGATAAAGTAGTCAACTACAGTAAACCTCTGCTGGTAAAAGCAGCAACGTATACGGCCGATCCAAACGCGTCTAGTCAAAAGCGTAGATCGCGAAACGTTCTCTTCGACCCGGATGAGGAATGGGTCGCCGAGACTCCGGACCCAACGGGGGTCCCAACATCAGACCTTATACCACCACACGAGAAGGGATAGCACACATTCACCTGTAGTTCGCCCTCGCTTACGAGCTCAGCGAAACACACACACCGCGTACACTAGATACACCCGCGTTCCAGGGCGATTCTCACCGCCCCCAGCCACCGATTAATACAGTCGCCAGACCGTCGGCGTCCCGGTTCGTAAACCGATCGTCAACGATCCTTAGGAGACATAAACAAATGCCTAACCCACGTACGACTACTACATAACATCCGAGTTAAAAAAAAACCACAGCCTTGCCGGGTTAAGTTGTTTTAGGATTCCATATTTTAAAAGGGAGAACATGTTTAATTACTTGGTTCTTAATGTGTGTATGTCCAGTCTGCCCAGACCCTTAATCCCATGAATAGTATCATGTATACAGTACCATCCAATACCATACAGTAATTCCCATATATCAGCATAGTAATAATTAACCGCATAATAGCAAAATATATTTTTAGTTCAACTAGTAAAGATAGATTATATCTAAACCAAGGCTAATGTTCAAATCAGTTGGCCCCAAAAAGTCGGGCGCCCTTGTTGGTTCAATATTGCATGGATTAACATGACCATCGGCTTTTCTGATAAAAGAGTGTTTACTTTTGCTGCCTTTTGTTTATCATTTCTTTTTTTTTTATCAATTCTTTCACATTTGCAAATAAATCTCTATGGTCTCATGTGCCTACAAAACCCGCTGTGGGTGAGTGTAATACACATTTGTCCGGTTATTTGTTTATTATATTAGTGTGCATATTCTCAGCGGATGAACTTGACTGGGAGGTGGAGCATGAACAACTTGCCGAACAGTTAGAGAGCAGTAGAAGGCATAACAGCATAGATGAAGCAAACTCACAACTTGGTAAGAGAAATTGATTATTGTAATCTATTGCCTATAACAGTTTAATAAATAAATCAGTTATTTCTAGCGTAATTGTTCTAAGAAGCATATTTAATTAGTGGGACTTTTAAAATAAAACTTTACTTCAAACTCTGTGATCATTTTATATTCCTCTCCTTTCCTGTTAAGTTTTAATTCATTTCATTGTTGTAAAGTAATTATAAAATAACTGAACATTATCCTCCATTTAATATATTTGAAGTTTGTTACTGTCTCTCTACATATTGAACATATTAAGTATATCTATGTATGTATAACTATGTTGCCAACATTGGACACATTTTTCCGGCTTTCATGGTACAAGGACAGACTATGATGTTGGTTCTTTGCATTAACAAAAAATTGTATTCTTTTCCTGAGTCTGCTAATGAATGTAATAATTCTCTTTTCCAGAGGCTTCTATCTCTAGACTGGTCTTGGATGAAACGGACTCTCCTCAGACTCTACATTCGTTGAGTTCTAGTGTCTGGCGCCATGACCTCTCCTTTCCAACACCGGCTGCAGTAAGAATTTTATAAATCAAACATATTATAGGCCTTTAATTTCCACTGCTAATGAAATGTCGCCCATTTCATATAGCAGTTGTTTACAAATATGTTAATTAGTGTTTTAACAGATATTAATAAAATTTAACTGCCGAATTTCTTTCGGTGGTTCTACTCATGTCTGTGGTGTTCTATACCAAACCATGGTAGTGTGTTTGACAAATGTGAACAAATGTGAACTATGTCCTTAAATAAAGATATTTGAATTTATGATTAGACATTTTTTTGTAATATTCAATATATACCATTGCTTTATATATTACCAAATTATTACGAACTTAACACAATTAGAGCAATTAGAGTTCCTATTAATTAATTGAAGTCAAATATTTAGCATAGCAACTGTTTTGTATTGAGTTACATTGTTTTCTTAAATCTCATGTCCGTTTAAGTTAAAACATGGAACATGTTTAGTGCACATAAAAATTAGAAATTAAGAGAGAAGTGTTTCTACGCATTAGGTTACTGTTTTAATAAAAAAATATTCAATAGCCTCATAATAATAATAATGTATTATTTTACATTTGTAATTCTTGTTTCTGTTATGTTGTATCACTTAAAAAATACTGTTATTTTGCTCAATTAATGTTTAGTACTGAGTTATTTATTTTTGTTTTCATTTTAAGTTATTGAAATTTTCGTTAAAGATGTTTTATATGTGTTATTTATTTATAATTGTGCCATTAGTTGCTATCAATCTTTATATTTATGTTCCACTGAAAACCAGCATTTATGGGTGAATAACTCATGATTCAATGCTGAGTGGAAATCCTTTAGGTGCATGTTTAATATTGTCTTGTGTTTCTTCAGTGTTTTATTTTAATGGACCGAATAAACATTTTTTCTTTCTTTCTTTCTTTCAATATTTTTATTTTTGTTATAGCCTGTGCAACCGCTCAAAAATGTATGCACGGTTGAGGAACTCGAGAGACAAATGCGCCAAAATCAAATATCCCAGCAGCAACAACAGGGAGCTTTCCAGCAAAACTTCTTCCAGGTATTTCTATCTTTGTGTATTCAAAAATTTATTATGTGTTTATCTAAGATATTTCGACAATAAAATAAATATTGTGGAACATACTGACTGAAATATAATTGAAATTTCATATTTTGGAAAAGTATTCTAAAATGGTGTAGTTTGACTTACTCCGCAATGAGAACGATTATTGGTTAGCTAATGATTTGGCTGTCGTGCCTCTTTTTAGAAAGCATAAAATTAATTTCAGAATTTCTAATTTAAATATAAATTAGTCATTTCTCGAATTTAGAGTTAGGTCATTTAATTATTAGTGTTTTTTTTATTTACTTTCTTCCTTTTATGTCCCATGGTAGATAGGTAATCTTATGTTGTGTATAAATTGTAAACTATTAATGTCATTGGACTATAAGATATAAGAAAGAGCCGAGCTCACCTAGTTTAAACTGAAATTTTTTCATTGCAGCCACGATTTCCGCCGGTCATACTCCAAAGACCGCCCGGCCTGCAAGCCCCTGTGCCTCTTCCTTACGCGCCTCAGCAACCAATGGCGCATAACATCAATCAAATGAACCAGCCAATGAACAAGATCATCGGCCAGAACAGTCAGATGAACCAAATGGGCCAAGGCAACCAGCTGATGCAAAACCATATGACCCAAAACATCAACCAGCTGGGTCAAGGCATGAACCAGATGGGTCAGAACATAAACCAGATGAACCATATAGGTCAAAATGTCAACCAACTCAGTCAGAACAATATGTTTATGCAGAACAACCCAGTAGGTGCGCAGTTTCAAAACAATCAGATGGGACAAGGCATGTTAAATCAGATTCAACATAACATGCAAAATATGCACCAAATGGGTCAGACAAATCAAATGATTCAAAACCAAATGCCACAGAACATCCATCCAATGGACCAGTCAATGTCCCAGATTGGTCAAAATATAAACCCAATGGGTCAGAATATGAATCAAATGGGTCAGAATATAAATCAAATGGGTCAGAATATGAATCAAATGAGTCAGAACATGAATCAAATAGGTCAGAACATGAATCAGATGAGCCACAATATGAATCAGATGGGTCAGATGAACCCTTTAGGGCAGGGGATGAATCAAATGGGTCAAAATGTCAACCAGATAATACCCAATGGTGGGCAATTTGGTCCAGGAATGAACCAATTCCCACATGATGGGTCAGCCGAGAATGATCGCACCACCTCCAGGGATGGGCATGCAGAGACAGAATTTTAGTCCAAGTATGAACCAATTTAATCCTAATTTTCGTGTAAGTATCAATGTGAGGGATCAGTGTCCAACAGTAGTATTTCTTATTTTTTTTAATTATACTGTGCATTAACGGTAAAAAAATCGCTTTGTGAATATGCTTAGTTTAACATAGTTTTATTACACTCGTTATTAGGTAATTTTGGTATGTCTACATAAAAAACTTGAACCTGTACCGTTGTCAAACCTTGATCTAGAATTTATTCTAGAGACCTTATAAGTTTAAAAATTTGGTGTGTTTATGTGTACAAGAAAAGAATAATAATGTCCTCCTAGTCGATTTCGACTACTTTGATGGTCCATTGCGGGTTGGTGGGTGGACCGACTTTTTACATTCGATGCATGGAATATCTTACTTTCCAGATAAATGGGTGATCGGCCCAAATTGTGCTAACCAACCAGAAAACAACAATAACACAAAGGTTTTACCCTGCGGGAACCCACGACTTCCGCTATAAAGCAAAGGCCAATACCGTTAGGTTACATCTCTCAAAAGTCAAGTGTTTTAATGGAATCTATAGTTTAGCCAAATTAGATTCAAATCGAAGTTAACACCGTTACAGTAACCATCCATGAATTACGTGGGTAAGGAGGGAAGGAGGGGGTCATAAAGTGCGACAAGCGGGTGGTTGAGGATCCTAAATTTTATGACGTCACATTTGTAAATAAAAACGCCATTTAAATAGAAACACTATTCAAGGAATGGCTGTTTAAATTCTTTAATTTTTTTTATGTAAAATGTGTGACAAGGACGGGGCAGCGGTAACCTCTGACCCCCTGAAGTGGAGTTGTACTTAAGCATTCATGTCATAAAATTTGTTAATTGAGTGACTTTCAAATAACATGACCATACCTTTATTATCTGTTTCTTTGTTTACATCAGTTACAAATCATTTTTGGACTATAAAAATGGTGATGGACAATGCATTAAGCATATTTTGTTCAAAAATTAATTTTGAGTATGCAGCGTCCACTCAATCAGCATTTGTAACTTCCAGGGTCCGATGCCACCGAATAAAGGACAAGAGCAACAGCCCAACCAACCGATCATGAACCAGCAGATGATGAAGAACCAACAGCTAAACCACAATGCAATCAAACCGATGGGCAACCAGATGCAAAACAACCAATCACCGACCAAATCCATCACCATACAGAAGCAACAGCCAATCGCAAGGGTCGATCCGAAGCAGAAAGCGCGCACTTTCAACAACACCAAAATGTCCTCACCGCAGGACATTACAAAGTTTTTGATGCAAGGAGCTTATCCGGTGCAGCAGTTTAACAGCTTCCATAATGCAAGCCATCATCCGATACTGAACAATCGTGGGGTGGTCTTCACAAACAGTCAGTTTAATAATCATCCGATGTTGAACAATCAGAGACCTAATGGTACATTCAATAATGGCAACAGGTGAGTTAGTTGTTTATTTTATATTCGTTATATGTTAATATTTTAAGGCGATATTGGCTACTAATCCATGTTTGAATAACGCTTGGATAGCAGTTTGACGACCCGCATGGCGCAGTGGCTAGTGGCACTGACTGTTGCGCCAAAAGATGTGGATTCGATTAACACCACGGGAAAAATTCTGTACTATTAACATAGTGTTTTCTACGTGTCCGGGTGTTTGTATATATATAATATGTGTTTACTTACAAAATAAAAGTGAGACTAAGTAATTATCAGTTATCTAGTTCCCATAGTACAAGCTTCGCTTAGTTATATAAATATTGTTTCTATTACTAAGACCGGGCATCGCAACTCAACAAGCCAAAGAGTAAACAGTGTTCGATAGGTGAACTAGTTGGTAGTTAATTTTAAGCCACTAAGTCCCGGTCGACTGCCAAAGGTGGTCTTGATGACTGTTACCAATTTTCCCATGCTCATCCGATTAATGGATTATCTTACATTGCAGGGTGATTGGGCTATATCGGCCTAACCAAGCGGGAAACAACCACAGCGTAAAATTGTTCCCTTGCGGGATTCCAACCCACAACCACTGGTTTCTAAAACAGGCCAGTGTGCTTCGAAAGCAGCGTATATTCACATCAATATTACGCTTTTTTGCATAAAAACGCTACACATTATAACGCATTTGTTTATTTCAATTTATATTTTAACACCCGATATTCTGATTACTGTGTAGCGGTCGTAGTTACGGTACAAAGTAACTTGATTAAAATATGGTAATAACATTAAAGCCCTTTTTTATTCCGAATGAGCTAAATCGATGGCTAAACATTTATAATATATTATTATATGCCTCGTGCCTCGGTGTTCTCCACAGTAAAGTCTTCCTCCAGGTCCCTACAATGAACTCTTGTCTTCAGACACTCTAGTGATATACAGCTCCAGGTTGAGGTGGACGTCACCTTTCTATCTTGTTTTAGGACGTGCCTTCCTTCTGGTTATCTCTCTTGGATACCAGAGGGTTACTTGTTGGCTCGATTTGTTTAAGTTGCAGCATAACATGTTTTTTATCCAACTCCATTTTAAATATTCTATGCGACTTCAATGTCTGTAATTTTCTTTTGATCTGATTACAGAATGGTTAAATTTGTTGTTAAGCCTGACTCCTAACATGCTCCTTTCCATTGCACTTTGTGTATAACTAGCCTTTCTCTTTGCTTGTCTGTTAGTTCACATGATACACAGCCGTAAGTCAAAGCAGATAAAGTATAAGTATGTAATCGGCCTCGCTTTACGAAACAAAGGACTGGATTAAAATAAAGTTAGACAGACATGGACTTAACATTTATAAACAAAGTCTCATGACACAGATTAATGGCGCCAGAAATGAAAGCATTTTAACGCTATTTTTGACCATTATTTAGACTTTTTTTTACTTAAATTTCATGTTTTGATTGTCTCTAATATATCTGTAATATCATTTAACTATATTTCATCTAAATTTTTATCTTCTTCTTTTTGTGAGAACCTAATTTTCTTAATTATTTCTTAAGTAAATAACGTAATTCTTCTCTATTTATTTCAGACATCTGATGAACGGAGACGACAGCAGCCCGGGCAGTGATTTGGACGAATACGCAGGACTGATGACGCAACGGGAGAAGCAGTGGCTGATCAATATACAAATGCTGCAGCTGAATACTGGAACGCCTTATATACACGACTTTTACTATACAGTGAGTAGCTATATTTATTTATTGAAACTTCTCGCACAAATACAATTATGCAAAGGCGAGCTAAATGCCTTGGGCATTTAGTAACCAGATAACCTTAGGGTGGTAAAGAGATATTGAGCTATATTATGAGCTATGTTATTGAACTGTAGTGTCCTTCCAGTCGACATAAAGACGGGACTGATCTATATAAGCCTACTCGGCAGGTGATATTGTTCTAGACAGGGTGTACGCACAAACATGTGCACTGCCTCTTCCTACACTCCCATAGTTCGATGGGACGGAAAACCGACACGACCAGTGAGAGATGAGGTGCAGAACTAACTTTTTACACGCCCATCCGTCGTGGACATGGATCATGTTACTCCACAGGCAATCGGGTGATCAGCCCACATTGCCCTAACCTGCTAGGCAACAATAACGGTAAATAGAGTCACCGCATGGTTTCGAATCCACGATATCCGATTTCTGAAGCGCAAGCCCTTACTACTAAGCTGCAGAGGCAATCAACTATGTGTAATATTTAATAACTAATAAATTGTAATACTTCATAGACTTGCAGTAGGGGAGGACTATCCAGCAGTGGACTAACACAGGCTGATGATGATGATGATGATGTAGTCACAGGATTTTTTGTATTTCTGACATTGAATACATTCTAGAGATTATTGACTTGGAGGCGCTTGTCTTTTTCTGCGTTAATGATAGGGACGTCGAGTCATCTATATATATATAAGAGTTTCCTACCTATATTGACGATATCTCTGGAACCATAAGGCATAACCACTTGAAAAAAAGGAAAATTCATTTCGTCGAGAAGAGGTCTGTTTAGAACGGATTTTACTAGTTTACCATAAAAATAAGCCATCAAAAAAACTGATATAGAGGTCAAAAGAAATTGATATCATAGAGCAAATGATAACATGTTTATTTATCAACAGGTTTTCTTGGAGCGACAGGCGAATAAAGAAAAGGAAGGAATTAAGGAAGCCCATAAGGCGAACCAGCAAAATCATCCCTTCTACAGTGGAGGTTAGTAACAGCTAACCTTTCATTAAACAGTTACGATAGGAAATACATGATGTACGTGTCAATTGATACCCTAAATAAATACAAATAAAGCATTTGTATATTATAAAGCACTTATTAATAATTTTAAATAGCTATTATGCTGATATCAGAATGAAATAAGTGAACTAATGACAGAAATTTGTAATAAAACATATGCAGATGTTTGTTTCACTTTAAATTTTAATCAAAATAGAAAATTATGAACTACTGAATCCTATCATTGTTTAAATGTTACAATTATAAAAACTGAATATTTAAACACGATCGTCAATCATGTTTAGTCTTAAGATTTCCATTCTTTTTATGAGATATTGTGATAATTAAAAAAAATAACAATGTCCGAGGAAATTGAAATTTATTAAAACCTTTTTTAAAACATTCTGAATAAATATGAGACGAATATTGAAAACAGTGATTTTGAAAATTATGGTGATTTAATGTATAATAATTAATACAATGATGGCAATTCTGAAGAAGTTATAACAGATGACCACCGTAATTCTCCTCGTAATGTTGTTTCGACATGTTTAAGCGAGACCAACAAAACGTCGTAACAAATAGTGTGAATATTTTCTAATTATTCGAGAATTTTGAATTATTCGTAAGTTCGAATTATTCTAAAGTTCGAATTAATCGTAAGTTCGAATTATTCTAAAGTTCGAATTATTCTAAAGTTCGAATTATTCGTAAGTTCGAATTATTCTAAAGTTCGAAATAATCGTAAGTTCGAATTATTCGCACACCTTATTTAAAAGTCACGAAACCCGAATGCAATGTATTCTACTTTCCGCTACAGAAAATAGTTTCGGTTTCGGGCGTTTAAACCTCATTCCTGCACCTGATCTGTCTCGGATCGAGTCGGTTATCTGTCCCATTGGGCTATGAAAGTGGAGCTATAAGGAGTTCACCTGTGTTTGCGCGTACACTTGTGCACTATGATATCATGCGTAGTTGGCTGATCACTAACATCGGCCGTCTTAGTCTAAATCGACTCGGAGAACATTACATTAATATTTCAATATACCCATGAAGTCACTGCAATGTATTGACTGTGTGACCATATAGAAATGCACAATACTCGGAGGTACCTAAGAGCTATCTTATTTCCGGTAACTGTAAAAATGTCTTCTTCTTCTTCGTCGTCGTAACCTCATGACTGAGGGACGTGACTATGGTGCGTTGCCCTGACCACCATTTCTCTCCAGACATTTCTGTGTTGCGCTATTTGGATGGATGCTTGTAGTGTAGCTCCCGTAGCGTCCTGAATTTGTGCGTCCATCTTGTCGGAGGCCGTCCTCTCGCTCTTTTCATCCACACAACCAATGATAACCTTTCCAAGCTGTCTCGGCCTCGTCTGACCTTGTGTCCGAAGAACTTGGGGATTAAAAATGTCTATTTATTTCTATCTTTCAGCCGTCAAACACGAACAGCAGCCGAGAGAACGCCACAACTCGCACCGTCACAACTCCACGAGCGAGGACGGCGCTCCAAGAGCGTACGTGCCCACGCAGTTTGAGAACTCGCTCGGGAAGTTGCAGGTAACTTTCTTTTCGTACATACATCATCAGCCTGTGCTAGTCCACTGCTGAACATAGGCCTCCCCTAATATACCTCATTAGGGGGTTTTTGGACCGTATCCCCCACTACGCTGGTCCAATGCGGGTTTCTGGGTGGACCGACTTTTATTTACATGCCCATCCGACGCATGGATCATCTTACTTTTCAGACAATCGGGTGATCAGCCCAAATTGCCCTAACCAACTAGGACAATGAAAATTTGTTGAGTCCCCGAAGGATTCGAACCCACGAACTTTCTTTACTTTTATCGAATTGAGGGAGCACTGCATCTGATAGTAAGTGATCTGCTCTGCTCCAAAAACGCAACATGAGACGATGCATATCCGCTCGACGGCTATAGACATTGGATGTTACATCTCCTTTACTTTGTAGAGACACTGGTTGGATGTGTTTTTACAAAACTGGTTTAAGGCGAAAATAGGCCACTTTAAAACAATTTTACAGCAGACATATCTAAAAATCGGGCAGTTTTCCATCCAAATATAATACTATCTTATTGTTATTGTTTATTAGTGATTGAATAAAAGGCCCATGAATAGACACTTGCAGGTTACCTCCGTTTATAGAACCCTGGGAATTCTTTTACCATTTATGTCAACCACATAAGTTCAATGGGTTAATTATAATGTCAGAAAGAAGATTAATCTTACTTTTTTACTCTCTCTTTTTTTAATTTTACTCTCTCTTCATAGTATATTATTCAACAATGTTTTAATTATAAACTTGTTCGATTCCAGTGTGGCAGCGTGACAGCACCTAGGAAGATAATTGACGTGGAGGTGGTGGCCGGTGAGCCGCCTTCGGGCCGCGTCTCCAGGGCGCCCAGTGTTGCCAGCACCACTAACCCGGCAGAGGTGTCTAGCCATTATATATGTTTTTTTAAATAATACTCTTTTATCTACATGATGGTAATATACATAATATAAAAACAAAGAAATTAATTAATTTATTAAGTGTTTATGACGTGTAAAATTGATGTAGATTATTTAATAATAACTTTACAGTTAATTTGAACGTCAGGTTTAATATTATTAAAATATGTGTATAATTGCAAATAATTGTTATTAGATAGGCCTTTGTTGAAAGTGCTAAAAAAATATTCTGTTTACTAGGTACCCCGAGAGGTCAGGAGGACGAAGCAACTATTGCTTGACATTGAGGCCTTATACTTGATATTGCTGAGGTTGGAAGAGCTTAATGACCCTCTGGCCATATCCAATGCACTTATACTCAAGGTATTATTTCTTTAATTTTTATCCAATAATGTATAATATGTGGTCTTTAAAAGTAATTTTGAAGTAATAATGAGGTGTTACAGTATTGTCTTTGAAAGTACATTTAATTAATAATTATTTTAACTTTTTTCAATGTGTTGATGTCTGTATTCAAATTGCATGACTGTGACATTTTTTAATATGCCTGTATAATATCAAAAATACTAAAGTGAAATCATTATAATTGCTTGCGACTACAAAAACCACATTTCATAATTTCATAGTAATTTTAAAATCTCAATGTTGTAGTATTAACAAAATACTTTACAGATATAAACACTGCCTTTTTATCATAGAACATGTTGAACATTATTTATCCCAGTAAGTACTATACCATACAGAATGATGTACGGAATTTTCGTAAACATAATGAACCCAGTAACTATAACAAAGAAATAACAAAATTATTTGATTTCAATTTTGTTTGACAGGAAAGAGAAGAGAAGCAGAGACAGTTGGAGCAAGCGCAGAAGGAAGCGATGGAGAATGACCAAGAAGATGACCCCTCGAACCTCTTCTTAAGAAATATTGAGTCGGTGCAGCGGAGGCCGAAACAGGAGAGCCCTAAAAGCGAAAGTGTGGACAAGAGACAGGCGAGTTTTTACTCTTTTTACTCTACTTTAGCTAAGTAAATCATTTTCTTTATTTTTCCCAGTTATCTTAGTATTTATAAGTTAAGCTTTATAAATCGTCTATAAAATTTGTTTAATTATATGTTATATAATTACATAATGTTACTTTAAAACAGGTGGTGAATTTAGTGATCAGCCAAAAACCGCCGCCGGTGAAGAACTTATTGGACGAGGACAAGGATGATCTGTTGAATAAAATGTTCGCGGGTCTACTTCATAGCGATAGAATACCGCAAATGCTGACAGTGAGGAAAGGGAGGGTAAGCGTTGCAGTCAAGTTTCTAAATAATGCTTCATTTTATAGTTAAAATAAAGTCAACTGTTATACTAATAGGTTCGAAATTATGGCTCGTTTAGGGGATAGAACATGCCATGATTTAATATCATGTAATTAATTTACTTAAGCGCTCTAGTGTCGTGAACTACAAGAACTTGAAATATTTTTGACTAGACTATATGTAAAATTTCAAGATGGTAGTTGTGATAACCATAATGAAGAATGTCACAAAATATTTCAAGCATTTTGAGAATGCTGTTCAACTATTTAACTTTATTTAATAATGTTAAAACATGTCAGGCGCTGATGGCGAGGTTCGCGTCGCGCGCGCCCTGCTCGCACGTGCGCATGCGCGCGCTTTGGGCGCGGGTGCTGCGCGCGCTGCCGCAGGCCGCGAGGCGCGACGACGGCACCCTCGCCGCGCTGGCGCCGCACTACCGCAGGCGAGTTGTTACACTGTCGCACAACTACACACGCACACTCACCCAATTGCATACGCTAGCACACACACACTATCGCCCAATTTCACGCACTCACGCAATTACACACGCACGCACTCAAGCACACTCACACAATTACAACCGCATACACGCATTCACGCACAACTACACGTGCTCACTCACTCACAGCCGTATACACACATAAATACAAATGTATACGCAAAAAAGCATACACGTCCACACTCGCTAACACGTAAGCACATCTATACAACACAGACTTATATGCCTGTATAGTGTATAGGCAGACCCTTAATTCTGTGATGTGTGCTTACGTATATATATTACATGGAATACTTGTGAGCATATCATTATGTGTAACACTAATGGCGATGCAACTGAAAGCCTGTTTAAATGTTTGCATCAAATGATAGCATTGCCCAAGTACAAGAGAACGTGAAGCTCTAATTTCTTATTTACTATTTCCACAGATACATACAGAACACGACGGGTTGGTCTGCAATATTGGAGTCGTGCGGCATTCTGTCCGAGACGATAGACCCCGCGAGGACTCCCCATTCCTTAACCACTGCCGTGAGTAAAACCCCAGTATTTTTTAATATTACGTATATATCTTGCTATAATATAGAAAATATCTTTATTTAAAATAGAAGCATTACACTTTCTCTTATTCTTTCTCAATTAATCTACCGTTGGTTCGAAATGGAAGCCTGAGAAGAAGACATAAATTCCATGCCTCATTTGGCTAAGTTATACAACGATTTACGCGTATACCGGTGCCAAATAAAACATGGAGTTTATGTGAATGGAATCACAATCCCACTGGCTGAGTTGTGTAAGCCCGAAATTCTTTTCTTGTTTGTACCAAGAAGTCGGATATTTATATAAAACAAAAGAACGCAGTTTCTACCCGTTCCTTCTGTAAACAGGTCTAAGTTGTTAAACCTTCGGTTATTTTTATACATTCATGTGTGCTCAGTATAACCCAAACTAACTATTTTTAACATTGATCTTGAATAATTAAGTAATGTACCTTACATTAAGTAAAGATTTACCTTTGAATTAAATATATTCACCTATTTCAGTTGACACTTAGCTGCGTGTGCGCCATGTTGGAGAGGGCGGCGGTGCTAGTGAACACGCCGGAGGCCACATCTAGCGAGCGGCAATGGTTCAAGTTCCTCAAGAGCCTCGCGAGGGCGCTGAAGAACACGTCGCTGCTGGTGGCGAAGCCAGTGCATCCGCTCCCCGAGTCCAAGGTCGTCCATCATCTGAAGCAGCTGGACTCCAGGAGCACGATAGAGATCCTGCAGCGCGGCAGGACGACCGCCGAGTTCGCCGACCTGACGAAGACTGACCTCTCCGAGCAGCTGATCAAGCATCTCTGTTGATACACGATCTTGTCCGCCATTTTGTTTTACGCCGCCATCTTGAATTCACGCGTCCCGTTTAATAGACGTTTTCGCGCTATCTGTGACGAATATTATCTTAGTAGTCAAATTTATAATTTTCACTTTGCGTTATTATTATTTTCTTAGCGATAACCACTATTTTGGGCACTTATATTTGGGCCTAAAATTGACTATAGGAATATGACGTCATCGGATAGTTTGTTACGGTTGTCTACGAGACGTCTTATTCTTTAAATTGACGTTCGAATTGCGGTGCATTTTATACTGCAAGGTACATCACAATTCTATATTTCCCTTTATACGTTGTCTGACACAAAGCAACAGGTTTAACAAGTTTCACCAATAGGCGGACAAAATGGCTGAATTTTTAGATTGTTTCGTGAAGGTCGTCCTGAAATATTCATTATAATTGACTGCGACTTCGCTTAAGACTGGTTTTGTTACCCGGACTCGCTCGTTCATTAACTTAATTTTTAATTGGATAACTCGTTATAAATAACCACACGCAGACACGTTTTTCTATAGTTTTGTGTACGAGAAACAATGTTCATAATGTATAAATTGAAAAAATATGTTTCTCTCGCGTTAAGCGGCGGGAGTGAGTGGGTCGTTATGAAATTAACAATACCTTCATTAGTTTTTACTGTTTTTAACGTTCACTACATCAGCGGTGTTTCCATTAAGTTTCGCATTCTTCCATTTATACGCTATTTAACATTTAACGACTTAATTATTTTTTAACGTATTTTTTTTTTTAATTATGTCGATTTCGCTCGTCGATGTGTTTATCATATTTTCTTTCGCTCTTCGCTATGTTTTAAATTGCGATTCGAAAGTGATATTGTGACCCGAAGTCCGTTCTTAATTGTTGTGATTGATGTTTATTTAAATTTATGATAGTAGATTGGTCGTTTTTTTTTTTAATATTGTATCGGGACAAGAAGAAACAATGTCACTTTTGAATCGATCGGCGCACTGTCATTCCAATATTAGTTTAGCACGGAATGGCAACGTGTTTCGATGACGTTTGCTTATTGTTATCTGTTAAGTGTAGGCGACGTTGCCAGGTTTTCATACGTTTTATACTTAGCCGATTTTGACTGGAAATAAATGTATAGAAGTAACCTATAGCAACATATCTACATTGTTTGTACTTATGGTTTTGTGTAAGTCGACTGTCAGCCATTGCTTGACATCACGGTGACAATGATGATGATGATATAGTCATCATCATTATCAGCCTGTGATGGTCAATTGCTGGACATAGGCCTCCTTAAATATATCCCTATCCGTCGGGGTATCGATATATCTGCAATCTATGTAAATAAATAAAATTGGAAAGTCTATCAGTAACATTAAAATAAAAGTATTTATAAGTACATTGTCATATATACTTGGTACAACCAAATAGCTATATATAGCTGATGTAGCTGAGAATAATTTAAACCCCTTTATAAAAAATTACAGCGTGGACGTCGCTGGCTACAGCCACACACCACGCCACTTCGTTGCTATTGGTCACTTAGTATTTATTTCTAGTCTCAATAGACTAATCTATTAGATGGAAACAACAGGCGGTTGCTTAGCATTACTTACTGTCCCTGTAAATATAAGTAAATGAATAATGTTCGGGATGAGTGGGAGCCGCTTTGAAAATTTATAAATCACTGCTTATATGCGCTATTGAAATTTTTAATATGGACAACGATATGTTTGCTATCCATAAGCGGAATTTGTGACATGTTTTCGAAAATGGGATGGGGGAGGGGGGTTAAAGTTTATTTTATCTGTGGATTGATTGCTTTTTTTTTAAGTAATTAAAATATATATTTTTTCTTAAATACCGTGATCGGTCAATTCTATTTAGTAGGACGGTTCTCGCTATTGATGTGTTTTGCGATATTATCGGGGAGCAAGGAAAGAAATAAAGTCAATCCGCAGAGGCGGCGTGCAAAACCACATTACGACATTTGTTTAAAGTGATTGTGCTTTTGTGGGGACCGAATAATGACTCATTATATATACGTATGTTGTATGTATGTCTGTTCGTTCGTTCGGGTCTACGATTACGTTCTGTTTATTTACACTTGCGATTGTTAGTTACACAAATTGACACGAAATTGTTTACGAGTGTTTTTTGTAGTGTCGAAAAATTACCTTTTGACTTTGTATATTGTGGCTTGTGAACATTTTAGACTTGAAAACTTTTTTTTAAATTGTGAATCGATCTTTCTCACGCGCCTATGGATGTTAAAATTGAATACGATTGTGTAAGGACGCGGGCTGTGTAAATATTCCTCAATGATTTGTGTAAATAAGATTTGCCAAGTGTAAAATAGGTTTTTATATGCGTGCATAGAGTGACGAGAAATATTTCATTGTTTGTTCGTTTCCCCCTTTCACAGGGGAAGAATTGGTGAGTAATAGGAAATTGAAAAATAAAATAAAATATGATATTGTAAATAAAAGAGAGGTGAATAAAAAATAAATTTGAAAATATTCCCGCGCGCTTTATTATACCGTAAGCATATCTTATTTTGTTATCACAACGTTTATTATCTTTTTTTTTATTTTGTAAATTAACCTTTCTATCTCCAAGTTTCGCTGTGGAAACGGTTATATATATATAGTTTTTTTTTTACTACCCATTAGTAGTTTTTAGTTTTTTTTTAATCAGTAAAATAAATTGATAATTTGTTTATAGCATGACTCGCGTTTTATTTTTCGGTGCTTTAAGTGCTGACTCTTTCTGTTTTTCTAGATTTTCCCTAGGTTATAAGCTTGTTACCTATCCAGATTTATTTTTTTGACAGTTTTAAGGAAGAGCTACTGACAGTTGACGTCTAAAACCCAAAGTTATAATTGTTTGGTGGGTAAATTAGTAGTTTGAAGGCTATCACATAGCCATAACTCCTGCGAATGACGGTCCTAACAACCGGAACTGACTATTTACATGCCCATCCGGCGCATGGATCATCTTACTTTTAAGGCCTTTAAATAATCGGACCATTTTGTTCTATTCAACCAGATTATAAGACAAAGTTATTTCTCCCTCGGTTCGAACTCACGACCCTTCGGGTTTTTAAAGCAAGGGCTATTACCACTAGGCCACAGTGGCCAGATTAGTGTTTACACTATAGTAATCAAACGGTCTGAAGTCTATACAGAATCATTACAGTACCAGACTATTCAGTCAAAGACAACTAACAGAGTTGTTCAATTATATCCTTGCCTTCAAAATTTCTAGGTTTTGTCATAGGCGTATTTTATTTATGGAAAACTTGCTGCAACGAATACTGCATTTTCTCTTAAATGCACGAGAGCAGTCTCAAAGGCCCTGCTCGAATTGTTTTGAAAATGGTTTTTTCTTGTGTAAAAAGTGACATGTTACTCACGATAAACGTAGCCTTTTAATGGTAAAATAATCTTTTAAAGCTGCACAGTAGTTTTTGCGTTTATTCATTATAAACGTATGCACAAAAATACAAATCTTCTCCTTTATTATATTAGTTTAGATAGAGTCAAGAAGGGCTTTGTGAAAATGGAACGTGTTTCACTACTTTACTGTTGTAACTTATAGAATAATCAATTTGTAACCGTGGTATCATCATCGGCCTGTATTTATCCACTGCTGGACATAGGCATCTCTAATAGCACGCCATTGAGCTCGTCCAGCGCAACTCTCATCCAGTTCCTACCGGCCGCCTTGGGGAGATCATCGCGCCACTTAGTCTGCGGGCGTCCTACTCTACGTTTGCCGATTCGCGGTTTCCACTTAAGAACTCGTCTACTCCAACAGCTATCAGTTCTTCTGGTGATATGACCGACCCATTGCCACGTAAGTGCTAATCGGACGGGCTATGTCGATAACATTGGTCTTTTGTCGGATCACGATCATCATGTACATCATTTCGAACGTGATCTTTCAAAAAGACTTAGATCAAAGCCTTTCCATTGCCCCTTGAATCTATGGACCAGCCCCACTGAATATCAGCGTTTCAGCACCGTATGTCATGACGGGTATGACGCACTGGTTGAAGACTTTAGTCTTTAGACTCTGCTGAGATGGTGAAGTGAAGACTTGACGTAGTTTCCCATACGCTGCCCAGCCCAGCGGTATTGTTCTTATGGCCTCTTTCTCAAAAAATGTTTTAACCTAATTGCATTGTTTGCCCGAGGTAACATACTCTTAACAAGGATTGTTAGGGAAACAGCAATAAACTTTACAAACTTTGAATTAATATGCTAATTAACCACGTTTTGCGCCATTTGGATATTGTATTGTTTCATTTTCGTCTCTTTTTTGTTTATAAACAATACTTTTCAAAACTAAGCAGATATAAAGTGTGTTAGCAGATCTAAATTCAAAAACCTCTACAGTTCAAAGGCACATTCTAGGACTGATAAAAAAGAGAGATGTTTTGTAGGTTTTACAGCTTGCACCTGCCGACTGTTGATAAATTAGAATGAAGTATATATCATCACCTTTATATATAAAGGTTGAAAGATCGGTACAACTTTATCATCAGTATCAATAGCCTGCGGTAATCCACTGCTGGACTTAGGCTTCTCTCAAGGCACGCCATTTGCCCGATCTTCGGCCGCATGTATCCACTTGATGCCTACAACAGAGATAGTCGCTCCACCTGGCTTGCGTTCTACACTTCATTTGCCTAAAGGCGCTGTCCACTGCAGACTCCGCTTACTCCAGCGAGTCTCGGGTCTGCGACAAATGTGGCGGCCCATTGCCACTTTAGCTAATTGATTCGAGTAGCTAAGCCAGTAACCTTGGCTCTCCGACGGATTTCTTCATTACGGACTTACAACTTATTTTATACTAATTGGCTATTTTATAGGTTATCCGGAATGGCATTCATCATTGTCATCGGCCTTTAAAAGTCCGCTGCTGAATATTTGGCCTTTTTCAATAACCGCCAAGATTGAAAAGTTGGTAGCGAGAAGGAAGCTAACTAAATTGTTTATAACTGAACTACTTGGCCAGGCACTTTAGCAAAAAAAATAAAGGTCTGTCTCTTACGACTGCTGCAAAAATATAGAATATAAATGTTACTACTTTCCTGTAACAATTATAATTTATCATAAACATGGTTTTAAACGCAGAACGTTGCTTTGATTACGTTTTATCAATATCAATCCTACGAATTGATAAAGAAATTTAAATATGAATTCCTTATCAAATAAATACATTGTTAAAATTATTCAAAGACCACTTTTAGCGTTGTACATAAAGGATTATTGACTACTTCCACTTGCTTTGCAAACCTGTGTCGGAGGATTCAAACATTGCTTTGGACACCGCAGTATTTGAATCCTGCGCCACAGTTCTTCTTTGTTCACTAGAAAACAATTAGGAGCGCGCAAGGGGCGGAAAGAATAACTGTAGTCTAGCCAGCCTTAATGTGTAGAGGTAAATACAAAAACATCCTATATTGATTTACGATTCGCCTTTATTTCAATCGATTCTGGCTTATAAACGATCGTTGATTTTAAATTTTACACTTGACAAAGTTATTTCTGCTTAGGAGAAGCTGCATACTTTAAGCTCTTGTAGCATTGAAAAAACTGTTTCCACTAGTTTGTACTTCATTGTGAAGGCAGATCGTCGCGCATCCACCGACCCATAAGACATGTTCAGAGTGAACAGGTCTGGGTAGAACTGGAAAAGAAAATGTATTTCTTAAGTAAAGTAGCTTCAGTTTAAGCGCCCAATATTTTGATCATAAGCATCACTCTTTCCATACTATAAGATTTGATAAGATAAGAGAAAAGTCAGTCTGTTTGACTGACAGACTGTGCGTTTCAATTGGGTTAGTTAAGAATAAGCATTGTGGTAATTTAAGACTGAATATGTAGGAAAGTGTTCGAAACGACGGGAATGTAAAAATAAACGCGGTAAAATCCGTAAAAGTCCTTTTATTCCAATATAGAGATTAGGACGCGATAGACATTTGGTTTAGAGAGGGCAAAGAAGGAATTACACTAGCCTATTTCTATCTAAAAGTAAATGTCTTCACACAAGCTAGTTAGCAAAATAAACGTAAAATTTAAAATTTTTCTAAACAATCATTTCCTTGTATATCGCTTACCATAAGATAAATTGGCTGCTGCTTTCACAACTTGATTAAAAATTCTAAAATCCTGATATATTTGAAATCTTTGCAATGTGAAGTTTCACGGTTTATTTAAAAAAATGAGTTAAGAATGGCGGACTTTTTCCCATTATATTATAATTGAAATGACAAACACTAACAGCAAAAATGTAGAAGTTAAAATAAAAACTTACACGGAGTCCTTGTAATGGTTCCAAGTTGAACTCCTGTGAGAGCTCGTTGCATTTTAGTACTGTGGCAAACTGAGGCGTTACGTGCAGTAATTGGAATTTCGCCTGGAATACAAATAAAACGTAGCAAAATAATTAAAGACTGGCAAACTGTCAGACCTTTAGGGTTTATAATAAATAAATTCCTCATTCGCTGCAGTTCGAAATAGTTATAAAACATTGATATTTCTTTAATGGTTTGTGACTTGATAAACCAATTATGTGCGTTGGAGTGTAAAAACTTGTGGCATACCTGTAATTAAAACGAATCTCAGGACTTTAAATTCATTTAAGCAATAAAATAATGGTATTTTTATTATACTAAATGTAAATGAATTCAATTTTAAATGCACAAATAATAGATTTATGTGGATGCGAAAAAACATATATACTCCTACGTCTTATCCCCTACCTCTCTTTTTCTGTCAATTGCTTCCCGAATTTGCATCACAATATTTCTGCTACCGGCTGCAACATTCCATCTAAAATAAAACAGTACAAGCCTAGACATTAATAATAACATCCGATGAATATGACTTAAGTCGGTTAAGGTTGTTAAGATCATCTTTAGCAGTCGTAATATGATATCATTGCCTTTTAGTTTACAATAATCAAATCGTTGAATAAGACTTATCTTGTAGCTGGTAAAGGTTAGATTCTAGTATTACGTAAATAATCCGTTTATAATGAAACTGTTTAGGAAATTTATATATATAATAGGATTGGATGAAAATAAAAAAAGTAAAGCATAATGTAAATTTTAATTGTGTACAATTTGATACTCTTTATTAAAATTTAAGATGAACACGACAATCCATTTAGATTTCACGCTGCATTTTCAAAGGTTACTTTTATATAATTTTTATTTTTTGAACATTTCGTTCAAGCGTGCTTTTTTATTATTTCTTAGCTAGTAGTTTAAGTAATGGTCGGGGTTAAATAATATTTGAGAATCGGAACAGAGTATCATATAGACTTAAGTTTATTTCCTGCGCTAGTTATGACTAAGCTAATACCTAAAGATAACATTTTGATTATAATAGTTTTATCGTAAACGTTTCCATTCGGTGTAAGTGAACAAAAGAAGGCAAAATACGTGAGAAAGCAGTTCTTGCGTAAAGTATTTCTGGGCCGATATTTATGAACAGTACAGGAAAGTTTTTATGAATGTTTTCCAACGCTTTTGTAAATGCAGGTTCCTAGATAGAATGTGGTACCTGCTCCACTGGAAGTTGTAGGCCCTGGACAAGAAGGCCATGGCGTGGTAGTTGTGCCGCTCTGCCACCCATTCCTTGGGACAGCTGCCCTCCACGTGATTGTGGGCGTCGAAGTCGGGGAAGAAGTCGCATGCGGCTTCCCGCATGAGCTGTAAAAGTTGTCTCATCAATCTATGGCTTTATTAAAGCTATTATTCAAAAGCTTTTTTTAATGGATGAGCTATTAAATAACGTTATGCTTTCTTTCCTATCACCGCGTTTAGTGGTAAGGGTCAGAGGTGTAGGGTTCAAATTATGCGCGTTACCAACTTTGTTTCATATTATCGGTTTTATTTTTTCAATCGTATGCTGTTCAACTGTTGCTTATGGACGTCAAAAAAGCTAGTCAAGAACTGATATTTGGATTATAAAAACAATTTTACGATAAGTTGGGAATAAATCAATGCAAGTCATTGAAACTTGGAATAGAATAAGAAATAAACTTTCTATACTTTTAATATTTTTTCTTTAGATAGTACTAGTTATGTCATTAAACATTCAGAGCGTTGTATCACTATCAAGTCTGTAACCATTTCCGATTATTAACATTACGAACAAAAATGTAAGTATCGTGACGCAAATCAGTTTTAATTTAGACATGTATTTTCAATTTGCCTAAAAAATTAAAAGTTTGATAGCGAGTCCATCTAGTATGCCAACTCTTGATTGATCTTTCATACCTGCATCATCCTCTTTACACTGTACGGTTTCTCAAAGTGGTTTTTAGGGCTGGAGTAGTTGCGTTCGCGATCCATCGCAGCCTCACTGTGTTGCCAATGCATAGCCAAGTTACAGTCACTGATACACCGGTAACGCTTATAATCACACCATCACTGTAATACAAATAATTAGCTATGCACTTGACCTGATACTGCTAATGTAACCATAATAATTATACGCATTTACTCTGGAAATCATCAACATACAGAATCAACAAAATCTGTACTTCTGTACAAACAAGGATTGGTGAGTTTTTGGATATTTAGAACTATTGAACCTGATGGTTTAAAGATGTATATAATATGTATTTCATTTTGGATGAAAATTTTAACGTAAGTAAGGAATCTTGTTTAACTTTATCGATATCGGAGAATGAACTAACATTTACACGTTACTGATCTTAATTTCAAATAATTAAGAGTTTTTTTGTTCTTGATATTTTGCAAGGGAGTCCCTACTATAAAAGTTTTATAGACTAATTGTCTTCCATTAGGGCTTCAGCTTTGCCCAGAGCACTAACTCTTTCCTATATTACTTCTTTGTAATTATATAAGCCTTGTGATGTTAGTGGTGGCGGGTGGTACGCATAATATTTACTTGATATCTTTAAGATAGGTAGTATCTTTAAGTATGTTATGCTTGCTATTTCGTCAATCTTAGGACACTAATTTCTTGACTAACCCTGATATAAGCTAATATGCAATTAGGCAAAACTAAAGAAATAAAATAATCAGTAAAATATGTAATAGCTATGATACGTTAAAACTGTTGTAATATTTAGATATACTCATTTACCTTTCGTTGTCCGGTCTGATGTCCCATCCTTGGTATGGCATGTTGCTGTACCTTAGCGTCGCTATTCCAATTGGCCCTATGAGATGTTTTTAATTCATTTTAATATCATCAAATAATCTTTAAAAATGATATCATTTATCTGTTCTCTCCAATATAAAGAAGAGTCGGATAAGACCTTTAGTTGGGACGTTTAGTTTTAGTTAGAAAGTATGTGAAAAGTTCGTAAACAGGCTTTAATAAGAATCTTACTCTAATATACAGGTGCCAGAAAGAGCTGAAAATCAGTTTGGTCTAAAGCGCAAAAAATTGCGTTATATTTTAGTTATGTCTTGCCCATACGTTTTTGCGTCTTTGCAGTTTGACATTAGATTTTATTTGCATAAATATTTTTTGACACTAGCATGCACCGTAGTAGTACCTCTCTAAAAGCAAGCTGCCTGCCTCTTTGTTCACTCCCTATATATCTTTTAAACAACAGTTTACAATTAGAAATATATCTACAAAGAGGATTTACAGGGAAGAGAAACCTTACCTTATGTCTCTGTAATAAAAAAGTTATGAATCGATGTTTCAAAAATGAATATCTCCTGTACTAGCTAATATATATGTATAATTTACCAGGGCCTTAACTATGTCGAAAAACTCTTACATTCAGAAGAGAGCTTTGTTCGATTATAAATACTCACATAGAACTCCAGTACGGAATTGAACCGTCAGTTTGTCCTCATTAAACTTGTAGTCATTGACGAAGGTACTGATCCAGAGTTGACGTGGCTCGTACCATTGGCAGATCACCGGTGGCTCGGACCACATCACATCCATTGGAAGTCTGAGTAAAAAATTTATTTTGGCTTTGAAATACTTATGTTCTTAAACGTACATCTGATAGGATGTTAGATAAAGGATAGGCAGACAAAATTGTTGAATGTTATAATCAGAGCTGTGGTGGCTGTTTCTGCCATAAAGAAGTATGTTTTAAGTATGTTTGGAGGGCACCATAGGTTAAATACAAGACCAAATGTCTCGTTGCGGGCTGGAGGCAGAATATGCCAACAGATAAGTTCTTCAGGGGTAGGTAGTTTCGTAGGGGTTAATCTATCCAGATATACCTGTTTTTAAGTAGAGAGATTGGAATCTGACCACCAAAACCCAACAATTGCATGCATAGTTCATTTGTCCGACACGTCCTTTAGAGTTCTACGGAATCGGCCTCATGTCAAGCACTAATAGTGCCAGAAGAATGGCGTTCTTATTTATTTAACCGCGGCCATATTCTATCCCCACGCGACGTTTATCCAATAACAGTGGACAAATAACACAACACCATCTAGTCCCAAACTTAGCAAGTTATTAGTATGGATATACTATACGGACTGAAAAACACATAGACTTACCTTTCTTTTGTAAATAAACACATATTATACAAATATAAACACCCAGACACAAGGGTAAAACTATTTTCATCACACAACATTTTTCTCGTGGTGGGAATCAAACCCACATCTTTTGGCTTAACAGTTCGAGTCACTAACAATTATTTAAGCCATTCAATTTGTTTGATTTACAAAAATCTTTGCTTATGTACATTTCGTCTCTGACTTGGTTGGTATACAACGATAAAAATTTCCAAGCTCACTCAATGAACACCAGTGCCAGCTTCTCGTATTCAGCCTCGACTCTCTTGATCTCCGCTTCGATTTCTTCTGGTGTCCTGGTCACCCCTGGAGGTGGTGGTGATGGTGCTCGGTACCGAACCTGATAGTCCATGTGCTGCAACTCCTTAGGAAGATGCACTGGAAATGGAGAAATCACGCTCTTACATAATAACAAGTACATACAAAAATACGTAAAAGTTAAATGTTCAATTATACCAATATATAATATTGGAGTGTCTGTTTGTAATATAAAAAAAAACTTTTTTAAATGATAACATTGTCATATATAACCGATACATGACAATATTATCATTTATCATATGTATATCAAACAACCTTTTTTTTCGTTTATGTTTGTCTATATGTCTGCTTGTTTGTGTCCTAATCTTTTTGTTATGTGTATACATTACAAGAAAGCATTTTTTTTAATTTTTTGTCTGATTTCTAGTTAATCTCTGAAATTATTTGTTCGATTTTGACAGTTTTTTCTCTGAAAGATAGCTGATATAACTAGAAGTAACTAGGCTACTTCTATAAAAAAAAAAACTAAAAGATTTTTTAACGTATTAGCACGTGGACATGGCTGCAGCAACAGCTAGTAACTAATATGATCGGATATAGTTATAATATTGGAACATAAACTAACCACGTTTTTATGTGTGAATCTGTAAATAAGTTAATAAACAACACATTCTATATCGGCATGAGTTTAAACCCAAAATTGATGTTATATGAACAAAGCGGCGTCACATATCTGGCGTTCTTATTAATTTACAGTGGCTGAGATGTCAGTCAGTCCTAGTCTACTGAACAATACCATAAGTGCGTCATTGTTCGTTGCTATAGATTATACATAGTATTAGCTACTGCTAATAAATAAAATATTATCATACGTTAAAAATAGTATTTTAGTTCAACTATTTTTTGGAGAAAATCCCGTCAAAGTTGGACTTGCCATTCCAGAGATCAGCCAGAACAAATAGACAGAAATGAAGACAAAAATTAAGTAAAATGTTATATCGTTACATGTATCGGTTATATCATCATCTCATCATCAGCCTATGATAGTCCACTGCTGGACATAGGCCTCCCCTTATACACCCCTATCCATCAGTGGGTTTTGGATCGTATCCCACCACGATGGTCAATGCGGGTTGGTGGGTGGACTGACTTTTACATGCCCATCCGACGCATGGATCATTTTACTTTTCAGACAATTGGGTAATCAGCCCAAATTGCTCTAACCAACTAGGAGACAACAATGAAAATTTGTTGTGTCCCCGCAGGATTCGAACCCATGACCTCCGGTTTCTTAAGCACACGCCCATACCACTACGCTACGGAGGCGGTCATCGGTTATATATCACTATGTAATCATTTGAAAACGGTTATTTTGATGTTACAAACAGTCGTCTAAATTTTATTTATTTGTATAGGTCTCTTTTCTTCAGCTCAGGTGCAATCTATAGACTAATGGGCTGCAATTCAATTAATTGCAACTCTACATTGGCCGAACTATAAAAACAAATTAATCAACGTCGTCATCCTTTTACGAGAATAAAATACTAAAATCGAACAACAATATAGCCAATCGCGATTCATGGCAAAGATTAGATAGCGCCGTATCGAAGCGACTCATTCGTATCGGATCCTCTCCCAGTCACAATCAGGAAAAGATAACTTATTATTTTGTTACGTATTTACTTTTGTACGAATATCTCCACGCCATTGATACGATTTTGTGAATTTTGGAAGCGGTACGTGTACGTGTGAAGTGTGCCAAGTCAATTTGAAACAGTGAATGCATTTGACTTTAATATTCGATTTTCGTGTGTTGACAAGTGTTTAAAAGTCAAAGTGAAAGTCACTTTGGTCGTCTTTTGAGAATGAACGACGGCGTCAATTATGATTGATCGTGGGCTGATTGTGTGTTTGCTGTAAGTTCGTTTATGTAGTGTTTCCTTGTTGCTTCTTGCCTAGATCATATTTCTATTGTTTAGATGAGAATTGATTCAGAACAGGGTTTATAATTACGTTAGTAAATTAACACTAAATCCGATTACGACTGTTAATATATAATTTGTGATTTTTTCGGTTCAATCTCTGATATGTTTTGTTAACGGCAACTTTGACTAGTGATGAAAGTAATAAGTATGGACGTTCAACAAGACTCCATTTGTTTTAGGAATATTTCAAGCGCCTGCATTGATATATTAATTGTATATAGTAATTGTTATTTTGCAGTGTTTTATGCCAATATCATCAATAAAAGAAAGGGAAAAAGGGACGTATATGAATTTTCTTCTGCCACTTAGCGATTTTATAGTGTTATCATAGACTTTACGCAAAAGAAGTTTGTCAGTTAAGGAATAATATAAACGTATGAAGTAAGGTTGATCATTTGAAAAGGTCGTATTTTGTTAATAGCTGTGATAGGAAATATAATTTAAGTAAACGTTCAACTGTATCCAACAACGAACAAGTTTAATAGCGCATCGTAAATTATACTATCACGTCAGTGTCTTTTCGATAATTAATTTCTATAAATCTGAGTTTAGCATCTGGCCTTCATGTACCAAAGTTACGATTCATCTTCGTTATCATTGGACCAACTGCTGGACATAGGCCTCCCTTAATGCACGCCTTTTTTAAAACAAATTTATGGCATGTGCAGGCAGACGAGCAGTCGGGCACCTGATGTGAAGTGGTCACCGACGCCATAGACATTGGCAATACCAGTGGTATCGCCAACGCACGCCTACTGTGGGACATAGGGTGTTAAGTCTCGTTTACCCTGTAAATACGCTGGCTACAGTGTCCTTCAAACCGGAACACAGCAGTGTTTGCACACTACTGCTTCGCGGCAGAAATAGGCACCGCGGTGGTACCCACCCAGACGGTCTCCTGTAAACAGGGGACCTACCACTGGTAACGCCTTCTCCATTAGGGGGTTTTTGTATCGTATTCCACTTACCCTGGTCCAATGCGGGTTGGTGGGTGGACCGACTTTTTGCATGCCCATCCCACGCATTGATCATCTCACTTTTCAGATAATTGCATAGGGCAATTCGGACAGATCGGTGATCGGCCTAAATTGCCCAATCGAAGATTCAGTTTATGTACCCAGTAGTTTAGCATGATTTTTAAATTCTATTAAAGATTCACAATATTGAGGCACTTTGCACATATTGCCATGTTCTATTCAAAATGGGTAGAAGAGTTTTCAATAAACAATCATCGAACGTAACGCTTATAGATTAAATAGAAACATAAAAAATTTATATAACCCCTAACCCGCATTGGACCGTGGGTGGGATACTAGTCCAAAAACCCCCTAATGGAGAAGGCGTGCATTAGGGGAGGCCTAAGTCAAACACAGGATGATGATGAATATGAAATATCTATTAAATTACCCATAATACGTATAACTATGCAACAAAATTCAGATATTGATTTCTATTAAAATTAGTGAAGGGAGCTCGTGTATTTATGTCTTTCACAATTTTATTGTTATTACGATGCGATTGTCAACTTCGTGGAAACTTATCTTTAATTTTGTCTAGATCTAAGATATTTTTTTTATAGTAACGATACGATTTAATAAAAAAATGTTGAATATTGTGCGTAAAACGATTGTTAAATTAAATTGCTAAAAAAAGATTGTTAACAAAAACGAGAAATGCTGTCGGAAACACACTTGTATTATATTTAATAACGTGTTAGAAAGTAGTTATAACACGTTATTTGATATAAAATATTAGTATCTAGATGTCACTAAGTTGTAGTTTTCATCTCAATAACTAGTCTAGTATTTATTGTGCCGATACGTTCCTTTTTTACAGATTAAAAAACTAGCTATTTTAATAACCTTCCGTCTCTAACGCCAAATATAAAAACTAATTATTAACAAAGCTAGGCAAGAGCTTATTATACCGTAACTATTTATTTTAGGTTATATTTTTTTGTACTTATGAGGCAATGTTTTAAACGATAATAATTGCTAACTTTTGCGATTTTCTTAAATTTAAATTGAACCAGCTATAATATCTCATAATCAACTATTACAACATATTACGTAAATATGTATCTTTACCATTTAACTGTTTAACTTTGATAGACGAGTTTGTATAAAAGATATTGTGTCTTTAATTTTATTGTAAAATAAACCAATATTTCTCAAGGACAACAGATAGCCCCCTGGATTCTTAATAAATCTCTTCGCGATTCGTCATAGCGCAATAGTCTCCGTGCCGTGAAAATCAATACCTTCTTCTTTATCGTAAGAAAAAGGAAAATCTATGACGGACTAAACAAAAACTTACTATTTTTTAGGATATCTTCGTGTCTAACAGTCGGCTTATCTACGGAGTCCCAACCACCTATATTACAATGCCTCACTGGATATATGACAGATATACAATCTTGGGTCAGTTACAACGGAAAATTGACAGTACCGAGTAAGTATTGTTATCTTGAATCAATAAAAGACTTTACGGATCTAGTCTACCTGTGACTATGAGTCCTGCAAAGTGTCTTAAACGTCGGGAAATTGCAATCGGAATTGAACGCGGTAAATCCGTAACGTGCTTTTTTAATCATGTGTAGTATTCGCGTAAATACAACAAAGTATTCATAATCGTCATCATCGGCCTGAGATAGTCCACTGCGACTGGTAACA
Source organism: Lamproptera curius (assembly GCA_029286875.1). Taxonomy (NCBI): domain Eukaryota; kingdom Metazoa; phylum Arthropoda; class Insecta; order Lepidoptera; family Papilionidae; genus Lamproptera; species Lamproptera curius. The sequence continues at coordinate 1,875,745 of JAGSMT010000027.1, read as the reverse complement.
CTCTATATGGGGTTTGGACCATATCCCACACCTGGTCCAATGCGGTTGGTGGGTGGACCGACTTTTACATGCCCATCCGACGCATGGATCATCTTACTTTTCAGACAATTGGGTGATCGGCCCAAATTGCCCTAACCAACTAGGAAACAACAATGAATGAAGATATGAAGTATTATTGTTATTATTTTACAAACCTTGCAATTCTTCATTTTATCTGTTTTGAAGATATAGGCTCATCAAGTGATATGATTTCATTGTAATAAATTTACATTTTTGCACTAGTGGATCATAACACGTAGTCACGTCACAGAAAAATGTTTATTTTTGCAAAGAGAAAGAGAGTAACTTAGATAAAGTGAGAGAAAGACTTGAACGAATAAACGAGGATCATATAAAAAAAAGCAACTGAGTCCATACTGTTCATTTCCTTATTTTTTACTAAAAACACAAAGGAACATCCATAAAAGCTTAAATAAAAGTTGTAGTGAACAAATTTACTAAACATCGCCTATTTTATTTCTATACGTCTTGTATATAGAAAAAATACATAATTATATATTATATTAAGTAAAAATGTACGTTTTTGTATATTATTTCAGATGACAGAAACGCCATAGACGTATCGTACCAGCTTAATTGTATTAGAGAGCTGCAATGGCATTTGCAGAGTGGGAGATGTTCGCGAAATTCCACGGTGAAATATTTAAGCATAGCAAGATGTCAGCTACGACAAGTTCCAATAGTAAGTTATTGAAGCCTTATTGTAATATATACAATGTATGCACTGGACCCCGAAGAATCGCTGAGAAAGATATTTACTGAGATCAATGTTATGACTGTTTCTTCTCAATACGTATTAAAATATATAATATATGTCCATAAATATAAAAGTTCAATTGTAAAACACTGTGATACGCATAATATAAAAACTAGATTTAAATATAATTTTGTTCTTCCGAAAAGAAGACTCTGAAGAACAATTTAATCTTTCATGTACGTATATTAAAGAAAACGATCCTGCAGAAAACGTTTAGCTATTGTCTCTAAATACATTTAAAAAAAGCCGTAAAGAGAAACTGATGATGAAAAGTTCGCTCCGGTCTATTTTTAACTATGAAAATATGATGTTCTGCGCATACATTTTTTATAATTTATGATAATAAATGTAATTTATGGTCAGAATGTAAGGATTTATATTTCTAACTTTATTACGCAAAAACTTCTAAATTGTCTTTGAATAGCAAAGTTTACAATAAAGTAGGTTAAATGTTAAATTAAGTGACAAAATAGAATTTTATAAACATATAGAGTGGATTATTCATAATATAATAAATAGTTAATGTACGTAGAAAAAATCCACTATCTGCGAGCTTATGTTACACAATAGCATGTACATTTATCTTATACAATATCTTTAAATACTAATATTTAGCCCACCGGGGCGCCCTCGATACATGTTGCTAACGGGTATAGCCAACGACCAGATCAGCGGCTGATCGAGTCTAGGCTCGCCCTCTTGGGCACCTTCGATCCAGCCTGCTTACGGGATAAAGAAGTGGCACCCCGAGCAGAGGTACCTCTGCAGGGCTCCCTCGGAGCTAAGCCACAGAAAAGAGGTGGAGTCTGTGCACACTTAAAATTGCACAGCCCCTCGACTCCGCCGGGTTGTAGCGGTTAATTCCACCGACGCCATTAAACATTAAATAAAAACTATTATTATTTAAGATTTATACGCAGTTCGTTTCTACGTAACGAATTATTTTAACTGTTCAACGCGCACGTGAAACTACTTCGTAAAAAATATATTTGCATATATTATACAATTATAATTAAATGTTGTTTACGTTAAAAATATTTCCTATCCGACTGAAACTAATTGAGTGCCTGTTTTATCTAGTTCGCATAACGATTTTAAACATCACTTGCGTTGTATGTACCTTTAATTACTTTAGAATTTATTTATACATTTAGTTAGAAATTATTTTTCTCGTGAAACTTTGTATTTTCATCGGAATACGATGACGCCCGAACTGTTGATCAGTTATCGTGTTAAATAAGGTACATTTTCATGTCCATTAATATGAAACTATATTGTTTAGTGTCAGAAGTCAAAATAAATAATATTATTGTATAATATAGAGATATATAATTACAGAAGCTACGAGACAGAATGATAAATACAAACTTTTCCGAAAAATTACTAAGGAAAATCTTTTCTCACTTTATCAATATTGTATATGTTAAAACTACAATGGCTTAAATTAAAATATATCAGTTATAAAAAGAAACTAAATAAATTTATAGCACAACTTATAAATTATCCTTTCAGATTTTCAAATTCGCCGACCCTTGCAGACGTTTATTGTCCGACACATTACAGTATCTGACAATGTATGGCAATAATTTCGGGCAGGAATCCGCGGATCCACAATATAGAGTTGCAATTAATGCAACAAGTGCATCGACAAAAGAGGGCATGAGAAGTGGGTCAGGTAAATTTACATAAACTTATTGAAAACTATATTTAGTATTCAATTATTATTATTATAACATTTATTTCAGATTAAAAAATCCATGACATTTTCGTAATTATAACCTTAATTTAAAAACAATTTCGTTAATAATTCTAAATGAAAAATTAATACAGCACAAAGGATAACAAAAATTTCACATAATATAAACATAAAAAACTATTAAATAACAATTAGCAGTGGTAATGTCATAAATTTGTATGGAGTTGGATCCATCTATGTAAAGAGGAGAGTCCCAGCGATCTGCAAATACACGTAGGACGTTATTAGTGCTCCAGCGTAAACGTTTCATTGCAGAGGCACACCGTTTTCTCATTAGCGCAAAGATTAAATTACAATTAAACGACCCCAAAACAATCTGGAAGTTCTATGTTGAAAGAGATTTTTTTCCTTTTAAGTAACAAAAAACAGGATTAAATACGTAGATGCCTTGACATGTCTCGTCAGTTTTTTTTTATAGTAACCGATAAAATTTACATCCCTTTTATTCTACCATGTGCTGGGGATAGATTATACGAATCAGATTCAAATTGCTATTGAATCCATATTAAAATTCGCGATTTATTACTATGTCGAGTTTTCCGTGTTTTAAAATTAAAAATGTTCCCTTGTGTTTGATGGTTTATTTATTATTTATTTATTTATTATTAATTAAACAAAGATTACAGAGAGTTTCATAAAATTGCATAAAGTGAACCTCTAAGGTTAGTAGTAATGCTAAAAGCGAGTGAACACCATATATTAGTTTTAATTTAAAATACTAAAATATCTTACGTACAGTAGGGTATAAGTTTCGTTATAAGAATGTTCAATATTCTTTCGTTAAAAACATTTATTCAAAATATGTTAAGAAAACAAAAATTATACAACTGTTTATTAAATATAAAAACTTATAGTCCATTATTAAATAAATTACAAATATGGTTAAGAGAAAATAAAACAGAGAAGACTATTACTTAACTAGAATGTCATTTTTCAGGCTATATATGAAATATTGCTTAAAAACAGGCTTAATATTGCATTCTTTAATTTTATTAATTTCGTCGGGGGGTATTTCATAAATTAATCTAGGAAAAAGATAGCCATTCGATTATAGCTATAGCGGAGAAAATTTTCTGCCTGTCTGTTTCCGTCCGAAACAAAGTCTCTTCAAAGAGTAGACCAAATACAATTCGCGAATATAATAAACATCGTCCTTATTGTCCTTTCATAGATAATACGCCAGAGCAAAAAAAAACTGACCACAAAATTACATATTTGTCACTTATAAAAAAAGGTTTTTTACACAAAAGAAAAATAAATTCATACATTTATAATAAAGAACTTTTAAAAATATTTGAGGTTTATAATTGTAAAGCAGTGTTCGCAATTAAATAAAATATTTGCCATACTTTTTGTTTACTCAAAAATTGTTTCTCCACAGCAAGAAGCACCTGGTCCGCTGGTTTTAAAGGTGTAACATTTTCTAGTCTTCTTGAACTGGACTTACGCCTTTGTGGAATCCAGGAGATAGAAGATAATGTTTTTAGAGGAATGCCGCGCCTTGAGAAACTGTATTTGGGTGAAAATAACATTTTTCTAATAGGGGACGCCACTTTCACGGGCCTAAGAAACCTTTTGCACTTAGATATAAGCCGCAACTATGAATATGATAATAACGGAACGTACAGAGGTCTCTACTTTGACAATTGGCTTATTTTCCAACCGCTGATTGCGTTGAGATCATTAGATTTCTCCTTCACGAAGATGGCGCAGCGCAATGTAATTGGATTTAGAAGTGTCAGTAGACATTTAGAGAGGTTATCGATTTGTCACGCTGGTTTATCGAACCTTAATAGCAATTATTTTTCACACACTTCTCTCAATTATCTCGATTTAACTGGTAATATAAATATATTAAGCGGTATTCCGAGCCTTAGCGGATTAGAAAATTCCTTGAAAGTACTTTATGCGGATGATATCGCTTTAAAGAGCTTAGACATATTTAAGAATATCACCTCACTAGAAGTATTAAGGGTTGCAAATAACGAAATCAGTACGATAGGAAGTGAGTTTGCTAAAAACCTTAAAAATCTTCAAGTTCTAGTTTTGGATATGAACAGACTTATCGCATGGTTTAAACCGACTGTATCATTAATATCAAATCTTAAATTACTATCGATAAGAGACAATAACATTAATCTAGTGTCGGAGGAAATGGCAAAGGATTTCGAGAATGTGTCGTACATCGGTCTGTCGGAAATTTCATTGTATGCAACTGCAACGTGAGGGAAATTTTCGAACTGGCAATGAGAAATGAATTAAAAATGGAAGAAGAATTTGTGACACCCTTGTACATAAGGAATACATCAAGCATAATGTATCACAGGGGTTATTTAGACGCAAATTACATGATAGCGACAAGGAATCGTGTGAAATCGAATTGCAAGGACAAAAGTTGTTTTGAAAGCCCTTTAGAAATTTCAGGAAGATTTCTACTATTTGATTATGACGAAGCTGCGTATCATTGTCTAGTAGTCACCGAAGGTAGATCTAAGTCGTTTGCGAAAGTGCCTTCATGCAAAGCAACTAGAGAACTGGAAATAGATGAAATACTGAAGGGAACTTGGAATAGATTTTATTTACTGTTAATACCTTTACTGATGATGCCTTTCTTGATTTTCGGATTTGTTTTTAAAAGAAATTTTAGATATTTCTGCATAACAATGAGGAACTCGATGATGATGAGCTTGATCAATAAAGATGAAGTCATCAATGGTGAGTGAAAATATCTTTTGACTTTCTATGCATACAGCATACAGCATAAATTAATTATTCCTTTAATATACGAGTACATATGTATGTTAGTTAAAGACATATTAAAAAAATCCATTAGTTATGTATATTACGATTAAAAATGCTAATTTTAACATAAAATTCAGAAAAGACGTAAAAGATATAATCCATTGCGACAAAGTAGCGTCATTATAAGTTGATTGTCAGACAAAAGCGTGAGATGTACGACTATGTTATTAGTAAGTATATTAACCTAGTTTCACCTTTTCTTTAACTATGGTATAGTTATTATTAATTCTTTTGTTTACGAAAATGCTACACATTATTGAAAAAAAGGACTATTTTAATTCCCGACGTTTCAAACACTTTCTGTCTGTCCTCTGACCACAGCCTCTGGAAACTGGTCGAAATGAACGCGATAAAATCCGTAAAAATCCTGTTTATAGTATAGTTTATAATTTGTTTATAATGTTCTCTTTCAGAGAACACGATATTCAACTACGACGTGTTCGTTTCATATTGCAACGACGATAGAGCTTGGGTGCTTGATCACCTTTGCCTCGTGTAGAAAAAGATTGTAACGTGAGCATCTGTCTTCACGAGAGATTTTATGGTATGAGACAAACAAACACTTAATTAATATAGTTTTAACAAGCGACCCGCCCCTGCTTTGCACGGGTGCTCTACTGATAATAACCGCATCTAATATATTAAGCATGTGCTGTACATATAAACCTACCTCTTAAATCACTCTATCAATTAAAAAAAAACGCATAAAAATCGAAATCGAAATTTGAAAGATATATGCATATATACATACATAGCTGCCTCCGTAGCCTAGTGGTATGGGCGTGTGCTTTAGAAACCGGAGGTCGTGGTTCGAATCCTGCGGGACGCAACAATTTTCATTGTTGTTTCCTAGTTGTTAGGACAATTTGGGCCGATCACCCAATTGTCTGAAAAGTAAGATGATCCATGCGTCGGATGGGCATGTAAAGTCGGTCCACCCACCAACCGCATTGGACCAGCGTGGTGGGATACGGTCCAAACCCTAATGGATAGGGTGTATTAGGAGGCCTATGTCCAGCAGTGGACTAAAACAGGCTGATGATGTGATGATGTGATGCATAAATAGGGATATAGGAACAGAAAAAGCGACTTTGTTGTATACTGTGTAGTGATATCGTTTTTTATTATTAAAATGTTTAAAATAGCCTAACATTTAGAGTCAAAGTTTTATTGCAATGGAGTTTGCACAAATGATTTAGCCGTGCAGCTTAACATTAATAGTGTAAATAACTAGTAATATTCAATTATAACAGTTTATTCGGTGATCGGAACAATTATCTTTTGTTTCAGGTAGGCTTGTCCATTTTAGAGAACATAATCTCGTGTATGGATCGCTCGAAAACTATAATGCTGATCATCTCGAAGAAGTTTTTGCTAAGCCAATGGTGTCAGTTCGAGATGCACCTTGCGCAACACCGGTAAGAAAATTTATTTAATTCGATACATCATCAATTAAAGTTCAGTTCAATTAATTACAGCTTAATTAGAATATTGTATACGTTTTTAGTATTCAACTGGATATTCCTTTGCTTTTAGTTTTTAGGTTTAATAGGAGGCAATGCTACAAACATGATAAAATTAGCTGAACCAAATGCTATTTATATGCCTTGTTACGTTATCATTCTTAAAATAAAAACAAAAATAAAGATGAAATTTAATATTCTTTTAATGAAGTAGATATGAATAATAATTTACCTTTTGTTACGATTGTTATTAACAGGCTTCTAGAAACGAGACGTGAGGACTTGATTATAGTTCTTTTGGAAGACGTGCCTCGTCGTCATCGGCCAAACACTCTGCATTACTTGATGCTTACGAACACGTACATCGTTTGGCCGAAAGAGGAATCCGAGCAAGATTTATTCTGGCGGAGACTGAAGAAGAGTGTGATAACACACAAAACGAGACAAACAGACAATGTATCTCTTGCTTGATTAAGAAATTCATTGAGTAACAATGAACACATTGATAAGAGTCCGCTCTCTAGATTGATATCAATATATATAGCGACAAATGATGATGACCGCAATAGCCTATCAGAGTGCAGTGTGATTAATAGAATGTTTAAGAAGTCGGAGTGGGGGGGGGGGGGACAAGTGTTTGATTCTGATGAAAGATTTGCTGTATTCAAAAATAAAGTGTTTGTATTCGGTAGTCTTTTATGGCCCTTTCGCACGTAATGATATATTGGCACTCGAGAACAGGCAAAATATTGTTAAGTGGCTAAAAAATTTATAACCTTAAGCGATTGATGACATTGTATTAGTGACGATTTTTAACTGAGTACACAACAGATGAACCGAATGATACAGATTATCAAAATACTTATAACAATATAGATAATTGTAACATAAACATTACGGTGTTCTTTTTGGAGCGTAAAGAGTAGGGTCCCTTTTCTGACCTACTGTCGTTGGCATAAGCAAGGAGTTTGGCCAAAAAATTCTCCCTTATCCGTTACTCAGACGCGATATAAGCCAGGAGATTTACATCCTTGCATGAACAAGTTTTAATGTCTTCAATGACCGCCTCAGTAAAAGGCTTTACCGTTAGCCTCGTTTCGGTCTTGTAAAGAAATGTGGTCAACAAAACCATGCCTCTCCCCACGCCCGTAGAGAGAGTATGCAAGACTCAAAAAGTTATAGGAATTAGGTCTACAGCAAAGACAGTCTTTGTCCTAAAGTAGGATATAAATGGCTATAAAGATTTAATATAACTCACGGGTTGTAAGAGTTATACCGCCTTCCATGACTTTTGGTTGTGGAGGAGTTGTCAATAAATCCAAGTTCAGAATTCCGCCACAGATTCTATAAGGAATAAGATATAAAATAGAGTTATTACTTTGTAAATTTATACAAAAGCATAATTAATTTTAACTAAGTGTTTACTACAATTATTAAACATTAGTTTCTTAAAGCGCCGACAATGTTTCAATTTTAGTTATAAAACATTAATTTTTCTAATTTCTGTAATTATAACCAAACTAGTAAAGAAAATAGTTCGAAAAGTATCAATTACTTGTATGAAGTTTGTACAATTCAAACGTACCTGTACTTTCGTAAATTAACTTCCCCAGTCTTAGTTTTAGTTGCACATTGTTTAAGATATTGGGTGAATGCTAGTTCTGTAATAAATGTATGTGTTATATACATATTTAAATACGATAAAATGTAACGGTACGTCAGAAAAATATATATAAAATAAATAAATGAGTTTCATTGTAACTGACTTTTGCATGAAAAAAAATAAAAACACTCCAAAAGACAGTAGCGATAATTTTGTTTTAAATCCTGAATTAGAATTAAACAGAATCATTGCTTACGGTTTTTTTTGGTTGCCCTAACAATAAAAAACGTCTGAAAGTAAAATGATATAGTTATCGGATGGTTACGGGAAAAGTTAGTGGTCAGTATTAAGGTTATCTTAAAGTGGTCCTGAAAGTCAAGGCCCGTAACTCAGTCTACAAGATTGTCAATATTCATAGGTTGTAGTTAGCCGATCATATTATAACTTTTTGAAATTTTATTAAATTAGCACACATAACATAATTGTATTAGGTTACCTACTGATTTAATGTCTTTTAATCTACATCAACCATCTTTGGCCACTTAACAAAACCCTTCAAACGTTAATTCAAATTCTAATATCTTTATTCAGTATAGAAGTATAACACTCGCTTATTGATGGTCAAGGACGCTACCGTGTAAAGGAAAAACGAATTATATATGTTAAAATAAAACAAGCTTACCGTTTTGCTCTGATATAAAAGCCCTGGGATCGGGAAGTCCTTCGGGCTCAGCCATGTTTAAATTGTCCAATTCTTCTTTTTCCTTATCAGTTTTTAGAAACCTAAAATATTACTCATGCATTTTGAAATTTTGCTTAGAATAACATACCATCGTAGAATTCAGAAACTGCATTCAATTTATTCGACTTTAAGTAATATTATAAAGAATAAATATTAATTTATTGAGATTCGGTTCCAAATTTAATAAATTGAAATTGAAATTTTCTAAGTCTTTGTATGAACTGTTTAAAAATATGTTTAAACACAGAATATTTTTAGGTAAATAGCGATAAACAGGCAAAGCGTAGTATTTAAAGGCTGATTTTTAGTTCGACTTAAAATTTTCTTAACTTCCATTCAGAACGTATTCCAGTTATTGTATAAATATTTTTATGATATACTAATAAAGTAGTACTAGGAATTGGAAATTTTCCCGACATTATCAATATAACAAAAAAGACATATTTTCTAACACCTATAATGACCATACAGGATGTATTACTCTTTAAGTGATTTTATGATAAAGAATATAGAGCAACAAGGCACGGATATGTCTGTGCCTTGTTGGATGCGGGATTGTGTAGACGGATATTTATACACGGATATATCTGTGCCTTGTTACTATAGTAAGAGGTTCTTACTATAGTAAAAAGGTTTTCATTCGTCCTTTTCTCTATAATATACAATACATTTATTAATAGACAGTTTAGATATCGTTGTATTAATTAAGATCCGAGGTTTCCCAAAAGAATAATTTACCAATATGTATGTAGATTTGAATTTTAATAACATTCCCGAAAAGAAATCTTTGAAAATGTAAAACTACAGCGACCACTTACGGATTTGCCTTTATCAATGTTTCTATCTCCTTTATCTTATCCTGAATTTCCTTGTAGAATTTGACGCGGGCTGCTTCCTGCTCCGCTTTCAATTTGTAAGTAGCGTTATGTTCGTTCACGTTGAACGTGAAAAGATCTGCGTTTTGGAAAAATTGTTATACAATATTAAAAATATTCCAAATGTAACGACGAAATAGTAAAAAAAGGACCCTCATATCTTATAAAGCTCTCTTTAAAAAATCAGTAGAATTTAATTCTTAGGTTAACGCGAATACTGCACATTATTGAATAGAAGGACTTTTTTACGCGTTTATTTTACATTTTTAAATTTCCGACGTTTCGAACACTTTCCAGCGGCCGTGTTCGTGAGTAAAAAGTCCGTAAAAAGTCCTTTTGTTTAATAATAATTAGTAGTAATAATAACATAGTTGAATTCTAATATTCAATTATGCACTCAGTTCAAATACATTCAAAAATAGCAGTCCGCCCTCGGCCCCGCGCATGTTATTATTAGAGTTTTTAACGGATTTTCCCGGGATAAAAAGTAGCCTATTTTACTCTACTATGGTGTAAGAAATTTATTAATCGGCACTGTAGTTTTTGTGCTTATTTATTACGAACATACACACAAACAATAATCTTTCCTGTTTATAATATATTTATGAATATACTGCTATATTCAGAACCGTCTCCGTGGTCTAGCGGTAACTAGCGGAAACAACTTTGTGTTATCGCTGTTTTCTAGTTGGTTAGAGCATTTCGGAGGATCCCAATTATCTATAATAAGATGATCCATGCGTCGGATGGCCATGTAGACGGTCTAACCACCAATCCGCATTGGACCAGCGTTTTGGGATGCGAAAACCCCAAATTGAGAAAGCGTGAATTAGGGGAGGCCTACGTCCAGCAGTAGACTAACACAGGCTGATGATGATAATGATAATGACGATATTCAAAATAACTGCCTCCGTAGCCTAGTGGTAGAGGCGTATGCTTAGAAAACGGAGGTCACGGCTTTGAATCCTGCGGGAATCAACAACTTTTCATCGTTATTTCCTAATTGGTTAGAGCAATGCGGGCTGATCGCCTGTAAAATAAGATGATACATGCTTCAGATGGGCATGTAAAAAGCCGGTCCACCCACCAACCCACATTGGACCAATATAATATAATATCTACTGATCTCTTATATAGATCGGCCGTCCTAGACGGATTCGACTAGGATGATATTATAATTATAAATATTGATATGACGCGGAAATGCATCAAAATTTCGCGATCAAAATACAATTGCAAAGACACAAATTATATGTAATGATTTAACAACAAAATTATTTCATATGTTAAGTATCATTACAACTTGAACTTTAAGAATATAATATAATATATTGTAAACAGTTACATTACCTTGAAACCTGTTGGGCATTTCGGAAGCAAGAGCAAAAGTTGGTGATCGTTCGCTTAAAAGATCTATCATCGAGCGTGCTGCCCTGACACAAACGCAAGTGCCATCGATGACTTTCGGCAGCTTGATGGTCACCTTCATGGTTGGAAAGGACAGCTCCACTGGTTCACTAAAATTTTGAAAGGTAAGGGGTGCCAATAGGAATGATGCACCTACCACCAACCTATCTACTAAAAAACGCTTGATCATGTCGCATAAGGTGGGCATGTAAAAAGCCGTTGCTGGTTATAAAGATGAACTTTGGCAGTCTTTATACGAGAGCAGTAACTTTAAGTTTACTGACAGCTAATCCAGCAGTCCACCAAAAAGTACTCAGAGGAGCCAAAATTAAATAAATAATTTTGGACCTTGACTTGAAAAGTGTCTTCATTAAATGGATGGAGATGGATGTAAGGATTGCTTTTGTTTTTAATAGATTAGATTGGATTAACCAATTATGATCATATTAGCCGTCGTTAGCCTAATTTCGACTTTGCTATGAAAATATCTTCTGACCAATTGGATATAAAATTGTTACCAGCCAAACTTAAAAACGTTTTATATGTTTAATAGGTAAAACAAACATCTCTGGCTCCACGGGTTTCCGTTTCCTCGTTGGTAATCTCACAGCTACCCAGAAGTTAAGACGCAACCCTTTGAACTCGCGCTCATATGTCGTCAACTTGATCGACTGCCAAACGAATCTGTGCTCCAAGTCTCTGAGCAGAGTGTAAGAAGCAAAGCGTATGGCGTTTGACAACTCCTCGCGAAGAGCAAGACGTACCTGTAATAACAAAAAAATAAGTATTAATTGCCAGTTTTATTCCTTATTGCTGTCAGAGGATAAACAATCAACAGGAAGCTGTATTGTTTCTGAAGTTTTTTGCCTCACAGTATATGCATATAGGAGACCCCGTTCTTAAACTTACTTATCACGCTTTCTCTAAAATTAAAGACCGAGTAACTTAAAATTTGGCATGAATTTTTCTTTTGCCAAGTAGGGATTAATTAAGAACGGATTTTATGAAATCTAGCCACAGAAATGTGTGGTAGGGTCCGCTAGTTTAAAATATATAGTAAGTAAAGAGAGTAGACTAGCAAAATGTAAATTACTTGTCATACTAGAAACCTGACGGAGAATTACATTTTTCACGTGTAAGCATTGGGAGCATATATATACTGAAGTTGACCTAAGATGTCCTAGTATATAGGGTGCTGCGGTAAGAAAATATATCTTTGTATATGAACAGAAAGAAGCCACTATAACACTAATCACCTTAAATCATTCAATTATAGAGTTAAGACTAAAAGAACTATGTTATTGCTTCACCTCAAAATGGATGATATGAAAAACTGTGTTCCCATATTTTATTATACTCAACGTATAAGGCTGCTTTGCTTGCTATGGGTATATACATGGTTACAATATGTATCTATTTCCAAACGAACGTAATATATCGATTTATGAAGCGGTATTCTCGTTTTAATATGATTCCATCTTTACGAACTTACTTCATTAAAGCTTTGCAATTGCAAATCCGTGTATTGTCTAGGATCAGCCATAATATCTTCGAGCAATTCTAACATCTGAAAATTGCAAAAACATTATCTAGAGAACAAAATTTTGAAGCTTATTATTAAGGATAAAGCAATAGTTCGAAAATCTAAGTAGTAATTTAGTAACATGATGAACCAATCCATGAATATGGCAGGCTCGATGTCTCAGCCGTCGAGAACACCTTAAAAGTGATTATTTGACATGAATATTAACAAATTCAATCTGGAAACCCAGATAAGCCATTAATGTGCGCTTTTTATTGAAGATTTTATAAATATGTACACATCGCGGTTGTCTGATTGTTAGTTATGGACAACTAGCTTGCCACTTTGTTTTACCGAATCTTGCAAAAGAGAGACTGCATTCAATATTCATTTTGGAAAACACTGTAGACTAGCTTAGTATTTTCTCCATTTATGTTTGCTTTTAGACTGAAAAAATATGGATAATTCATGTGTTGTTTGTCTTGGGCAAAAATTTCAGTCTCCGTTGTCGGGATCACCACTCGTTATAGAACGTCGGTGCCTTCAAATGTACTGATAACTAGTCTACTCTTTCATTTGGTTTGTAGATATCATATGTTACAGACTCTATAATAACTCACGAAAATGGCTAGTACAAAAAAATTATCATAAAAAGAAAGGCAAGTTTAAGCATTTCTCAGTCATTTGATTATTGAGTAAAACTAAACATTAAAAATATCGTTGTGTTTGTAGGTTAGAAAACTCTAATTAAATTAAAAGTTGAACTTGAAGTAGCAGTAATAATAGCATCAATAGATGGAGAAACTGTTAGAGAACTGGTTAAAAAAAACTTGAAAACAAAGTAACTAACCGGTAAAACTTCATTGTACCGTTTCTCTAGCTCATTATCATCGCACACTTTTTCAAGCCTCCATAGATGAATATATGTGTTCATTTGTGTGACCACGCGGGGGTCCGGAAGACCGTCACATCGTAAATATTGTTGCCACTGCAAAAATTTAATCTTTAATAATTATTTATTATATACGCCTGCTTTTAACCTGATGATAAGTTTACTTTTTAAAAAAAAAAATGCCAGAGATCCTTTACTAAGTTTTTTTTCATTGTCTATCGTAAAAACAATGATTTTTATTTAGCGTTACCGATAAATTATTTTTTGTTAACATTACATTATTAACAATTTAAATGATTTAATATTAAATTAAAATCAATTTCATCATCATCATCATCAGCCTGTGATAGTCCACTGCTAGGCATAGACCTCCCCTAATACACCTAATACACCTATCCATTAGGGGTTTTGGACCATCCCACCACGATGGTCCAATGCGGGTTGGTGGGTGGACCGACTTTTACATGTCCATCCGACGCATGGATCATCTTACTTTTTAGACAATTGGGTGATCGGCACAAATTGCCCTAACCAACTAGGAAACAACAATGAAAATTTGTTGAGTCCCCGCAGGATTCGAACCCACGACCTCCGGTTTCTAAAGCGCACGCCTATACCACTAGGCTAAGGAGGTAGTTAAAAAAATCTAATTATAGTTATTAATTGAGTATATTTATTTAATTTACAAATCTTGGCATAACCTAAAGTAACACTTACTTCTGCATTTTGGTGCTTCTTCTTTTCATAATTCATCAATTCTTGATCAAATTCTGAAATTCAAGGAAAGCAAATTGAAACAAATATGCTGTAGCCTAGGGTGCTTTTTTTGCGACTATTTGTTTTCGGTGTATTTTCCAACAAAATTTCGCTCCCATACCGAAGTTATGTCGGAAATACACCCAAAAAATTCCTGAAAGTTTGAGCCCTCAATATTAATATTAAGCACTCGACCAAAGTGTGTGCGACCATTTAAAATACACGTAAAACTTGATTTTTTTCTATTGAATTTTTTTAACTCAGCGGCATAAGTTAAAACTGATAATTGAACAATTAGGCTCAAAAAATCATAAAAATCCATTCAAGAACAGTTATTTATTAAAGAAACAGCTACAGTATAGCCGTTTCTTAAATAAATAACTTTTGAGAGCTTACTATTAAAAAGTGCGACAGTCTTAGCAAGTAAGTCTTTCCTGATCTCCTGCTCTTCATTGTCTTTAGCCATTAGTTCCGCGCGTGCTCTAGCTTCAGCCAATCTCTTTTCTTTGGCGCCAGCAAGAATTGCTTGTCTAGAAATAATAAAACATTGTAACCGCCTCATAACACGTAATAAATTCACCGAACACCATTAGCTACGCATGTACCTAAATATGGTAAAAAAAAATACATTCAATCTGTTTAATTCACATAGCTATATAAAATAGCATACGATAATGCTAAATGACACAAAATATATCCTAGACACCCAACTAATGACACTATTACTATACTAAAACAAAACAATCTAAAATGATCTCTTGGCCCTGCAATAAAACAAACACTAACTTCTCCGCTTCCTTCTCCGCTTTCCATTCTTCTATGCGTTGAAGAAGCCAGTTCTCTTTCTTTCTTATTCATCTTTTTCCAATTCTTTGGCTATATAAGAGAGTTAATATTTTTTGCTTTTATTCATCCATTATTTCAAAGACTAATGATTTATAATGCTGAGATCGATTAGATCTAATAGAAGCGAATTTAATTAAACATTTGTTTTTAAGTTTAATTATTACAGAGCATCAGCAGATAATTTAAAAAAAAAATGTTTAAAAAAACCATATACTGTTATTTTTTCTTTGAAAGCAGCAGTTACGTTAAAAAATATTCCCGTCGAAACTGTTAACCTTTCGGAATCAAACGATCAAGTAGCGCATGTCGATGGCTTTTTATGGCTTTCGAAAGTTGACGTGTAGGTTAATTTATGACTTCGTTATTACTCCGAGCGAACAAACGATGTTATGTTTTCTGACATGAATAGAAAACGAAAAATGTTTTCAGTAGTCCCCCTTATAGAGATGGTTCCGCTTGTTTTTCGCAAATGAGAAAAAAAAGATGAAAGAAAAATCGTGAAAAAAATATTTTTGAATGCCATTGAGTATAACTTATAAAAAAAAAATACAGTTTCAAAATAATGAAGGTACAGGGAAAGCCGCTATTAAAATTATCACACTATGATATACTACAGCATGAAGCTACCTTTGTCTGATCAAACTCTCGATCCAACCTTATGACTATTGGCAGGTCTCGTTAGGACCTAAATAGGTTACTCGCTGAATAGATTTCTCTTTCACAAACAGGTTCCTACTTTGTAGTAGTGTTGAGAGGAGGAGGAAGCTAAGAATTATCTGTTTTGACAAAGCCGACTATAAAGGCTATACATGGACCAAGTCTCCATGGCGTATTCGTTTGTAATGGTGGAGAATAGCGTACGTTTTGAAATTTTTTTAGGAAATTATAAAAAAAATGTTACTTTTATTATGAAATATTGATATTTAAACATTTCTTCTAACGACTATAACTTCTTTACCTTTTCGAAAGCGGGTATGTCTTCCTTTTTCTTGTCCTTCTTGCCCTTTTTCCCTTTTTTCTTTGTCGAGACTACATCTTTTTCCTCTTCAACGATTTGCTCCTCTAAATATAATATATTTTCTATAAGTCATGATAAAAATAGTTGTTAACAAAGAAAACACTTAATATTTTCCTTAAATTTATCGAATTGATTTACTGTCGTGATCAGAGACATAAATTATAAAAATCCTCATAGTTATATTCTCAGGCCACTAATTTCTAAACTTTACTTAATAATTTAAAATGTAAATGTGAAGTACAATTATATATTAGTAAAATTTAATGACATAAAAATTGTTTTCAAAGATCGCATACGCATTTTGTAGCTCGAATTCTAACGCCGTCTTTTCGTAACAGCTTAAACATATTTCGATAATAAAAACAAGCACCTGCTATGGACTCTTCCGACCAATCAAGGAATATGGACGTTGTCTTCTTTGCTACTACTTCAATCTAAAATGAGAAAATAATGTAATCAAGCAAACAAAATTAAAATATAAAACAGAACCTTCGCGTTTCGCTTTACTTTATCGTTTTTTTTTATTTTCTCGTCACAGGACGTGAAGAAAACGACATACGGCGCTCAAATAAGAGTGTTTCTATCTACCTACTACCACTAAACGTCAATGTTCCCGCCAACCCGCATTGTGGGATACGCTCCAACAACCCCCTAATGGATCGGGGTGTATTAGGGTAGGGGAGGTCTATGTCCAGCAGTGGACTATTACAGGCTGGTGATGAAACGTCAATGTTCTACCAATAAAAGGCCTATTCTAATCAAGATAGGTATAGCTAAAGGTAGCATTTGCTAAAACTGTTATTTGATTTCGTCTAGACACTGTTATACACTATATGGGAAGGTAAGGAGGAGACATAGTTTTCAGATTGGAACTAAAATAGTCATCATCATCATCAGCCTTTAATAGTCCAATGCTGGACATAGGGCTCCCCTAAAACACCCCATCCATTAGGGGGTTTTGGACCGTATCCCACCACGCTGGTCCAATGCGGGTTGGTGGGTGGACCGACTTTTTACATGCCCATCCGACGCATGGATCATCTTACTTTTCAGACAAATGGGTGATCGGCCCAAATTGCCCTAAACAACTAGGAAACAACAATGAAAATTTGTTGAGTCCCCGCAGGATTCGAACCCACGACCTCCGGATTCTAAAGCACACGCCTATACCACTAGGCTACGGAGGCAGTTCTACGGAGGAACTAAAATAGTGTTTGTCTGATAATTAAAAAATAACAATGTTCATTTATAATGTGCCTTAAATGATTAAGATTTTTTACAACAGCGTGGTTTATTCCTTGGGAACTACGTCGCTTAGTGCTGCATTTCTTACAGGCAGGGCACTGAACTTACTTTCAGGTAAATTTCCTGCCTATCTGTGATCTGGTTGAATAAAAAAAAATTTGAATATTGTCTTTGATACAACACGCACCTGTTCCTTTTTCTTTCCTTTCTTCTTTTTAGGTTTGATTTCTGAAAACAAAATTACATTATTATAATTCCAAATTTTTTAATTTAAGAATTTGCGTTATATGAGCGAAAAAACCGTAAAGGTCACATTAATTATTATTTGATGTTAAAGAAAAAATGTTTTAGAACAAAGAGTTAAATACTACACAGAGCAAAACAAACCATAAGCTTTGATTTGAGTTTTATGCCATACCTGATCAACTATTTTAACTGGTTAATTAAAAATAAAAGTTTACATTCCAATAGTAGAATTTTTCTTATATCGATGTTATAACATTGGGAAATTCGTCATGAAGTTTAACTAGCAGTTTAATACGTATTTTAAACATTATGGTAATATATTTCTCCACTTCTTTACAGATAAAAATTATTTTAGAAACGTGTAAAATTATCGGTTAAAATATTATTTCAGATCTCTGTATTAGGCTAATTGGTTAGCTAAAAATGTTGATAATTATGTTGATGAATTGTGGATGTATGATGTTGTTGAATGAGATGTTGCTAATTTACTTTAAACAGGTATGCACAATGAGTAAGAATAATATAATTAAATAAAAAAAACTATTTCATTACAAATGTTATTAACAAAACAGTTTTTTTTTGGTAATTAGTTTAAATCTTCAAATTTCCTTAATATGTAAATTCTTGTAATTAAAAAAAAATAATATATATTATCATAATTATACGTAGTTGTTACGTAAAAAACATTTATTATATTGAAAAATAGAAGAGTAACCTATGAAGTTGCTAAATAACTATATCTCGGATGAATTAAACATATACTAACAGTCAAAGAAGAAGAAATCGATTCGTCGTTTCCTTCTTCGATAAAGGTGTACCAAATGAAAAAGATTTATCGCCGAAGCTCTTCAACAAAATACTCACTGTATGATATTGTAAAACACCCCAATTTACATGCACGGCACGAAAAAAAGGTCCACTCGAAACAAATATTATACACGAATTTAGGGTGAGACGTCGATGTACACTTTATTGATCAAACATAGCTTGACTACAAGCCCTAGATGTTTCGTATTGAATATACATTGTACCCTTTGAGATTTCTTAAACTTGACATTCGTAATAGCTTGAAATGTATTAAATAGAATAAAAGTGCTTACTGCCTAGATAAATTTGCTATTATATAAAAAAAATATTAATTTTATTAATGGAAACTTGAATCTTTCTCACAACATAACCTTAAAATGTAAATAACGTTATATTAGTCAACAGATTGTATTCATTTCGTTTGTACTTCAATATTATTATAGTATGCATACAATAATTGGTTTGGTTTGATGCTTAAATAACAAAAAGAAAATTGGATATGATCCCTTTTTACGAGGGACCGTTTGGGGTGTTACCTTCACGATGCCTATTTACCGCAAGTCAGTAGTGTGAAAACACTACGGTCTTCTTGTTTATAGGGCACTCTTGCCAGGGTAATTAGTAGTAAACGAGACATAACATTTCATGTGTCAGGGTGATTAACGGATATTTGCGCCTAACGCTGCTTTTTCTATAGGTATGTAAGATATCACTTACGAGTAGGTAAAAAAAATATCAGATTTGAATTATTTTGTTCGCAGTATGAATATTCGAAAACAAACAACCATTCGTTGTTTCTGTCATATACTTTGGACAGATTTGATTCAAAATAAATGTAAATAAAGCAACGCACGGCGACAATCCAGGCGTTTATATTTATAGCTAGTTTATCATTTGATCGAGGTTTCAATCATTGAATGGCGGTCGACTAAAAGCAAAACTGTATGTATGACACCGCTTTTTTACTATGGTTTACTTTTTATGTTCATGTCGCGTTTAAATTCGCTAAACTATAGTCTAGTAGTCATTTTGTTTTTATTTTTAATCTTTTTTTATATTCAAATTCAAATATCTTTATTCAATATAGAAGTTTACACTTGCTTATTGATTGTCAAACACACTACCACCGGTTCGGAAAAGGACGCCTCAGACCTGAGAAGAACCGGCGAAAGAAACTCAGCGGGCTAATTTTAATGTCATCATTTAAAAATAACAAACAATTTGATAATTCGGCATTACATATTATGCAATTTTGAAACAAGACCTGGAGCGAGGATATAAAAAGTTGTTTAATCTTGTTTATATAAAAAGAGATTCCCACCCATATATTGACTCATCACGATATCTCTGGAATCATAAGGCGTAGTGACTTGCAATTTTGTAGGAATATTCTATTCGCCAAGTAAAGGTCAGCTTAGAACGGATTTTACGAAATTCCACCCACAAGGGGTTGCGGGGTTGTTAGTTAATAGTAATTATACAATAAAAATATATAAATACCTGATTTTTTTTTTTTTCTACGCGAATACTACACATTATTGCATAAAAGGATATTTTATCACGTTATTTTTTGCGCGAAATTTAAAATGTAAAATAAACGATAAAAAGTCCTTTTATTCAATAATATAAATAAATACCTTCGACAGGAGGCATTGATTCGAAAGATGCACTGGTGTAAGAAGTATCTGTGTACTGAACCTCTTCAGGTGCTTTCTCCAAGTCCGTGGTTGCCACGAGGGTCTCTTCCAACACTTCCGATTCTGCCAAAAAATACTTTTTAAGACTAAGCTATCTCCCTTGTCCACTTGTAACCCAAGAATGACCCCTTCGAACCCAAGAATGACCGCTGCTCCGCCGTTTTTTTAACAGTTCAGCTTATATTATTTTTAAATAAGATTTGAGACATTTTGTGGCAAATTTTTCACACTGTTAGTTGGCATTAGTAGACATTGTTAAACATTTTCAGTTTTTTCTAGTAACAAAAGTAATCTATTCAACTCAGTGATAATGTAGCTTTGTATTTGCATATACATTTTTGTAATCGGTTTACTTATTATATATGGTTTTTGAGTTTATTGACAATTTATTGAAAACTTAAGGCTTTCATGTTTATAATATTAGTGTGGAATTATAATTTTTATACCAAGAAATGATAAACCTACTTAATGTCTACGAATATTTACAGATGGTAAAAGGTTCCAACGTAATGAATCAAGTAAAATAAACACCGCAATTGCGTTACAGCTAGTCTATCTAGATATTTCTGTAGCTACGGTGTCCTTCAAGCCGGAAATTATGGGCATAGAATTTGTTGTTTTTTCCCCAATAGTAAACTACATGGTTAGTTACTACAAACTATATGGCCGGTCCATTGCCATTTTGTTACCGTTTTGTGTGCTTTATCAATCACATATTATTACCAAGCATAGTCTGCTCTGTTGTATGCTAATATTTTTAAAGGTGACCCTATTAACACAGCATCGTAACGGCCACGTTCACTATGAAAAGTCGCAGGAGATATGCCTTCAAAATTTTTCTATAAAAGGTGTGAAAATAGAAATAAAAAGTCATAGTCACCAGGCGGTTCAGGTCGTTCATTCTGGAAAGAGTAGAAATCAATTGAGAATCGATTTAGCCTTTAGCAAAAAATCATATTACGTTAATTACTAAAATTAATTAGGTGTTTTAAATGTTGAACACATTTATTATAATGTATTAATATTATTCTTGGTCTTCATACCTACCACTGGAGGAATATCAAATAAATAAGCGTTTTTAGATCTCGTATAAGAATATACACCAAAGGTGAATGTCAGGTTTGACCGATGGAATGGCCTTATGTAAGTTCATTGCACCGTATCTGATTGATCAATGCGGCCATGCCTATTTACTTAACAAATAAAATTGAAAAGATCCTACTCAATATTACAGTCGAAAAAGTGTGAGTTCTAGTAACGAAATGTCGTCAAGTGTAACTAATGTATTTCTTATTTATTAATCTATCATCTATCGGTCAAAGTTCGTCTCAATGTCGAAGTCAATGAAAATGGATAATAGGCAGGGCTCATGCCTATATACCATCTATGTAACCGATATTGTACAAGATTATAAGATACACGATGTAAATATTTCGCGTTCTATTATGATATTAATAAATTTATATATATTCCCTCCTCACATCAATTTTATTAATATTTATATGATTCCTAAATGTATAAACGATGGTATTTCGAGTGTAATGGCTCTGTAGGATGTAAACAAAATAACCGATAACAACGAAGTGGCGTCGGATGTGTTGTGCGGACTGGTTGATTTGTAAAACCGGAGGAAATGGGTTCGAATCATATGGGGTCTCAATTACTATTGTACGTACTTTCTTAGTTTGTTAAAGTTATATGAGCTGATCACCCGATTGCCTGTAAAGTGAGAGGATTCGTGCGTCGGATGGGTACGTAAAATGTCAGTCCTGCGCCTGGGCTCTCTCCGGTCGTATCGGTTATTCCTACCATTGGACTTTCAGAGGGTAGGAAGAAGGACTGCACATGTGTACACGTACACTTGTACACTTAAGTATCTTTTGCATAGTTGGCTGAGAACAGTATCAGTCGAATATCACTCAGTGATTGACATTCCAGTGACAATTTAACAATAAGAACGCTATATGTACGACTATTTGTCGCACTGGCTTACATTGGAGTCAAGTTTGACTTAACTAAAGTTTCTAATACGAAACGTATTATCTTATTCCTCTTTGTGCTAAACGCGATCGCATACAAGATTTTATAGCCTTGAGCATGTTGCAATTGTATGCTAAAGAATAACGCCTACGTTTGTTTGTAATATCGTCTGTTTCTCAGTACACGGAAGACACTTTTGCATCAGCTTTATATAGTGCGCTAAAACAAAATGGATACTGTCTAAAAACAAGGATAATTTAAAAGGTAATTTGAACAAAAGCGTCTTATTTAAAATTTAACGTGCCAAGAGTTATTGCTTTATAACTTAAATATAATTACACTTTTAAATTAGAATTAAACTTTGTCTTCAAATGATAGAATATCACTTTAAATTATAATTAAAACTGTCAAATTTCATCGTCATCGTTGATAGCTGTAAAAATATATAAAATAACTTTGTAAGACAAAATTCTACCTTTTTAAAGCTTGTTTTTGCTCTGCCAAACTGTAATAATTTTTTGCGGCTAGCAATTGACTATCCTACGAAGTCGAAGTATTTTTCGCAATTATTCTAACGTTACGTTGAAGATGTTTAGAAGGTGATGGAAACATTTTGTTATTGTTCAGTAATGACTACACAAAATATAGTAAGAATACCTATTCGTACTTATAATGATTTGGTTATTCCTTCGTATTGATTATTATATTATATGTTAATTATCTCATCGTCATTGTGGTCTAGAGGTATTGACCCTCGCTTTACAAACTGGAGGTCATAGATTTAAAACCTTTTGCTGGAAACAACTTGGTATTTTAATCATTTATTGTCTGCGTTTAGTTTTGGAAATATAGTTCTATTTTATTACTTAAGTGGAATTTATTTATTAAGTATTATATAATTTGCTGTTAAGTTCAATTATTAAATTGACATAAACCATTGTGAACTTATGATAACTTAAAAAATAGCAAGTCAGAAGAAGATTAATTATATATATTGTTATAATTGTCTAAGCTATGTTTTTTAAAGAAAATTTTGACATTGGTAAACGCAGGTAACTCACTTTCCTATTCTTGCCTTTCTTCGCCATATTCAAAATACACTTCTATCACTAAAGAATTTGTTAAAAAAAGATGTAAAATTTATCAAAAAATTTGTATACAATCGTACAAAAAGATTACAACGTCATGACATTGACAGGTCAGGTTTACAGACAAATACCTAAAATTATAATCGCGTTCAGTTGTTGGCCTTTCGTGAAAGAATGAAATATATTTGAATGTATTTAATGTACTAAAATAAGAGTCGATTTGGTTTGATTTGGTTTGCGGACTTAATTAATAAAAAAAACTAGTTCTTTTATTTAGATTTTTGGAGGAATGTAGGAAAATCATATATAATTTAATAACATTCTGAAGTACGTCGTAGCGATTTAATTTAGCGTAACTAAAATATATGATATAGCATCTAGGTGTCTATACTTTTAAAATATAAAATTTGGCGATAATATTTACACACAAATTGCTCACCAAAAGAGAATTGTCTTGCTTTTTGGTTAGTATGGACAACGCTATTTTTTTTATTTTTTTTATTGCATACGCAGGCAGGCGAGCAATTGGGGCCACCTGATGGAAAGTGGTCACCGACGCCCATAAACATTGGCAATACTGGTATCACCAACACGCTGCCTACCGTGAGACATAGGATGTTAAGTCTCGTTTACCCAGTATATACGCTGGTTACGGTGCCCTTCAAACCGGAACACAGTAGTGTTTTCACAGTACAGCTTTGCGGTACAAATAGAGACTGCGGTGGTACCCACCCAGACGGTCTCCTGTAAACAGGGGACCTACCACCGGTAGGTAAAGGTATGTAAAATAATATTCATTTCACACAATCAGACAAATGCCTCGAAGTTCGAATGCATTAAAACACAAAGTATTAGACTATTAACCTCCACGTTTTAGTGCCTTATAACCGTAAGGAATTATATTTATTGTCTGCATGGATTCAACATTTTATAATCTTACTCATTTTTATGTATCTTGTTTTATGCGCGTGTTATAATTTTTAAAAAAATTCTGTAAATATCTACCTTCTAAGTTCATAATACCGTAGCGGTTCGTGAACGATGGAGTATAATTACATTCACTAAGAATTGCTGATTAATTCTTAAGGAGAAGCTAGCTTAAGATTTAAATAAACATATCACTTCAATCAGTGTAGCTTATTTGACTGTATTTTTTTTAATAAAATATATATTCTTTATGTATTTTTAGTATGAAACACATTTTTTTTCCCTGATTGATTATGTTATTGCCTCGAAAATTCGCAAAACTTTAAATTTTAGTTTTTGACGTGCGTCTACATGTATACTAAAATTTTTTGTTGAAATTTATTAACGTTTATTTAGGTTAAGTGCGTCTTCCTATATTTACTAGTGAAGACCGCATTATACAACTAAACAGTAGTCTGATCACAATCGAACGCGTCAAATAAAATTACGAAGTTGTAAGAAGGGTCACACTAACAACTTGGGCTATTGTTGTCAGTACTGCGGCAGCGCGGAACACGTATATCTGGTGGGAGTTGCGGTTTTTGTTCCATTTTCTAATACGGCCCCATCACACGGTGCGTACGGAACACGATTTGTAATTTTTGTTCTTTTGTTTCTATTGTATCTAATAATACGCGTGATGTGATGTGTACTCGCTTCAATTTATTGGCAATATTGCATCATCATCATCATCAGCCTGTATTAGTCCAGTGCTAGACATAGGGGGTTTCTGGACCATCCCAGAACGCTGTTCCTATGCGGGTTGGTGGATGGACTGACTTTTTACATGCTATTACATTATATTAATATTGCATTCACTGCCTCCGTAGCCTAGTGGTAAGGGCATGTGCTTTTTCTCTGAGGTCGTGGGTTCGAATCCTGCGGGGACTTTGAGGACAAATTTTCAATGTAGTTTCCTATTTGGTTAGGGCAATTTTGGCTGACCACGCCTGAAAAGTAAGATGATCCGCGTGTCTTATTCTCTCCGGTCGTGTCGGTTATCCGTCCCATCGGGCTTTGAGAGTGTAAAGGAACAGTTCCCTTGTGTTAGTTGCGCGTACACTTGTGCACTATAATACCTCCTGCGTATTTGGCAGATCTCTAAAATAGATCGGCCGCCGTAGTCATAATCGACTGAAGATCATTATTATTTACACTTAACTTAACTTAAAAACACTTAAACACTTAAAAAATACTATGTTGAATTTTTTTTAATTTTAAACAGGTTATTTTGTGTGTTCTTATGTAATGTAAAAAAAAATTAAGTAAACTAGTTAAATAGATAACAATAACATATTCATAAAATTCGCAGTAACGTTTTTTGTTTCTGATTTGTTAGTGTGAAATTATGATAATTTATTTTTATATATATATATATATATTTCTAATGTTTCCTAACCTTCAGAATAATTGTTATATATGTTACCTTGAATTTTAATAATGAAATGTCTACGATTAATTTGATATTCGCACATCATAAGTGTTATAGCTCTGTCTGTGAGCAGTTGGTGAGCATAATTAAATAAAAGAAATAAACTGATATAATTTAATAGAAACGTATGATTTCAATCATACTGTGACATTAATGTGATTGTTATTAAGTGAAAGTACGTATTAAGTATTTGATTTTGATTTGATGCTAACAATCTTTATCATTGTATTAAAAACAATATCAGCATTTAAACCATAGCGTTATAGTTTTTTTATTTGTGAAATAGTGGATTAGAGTTTTAGGAGGTGGTGGGTCCCCTTTTACAGAGGCAGAAGGCCGAGATATTTCTGCCGCAAATTAGTACTGTATAAAATACTACTATGTTCCGGTTTCAAGGGCACCATAGCCAGCGTTTATACTGGCTAAACAAGACGTAACATCTCATGTCCAACGGTCGGCAGCGCATTGGTGATTGTAGTGATGGCGATGCCAATGTCCATGGCTGTCGCTCACCACTTTCCATGAGGTGGTCCGACTACTCGTCTACCTTCATTGGCAGTAAAATTTCAACATTGTAAATAAGACACAAAATAGTATGCTTAGTGCCTGATGTAACAGCCTGTAATGTCATAAATGAAGTAGTTGGAATAAACACGATCTAATTGTATTTTTTCTGTGTATGATAATCTGAGTATTAACCTTCGAACGTCATAGGTGCTAATTGTAATCATATGATTGGTTATAATTGATAATTATTACAGAAAATGGGCTTCCTCGAAGACAGAGATTTAAGCAACACGCCGTCCATTCCTGATTACTATAAGGGGAAAACGTTATTCATCACTGGTGGTTCTGGTAAGTTGATCTTTATTTGCTACTAAAGTTGTAATACAAAAGTTTGTACTTTTGTAGCGAAAAAGGTATTTAACGTATTTTGATCAAACTTTGCAACAATATAGTTTACATACAAGAATAACAAATAATGCGGAATGATAACGAATTAATAAAGATTTTGATAGATATATGCGTGTAAAGAAGATGTATTGGGATGGTGGAGGTGGTTTGCAGGACCTTTTATTATGTTGATCTGTTCCTTGGCCATAAACCTAGTGAAAATTGCACAGTTTTTCTTACATTTTCTATTAATGTACGTGTTTTTAAAATATAGATGATTTTTCTTTCGGATGGGCATTTAGAAAGTTGGTCCTGGTCATCATAACCATCCTTGGCATAGGATGTCAGAGCCTTAAAATTTACTGGCAATTATTTAATTCATCAAATACAGTTTACTCTTTGGGTTGTGGAGACACAAACCATTCGTTCTGCTTAACAACTGATACCTCTGTACATATTAGAACTCCATGATAACTTCGGAAAATGGCTATGTGTATGAAAGAATAAAGCATGACAGATTATTTATTGAGTATGTATAATTTTATATAATTTGCCCAACTACATTATATTGTATATTATATTTATAAAACGTTTAATAGTTGTATAGGTATAAGCTTGGTATATGAGCTAAATTATTGTAAAGTTTTGTCTATATTTGTTAAGTAGTTTTTGCATAATAGACTAACACATACGTATGTTTTGTATACGTAAAGTTTAATAATTATTGGTAACATTAAGAAATAACTGGAAATAAAAAAAAAAAATTAAGGAAAATTGAAAAATAATCTTATTTCGGCGATTTCTAATTGCGCAGTGATTTTGTAGATTTTTAAAAAGCGCTTCACATAGTACGTCCATAACAAACAGACAGAAATTCAGACAAAAATTTTGAAAAATATAATTTTGTTACATGCATCAGTTATATATAAACTAATAATCATTTAAAAACGCTTATTTGAATGTTGCAAACATACTGTCCAACTATATTTATTTGTATAAAATGTTACATATACAAGTTTACTTAAATTTTGTTTAAGGTTTTATGGGCAAGGTGCTGATAGAGAAACTCCTATACTCTTGTACTGATTTGGACAGGATCTACTTGTTGCTTAGAAATAAGAAGAATGTCAAATCGGAGGATCGATTGCAAGCTGTATATTCGTCACATGTAAGAACTTCATCACTACATAGTATATCCCTATGTATGCTTAAATCTTTCAAACTACGCAACGGATTTCGATACGGTTTTTCTTTAATAGATTGAGTGATTGAAGAGCAAGGTTTATATGTAAAGCACATGGTATATGGTAGGTATAATTTATATTAGCATAGCTTTCGTGTGAAGCAGGGGCGAGTCGCTAGTTTACTACAATAAAATAAACAATGTATGCTAACTAGAGCTCTTCGAGCAATGAAACATATTTTTAAAAAGCATCTGCATTGAGCCGAGGCCTGGGCTCACCTGACCAGCCCTTGAATCAGCATGCTAACGGGAATCACAAAGTGGCCGTCCAAGCTGACGCTCCCCTTCTGGGGGCCCTTGTTGCCCCCAGTCAGTGGGGAGAAGCCTGGCTGTGGCAATACCTCCCATATTAGGTAAAGTTCTAATAGGTTTAGTCCACATAGTATATCTAGTAAAAATACAGCAAACATCCAGACATTCTAGTTTCGCTTTGAAGCCTAAATGACTCGTTAGCTCATTTAAACTGTCTACCATATCAACTTTTTTTATCAATCAATCATTTAAACCAATAATTAGTTTAACTTAAACCCAATAAATTACTTAAACCAAATAATTAGTTAACATTTAACTCATCTGGTGAATCATTGCTTTTATTCAAGCAAATACTATATACTGTTGAATAAATGTAGCTTTACGGATTTTATCTCGTGTACCTACTTTCTTTTTAATACTTCTGAGCTCTTAGCTGCGATCCTGTTTAAGGGACAGACTGATGTGTCAATCGTCCTTTAGCCATTACTGAAGACGGAATAATCTTGTATATAAATATATAACAAATTTTAATTTTTGCATTGATATATAAAAACCCATCTGAAACTGTTTGCTATCTTAATACTTGTTAGATTTCGATTATAATTGTTTATTTTTATAGTTATTACGTTATTGATATTAATTTGATTTTCTTTCAGTGTTTTGATCGTTTAAGAAAGGAAAAACCGGGAGTGTTTGAATCAAAAGTCTTCGTAATCTCTGGGGATGCAAGCGAGATTGGACTAGGTATGCTTTAACATTTACTCTAAAAAAACTTTTTTTTATCCTTTAATTTTTTATTTTTGCATTAAAATAAGAATAAATATTTCTTTTCGCATCTACGCTTGTACATATGTTATATAAATTGTACATAATTTAATGAAAGTCAAACGAAATAGTCTGTCCATTGTTTATATTAACAGTAGAAAAAATAACTAAAATTAACAGTACTGACCAAAATAATTCAAACAAAGTGACAATTTTAAGTATCCAGTCATTGTCCGATCAATAAAGTAATAAAAAAAAGTCTAAAATCAAAATGTCAAGAAACTGAAGCCAATTATGAGTTAGTTATCTATTTTCTCTATGGTCAATAAAAAAAATGTATACAACTGAATGGATTGATCGGGAGTGAAAGACAATTTGGAATCGCTTGTTAATTGCAGTCTAGATAAATAAGAGAAAATAACCGAATCAAACGAAGTCAAAATTAAAGAGAACGACAAAGAAGCTAAAGACAATACCGACTCTCTAGTCCATTGTACGCAGGTCTGACCTTTGGTACTGCCGTAACGGCATATTAAACTCGATGAATGTCTAATTAATGTGCATTCACAATTATACAATCGTAAAAGAGAATGCGTCGTGACATTAGACGATTGGTTCACCGGTTCTTTTAAATTTCGGTTGTTTTGATCATGTAATGTATTCTTTCATATATTGACAAACTGCTGACTAAACATTTCACTTAGTGTTTCTTGTGCTAATATTAATTAATACTTTTCTTGACGGGAATGCTACACATTATTAATAAACGAACTTTGTAATTTACATTTTTAATTCCCGACGTTTCCAGCTGCCGTGGTCACCGGGTAGTCTACGCCTAAAAGACTTTTCATTCAATACTATGCTACTATTTCCTGTTATCGCTCATCAGTTATTAAGATTCTAAATTAAAATGGCCGTGGCTTTACAATGTTTCTTCAGCACAATTAAGTTTAGTATGTATAGCTTTGTAGGTTTGCATCGGTTTTTAGCTTTTCACACCGTCATATAGTAGTCTACAGCTTAACAATATTACAGTTAATCGTATAATTATAAATTAAGCAACAAATACAGTGAAACTATTATCGGTAATAATCTCTTGATATTCTTGTTTATAAATATTAAAAAAAGTAATATAGTTCATATTTGATTTCTTTTATATTTTATCTAAAATTGCTTTGAGTACTTATCTTAAAGTCTTCACTGGATAACATAAAGTGGGTAGTGCAAGGAGTAATAATATCATATACTCATTTTCATCGCTTTGACGAAGGGGGGTGCATGAAAAGACCACATCGCACCCTGGGCAACAATATCCTTCCTGATGATGAGAGATGAGATCCTTTCACCACGATGACAAGCACAGTGCCTTGTCAACGATACCTGGAACAAGATCGCCTCGACAATTTTAACTTTCATTTTTTCAGGTTTGTCCGACGAGGATAAAACACTGATTATTAACCGTGTCAATATTATATTTCACGTCGCCGCAAGTGTTCGGTGAGTTGAATATAGTTTCAATTAATTGTACTGCCTCTGATATACCACTATAATAGTGGTATCGGGCTCTGTTATGTCGGTCGTGGGTTTAAATCCCGAGAGAAAAGAACTTTGTCGTATCGTTATTTACTCTTTGATTGGGCTAATATGAGCCATTCCATGTCGGAGGAGCTATGAGATGATATATAAAGTCGGTTCCGTTGTCAAGTTTATCTTTGGCAGTGATGAAGATATTATTGTCTGCATTTGATACGCAAATAATAGTTATTACAAAGTCAAGAGAAGTTACTAATTACTGCAATTTCTTTCAATTCAAATACAAATTCAAATTTCAATATATATATATATTCAATGGTATACTACACTTATTTTACACTAACAGATGCCCAGAGGTGGTAATATAAAGATATCTCTATTTTTTTAAGTATCCTAAATTACTTTCAATTAGCATTGTTTCAGTGAATTTTCCGCTGAAATTAGACCAGTCATCCGAGAGATAAGCTGTTAATTTTTTGTGGTAGTTTGAAAAAGGCTATGTCCAGCAGCGGACGAATAAAGGCTGCTGATGATGATATTGATGATGAATATTGTGAAATGTACCAGTTATATAAAACACAATATAGTCATTTAAAAATGATAATTTTTAGGTTACTAAAAGACACACTAATTTTATTTATTTATATAGATTACTTTTTGTTTAGTTTCGATGATCCATTCGAGGTAGCAGCACGCCTGAATCTGAGAGGCACGAGGGAGATTGTGGAGTTAGCGAAAGATGTCAGATATTTAGAAGTAAGTACCAAAAATTTTACTGCATGTTTCATTTTATAAGCGTGGTATTTCCTATATAAATCGATACTTGGTTACTTATTGGCTCCATTAAAAAAATCATCAGTCCTACAATTGATGGGTAGTGAGGATGTGTTTAAATTCGTGTTTTACAGAATATAAACACATCAGCACTAGATGATATCTGGAATTTTAAAACGAGTTTAAAAAATCTTAAAAGATGTAGTAATGCCATAATGCCTATTTAGACTTATTGTTTGTCAGAATAATATTATCAGGTGCAAGGATAGAATACTATCAACAAACAAATTATGTAAGCAAATATTTTTTTTTAATTACGAAGGTTCAATAGGCATATAAGAATAGTTTTAATTGGTCCATTAATACCTACCCTAGCAAACACGCACAGATGATGATCTACTTCCTAACGATACTGTCCTTGATCAAACTAGTTTCACTATCGAGTGACTAATTAAAAATAATAATAGCGGTATGATTAGCAACGACTTGTAAAGCTACGTGAAACGGTTTTCAAAAAGTATCCTTTTAAGTGTAAGAAAAATAAAAGGATTTCTTACGGAGATTTGGAAATCCCGCTTCAGCACCGACAACAAGATGCATGACTTCTCAGTCTACCCCGTGACCACGGCCGCTGGAAAGTGTTCGAAACGTCGGAAATTTAAATAATTCACTAGTAATAAAAAAAAAAAGTAATAATTATGTAACAAAAATACTATAAACTGTACTATACTTAAAAACTATTTGCTGTTGATATCTGTCAAAGGTATCGCAGTATAATATTTAAAATTGTGGATTTAATTTTTTGTACATACGTTTTAGTTTCTGCTTGTGAGTTTGCATTTTTTGCCTCTCACTACAATAATCACGTTTCCTGATGTTAGTTACTCCGGCACTTTTTTCTCAACCGTTTTAATTATTATACGAAAAAATTCTTAAATAAACTCTTTCCATATTTAAATTAGGCGTAGGATGCCTTAATTCCGCTCGTCGCTATCGTATGGCAGTTATTGTTTAACCAGTAATCACACCGGCTACGGTGCACTTTAAACTGGAACTCGGTAGCGTTTTTATACTGAAACTGTGTAAATAGGCCTATCACTAGTTAAACATGCTTAGTTAATCATCTTGGGTTACTTATAGGTTCGTATTTTAATCAAGAGGTCTCATGTAATCAGAAAGACATAAAGTCTTCCTGATCAATTTCAACTACGATGGGTTACATTAAAGTGTACGCGCAAACATCGGAGCACTATCTCTTTCTTTTTACTCACCTAATCCAATAGGACGGAAAACGTAAGACTTGTTCAATTACCGTAGGATTCCGATCCACAACTAACAACTAGGGTAGGAAGGTAGATGATTCGAAATAAACCATGTAAAAATACTGTTGATACAACTTTATCTTCTAAAAATTCCAGGCCTTCGTTCACGTGTCAACATCGTATTCTAATACAAATAGGGATCCAGTTGAAGAAGTAATGTATCCACCGCATGCTGACTGGAGGGATACCTTGGCGGTCTGCGAGAATACAGATGAGCATATGCTAAAGGTGCTGACACCAAAGTAAGTTCTATTTAGAGTAAGCACATTTAAAAACGTCTTTTAAATCAGCCAATCTGTCAGGAGAATTTAGATGTCTGAAGCTGCCTTTGCTTTTGAAATTGGTTCGGATTCCATTATTATACTGCTTGTAACAGCTCAATAGCTTGAATTTGCGCTTTCAGGAAGAAAAAACTAAAATAGTTTATTGTAACAACTAGTTCTCCAAAATGACACAAAAATATTCTATCCAGATTTCTGTACGGGGGTACCTCCAAAATAGTTGCCTCTATTTAACTGCTGCAATTTGACCAATTTTTTATCAGTCAACCGTTTGCATTCGCGTCCCTAAGACCTGTTGCAACTCTTTGCTGGTTTCATTGCCTGAATAAGTCGTGTACTCTGAGCAGTCTACTTATTTGCGTGTCGATAACAAGTTATTTATATAGTCTGCAACGCAAATAGCGATGTCTGTGGCTTTGATTGGGAGTTGAAAAATAAATACGACTGGTCACGAGAACAGTTTTGAACGTTTTGTAATATAGTGCAACCTGTCATTAAAGCTTCTGGTTAAATTACTGGCACTTAAAATTTAGCGCCTTTTGTCTTGGCCCTAATACCCGGGGAAAGCTTTCTTTAAAATTACTCGACAAGTGTTTTATACCATAAGAATTCCATACGCAGTCTCTCTTATTTGCAAGGCTCTTGGTTATCATCTATCGTATCTGCTTTGCGGATCGAAGCAGTTAAAGGGTCCAAGCCGTTATCACACTTTTTAGCAGTCAAGAAGAAACATAAAAGATCAGTCGTAGCTTTATCAGTTGCATGTAAACTTTTTACTAATTTATTTTAGATACCTCGGAGAGATTCCCAATACTTACACATTTACAAAACAACTTGCGGAGCACGTTGTATATGAGCAAAGAGGAAAACTGCCTGTCGTCATAATCAGGCCTTCAATAGGTAATTGTTGTATTTAAACATTTCCGTATAAAACACGAAGTATTGTATTGTAGTAAAAAAAATTTTGATGGCGTAGGACTTGAAAATCTTTACGACATTTTATTAGATTATAACGACAAATTTATAATAAATGATATATTAAAGAAATATAACTTATCATTATCTTTACGAATTTTTCCTAAGGATTTGTTTGTCTTAAGTAAACCTGATGATGATCTTAACCATTATGTTTTCTTTTTTAAAATCTAAAAAGTCTAGAATACACACAGTGCTTTTAAAATGATTTAGTATTAGCGCAGTGAGACGACAATTTATCATCTTAGCATGTAATAAAGTTAATGCATTTTCTCACAATCTTTTCTTTATAAATTTTATTATTCAGTTTACTATTAAAACAGTCTTTATATAGTTTTTCCTATATAACTGTTCGGTATCCCAATAACACCTGAAACAATGCAGTGTAAATAAATGCTAAATATTTCATTTTAATTGCAGTGATATCGACCATACAAGAACCGTTCCCAGGATGGATTGAGAACTTTAACGGCCCCGTTGGTATTCTAGTAGCAAGCGGAAAAGGTAAAGTACCTATTCATTTTATTTTCCTATAAATTGACGGAATAAGAAAGTAGGAATTACTATTAGTACAAATTTCTTTACATATTAATAATATCATTCACCGTCCTTTAACCTAAAAATAAATAAATGATTTATTAATTTTTCGAATAAATATACCATAAATAAGGTCGATAAGATTTAGACGAACTCGTGTTGTGTTTCATCTTAATTTGATCTGGACCTTGATACTGTCTTCTTCACATCATCTCCATGATGCTATTGCTAACGAACGCCTCGTCTTACCTGTCATCGTCAAGTCACGTCCAAATGTCCTTGCTCGAAGGTTCGAATCCCGCAGGGAAACAACTTTGTGTTATCATTGTATTCTGGTTGGTTGGGACAATTTGGATCGATCGCCCAACTGTCTGAAAATTAAAATAGATCCATGCGTCGGATGGGCATGTGAAAAGTCGTAACCCGCATTAGACCAGCGTGGTCCAAAAATCCCCTTGTCGAGAAAGCGTGCATAGGGGATGCCTACGTCAAGCAGTGGACTAGCACAGAATATTGATGATTTTAGATATTGAAGATTTTTTTATTATTAACTCCTGTAAATGTAATGGACAATTCTTGTTAGATTTAAGAACTTAAAAATTCAAAGTTACATAAATGACATATTCCTTGCCATTCGAAATGTCCAGCTACTGATAATCACCAATTCAATATTTAGGTTGTTATTATAATTTGAAAAATACACATTGTTCTTAGATGGTATTAGTGATTTCAACAGATATTGTTAAGGGAGGTATTATATGTACATACTTTTTTACTTTTTATGTGGATTCACATTTTTCTAAACCTCTTTATAGGTATACTAAGGTCTATATATTCGCAGCCTGATTTAGCAGCGGACTACATGCCCGTGGACATCGCTATTAAAGGGTTCATAGTGGCCGCTTGGCTTAGGGGAACTAAGCCGTAAGTAATTTTATATGTATGGATAATGTGAAGTGGAAATATTTGTTTGTTTTGAAGAGGCTCCGAAATTAGTGGACCTTTTTCTAAATTTTTTCATTAACAGAAAGGCATATTTTCCTTAAGCAACATAGGCTTTTGCCCCATAGAAAATCCATTGCAAAAACCCAAAAACAACACAGACAGAGTCGTAGACGGACTGATAGTAATTGATATACTGCCTTTAAAGATAACAAGCTTTGCTAAAGTGAAAAGTTTTGTTTTAATAATTTTCTTGGGCAAATTATTATCATTTCTAATTTTGAGATGTCATTTATTGGGTTTACTGGCGTTTTGCTATTTTTATTCAAAAGGTCCGTGTTATATATGTCCATAGTATAGTTGAGTAAATAATTTAATCATTTCAGTTAGTTAAATGTTATTTTCTTTAAAACTTGAGCAAATACATTTTTTTGGTAATACGATCTCGAAATTTTTAAATGTTTGAAGGCTTCAACCAATTGACGACGTGCCAATATACAACTGCTGCGCTGGCAATCTGAATAAGATTACCATTAACGAAGTGGTTGAGTTGGGGCACAAGGTGATATCTATGGTGCCTTTAGATGATTCTTTGTGGAATGTAGGCGGTTCCATAACAACATCGAAAACAATTTATTACTTGATGGTGAATATTACTATTTCTTTATGTCTATTTTATCAATTTTGTTGCGTTTTATTTGTAAGTAAGTCTTCACAAAGGGCCGTCTGGGGCGGCACCACCGTGGTGCCTATTTCTGTCGCAATGCAGTAGTGTGAAAACACTGGTATGTTCCGTTTTGAAGGGCGCTGTAGCCAGCGTATTTACTGGGTAAACGAAACGTAACATAACACTGGTATTGCCAATGTCTATGGTGACTGCTCGTCTGCTTTCGTAGCCAATAAATCAAAAGAAGGATTGCATAATTGTGTAGTGTATCAAGTGAAGCTAGTAATGGATTGAGTATTTGTGATTTAGTGCCTCGCGAACTATTGAAAAAGCATCTTGTAATTTTTGATGTAAAATTTTAACTTTATGAGGGTAAAATTTATACAGATATAAATCTTATTCGCTGGCACAATGTGGGTTTGTGGATGGAACGACTTTTACATGCTTTTTACAGACATTTGGTGGTCGGCCGCTAAGTATATAGCCTATATAGTATATAGCCCTATCCAACTAGGAAACAAGAACGAAAATTTGTTGAGTCCCCGCAGGATTCAAACCCACGACCTCTGGTTTCTAAAGCACACGCCCATACCACTAGGCTACGGACGCAGTTCATCTTATTCAGATTTCCGGCTAATTTTGACTAGTGCTTTTTATTGAGACTAGCACTGATAAGAAAGCAATAAAGTTTCATAATTTGTATTTCAGGTTCTGCTCTTACATTTTCTTCCAGCGGTTATTGTCGACTCACTTCTCTGGTTAATAGGAAAGAAGCCAATGTAAGTAATAGTTTTCAAAGTGCTCATTCCTTTAAGATAAAAGTTCAAAGCAGACAAATATTGAAAAATTACTAAACAACAATAGTCCTCTGTGAGGATGAAAGTATTAATTTATATCTTTAACTAATTGAAATTAAAATTGAGAAGACACAAACTTCTTAGCTATCTAGTAATAAGATAGTTTTATTTTTGTTGAATTACCTTATTAAGCATTTTTTACAACAACGAAAAATGTTGTAATGTCCTGGGGTTTTTCGGGTTATGCTTTTTCTGCACCCTGAAGATGTATTACACTATGAAGTTTTTTCCAGATTTTTTTTTATGATATACCTGTACATATGCCTGTATATTCCATAACAATTTAATACACTAATACTTTACTCAATCGTTCGTATTCGCGGGAGCGTCGATATCATGAATACAATTAGTGCATAAGCGATACAAAAATAAGTAAGATTACGATGGATAAACTGCCTCTCTAATAACTTCGTTCCGTATTAGATTCCGTACCTAGAACAGCATTGATAACTTATTTTAAAACTTTCAGGTTGGTCAAAGTCCAAAGACGGATCTACATAGCAAATCTCGCGTTACGTTACTACTTGACACAGCAGTGGACATTTAGCAACGATAACTTTGTGAAGCTGAGGAGTAGCTTGAAGGAGGAAGACAAAGACAGCTTCTACTTTGAAATGGAGAACATCGACCGCTTTGAGTTCTTCAAAGCGAGTTGCATTGGTGCTAAAAAGTATTTGCTCAAAGAGAGGATTGAAGATATTCCTAAAGCTCGAGCACACTACCAAAGGTGAGTTTGAACGAAGTGTCAATCATGATTGTGTAATTACTTGGGTGGATAATAAGTTATCTAGAGAAGAATTAGTATATCTCTGGGTAATGATAAATTTTACTTTAAAACTACGCAATGGATTAGGGGATACGACGCCTCTGATCTGAGAAATACTGGCGAAAGAAACTTAGCGGGCGTTTTTTTGTCATCTTTTACAATAATTAAATATGCATCCACATTAGCAATATGGAGTTCTATAATACGTATTTCAGATTTGACAAAGGCAAAAACAAGCATTCCATTACCAGATTGTCATTTATAACTTCAGTAATAAAACATATGACATTAACTAACTTGGAAGCAACATAGCGGTGCGATCAGAGCTTGAGATGAAATCTTGCTTTTGTCTGTAGCAGAGACATATCATGGTTG
Organism: Lamproptera curius; assembly: GCA_029286875.1. Taxonomy (NCBI): domain Eukaryota; kingdom Metazoa; phylum Arthropoda; class Insecta; order Lepidoptera; family Papilionidae; genus Lamproptera; species Lamproptera curius. The sequence goes on along the minus strand of JAGSMT010000027.1, from coordinate 1,837,602 downwards.
ACGTGTTCTATGCTAAATATGTTTTATATGTCTCATAAAAATGAAGACGCGTCCGCATCAGCTTAACGAGACTATTTTTAAATTAATAATCCGAGGCCGCCATTGGGCATAAGCAAAGAAACAATACGTTCGCAGTGCTGTTACGTAATAGGATATCTAGGATATCGCTTTATATGATTTCGATCCTGTTATTTGGTTATCAGAAGATATATGTATATAAGTATGTTTGTACAAACATGACATCCTTTGCCCTTTCATGTTTGTTTAAAAGAAACTGGAAAATTAAAAAAGTAGTTGAGCATATTTAAACTCAAATCAAACTCAATTTTGGCACCAAAACAATTATTTTGACTCTATTGGCAAAACATTGTGTGTTAAATATTTCGGCTATCCACAAATAACGACGTTTTTACTCCTGTGGCCATCAGTATTAAACATTAGACTTTGTCTCTACGTGAATCCCAAACTCGTTTGTCAAGACCAAAACATGACAAATGACAATTTGCTGCTTACTAAATCATTCATCAATTCGCATATTGGCCTTTGCTTCATAAACCAAAGGTTGCGGGTTCGAATCCCATGTGGAAAACAACTTTGTGTTATCGTTTTTTGGTGGGTTAGGACAATTTGGGCCGATCACCCAATTGTCTGAAAAATAAGATGATCAACGCGTCAAATGGGCGTGTTCAATGTCGGTCCACCCACCAACCCGCATTTGACCAGCATGGTGGGATACGGTCAAAAAATCTCCTAGTGGAGAAGGCGTGCATTAGGGGAGGCAACAGTGGATTAACACAGGCTGATGATGATAATAAATTCAACCATAGAATGCAGTTAACCTTTTGGGTTGTAGAGGTCAAATGGTAGTTGCTTTGCATTAAAACTGTCATTCAGGTAAAACAGGATCTCAGGGGGTATAATGAACTTAGTCCATGACAAAACAGTCCAAGAGAAAATGGTCCAAAAAATTTACACTTTAATTATTGCATAAATTAATTTATAATAAATTTGTTTCAGAATGGTCATCCTAGATCTCGTGGTCAAAGGTTTATTTTACAGTTTAATCTTTTGGCGACTTTTCCAGACGAGTTACGTACAAGATATAGTCCAGTTTATGTATAAAATATTCTTTGAATGATATAAATAATGAAGTGCTGTTGTGATTTAAGCCATTTATATTGAAGTATCAAGTTTGATTTATTTACATGCGTTTGTAATTAATAAGTTTGAGTTAATTACATACCTCGAAACTATGTATGAGTTATTACAAAAAAATCCTGAAATCTGTGTTTGTTTTATTAATGGAAGGGTTAATACATTTAATCATCCCAATAAGCAAAACATTATTAAATTTATTGATTGGAATCGACTTTTAATCTAAAAATTTTAAAAGGTAAATATTAACTTCCAAATATTTTTCCATGGAAAAGTGATAGTACTATTGTACAAAAATATTACTACTTGTGCAAATATACTTTTCGCTTGTCGATGACACTGTCGTAAAGTGTGAAAAAAAAATAGAAATGCTTCTATGAAACAATAAAATTATAAAAAAAATATATATTACACTAAACTAATTACCATCTTTGAAAATACATAAAAACATCGCTAGTAAACCTAAATCTGTGCAGTAACAAGACATATATCCGTTAGCCAACACCACATCAAATATTACGTCTTTAAATAAGACAAGATTTTTACGTAAACGAATTTAACTTTTATTGCACACAAAGGCAGACGAGCAGTTGGGGCACCTGATGAGGAGTTGTCACCAACGCTCATGAGCATCGGCAATACCAGTTAATACGCTGGCTACGGTGCCATTCAAACCGCAACACGGTAGTGTTTTCATATTACTGCATTACAGAATGGCATGCCATGTAAAAAGTCGGTACACCCACCCACCCGCATTGGACCAGCGTGGTGGGATACGGTCCAAAACCCCCTAATGGATAGGGGTGTATTGATTGATTTGAAATTCAAATATCTTTATTCAACATAGAATAGTACATTTACTTATTATTTATCAACAACGCTACCACGGGGTCGGAAAAGAACGTTTGACCTGAGAAGAAAGAACTAAACAAATAAATGTAAACATTTTTTTTACATTGGCAACCCTTAGCAACGAAGAGGCCTCGTATGAATGGTGTTGAAATGAGGTTGAAATAGAGGATAAAAGTTTATATTGAAATTCGTCCTTGTAGCACATACAACGATGAAATATTGTGAACTGTGAACTGGAGTAGTCTTAAGCTATACAGGGATGATTATTTATTTTATTTACGCGGTTATTATACATATCAAATCCACTAATTTACGGATTTTTCGCGTTAGTTCCCGACGTTTCGCATTCTACCATGATCACGGACAGACTGGAAAGAATTCGAAACGTCGGGAATAAATATATATAACTAACGTGAAAAATCCCTAAATTACTGGATTTGATATGTATACGGGGATGAACTAGGGGCTGAAATGAGGATAAGAGTCAATGTGGAAAATCGTAATCGTCGAAGTTTAAACTATAAAACTTTGAGTCCAATAATAGACACATACAACTACAACACCTCATTTGTATACAGTATATTTGAATACACCTCGCGGACATTCATCCATTTCCACGCGGACAAAGTCGCTGGTAACAGCTAGTATACTTACATGTAATATAGAAATAAACTCCTACAGGTTTTTGTAAATAATAGACGTGTTTCATATAAATTTGTTTATTCTTAAATATTCGCATTTAATTATTGTTAAGTCGACCGAGCACCAACATTAATTGAAGACATGAACAATCGATAACTATTCAATTAAAATTAAACGTACAAAGGTATCAAATATATCACAAAACATTTAATACAACTAGACATTAATATTAAATCTAATTATAATAAATCGCTCACTATATAAAAAATCCACAGTCGTAATAATGAAGTTTATATTAAGATCTCTAATTATAACTGACCATTGAGAATGAATGGATTACGAAAAACTTAGTGATCATCCTTTTAAAATCTATATTATAAAAATTTAAATGGTTTTTATACCTTATAATAGAAGAAAATACGTATGCAATATGAAATTTTCTTGAGCAATAATCTTCTATTAATTAAAGTCAAATTTCCTTTTCAGATCGGAATCTTGACTTGGATTCTTAAAACTAATGTAATAAGCGCAACATCCAATGATCTAAATCTATAATATTGGCTAGTTTTAAATCAGGTAGATAATGGTCTATGAGATATTGATGGAAGGATATGGGAAGACTTTAATAGCGATATTTATTATGAGTAAAAATCTGAAATGTTAACTTCCATTCCAACTATAATGAACTTTATCGAACTCAAAGCGCAACTTCTAACATCTATCAAAACAAAGGTATAATTATTCCGAATGATTACGATTTCTCAATTGAATATTTGCAAATTATGTAACAAAACACCAATGATATCAAAAAGTTACGATTAAAACAATAAGTTTCTCGGTTCGTTACACATTCCGCATAATATTTGTCATAGTATCTCTTTTTTCTATATAAAATGTTCTGGCATAAGTATCCTAGATAAGTTATTTGCTACATGAAATATCCCAAGCCTTCACGTTCCTACGGTCAACGAAAAATCCTAATTACAATAAATAAAAACCACCTGCGACAATATTTGTAAAACCAAATATTACATAAAAGAGCGATTTATAACGCAACTGGCTTAAAAAAAGGTTAAAACTAAGAAATGTCGACAGAGAGCACAGCACGATTGTTAAAAATATATAGCATAAACATGTATAAAGATATAACTGTAAAGAACACAGCGATGCGAATTTAACTATGCACAAAATAAATATTAAAAATTTTGCATACGTAAACATATTAAGACAACATATAACTTTTAAACAAAGTCTTTGATGTGAAATAAACATTACAACTATCCTTTGAAAATGAGACATTCGCAAAAAAAACTCACCGCTTTTTATCGATACTGACTTCCGATACAAAGGATTTATCTTGACTTTATATCTATAAGCGATTTATAAACAATGATGTTCATTAATTTTAATATGTCTATAGCACATCACTATAATCTGGGTAACGATTTATAATTGTCTTTAATGTCTTTTATTAGACTTCTGCACACATACTCAACTTGAGCACTATTTGTGAAAAAACTACGTGTATCATTATTAAGTCTAATCAAACACTAAAACACAAATGGATTATAACTTCTATCGATCAAAACACCTTTGCAACAAGTTCATCTACGTTTCGGTATTCCGCCTATCGATATTAAATCCGATATCACATCACTATTGCACATCTTCATCGATATCTCGGTTTATATAATTTTCCGACACAGATACACCACTACAAGTCTCAATCTATGCGTATATGTAGCTCCGGGGTCCTAGAATCGTTCCCGGAGAACATGGCGCTGGTTTCATCAAAACCGTCATCGACCACCTCCAGATATTTACAATCGTCTTTAGAGTTATCGCTATCCGTGTCCGTGCTCTCGTCCTCAATCAGAGAGTCCTTGCCACCGGAACTTCCTTTGAAAGCGTCTTTAACATTCTCAACGGAATCCTGAACTTTGTCCGATATAAGACTGCCCAATTCCTTGATCCTGTCTTGTGTTTTGATACAAGGATCGGAACTATCAGAATCAGTTAAAGGAATTTCACAAGGTGCATATATAGACTCTCTGTTTATCTTACGGTTGCTCTTCTCCTGGTCGAGCCAATGACCGGTTTTGAAATTAAAATTGCACTTCTTCCCGCCTTCGTAGCTCTTGAACATTATCTTAAATGTCACTATGTATGTCGTCATCAGAATTAGTACGGCGCCTATCGCGAAACACATGTACATAGCGCACTTCTCAACTACTGGCAACACGTTCAAGTACAGCGAGAATCTCTGTTGCAATGATGGCGTTAGGCTGAACATTCTCTGTAAGAAAAAAATAGGCTTGAAATATTAGTGTCCTTGCTACTAATATCAATATTTTTTCACTATTATGCATTCAAGGGGCAGGAAAAGTCTCCATTATCAGGACCATTTGTCATTTTGATGGCTTTTATATGGTTTGAAGGAAAATATATTACCATCCTTAAATTTGTCTATTGATCTTTGATAGTTGATCTAAGAGATGAGATAAGCACGTTCACCTTATGGTAAGTGGTATATCTAGCTCATAAAGACAGCAGCGTAAGACGCCACAAATACAATCGTCGGCTTGAGACATGAGATGTCACGTCTCAAACCGGGAGACTGTAGCGCTCATACACTACTAGTTAACGACAAAAATAGGCACCACAGTGGTACTGCCCTAGACGATCGCTTGTAAAAGGGGACATCCTCTGCTGTTGCTTCAAACCATAATACGGTAAATTGGATCTATCATTATCATCATCAGCTTCGTCCACTGTGTACATAACATAATATACTGTGGATATAGGTCTCCCCAAATGTACGCCTTCTGCATTTTTAGGGGGTTTTTGGCCCGTATCCCACCACGCTAATCTAATGCGGGTTGGTGGTTGAACCGACTTTTTACATGCCCATCCGACGCATAGATCGTCTTACTTTTCACACAATTAGGTGATCAACCCAAATTGCCCTAACCAACTAGGAAAAAACAATGACTTATTTATTCCCTGCAGGATTCGATCCCACAACTGCTGGTTTCGGAGGCTACGGAGGCAGTTAATTGGACCTAATTCTTATATTTTTAAAGTAAAAGTGCAGTGCTTAAATACTTACAATATCAAACCACAGCAATGGTAAGTACATATTGGAGAATCTGGCGGCGTTAGTGATCATGGAGAGATCGTCCAGTGCCATGTTTATCTGAAATTTTGAACTGACGTCCAGCGGTAGGCCGGAATCGGGCTGAATCCAAAATCTACGAAGACAACATAAATCAGCATAAATAAAGCTAGAATAGAAATTAATAAAATAAATCCTTAATGCTACGCCAATTCTGTGCATAATGAGCTTCGACGATTTGTAACGAATTTATCGCGTTCAATTTTAAGTTTTGTTCCCGTTTTAGAACACTATAGATTTTAGAACCATTGAAATTATTGTTAATTTAATAACTAAAAAAAATGTTATTAATGATAGATTAATTGCATTAAAATAAAATATATATTTAACTCGCATACTCCGATTAAAAAAACTATGATAACTACTTTTATAAACATTAAGACCAAAGCTTTATAGGAAAAAACAGCAACGCACTGGTATTTGACCAGTCGGACAATGTGAAAGCTGCCTCTAAAATGTTCCCTGTTTTTCTTTTTCTTATTTTATCATGACAATGTTTATTATGAGTGAAACGTAGTGTTGTCCGTCATATTATTTAGGTTTATTTAATTTTTTTAGCATTAATCATTTTTTTTTCCTAAATGCACTTACCTAGTCTCGTGTTGCTCCTTATTGGGCGTTAGTCCTTCAACTTTACTGAATAATACCTCATCCCCTTTATAGAAATGGGGATAGGAGAGTGCTATTGGGAAGCTGTAGTAACAATCCGATACATCGATTAAGCCCTCCGGTAAACATTTACCTGAAAAGACAAAGTTGATTTTTATGAGGAGAATTATCAAAGCCAAATGGCAACTCAATGTTGACATAAAATGGAAAACTATAAAAAAATAGTTTTTTTTTTATTTGAATGGATTGCGCGGTTAAAAATTATCTTATATCTTTTTTATTTAAATACCTAATATGTAAGTAAGGAATAAATAGTAAAATAATTAAAATATTAAAATTAAACGCAAATCTCATATTTTCTAACCGGAAGTAAATACACGTATTTTTGTAAACATTCAAAGTTATTTGGTAACACAAGATAAATTGTGAAAGCGTTTTAGACAATCAACAATTAATTTTGAGTAAATGAAAAATAAATACCTCCTCTACAGAAACATTTGTTCTCTTTGATTGTCTTGCCGTTGTCTAACATGTGCTCGGGAAATGTATACATGTAGCCATTTAGACCATTTTTCACGCCTTTTTCGACAGGAATCTGTAAAGGACAACATTAAATATTATCAACTGTAATATTCGTTTCATTAATTATCAATGTATAAATTTTTTTATCTAACATTCAAGATGATGCAACATTAACTACAGCGACAACGGATTTGGCTTCTTATACAAACGTATATTACATAAAAGTAGAAAAGAGATTAGTTCCCGAGGATCAACGACGTGCGATAGCTATAAAGATAGAAAGATCTATAAAGAAACATATTATTTTTTAATAGCACGGCCATTTAAACCAATATTGGCCATCAGAAATAGGATTATATCATATAACTATAACTTATTTAGTTTTTTTATTAATTTAAACCAACAATATTAATAAAGAAAGATTTATGACTTTATTTTATTGTGTAGAATGGTCAAAATAAGTAAGCAAATGCTTTTATCTAGCCCGTTATTATCGTTTAATTCACTTGTAGTCAGTGAACCTATTACTATCCTAATATAGTTAGCCCTATTTGCCCATAGATCTATGACGTGGAAAATGATCATGCAAAAATAGATACTATCTGGAATCAAGTTACTTTCGTAACAACCGGAATGTGCCCTCACCAGACATACTTCTCTATAGACACAAATGGACTGATCTGAATTGAAACATCGCTTTAATTTGAGTCCTACATCAAGCGTACTGACATGAGCATGCTTTCCATCCCACTGGGGCAGGTCGGTCGAGCCTCGGTACGTGTCGATCAAACCGGAATTGGTGACGTCATCAGAGCAGTAAATATAGTCTCGTAGTCACCGTCGAAATCGTACATCTGAATTTTGGAGACATTGCTTGTTAGTTAAACGTATAAAACAGAGTCGCTTTCTCTCCCAAAGTACCTATGTCCCTATGTACGCTTAAACCTTTGAAACGGATTTTGATGCGTTTTTTCTTATAGATAGAGTGATTGAAAAGAAAGGTTTATATCTTGATCTTGTTGAATAAATTTAATATTTATTAAGACTCAGAATAAAAGAGTAATGTATAACATATGAAGATTACTTAATAAGTTAGGCCGATTTCAGACATCAGTTTCTCCAAATTTATGTTTTATTCTATTACATAAGTACATGTAAAATATTAAAACTTTGTATTTTAAATGCCAGGTGGAAAAAATTCGTACGTTTATGTTAGATTACAAATAAACCAGCATAAACGAGCTGCAATAAAAAACTTACCCTGTCAATCAAGCCGAGCTTGTCGAAGTATATCCAGCCCGGCAAGAAGGTGTTGCCCATGGTCATCAGCTTGGAGCTGTACCCCATCATGAACTCGCGAGCGGTCATTTTGGCGATAGGTTGGCTGTTCGTTAGGTAATAAGGTTGTTGAGACCGAACCGGGTGATGAAGCTCTGTTTCGCAACCACGTTCGCTATACTCTGTAAGAAAAATGTTACAATTGATATTAACATTGATAATTTTTCCCGATTCACCAAGTCTTTAACTGTAGGTAGTAGAGAACAGAGAGAGTACCATTTGATAGGTTTTGTTTTAGGTTAAAGAGCAACGTTATATAAAATTATAATACACAATTTGTTTAACAAGGGACGGACAACACGGATAATATTTTGTGATAAACATAGGGTCTTTCTCGATTCTGGATGTTTGTTTTAATATATATGTGTTTATTTACCAAAAAAAGTAAGTCTACGTATCAGTACGTACGTATCAGTCATCTAGTTGCCTTAGTTCAAGTTTTGCTTAGTTTGGGACTAGATGATGTTGGGATATCGTCCTTAATTTTTTTTCCCATAAATAATTAACTACATAAATTAGAATCCGACTACATACGAAAAGCATATTAGTGTTTGAAAATTCATATTTTTAATATGATCCGTTACAATGTTGCACAACGACAAAAAAATGAACCAACCTCATGGAAAAATATGTACCATGTATATGAGAGTTAACTGCCTCCGTAGCCTAGTGGTATAGGTGTGTGCTTTAGAATCCGGAGGTCGTGGGTTCGAATCCTGCGGGGACTCAACAAATTTTCATTGTTGTTCCTAGTTGGTTAGGGCAATTTGGGTCGATCACCCATTTGTCTGAAAAGTAAGATGATCCATGCGTCGAATGGGCATGTAAAAAGTCGGTCCACCCACCAACCCGTATTGGACCAGCGTGGTGGGATACGGTTCAAAAACCCCCTAATGGATAGGGGTGTATTAGGGGAGGGAGAGAGTTGCAAAAGACAAAAATATTACAATAATCTAAACACCATTTTTAGATAGGACAATGTCTGCATATGATTGTTGCAGAAATAAGGATAATAAGAACTAAAGCACTTCAACAACCTACTTTTATAGTAGTAATTATTATATCCGTCTAATTAGAACAATTATTAACGTCCTAGGCCCATAATGTGTATTAAAAATAAACCGATAAACATGACCTCTGATAGATAGAAATTATCGTTCGGTGTTAAAGGGCGTGACATAGTTACTGACCACTTACGCGGTGTATACTTCGCGTACATTTCAACTTGGGTTTAAATGCCTGTTTATTGGCGGCATTTAAAGTTCAACGTGGATTATGATCAATCGATTATTTTAATCGTTTCCCAATCGATTATTCGTCGAGATTGAAATCGTTGATTGCAGTTGTTTAGTGTTCAAATACACCGTCTTTCAGTATTCATTTCTTGCTTTAAGGTCTTATTACTGGGGTGAAAATAATATATCAGTTAGATTTGAATATAAACAGGATTTAAGGGTTTATAGTATGGGAATCATTAAGAATAGTTAAGAACCCTAAAATACTTTAATAAAATATCCCATCATAATTGTGTCAAAAAACACTAATTATCAATCGTAAATAATAATATTTATATCGATGTATATGAAAGTACTGGTCATATACTCACATACTATATCAAGTAAGTAATTCTATTATTTAAAAATATTTAGACTCTTATGCTTTTTCTTACTTACTGATCTATCTAAACAATCTTATGGTCGCCATTTTTAGGCGCGAAATTAATTAAAATAAATTATATATTACGATTATGTAGATTTATATGGCAAGGATGTTATGCTTCCAGACTCATGTCTTTGGTAAGCTTCGTCTGACAGAGCTCGCGGGAAGATACCGTCTGCACGAACCAGGTAACCAAAACTATTTGCTAAAAGAGAAGGCCACACGTACACTCCTAAGGATCGTCGACGATCGGTTTACGGACCGGGACGCCGACGATCTGGCGTCTGGTTTAATCGGTTGCTGGGATCGGTGAGAGCCACCCTGGAATGGGGGTGTAGTTCGTGTACCGGATTTGTGTGTTTCGCTGTGCTCGTAAGCGAGGGCTAACTACGTGTGTAAGGTTAGGTGACGGGATCCTCGTTGAACCTGATGTTATAGTTAAAACTGGTCTTTCTTTTATATTATGGAACCGTCTTTGGCTAAGTCCCCGCGGTGCTTATGTCAGAAATTGGTCGTCTATAAACACTACCGCCTACCGGTTTGTAGGGCACCGTAACCAGCGTGATTACTGGGTGGGTAGAACGTACATGCCGTGTCTAAGAGAGATAAACGTCCTAGTCGTCTTGTCACTTTAATAAGTGAAATAATCTTAGATATAGTATGTATATATATATATATATATATATATATATATATATAACACATGTTATGAGTCGGTCAATGATGAAGGTATTAACCAAATTAGTAAACACATGTTATTGTTTACTGTCATCATTTCGTTTAATAACCAATAAAACCGTATCACGTTGCTGATAACATGTTTACGACAACTAATTGAATATCGAATTAGATTAATGTTTATATCAATCATTTTTATTTACGACGGCCTCGTATTTAACTGTAAATAATCTATGATTTAATTAACAAGTTTAGCGCTTATATATACAAAATATATTATAAATATAATCTATGTCATTTAAATATAATGTAAACAAGATGTTTTATGCGCTTATATAAATAAAAATCATATGGGTACTATAAATATTTTTTTTCACTAATATATACGAATAATAATTATTTAATCTCTTATACTTGTTTATTACTATATATTTAATAGAAGTAAATCAATACATTTTATGGCTAACTGTAATTAATCGCAAAAGATACGATTATATTATTAATAAATTGTTTATAGAGGTTTGCTTTAACAATTTTCTAATTGTATTGAAAACCTTGAGACACGGTTAAATAAAAACCATTAAAGTTGAAGAATAAAACAGCAAACGTAATAAAAAATAACGACGTTTATTTACCTACTGTATAAGTTTATTTGTTAAAGAAATAATTAAAATAACAATTTATTACGCACGTTTATTACGCATTATTTAAATGATTTTAAAAGATAAACTATAAGTTGTTAATATAGTTGCTAGAGGTCTTAATAATTCAGTTTTAAGAGACTATTTTGCAAAGAAGTGTGGGGTGTGTCTTGGCTCAATTCCTAGCACAGATAAAACATTATGTAGTACTATAATAACTTTCTACAACTGTTTATGTTTTAATAATAGTAATTAAGGCCGATATGTGCATCCTTTATGCACGTAAAGTATTCAAAACCATATCTTATTACATAGTTTTGCTGTTTTGGGTTTGGTATAAATGCAATCAAAGAACAAAGATACCCACAAAATGGACGGCGTACGTAAGGTGTTGTTTTTAAATAAATAATTTGCTTTATAAACCGGAGGTCGCGGGTTCAAATCCCGCGGCGAAATAACGTTAAAATTGTATGAATTATTTAATTTATATCTCATATACATGTTGACGTTGTTTTTTTGTTGGATAGGACGAATTGGGCCGATCACTGAATTGACTAAAAAGTATGATGATCCATGCGTAGGGTGGGCATGTAAAAAGTCGGTCCACCCACCAACCCGTATTGGACCAGCGTGGTGAAATACGGTCCAAAAACCCAATAATGGAGTAGGCGTGAATCAGATGAGGCTTATGTTCAGCAGTGGACTAACACAGGTTGATTATGAGACTCTTGTCTATGGTCTACTTCACCTAAGACGGAGTTCGCGGGAAGCTAATATTTTGGCGCCTAACAAAAGCGTGGAATAAGTTTTAGTTTACGGAACTAATATTATATTGCATCAGTTAGTTTAAAGAGAGCGTGATAAAATAACAATTAATTTTAATAGCTGAATAACAAACAGAGACGATTTTAATAATAATTTACCGCAATACAGGAATATTATATTCAAACTAGATGTAAAACAATAAACAATCATACTTATATCTTTTTATATTCATTTTGTCTATACTGTCTAATGGGATACCATTCAATAGACTCAGTCGCTGACCTTGAAGACAATGGTGATAATATTTTCTTCTCGCTGAATTGCATTTTGCAAGCGTTCATTTAAACAACTACGTGATTTTATTATACAATAGTTCCGTTGTGAAACTTTACAACCACGTCTAAACCATTTAAGTAACCCATAGCAACTAAGGTACGTCGCACTTTGTTATTAGTCGAATGTCACTCACCGATCGACATCTCTATGACGATAAGAACAAATTTCTAACTTAAATATCTTTATTCAACCTAGTACCTAACATTCGCTTATTGATTGTCAAGGACGCTACCACTGAGGACAATTCCGTTTAAAACCTACCACTTTTCTATTTAGTCATCATGATCAGCCTGTGATAGTCCACTGCTGGACATAGGCTTCCCCTAATACACCCCTATCCATTAGGGGTTTGTATCTCACCGTATCTCACCACGCTGGTCCAATGCGGGTTGGTGGACCGACTTTTTACATGCTCATCTTATTTTTCATACAATTGGGTGATCAGCCCAAATTGCCCTAACCAACTAGGAAAAAACTATAAAAAATTGTTGAGTCCCCGCAGGATTCGAACCCACGACCTCCGGTGTCTATAGCACATGCCCATACCACTAGGCTACGGAGGCAGTTGTTAGTTAAGATATGAATATAAACACTTACCAGCAAAGCGATATGCGGCAGGTAGACAATGTCGTCCTCTTTGTGACCTTCGGACAGCTCTTCGACCCATGTTAAAGGGTGTCGCGGAATCGCTGACATAGTGCCGTTATCGTTAAATCGTAGAACTTCATGCTCCAGGCCCTCCCTGAAAGAGAACGAAAAAAATTGAATCTCTCACTTTTCCCTGCCATTTGCCCAAGTTATTATAAGTCAGCTTCTATGTGTCTATGTTCATATAAACTTACAGTACTTAAACTACTGCTAAAGATGGTCTATACAAATGCGATCTCGCTCTTTACATGCCCATCTGAAATCTTAAAAGTCAGATGATCAAGCCAAATTGCTTTTCAAAACAGGAGACAACTATTCCAGAATTTGAAACTTTGCAAGATTAGAACCCACATCTTCTAATTCGCACACTTGGGCATGGGTCACTGCATCATTTATGCGATTGGTTGATTCTATTTCATCTGCATACCGTAGTGTTGATACACTTCTTTGTACTTATTTCAAAAAGCGTAAAGGTTTGCGTAAAGTGGTCGTAGTTGTTATTGTCTCTTTTAAGGGTCTATTTTCTCTTAAAAATTTTTTTGGCATAAATTCATTAGCTAAATCTATTATAACCCATCCAATAATGTGATTCAATGAACTCAATTGCACCTCGATATTATTACTATTTAAAAATATAAACGTACGTATCTATATTAATATTATATAGATGAAACATTTGTTTGTTTGTTCCGAAAAGGCTCCGAAACTACTGGACCGATTTGTAATATTCTTTTACTAACAGGAAGCTAGACTATCAATAAGTAACAAAGACTAATTATTAACCCAAGAAAATCCTTTCAAACAATCTAAAAATAGCACTTACAGAGCCGTCGAATGAAGACTAGTTTTTAGAGATACAAATTAGCCAACAAAAACTGTGTTCAACCTAACACGTGAGTTGAAATTTTTTACGTATTGTTTTAATTAAATAAAGCAGTTAACTCGATCTCTCGTGTACGTTGGCCTTCATTTATTATTTTTAATTGCATTAAAACAATTGAACGACGCAGACATCTTTAGATTAAATGTTTTTGGTCGCATTGATTAGTGAACTGCACATGTATTGAATATGTTTAATGTTCATAGATAAGCAGATATCATCAAATATTTCATTAACAGTCACATGTTGTATATAAGTAATTGCTATTTAAAAATAGAGGACTTCACGTTGGGAGCATCAGACAATGCACCAATTATTTCAGCTCTAAACAGACTTGGAACTAAATTCCCAAAAAAATTACTGGTCAAATTTTGTAACTTCTTATTTTAAATCATTATAAGCAGTACGCTGCAAGTAAATATAAAAACAGACTGACAATTTGCTTATTGTAATTTGATACAAAAATGGATATTATTCGAAAATGTTAGTAAAACGTGTGCAATTATACAGTGTCTATTACAACATCCCAACCAAGTCATGCAATCAACTTTATGGTAAAAAGAATATTATCATTAGTATTAAACATATAAGTTACAAGAATTTATGATAATTTTCAACCAAACGCATCAGTTGGACATTAGTTTTTGTAACTTTACTATCAATAATAAGATGATTCTAAAAATGACTGAGAATAATTTATATTTCTTAAATATCCGAATCCATAAAAGATTTGACGTCGTGGCGACTTCAATTTGTCTTTCGGCTATCATCATCATCAGCCTGTGATAGTCCACTGCTGGACATAGGCCTCCCTAATACACCCTATCCATTAGAGGGTTTTTGGACCGTATCCCGTTAAAATAAAATCATTGACATCATATTAAGCGTTGTGTTCTTACAATATAAATGCGTCGATAACGCTCAGATCGAAGAGGAACACATATTTTATATTTTACTTATATTTATAGTGGTGGTAGGTCCCTTTTACAGGGGATCGGCCGGGGCCGTAAAGTAGTAGTGTGAAAATACTGATGTGTTCCGGTTTAAAGGGTACCGTAGCCAGCGTATTTACTGGGTAAACGATATTTAAAATTCCATATCTGTCGGTAGGCAGCCTGTTGGTGATACCACTAGTATTGCCGATGTGTATGGGCGTCGGTGACCACTTCTCATCAAGTGACACCTGATAAAAGAAAAAGATAATAAAGCATATACTTACTGGTATACGTATGGTCCAACTTCTTCCACCTTCACCTTGCTGTCTTTACCAGACATGTACTCTTCAGCGTTGGTTATGTTGAAGAGATAAATCCGACAGTACAGCTTCACCTCTGGTTTCCTCCACATCTCGAAGATCTCACCGCCGTCTTCGAGTATCGCTTTCTGAGGGACAAGCAATTATGATAAATCGATTTCTGTAGGTCTCCTTTACAGAGGACCGTCCGCCGCGGTGTATATTTCTGTAACCACTTCGATGAATTGGATGTAACCCATTAATAGATTATTGATATGCGTTTGTTACCTGTATACTTCTAGCGTAGAAATTAAAAAGCATTTAAGTTATAGTATGTAACTAAGGGCTTATCCTGGTTTTAATTTACCATAATTAACAGGGTTCAAATATAACAATATCTTTTGGATTGATATACAAAGTTTTGTCACATTCCTTAGACAAAAAGTAGTTTACGCATTTTAAATAAAAAAACTGACGGTGCTTATATACTTAGACATTTTCTTTTTATAAATGTACCATAGTATACGAAAATGATGTCACAGATTTAGTGATACCGTTACAAAGAATCCAAAAAAAAACCAAAGATAAGGAAAGAAGCCATTGCGTATTACGATTCAAGAGGAGTTCACATTTATATTCTAGAATGAATAACTGTGTCAACGCGCTTTTTGATAAAGTCTGTCGAGTATATCGAATCCCATTGAAGGAAAATTCCCAAAATGTAAAACAAGACTCAATATGCAAAGGAAACTTTTGAACACGTCCACTGCAAGAGTTAAAGTTTTGATGAAACCGATGTTAAAAAATATAGAATTATTAGCCTTTTTTTTATATCAAATCTGCAAATATGTCACATCCGATACATATATTTCTAGGACAGTTGTAGTATGATAGTCCTAGAAGATGATTCTACTCGTATTATAAATGCCAAAGTCTATCTATTAGGAAGCTTGTTTCGCATGCCGCTGCGATTTTAATAAAACTTTGAGCTATAGAATAACATACATATAGGCTACTGTAAGAAATTAATTTCGGAAATTGTAATGAATAAACGCGTGTAAAGACTTTAAATCTACAAACTGACAAATGCTCTTTGAAAGATCTCAAATAAATAGTAAAAAGATGAGTGGCAATGGAAAAAAAAATCTAAAATTTTTTGCAGCCACGGGTTGTTGGTTTTGACATATTTTATGAGATTTAATTCTTACTATTCTGTTAATAAAGGCATCCTTAACTTCTAGAAAATTATGACTTTGCCTAAATTACACTAGATTAAAGTATTTGTGTATTTAAACGTATCTATGGTACAAACTCACCTGACTAAAGAAGAAGTCGTATGGATGCAGGAATAGTATGAAGCAGCCCGTACCAAGGGCGAAGAATCCAAGCATCAGAAGGATAAACAGACCTGAAAATAAAGAGACTAATTTTAGTAAAACTAATAAAACATTTTCTATTAAAAGTTACCCTATATTTACTTATTTTAAACAACTTTTTCATAACCTTTCATCCAGACACAAGCTTCTCATGAACCAACCTGACCTTTCTTAACTAATAATAATCACGCAACATAAAAAGAATAATTAAAATAACTCGGCATAATTAGTTATATAGTTATTATTTTAATTAGTGAATAAAAGAAATGATTTGTCTAATTTAACTACAACTGGTTATAAAAACATGACGTTAAATTTAAAATGTTAAAATTATGCCGGCTGCTAGTTAATAGGTAAATTCTAAAGCGGAAATTAACTTTTTGCTTAATTACAATTACATTTGCAAACAATATGCAGAACTTTTTTCTAAACAGAATCGCCCAACTCTAAAACGTGCTTTGTTCGGCTAATTAACTCGTAGGAAATTTTGGATTACCGCGAAAAAAATTACAAAAAATGGGACACGCAATTAATTCAATTACATGTTTGTCTCAAGTGCGTTGAGAAGTTTCGTTAATTTTTGCGTATTAGTTTTAAAGTACAGAAGTACTGTAACATTAAGCAATGCTTGCTCCGTTTTTGAAGAGAGAGAAAAGAACAGGCAATAGTTAGTATACAAGTAAGCGTTACGAGAACTGTGTTTTTTTTATTAAATTTAATTATATTACTAACATTTATTTATCACATATATTACATAACAAGGAACAAGTTTGATGTGACTTATATATACCTATCGTTGTATACACACAAAGTCCCATGTCAATCTCCGATGACATCAAAACGTATTTTTATAGGGGATAAACAAAACTTCAACTTGTTCCAACAACTAAGCTTGTACAATGGAAACTAGATACTATTTCTTTTGTAAATAAATACAGTTGATATAGATGCAAAATTCCAGACACGAGTTAAAAGAAACGCTATATTCATCACAGAATATTTTTCCGCTGGTTGAAATCGAATCCACATCCTTTGGCGTTACAGTCTGTGTCACTCACCACTGCGCCACGCGGGGCGTATGGTGACAAGGTTGTAGGATTCACAAATTTAGCTTTGGTACATCCGTTATTACTACTAACTATATTACTGTTTGGCCCGCCTCATTGTTATGCTATTTTTCCCATAGTAAGTTTTGTACCCACACCGGGTTCAAATATTACTATGGGAAGAATATTGTGTAATGAACATTGCGTTCTCCTCTTTTTTTGTTAGGAAAGGAAAGTAAATTTCTCTTTTAGTCGATCATGTACTTTTTAGTGCACAAGCTTTGTTGAGTCTTGCACTAGTAATATTTCGTTATCTTACCGAATTATCGTCTAAGTATTGTTAATATTCATTTATTTACGCTAATAATATATATTCTTGAAAGAAAGATCTTTTTCGGATACATTTTAAGATTCGATTTTGTCACGGCCGCTGAAAAGTGATAGTGAATAAACGCGATAAAAGTGCTTTCATTCAATAGTCTATGTTTATAACTAATACACTTCTGACGCAAAACGAATTAGTACTAGATCGATTTAATCACAACTACGTAAATAAACACGTTAAGCGGGTTTCCTAATTGGTCGAGTAAACATCAACAGTGAAGGTCGATAGCCGCGGTGCAAAATCGGTGACTCACTGAACAGAAATCGACCGGCCTCGGCGAGTGAGTTATGTAAGGATTGTCACTCCTTGAACCTTGAAAATAACCCAATGCAATGAAGGATTTCGCAACATACCTCGATATTTGTTTTGCCGGTCAGTGCATGTGCGAATAATATTCGATTAATCATCATCGTCATCAGCCTGTGTTAGTCCACTGCTGGACATAGTCCTCCCCTAATGTGCGTCTTCTACATTAGGGGGTTTTATTAATTCATTATTGTTGTTTTATTAATTATTAAATTAATTACTATCTTACTGACTGTCAATTAATCTATCAGCGATCTGGCAATAGTAGCCGGTTCTTTTCGGGTCAGAAAGGAACCGGCGTCATATACTCAACGGGACATTTGTTTTAGTTGTCATAAAGGATTACAATGATAATATTTATGGACAAATAACACAATATATAGTTATATAGCTATAGTTCCAAATAGATCAAAGTCGCTTTCTCTGTCCCTATATCCCTATGTATGCTTAAATCTTTAAAAGTACAAAATGGATTTTGATGCAGTTTTTTTAATAGATAGAGTGGTTGAAGAGAAAGGTTTATATGTACAATTAATGGGTAACATTGTATTGAGAAACGATGATAAATTTATCCATTTTTCTACAGATTTCACAGATATCAGTATTACACCCATGCGGTGCAGAGCGGGTCGCTAGTTCAACATAAAAGAAAAAGTTTCGTAACATCGTATCTCACAACATCGAAATAATGTCAAATTATTCATCTCAAAACTTTGACCCGAAACCTTCGAACGCGACCTTCCGAATTTTTTATTGCATATAATTATGCATTTATCAAAGTTCGAGCTAAATTATATTTTTTACGAACTTGTTTCTTTAGCACTCTCGCAATCGCCAGATATTTGGATTATGTGACAATGACATTTTACGTCGGTGCATTTAATTATGATTCGTTGGTGGCGGTTTCAATCGATACGTGTTTAATTAATGCCATATGATTATAATGTGCAATGTTTTGTACAAAAAAAAATGTCCGAGTTGGATTTCTTCGTTGTTAATAATTAAACGTTAATTAATTCGCATGTTATAGATTGATTGATTCGATAACGGTAAAATTTTAGCTGTCCATACCGGCTTTAAATAACTTCCAGGTTGTAGAGTACACAAAGTCTTATGTTTAAACGTAGAGGTTCTCAAATCTGTAGGACTGGACAATTGCGGACATTCACTTATAAGATAGCACTATTTTTCTTTTATTTTTAGTATGTCTTCACATCATTAAAGCATATATTTAAGACGAAAAACTAACCGACTTAAAAAAAATCATTGCAACATCAGCCTGTAATTTTTTTTATTGCCTACGGAGGCAGACGAGCAGTGATTAGAAGTGGTCACCGATGTCCATGGACATCGGGAATACCAGGGGTGTCACCAATGCGCTGCGTGTCACACCACACCAATTTTAGACAATTTCAAAAACGTAAAAAGAGAATTATTGCATCAAATGTGTCTTATATTTCAATAATAATCAATAGCATGCATGCGGCACATTCAAAAATGTCACCATTTCTGTCGGTATTCCCGATGCTGTTAAACAAACAGGTTCCCAAATTGAGACCAGTCAAACAAGAAGCCAGCCAAAAACCACTCACACTTCTTTTTACAAAAGCGCATCATGCACATTATTTTTAGTAACATGTTTGTATAATTTTATCGAAGACACTTTAAAGTAACAGTAATGGCTATGTTACACTTTAAAAACACTAGACTCAATTAAGTTTGGCATGTAAAGTTTACCCATCAACCCGCATTGGGCCAGCGTGTTGGGATACGGTCCAGAAACCCCCTAATCGTTAACGTGCATTAAGGGAGGCCTATGTCCGGCAGTGGACTATCAAAGGCTGATGATGATGAAGTTATCTTAAAAGCCATACAAATAATTATTAAACTGCCCTCTGTTACTTGACTTACTTCCTATCATAGTTAAGCTCAATATATAATCGATATAAATACGGCAACCTATATATGGCAATAAAGCAGCGTCGTAAGTATGGTATTGTAATTAGTCAAATATCATTCACAGACACCACACCATCAGCCTGTGTTAGTCCACGGCTGGACATATACCTCCCCTAATGCACCGCCTTCTCTATAGGGGTTTTTGGACCGTATCCCACCACGCTGGTCCAATGCGGGTGACTGTCATTCAGTGATTGACATCTGACATTTCTGACAGTTAGTCAATACGAACGCTAGATACAGATGCCAATTCGTTGCCATTGGTTACATTTATTCTGCGTCTAAATTAGTTACACTATAAGAAGGAATATACATTTGTAAGAGATATAGAATATCTAATGTCAGATTTCAATATTTATATAATAATAATATTTCTGAACGAATATAATAACACAACATTGTCTAGTCCCAAACTAAGCAAAGCTTGTACTATGGAAACTAGATAACTGATAAATACATAAACTTATTTTTTTTGTAAATAAATACATATTATATAGATAAACACCCACAATATTTTTCCCGGTTGGGAATCGAACCCACACCCTTTGGCGCAACAGTCAGTGTCAATAACCACTGCGCCAAGCGGTAGTCGATATAAACAAAAGGTTTCGCACAAGTCAAAGTAGTTTCATGTTGAATTGTTGTTTTTAAGCTAAAATGATGTTTAACACACCGTGAATGTTTACATTACCTTACTGTATCTATATTTTTAATAAGAGAATAATATGTAGGACGTTTATCTGATATCGAAAAAGTTTGCATATCTTAAGGCATGGAATTTTACGTCTCGTTTACTCAGTAATTCAGTTTCAGGAAACCATTAAACCGGAACACATTATTATTGCTATTGCTTTGTGACAGAAGCAAGCACTGTGGTTTTGCTTCCTCGGTCGGCCTCTAATGAATTTAGTGTAGGTGGCGTTTCAAAAATATAATAGGTATAATTGATTCCATTATCAACACAGGATGTCTATTATACCTAGTCCTTGCCTAAACAGTAAACTTAGAGATAGTAGGTCGCCTTTTACAGGGCCGTCTGGGGCGGTATAATCACGGTGCCTATTTCTGCCGCAAAACAGTAGTGTTTAAAACACTAATGTGTTCCGTTTTGAAGGGCACTGTGGCCAGCGTATTTAATGCGTAAACGAGACGTAACATCCTATGTCTCATCCTATTGTCCCCTGATATTGCCGATGTCCGTTGGCGTCGGTAACCACTTTCCGTCCGCTCGCTTACCTTTGATAGCTATAAAAAAGCAATCTCACTCATACAAAAGGTACATCGCCTTACACTGACATTCCCAACTTGTCACTAATAGGTCAACAATGCGCCTATAAAATGAACTTCATCTATCATCATCATCAGCCTTCGATAGTCCACTGCTGGACATAGGCCTCCCCTATTACACCCCTATCCATAAGGGGGTTTTGGACCGTATCCCACCACGCTGGTCCAATGCGGGTTGGTGGGTGAACCGCCTTTTTACATGCCCATCCGACGCATGGATCATCTTACTTTTCAGACAATTGGGTGATCGGCCCAAACTGTCCTAACCAACTAGGAAACAACAACGAAAATTTGTTGAGTCCCCGCAGGATTCGAACCCACGACCTCCGGTTTCTAAGGCAAACGCCAATACCACTAGGCTACGGAGGCACTTCATCTATAAACAATCCAAATCATGTTTGTTGTGTTATCCGGTTATAATTATTTGACCAATGACAGTGTATTCACCCGGATGCACGCTTCTTATAGTTCGAAATGGTACACAAATAGTGCGTAAGCGAAACCGGTATTCGTAATTAGTCAAAACACCGGCAGTATAAGGCCATCAGAGGTCACTTCCGACTGTGCGGTCGACCTTAACGTATGCAGATTTTGACCATATAACGCATTGAGCTATGAAGAGGAAATGCCCAGACATTTCGCAAAACAAACCTACCTACGCAGACCGTAGCCTAAATTTCCGGCCTAGGTTATAGCTTTAAATAGTGGCTAATTTAAATAGACTTTATGTTGTTGCTGGTGGCAGATTTCCTGCTTTGTGAGAACTGCCACTGTTAAGGCTAATTGATTTGGAATTGATGTAAACAATATAAACCATAGTTTAGAAGTTGCGTCGCACGTATTATGTTGTTTTAGTCGATCGCTAATCATCGACTGATATCTATATAAATAAAAAAAATGAGTTTCTGTCTGTACTGTCTGTTTGTTCTGGCTAATCTCTGATATTGCTGTTTCAATCTTCACTGGAAGAAAACTAGCGTAACTAGAAGTAATTTCGGCTACTTTAAAAAAAATGTATAATACGAAATTTTCTGTTTATTACCACGCTGACGTAGACGAGGGCAATACTTATAACGTAATAATATAATTGAAATACGCATATTAAATAGAATTACATGTAAAATAACATAACATAAGGAAAAATGCTGCCTGCGTAGCCTATGCGTAGAAATGAATGTCTCCGTTCCACTAGGCTCGAAAGGGCGTGTGCTTTGGAATTCGGAGGTCGTGGGTTTGAAACCCGCGTTGACTCAATAAATTTTATAGATGTTTCCTACTTGGTTAGGGCAATATGGGCTGATCACCCAATTGTCTGAAAAGTAAGATGATCCATGCTCCGGGCTTGTTGTTGGACCAGCGTGGTGGGATACAGTCCAAGAACCCCCTAAGAAGCCCTTGGAGAATGCGTAGATTAGGGGAGTCCTATGTCCAGCAGTGGACTGACACAGGCTGTTGATCATGATGATGTAGTAAAAATGCACTATATCTCGCTCAGAATCTATTGATAATTCTGATCATTAATATATGATTACTATAAGGTAATCTTTGTTTCCTTAATTGTCTATCGACGATGAAATTAATAGTAACAATCATCTACTTAATATAAGAGTCCCACAACTTGACGCGCAACATCTCATCCGGTCCCGCGACCATGGACCCTGGGAAGGGTTTGAAACGTCGGATATAATTTGAAATATTTGTAAAGCAATTGAACCGTATTATTCATCATGTCAGCTAAGACGTTATAAATTAATAATGTAAACAAATCAGAAAGTGAATGATGAATACGACCGACACTCCTTCACCGACGCATCATTTGTCAATGATACTTTATCACTTCGCTGAGACAAATATTTTTAACTTCTAATAAATATAAATAATAGGTCAAGATCGGGAGTTGTTGACTGACAAACAAATAATATAAACAATAATAAGGTCGTGTGTCACCCGATAAGAGTTATAAGTCAATATTTATTGTTATACATATTGGGCAATATAAACCTTGATGTCGGTTTTTTTGAACGAATCTTTACTTTGACCTAGCTATTTCCAACCTGTAATAGGGTCTCCATCTTATCGATTCGGATGTTACAGTTTCTAAGTAAAATTATTGCTATGTGACCTCTATAAACCAGACCACAGACTGTATTTAATGGATGAAGATGGACTACGACATCCAGAGTTATAAAATTCCAACCTTCCTTAAGCAGTGAGGTAAATACCTATCGTATATTCCTTTAAAGAAACTTCTTGCATATTTCACATAGCATGCGGATAGTAAAATCATGCGACTCTAAAAGTAGATCCCTTCGTCTATTTTTTAATCAAAGTAATAAAATACAACCCCAAAGATATTTGAAGTTCGTGCCGTAATCGCTCGACGATGGCTGTTTTTCGACATGCTTACTATGACACTTTTTATTATTTTTGAATAAAGTGACATTATCCTTATATATTATAGCCTATAACTTTTTCTGATATATAAACTATATTACTGTTAAGTTTTATGAGAATATATCACGTAGTTTTTGAGTGAAAGAGCAACAAACATCCATATTTACAAACTTTCGCATTTATAATATTAATAGGCTTATGTTCCTAACGAAATGATAAGTGATCACTTTCTATTTTATCACTGCCATCTCGAGGTACACTCGAGATTTTTATTATCTCTATGGTTAATAAAACAGTTTATGTCACAGAGGACCTGTTAGAGCGGAAATGACTTCGACAACTCTACGTAATGTTGTGCAGGAAATTTCGCGAAGGCCACAAGTTGGTACTAACGGTAATTACGGATTAACACCGTGGATGACATTATAGTACAAGTAATTATAAACAACAAACTATTATCTCCCTTTATTTGCACATAAAAAGAGTTTAAAAGTTTAAATTAAAAGTTATATTAAATTTTAATGTCATACATCAAAAAGGAACGTTTTAAATATATATTCTAAGTATATTTGATAGTCAAATAACATTGTTTTAACTTTGAAATGCCGAGAAAAAGAGAATTTGAATACTATTGTTTAAAGAATATTTTATATAACAACTATCAGTCCGAACACGGATTTGCCTGTTATTTTAAGAACTACGTAATGGATTTCTTATTTATCCTGTGGTTAAAGTAGCCTACATTACTTAGGAATAATAAAGCTATCTAGTAAGGAAGGATTTTAAATTGGTTCAGTAGAATTGGATATAACCTGCTTTACGGGAAGAATAATAGACGAACCTAAAAATTTGAGCACATAAATGATTTCACATATGAAGCTGTCTATCAACCATGATTTAATATTGCATCATTAATCTTACTTGTAACTGCCTCCGTAGCCTAGTGGTATGGGCGTGCGCTTTAGAAACCGGAGGTCGTGGGTTCGAATCCTGCGGGGACTCAACAAATTTCATTGTTGTTTCCTAGTTGGTTAGGGCAATTTGGGCCGATCACCCAATTGTCTGAAGAGTAAGATGATCCATGCGTCGGATGGGCATGTAAAAAGTCGGTCCCCACCAACCCGCATTGGACCAGCGTGGTGGATACGGCCCAAACCCCTAATGGATAGGGGTGTATTAGGGAGGCCTATGTCCAGCAGTGGACTAACAAAGGCTGATGATGTGAATCTTACTTGTAACGATGTTAAACGCTTTTTCCTCTACACTATTATACAGACGTCTTTTTAAAGAAAACGCAAACCATGACTTTAGGACGGATCATATAATGCCACATGATATAAAGCTTTGAGGTTTATTACTGTCCAGATATATTAAAATCGATTAATAAAATCAACTATAGTATATGTTGCATAAATATATCATAAAGATCGACCTTGAAAGTATTACAATTACTTTTTAGTGCAATTCCGCCTTTGCTTGAAAACGTAATTACCTTATAAGTACTAGCACTCTTTTTTTCTACTGTGTCCGTAAAGGTGCGTACACTAACGGGTCGATCTATAAGGGTGTCTTTGCGAACAGTATTTAATCAATTTCAAGCTGTAATTTGTCAATATAAGACTTTAAGAAGTACACGAAACTTTAAGAATATAATGCAAGCTGATTTGTTTATATTATATCATAAATCCGATTGACATAGATATGACAAAACATTTGACGTAACAACGTCTTTGACATTTCAGGCGAATTTTTTTATTATTTTTTATAGTGTGGCATTAAAAATACGGACAACCTTACTTTCAGTGTTCTATTACCAAACGCTGCCTTTTAATAGCCCATATAAAAATTTTACGATTTTTATCCAGCTTGATAACATCCATTGTTATCACATGGTAGTATATCCTCTATGTGTCTACCGGTTATGGAATTATTTATATTGCAAAACACGTAACAGTTTGCCGGTCAGCTAGTAAATACATATATTATAGATACAAACATTCAGACACGAGAAAACACTATGTTCATCAAACGATATTTTTCCATAGGTGGGAATCGAACCCACACTTATTGGCGCAACACTCAGGGCACTAACCACTAAGCCAAGCGCGTAGTCATTTAATTGACTTTATTTGGTTCTGGCCAGTACATTTGACTTAACTGAGGATCAATTGTTTTTGCTCGAATAAAATTCATTAACTGCCTCCGTAGCCAGTGGTAAGGGCTTGCGCTTACAATCCGGAGGCCGTGGAGCCGAATCGAGGCAGGTATAGAGAATAAAGCAGATTATAAAGAAATTAGTGATATTTCAAAGGTAAAGGATTGCCGAATGCTCTTTACTAGTTTAATTTGCAGTGATACTGCAGCTCGCTTGTGTGTACGCACCTTTAAGGATTTGCTCCAATTTTCTGAAATAATTAAGATGCTCGAGTTCAGTTTTAATTTAATATAAATGCCAACCAGAGACTGTTGGTAAATACGTTAATTACATATTTCCTATAAATATATATATATTATAGAAGGCTTCATATTATTCGTAAATCATTTAAGGAAAGTAACGATTCTTTATTAAGAAAAAAACCCCATTCTTAATTTAATGACCGACAGCTAATTAGTTAAACAAATAATAACAGGGCAATTGTAATAAATTAAAAACGTTATTAACAATAAAAGTTTATTATCCAATGTTTTATAATAGTTTTTTTTTGTTTAACGATTCTAATATAATTAAAAAATGTTACGCAAAAAAATACGATAATTAAATATCCAATTGAAACATTCAATTCTTCTCAAACTAGTAATATTATTACTTTTTAGTGTGAATGTCATTTGCAGAAAATTTAAGCCCGAACTAAAAATCATTCTAAAAAACGTAATTGATGGAATACTCAAAACATTCAGACACGCAGACACGGCGAGGTTTAGACGGCCTACAGATATGTATGTAATATCGCTATAATATATTTAAATAGAAGTTATATTTGCTTTAATTAATAATTTTATTTATAATAGTGTATGCCTGCTCAGGCGAATATAAAATTCTGCTTTAGTTAAAAAAAACGTTAATTTGAATGTTACAAACAGAAACATAAATTTTATTTATTTATATAGATAAGTATATACCAGAATAGCTTTTAAATAGTTTAAAAGATGTTATAAAAATTGGATATCAAAAGTATTCACGAACGATGTCAGGGGCATATAGCAATAAAATAACGCAATTCTCTTTACCTTACTTATTGTACATTTTATTTATTTTTTATTTACATACAGCTACATAAGCAAGTGAATATTATGTCTATTATTCGCAAATATTGCATTGACCGAGTTTTACGGATTTTATCTGGGTTACTTTAATATAAATTTAAACTCCTATAACAACTGAAAATGGTTAGAAACGTTCTGAGAAAAAAATCATAACGAAATTACGACCAAAGAAAACGGATATAGTTGTTTACATTCAATGTATTATAAAGAAACGAGGCAAATATTCAGTGTATAATAAGCAAATCATATAATTATTGCTATTTGTGCAATATTTCAGGCCTCGAACTTGGTCAATTGTGGTTATTATCATCACTAGTAATATAATATATTGCCGAGTAAGACGTAGCGCAGGTCAAGGTGAGGAGAGACTTCCTAGTATCTTTACGTAATCTATCGCATTATATTACTGCCGCCGTAAACTAGTGGTATGAGTTTGAGATTTAGAAAGCGAAGGTAGTAAATTCGAATCCTGTAGACATTAAATACATATTTTCTCGTTTCCTAGACGGTTAAAGCAATGCGGGCTAAGCACTTAATTTTATAGGTGCTGATCTATGCGTTATAGACATATATCATCGAGAACGTTTTGTTGACATTTTAAGGGTGTAAAATACGCACATTATTTGGATTATCAGCCAGCATTTGCAATGGGTGGCCGAAAAAATTTTTATATACATTAGAATCCTCCAAATGTATCCAAGTTTCTCTATAATATTATCTAGTATTATTGATATAAACCTTCTTGAATCACTCTATCTATTAATAAAAAAAGCTTTGAAATCCGTTGGGTAGTTTAAAAGATTTAAACATACTAATGGACGGACAGACAGCGAAGGCAACTTTTTACCAGATATACGAAATAAGATCTGCTGAATGTGTTCAACAAAGATATTATGACAGACTTAAATAGCAATTATTAGCCGCGGAATTTGTACCAGCTTCACAGTGGAGTATTAATAATTTTAACATTCAAAGTACAGGAAGAATCATTCTAAATCTCATTAGATATTCGTAACACATAGACGGAGTACGAAAAAAAAACCTTCTCGCTTCAAACCGGTCATAGGATTATGGTCAATTTTCGAATAAGCGTATAAAGTTCGTAGACCATAACAAAATTAATATCTTATCTTAAAAAGTTTATCGTTATAATTTAACAAAAAAGTTAAGTCACCGAGAAAGAGTGTTTTCTAAATATTATGCTATTTACTATATTATAACTGATTAATTAATTGAATTGGATTAATAATAATCGGGTCTAAAACGTATTTAGTTATATCATAATTTATTATATACAAAATTGTTCCTGCATTATAAACGCATATTTTCTTAGAATAAACCTATCAAAAAAGTTTAAATATTTTACTTTCTACTAAAAGTAAAGTTTCTACTAAAGTTGATAAATAGAATAAACACAAATGTTTACTTAATCATATTATTGTGAAATTTTAAACGATAATAAATAACCACAATTAGAAACATTTGCTTCACTCGAAACTTATTATGTATACGAATTGTATAGTTTGAAGTGGATCCAATAGAATCGACTCTTGTATTCTTTGTTCATATCACATAGCTTACAGTGGCTGTTAGTATTGTGCCCTCGATTTTATTATTTCCATTTGTGCTCTATTCCGCAAACGACAAACAAAATAAAACTAGTATCTCGTGCAATAATATAACTTTTCTATATAGTCAATTTACATAATGATAAATCAAAATACGTCTTACTGACACAGAGACGTATAAGTTTTTGTATCACACAAGACGATTTTATTGTTACGTATAAATGAATTCATTATTTACATTTTAATGTTTAACTGCCTCCGTACCCTAGTGGTATGGGCGTGCGCTTTAGAAACCGAAGGTCGTGGGTTCGAATCCTGCTGAGACCAACAAATTTTAATTGTTGTTTCCTAGTTGGTTAAGGCAATTTGGGCCGATCACCCAATTGTCTGAAAAGTAAGATGATCCATACGTCGGATGGGCATGTAAAAAGTTGGTCCACCCACCAACCCGCATTGGTCCAGCATAGTGGGATGCGATCCAAAACCCCCTAATGGATAGGGGTGTATTAGGAAACGCCTATGTCCAGCAGTGGACTATTACAGGCTGATGATGATGACATTTTAATGTTAACATTCAGTATATGAGATCTTTATAGGAAATCATTGCCTTCAATTTAGTGATAGTTAAGTATCCATCCTTTAAATGCAGTTTACCCTTTGGGTTGTGGAGGTGACATGCCAGTCGCTCTGCGCAAAAACTGTTATTTAGGTAAATCTGAATGGATTAGAAGCCGACCCCATGATAGGCTGAAAATGGCTAGGCGAAAGAAAATTCAGTTTATGGTTGTTATGATGCACTGGGGCGACAACTCATCTGATTCAGATTATTATTTTTTTTGTTATCTATGGAGTTACGCTTCCAGACTCTTGTCTATAGTAAGCTACATCTAACACAGAATTCGCGGGAAGCTACCGTTGCCCAGAATAGCCGGATTCAGTTGTAGATGTTGTTTATAGATAAAATGATTGCAATTAGTACATCTTGTGACATAGATAAGGACCAATCATACTCCAAATTTTCATTAAGAAGAAATAATCATCATCATCAATAATTATTAATATTATGTTTCTTATCTTAATGTCCCAAAATAAGTAAAGATTTTTCTACAAAATTTAAACTAAAATTAAAAGAAAATCAACCGCTGACAATTGCTACGTACTTTCACAGATTATGTGTCTTTTTCATATAATAAATAAATAATAATGATTTGAGAAAAATCAATAATTTCATTATACAAAGAAAAGGTTACGTCGGATTCTGATATTTGCGATGAGTCGCTTTGTAATAATTATTATTGTACATTATTATTTTATTTCAGAGTATAAATATGGCAATGATGTAACTTTCGAGAACAGTACAAATGCTTTCAGCGTGTTATGACTGATTGGCTAATCATATAGAAATCACGAAGTTTGGTTTTATCGTCACGTTCTTAAACATGAAAAATCACTTAAATAATGATGATGGTTTAGTGTAGTCCGTTGCTAAGCTACATGCGATATCACCATCTTCAGGTTCCAGGCTACCTAAGTTCTACCTTAGCGAAATCATCATTATAATCATCATCATCATACTGTGTCAGTCCACTGCTGGACATAGGCCGAACCTTGCACGCCACCGCTTCCGATATTCGGCTATTGTCATCCATCCCACACCGGCCACTTTGCGAATGTCACTCCATCTTGCTGCAGGGCGTCCCACATCAAGTTTGTCGAGCCAAATAAGAGATATAAATAGCCAAACAAGATTTATGTAATTTTTAATCGTAATATAATTATCCGATAAAAAAACTCGACCATTCATGAACAATATTTAAACATAATAAACTATAATTACACATTTCTAGACAAAAAAACCTAATTATTTCTACTCACATTGACAATATAACAATGATTTTAAGTTAATAATTGTTATATAAAATAATAATCATTGTAAATACGTAAATTAAAACGAAATTCGGTACATCACCGGCGTCTTAATATAAAGACCATTCATAAATCTGAACAATACCAAAGTAATAAACATTAACGAGACAATACATTACAATACAATTTTTTGTACACATGTATTCAAATTTTGACGTGTCGAATCGTTATAATAAATCATTATCAAATATATTTAATCAATCGATAGTTCTTAGAATGATACGTAGTGTATTACAAAAAAGGATGTACTACACAGACAACAGATCGGAACTTTTACTTTTGAACAAAAACTATCGCTTATTAGAACCAACAGATTGACGTTTGGACCCGGATGTTACCTGCGAACTATTCTGGCCCAATTCAGAGTGGGAAGTTTTGTTAACATTGTAACCTATGACAACCGCCTCCGTCGTCTAGCGGTATTGGCTCTTGCTTTATAAACCGGATATCGTGGGTACTGAATCCGGTTTATAAAGCTTATAAACTTTCCGGGGGAATCAACTTTGTGTTATCGTTGATTTCGGTTGGTTAGAACATTTGGGCCGATCACCCAATTATCTGAAAAGTAAGATGATCCTTGGGTCGGATCAACCCACATTGGACCAGCGTGGTAGGATACGGTCCAAAAACCCCCTAAGCAGTGGACTCCCACAGGCTTATGATAAAATAATTTTTGAAAATAAAATAATTGTTAACAGACATAAACATCTAATTTGAATATAAATTAGCTTATATCCGGTGGCAGAATTAACCTCGCGGGTTTTGCGCGTCTGCCTGTTTGGAATATTCCACCAATTAAGTTTTTCTTTCGATCTTTAGCTATACCATTAAGCCAATTTAGACTCAGAATAAAGGTAAACAAATCTAATGTCAAACACTAATGACTCTACAAGGGAGCGTTCTCATTGGTAGATAGCGGTGATTATTAAAATCCCACGTGATTTTATCCAATAACAGCGCCGACTTCTTGGCGCCAATTGGTTTTAAATTAAACAAGTTTACGTTAATTTCCATCGCTTAGGTACATGGCCATATCAATTATTTACTTTTTATTTAATTGTCATCAGCACTTAATAAGTACGTATGTCAATTTTCTAGTTAATTCGCAATTCTAAAGGGGTCATCATAAAGAGAACGGAGTTACATACTAACATACTTATGAAGCTAATGGGTTACTTTATACCTGATACGCACACTACCGGGGGTGTAGGGTTCCAGGGTGGTCTCACCGCCCCATATACTAATTAAAAAAGTCGCGAGATCGTTGGCGTCCAGATCCGTGAACCGATCGTCGACCATACTTAGGTCACACCGTGAATACCTAACTCATGTACGTGTAGCCTCCAATTTTAGCAAAAAGCGTTGATCATCTAATTAAAGGGAACGGTAGCTTCCTTCGAGCTCTGTGTTAGATGGAAGCTTACCATAGACAAGCGTCTGGTAGCATAACATCAGGTAATGCAATAGATACAATAGATAGGGTTACTTCGTTTTTCCACAAATTTCTAGTTAAATTTGCCTTAACTAAAGTAACAAAAAAGTGGAAACATTTCTAACACGTGAGGTGTATTAGTTGTACGATTTCATTAATGGAACCTTAGGCGGTCGATGAATTAACCTCATTCTATAAAGGAAATCGTGTGTTTTTCTTGCGGGTCGTTAAATATATTGTTGGTAACGTGTGTTTACTGTTAAAGCAGTTAATAGATTGAATACTATAGGTTTTGATTAACGATAGCTTCAGACGGACAAAGACAAAAATTTTATGTAATGTTTACTATTTAACATGTTTGAAAGCAAAGCAATTATACTAAAAAGCATTACTTTTGAAAAATTTTATGTGATTAAATTAAGCTATGACACGAATTAAAAAGCCTTTTTCTAGAAATTTGTTAGATTTCTAATGTAGGAGGTATAAGTTTTCCATCTTAAGATATGACACATTACGTTTCTTCTACTCAGTAGTAACACTAGCTAGAGTGCCATTCAAACCAGAACAGAGAAGTTATTTCACACTATTTAGTTGCGGCAGAAGACAACGTTTAGTCAACGCCGTGATACTTTGACGTTATTGCATTAACCATTTAGTGACTGTCTTTTTACAGATTATACTAAAAGATTTAACAAATATTTTCATCTAAAAATTTTACTGTATGTATATTATATCCTCCTAGTTGAACCGACTACGGCAGCCAACCTATACGAGATCAGCCAACTGCGCAGACACATGTGTATTGCCTATTGCTTCACTCTCATTGTACGATGGGACGGATAAGCGACACGACTTGAAAGAGATCAGGCGCACCGACTTTTAACCACCCACCCGACGCATTAAAAAGCTCCAAAACGCGATCAATCGTTTAGGCGAATGGTTTCGTATATGGAGAAACGACGTCAATCCCGATAAAAGTGTAGCAATACACTTTCATCGGTCTAGATTACGTCGTGATTACATGATACCCCGGTCCTCAACCCAGGCGTCAGGATAAGGCCACGCTCTGGCCGACACCAGACACTAGGGCAACTAAAATTTTACGGCCAACCGATCCCATGGGAAAGGAAGGCCAAATACCTAGGCGTGACCTTCGACTGCAATCAATCTAACGTCCTGAATATGACCTTTGAAAGGTCGTTCAAAAGTCATATTCAGGACGTTAGGAGAAAGGCTTTGTTCGATTCGACCAGACTCTATCACCTAACGAATTCACTCTTCAACTCTGTGTTAGATGAAGCTTACTAAAGACATGAGTCTGGAAGCATAACTTCAAGGATAAAAAAAAAACCCGACGCATGGATCGTCTTGCTTTACTCGGTACATTGGTAGTTAATAGATTGATTAGCCTGCATTGAAAAAAGTAGTACATAGTCCCCGCAGGATTTGAGCCCACGACATCCGGTTTCTAAAGACCAATCCCATACCACTAGGCTACGGAGCCCGAGATTGTAGATTAATATATAATATATTAACAAAAAAATACAACAATAAACAATTAAAGTCATTTATCACTGTTGAATGGCGTACAAGTAAATCACCGCTCGATTGTCAGGAAGCACGTCACGAGACTCAGGTACAAAAGTAATTGCCAGTACTCTTTTTGTGTAACGGTGAAATAAAAAATGCGCGATGTTATCCCGATAATGTTTATTTTTTATCTAGCACGAATGTCAGACAGACGATGATGTCTCAACCACAAAGTAAATGACGTCGCATATTTTGCCGCGCAAAAAATATGTCTATGACCGACCGCTTTAATGATTGGAAGCACAAATGATGAAAAAACTTTGTTTGATTCGTAGAAGCTTTCAACTTGGTGCGCGGCTCAGTGAGTTCAAATACATTTTACGTTAAGTTACTTTACTACTGTTTATGTCTTCAATCGTTCTTTAATAAAACTGTACGTCAGTATTAAATTTAATTTTATTTAAACCTAATTATTAGCGTATAATTAATATATTATTATAGTGTTTATAAATTAATTATTAGCTCTGCTTTCGACAATAAACGCTAAATGGGACAAAGAATTCCTTTATTTACGCACATGCATTTAGCTTTTTGCCATTAACGAACATACTGCTAATAATTATTTTTTTTTAATTGTACACCGTAAACTTAATACAAAAAACTTTTGTAAAAAATAATTCAAAATAATAGCTCATTACGTGAAGCATCGCTCAAAATGATAATTAACATTAATTTCGACCTTTCAACCTAACAAATCAATCATTTAATATATCATAAGTTGATTGCTTTAAGTTTTCCATTCGTTAGTTTAAGAACGGCATTTTAGAGGACATAACAAAAAATAAAATCTTTGTATTGAATAAAAGAATGGTCACGATACAGCCTACGGCGTAGAAAAGCGTTCGAAACTTCGGGAGTAAAATATAGTTAAGCAACTAAATAAAACTTGTTAAACACTTTTATTCTATAATGTTTAGAATTTGAGTAAATAAAAGAGGTAAATATTTGTATATTTACCTCGGCATAACAAACGACACAAAAGAAACAAAATAAGTGACCGCTAATAGTTCTTTTTCAAGAAATGTTAATGGTTAATTATGACAGCAGATAATCATTTCCAAATGACAAGTCAGTAGGTAATAATTGGGCAAACCTGTGGCTGTGTATTAAGTAAATTTGTCATATTATATAGTTAAAGAAATAGATTTGATGCAACCTATGTTGCTTACAGCAATCGGCGTCATACGTCTAGATATGACGATATCTATTCAAAATCAAAAGTTATTTTATATTGATCTAAGTAAATTTATTTTTAAAAGATGTTACGTCAATTGCACTAGTTGCAAAAGCACTAGTCTTTGTAATCGTAATAGGCATTATGTATCGTAAATCGAATAGTTCATTTTAGACGGACCCCTTTTTAAAAAAGACTCCTAACACTAAATCATATTATCATCATCAGCCTGGGTTAGCCCACTGCTGGACATCGCCCCTAATGCACGCCACCGCTTCCGATCTTCGGCTCTCCTCATCCAGCTCACACCAGCCACTTTGCGAATCATACCGAAATTATACATCAGATATAATCTATATAACTTCAAGTAACGGATTGTTGAATATAACAGTAAGGGGATTTCCCAGTTGTATGTTGTTTTACAGAGAACCTTCTAGACGCGTCTAACGGTAGCATTTTATTACAGATACGGTAAAAAATTTATTGTGCACGAATCGCCTGTTATATTGGTATGTCTGTTCCATTCAAAAGTCGGTCGATGACTGGGTTAGTGAGCATTTATTATGACTTTTTATATGAATATTATATGACGCTATTTAGAAAAAATAATAAGTGCAAAAGACCACCGGACTTTTCGATCGGCACAAAGCGTAAATTTTTATTTTTACATTTTTAAAACTTGATACAGTTGATAAACAATACAATTTTTACGGATTTTATACAACTTAAAAATTATAAACGACCTTTTAAAACCCTTACCAGGGTCTATGGTCACGGGGACGAAAAAGGAATATTTTAAATAATTGTTAAGTAACTAAACGCTATTAAATCCGAAATAATTGTATTATTTATCGAGTATAGTTTTCGTGTAAGCAACAGAAAATATTATCTTACACAGTTTTTAATATAATTTCTTATACCTCATAAACAATTATATGATTTATTAAAGTTTATATTTATAACGTTTTAGTTGAAATTTATGTTGGTTTATTTAACACCTTATGTTATAGTCACCTCAATTAATGTTCCATAAATATTTATGACTTATTATATATGCATCTTAAGCGGAACCGTGGTTTATTTTACAGGTTATAAAATTAAAATTAACTGTAGCCAATTAACTTATGGCAATTTCAGTTGACATTGAAGTAAAGATCAGCCCATAACTGAGCAGAGTATTAGAGATATCGTTATAGGAAGAATTATTAATATTTAAAAATTATGTGTTGTTATTGTTAGCTAATTATGTTTTGCGGAAAAATATAAAAAAATATCATAATAGCTATAGTAAATATGTTCTGCTAATTATCTAGGTAAATGTCAGTTGTATATTAAAAGACTTCAAAGGACGGCCCGCTTGGTACAGTGGTTAGTAACCCTGACAGTTGCGCCAAAGGGTGTGGGTTCGATTCCCACCACGGGAAAATATTGTATGATAAACAACAAATAACACAAAATAAAAGTAAGTCTTTGTATTTATCAGTTATCTAGTCTCCATAGTACAAGCTTTACCTAGTTTGGTACTAGATTATATTGCGTTATTTGCCCAGAAAATATTATTATATTGTATACTGTTGCAACAAAATATATTTGTAAAAACGTGAATTATTTAACTGTAATTAAGTAAATACTTAACTCAATGTATAACAATAAAAATAACGGCTTCCGTAACTTTGTGGTAAGGGATTGCAGTTTAGGCAACGGAGGTCGTGGGTTCGTATCCTGCGGTCCCTATGTTGATTAGGACAATGCGGGATGATCTGCCGGCTGCATGTAAAGTGAGATGATCCAGATGAACATTTAATAATTCGGTCCTGCGCCTGAACCCTCTCCAGCCGTGTCGGTTATCCGTTTGCATCTAGGTCTCACATCTTTTTTCAACTTAGTATAAATTTTTAAATTATGAGCTGAAATGGTAGTGGGCCGGTCATATAAGCCGCAGAACTGACGACCGCTGGAGTCGGAAAGTTCTGGAGTGGAGACCGAGGCTCGGCAAACGTAGTGTAGGACGCTCTGTGGCAAGATGGAGTGACGACATTCGCAAAGTGGCCGGTGTGGGCTGGATGTGAATAGCCGAAGATCGGAAGCGGTGGCTTGCATTAGGGGAGGCCTATGTCCAGCAGTGGACTAACACAGGCTGATGATGAGGTTATAATTTTTTTATAAAAAAAAGTCCTCTAACAAAGTAAGCAAAGAGATTTAAATAATTAATTCAAACGAGCCAACAGAACTATTACCTAACCGGGCCTAATATTTACACTTGTTATATTGATCTTGGATAACATAACGTCCGGTCGTGGCAATGAAATGGTATTTACTTACGAGAAAACTCGTTATACATTACATATCATAAACTTAACCTGTTTCGCTAACTTCCGATTAGAAATACGTATGATTTTGATAATCGTACATAATAAATTAACTTATCACCGATTTATAGAGTTTATTTTATATAGAAACTCCTTTATTAATAGGTTTTAATATTTATAACAATATACCCAGTGATATAAGAAATACGAGATCTCATTACTATAAAAATACAATATTCAGTATTAAGAAAATACAAATAAATGTGAAAAATTTTAAACAAAAATTGCACCCGTTACTCTCGTTATCGCTAAAACATATCAATATATAATTAATAAACGACAAAAACCCTAATAAAGCGTAAATTAAATATGACTAATCAATATTTAAATATTACTTTCATTAACGGGACTTTTTAACATATTAAATCCACTTCTTAGGGATTTTTCGCGAAAGTATGCGCGTGACCATGGGACCCTAAAAAGGTCGGGACGTCAGGATAAAAATATATACAATAAACGCGAAAACCCGCTAAAAATAATATTTAATATTAAAAATGAGTTCATTATAATTGATTTGCTGTTAAATTGTCACGGGTAGTGAGAATTCTCGTGTCATACTATTTTAAAATTACACAGAAATGGATGCATTATGAACCCGTATCTTAATGATGTAGTTTTTGGTCATCCGACCTTGAATTCAGGCAATTACTTGTACGTAAATGCGACAATTACCATCATTAAAATTCGGCAGGATATACCAAAAGGGGATATCGATCCATCAACTTTAATACGTTTTTAGACTGATATGGTGATATATAAAAAACTGAAAAGTACGTCCCTGTTGTTGATCACGTTTATTAAATGCACTAGTTGGATTTATAAAGTACTTATTAATGGATTTTTCCCGTTTATTCTTATATTTTAATCTCGTTTCGGAATCTTTCCAGCGTCCTCGATCACGGGCACATAAAATGTGATATGTCTGTAAACACATTAAGACGCGGACAAGTCCCATCACGTTATATCTTATATAGATGTTACATTATCTATCACAATGAATTCTCGATTATTATCACATAGTAAATTAGCCATGAATATGTTTTTGCAAGTTAACCAACGTAAGGTGCATTAAATAAATAAACAAACATATTTATACTGAGTGCCACAATATATATATTAGCATTTTACAATACTATTGCACTAAGTAACCAGCAAACACATAGAAAGCTCTGAAATCGTTGGGCGCCTAAGCTCGAAGCAATATTTACTGTACGCTCCATCGATAACTATGCACAATTCAAACATAACGAAGTAATAGCAAATTTACACCGTCCGCCACGGAACGGTTGACCGAAGCGTTTGATTAATATGCGCAATCATTAATGAACTGCTTTTACAAAGGACCTCACCATGGTAACATAGATGTTTTATAAGACGTCCCTTTTCACAAGGGACCGCCTAGGGTAGTGCCTTCCCGGTGCTTATTTCTGCCGCAAATCAGTAGTGTTTTGACACTAATGTCTTCCAGTTGAAAGGGCACCGTTGCCAGCGTATTGAAACGAAAACGAGACATATTATAACGTAAAGCTTTATACTAATAATGTAAAGCTTGTTACTTTGTTTGTTTTGGAACAAATACTAGAAGCTTTTATCAGTTTAAAGTTATTTTAGTAACACATACCACATTTACCAAGTGAGACAAGACTATTAGTTATCTCGCTAAGTTATTATTATTACTATTAGTTGAATCACGATTGTAAATATTGATCATTTAATACTAATTGTTTTGTTTTCGGTTTAATTAATAAGATACTGAAACCTGTAACGAAAATTTGTGCTAGCACAGGTTTCATTCCATTCCCAATGTATGACCACTAAAATTAAGACTTTATTATTATATTAGCTGCAGAGCTCTAATGACGAAGGTCAGAAATAATAAAAATAAATAAGTTTTTTATCTCTTAGTTAATAATTATTTAATAATTACCTTTTATTTAAACTAAGTAGTTCAAAGTTAACAGTAAACAACTGTTTCGCATTAATATGCATTGACAGGAAGCGAGTTAAAGAAATGCCGATTAGCAAACACGAAACACATTTCGCGATTTTCGCTTAGCAACGTATTAAGTTCAACAAAACGTGTCAATAATGAATATTTTAATATTTAACGTCACGTAGAATTAACGCGTCGAATCATGATTACGTGATACCTCTTAACTCGTACAATTAGCGAATGAGGCTTTTTGAGAACACAGTCGTAATGCAATTTTTTATAATTTCTATCTTGTAAAATTTTTACTCTTCAAGTAATTGTTAGTAGTTTTTATATTGCCTGTGATAGTCTACTGCTGGACATAGGCTTCCCCTAATACACCCCTATCCGTTAATGCACATCGGTGACTTAGTTAATATTTTTTTATAGTTTTTATTCAATGTTTACTATCCATGTTTAAATTTTTACTAAATGTATTTTATTTATTATATACGGACACAGTTATTTTAATCTAAATGTTAAATTTTAATTTGAATAATAAAGTATTTTGTTGCCAAGTAATTAATCGAAAAAGTAATGGTAAATAGTTAAAAAATTTCTATAATCCACTGGAAACTTATTTTTAATACTATATTTTACTTTTTTATTTTATCTCTAATAACTCACACTACATTTTTTATAGATTGTACTATTATTTTAATTTTATATAAACTATGCTATTGTGAAACGTCAATAAAATCCACGTAGTAGTTTTCGCATGAAAGACTAACAAACATCCATACATTTTACAACCTTTACATTAATAATACTAATAGGATATATGTTTTGTTTACGGGATTGATATTTAAGCTACGAAGCTACTTTACGAATTTAACGCGATCATTGTATGCATATATCTGTATAAATCCACTCATTTCGGACTTTTCGGATGTGATATTTCTGCTTAAGATTAGATTAAGAATCTAATCCGAATAAAAACCAGAACTTAAATTGGGCACGTATGTTTATATTATTTATTTTAAATATATATAAGGCAACAACCTTGTTTCAATTTTTTCTTTGTGACCGTTAAAATGTAAGAACAATACATCGCTATATGTAGGTTAAGGACGTAAAGTCATAATAACGTTATTTAAAATCACCAATAAAACGAAATAGTCACCAAAATTTATAATAAAAACATAGTGACAAGTTAATAAATAGTTTGTTCTTGAATGCTACATTTGAAAATGTGCCATTCCGCTTCTTAAATGTATATTAAATAAATAGTAATGGAATAATTGAAGATATGTCGCAATAATGAAAGTTGCCGTGTGCATTATATTCCCAAAAGGAGCAAGGTTGATCTGTTTATAGCGGACAATCTCTTTAATAACAAAAGCATAAAAATGGATACAACTTTAACTCATTTGCGTTAATAGAGTCGATATTGTGTGACAGTTCTTCGCATACTTTTCACTTCGGCAGCTCTTTGTTATATAATAAAAAAATTACATAATGTACCTATATAATAAAGACTAATTATTATATTTCATCATCATCAGCCTGTGCTAGTCCACTGACAGACATAGACCTCACCTAATACATGCCTTCTCCATTAAGGGGTTGGACCGTGTCTCATCACGTTGGTCCAATGCGGGTTAATACGAAACATGGATGATCTTACTTTTCAGACAATTGGGTGATCGACCCAAATTGCCCTAACCAACCAGAAAACAACGAAAACAGACAATTGTTTCCCCGCGGATTCGAACAACCTCCGGTTAATAAAGCAAGGGCCAATACCACTAGGCCACAGAGGTGATTTTATATTATATATTACATCATCATCATCTTCAGCCCGTGATAGTCCACTGCTGGACATAGGCCTTCCCTAATGCACCCCTATCCATTGGGGGGTTTTAGACCGTACCCCACTACGCTGGTCCAATGCGGGTTGGTGGGTGGACCGATTTTATACATGCCCATCCGACGCATGGATCATCTTACTTTTCAAACAATTGGGTGATACCAAATTGCCCTAACCAACTAGGAAACAACAATGAAAATTTTTTGAGTCCCCGCAGGATTCGAACCTACGACCTCCGGTTTCTAAAGCACACGCTTATACCACTAGGCTACGGAGGCAGTCAGGGAGCTAATTATATTTACCGAACATTATTGAATAAAATGAACCTAAATTCTAATCAATAACGTACAGTATCCGTGTAAATAAAATAATTTAATAATATGCATGTTTTGTATTTTATATGATAAAACATAACCCGTTTCAGCACTGGCAACAATACGCATGACATCTCTATCTACCCCGTCACCACGGCCGCCGGAAAGTGTTGAAACGTCGGGAATTTAAAAATAAACGCGGCAAAATCCGTAAAAAGTCCTTTTATTCAATAACGTAAAGAATTCGCATAAACAAGAGAGTTAATTTAAAAAAAATATATTATCTGCTGTAAAAACTAACTCATTTTTAATAACGTACCATTAACAAATAAATAAGTATACATTTATAAAAAACATTCTAACGATTTCTAATTTAACGGACAATTTGCAGGATTTTTTATATAAAATTTAATTTGCAAAACGTGATATCATTGCGCTTGTCAGTCATAACAATGCAATACAGATTAAAAACAGCAAAAATAAACCAAAACTTTTAAATGTTAACGTTTTAGGTACAATTTATTTTATTTTACTCCGACAACATAAAATGACATAACAATTATTTCAAATTTAAACTTCTTCAACGGATTCAAAGAGTTAATTTTGACTTTTCTATTACCTATGCTTAGACTTTTAGTCGCTTTAACTTAAAATTAAACAACGAAAAAAAGATTGCGAGAATCGAATCGATATTCTATACCACAAAGATTCACTGACCACTGTGCCAAATGGGTCATAACTGGTCAATTTGATGTCTATTATTTAAACAGAACATTAATTAAACATTCATCAATTTTCTATCCACACTTACAATAACCTTAACTATATTCTAGGC
Source organism: Lamproptera curius (assembly GCA_029286875.1). Classification (NCBI taxonomy): domain Eukaryota; kingdom Metazoa; phylum Arthropoda; class Insecta; order Lepidoptera; family Papilionidae; genus Lamproptera; species Lamproptera curius. Next base: position 1,795,461 of record JAGSMT010000027.1, on the reverse strand, counting down.
GCATAGCTAACAAAACACAATACGAAGAAAACCACCTTACTTAAAAAGTTCCAGAAGGTTCTTTCAATCCATCAAAATAGGTCAGTAACCAGTATTCGTGGATTAACTATTTGGTAATTTTCCGTACTGTTTCTGAATTAATTCCAAGTTTTTTTGTTACCCGCTTCATAACAAAACACAACGCTTAATAGAGCATCTATATCCGAATCACAGACACAGTTTAAACTATAGTTTTTTTTTTATATTTAGCAACGCGGAACCAATGTTAAAAAACCATGCTTCTTAATTCATACTGCAGACTGTAATTTAGGAGAACAAGTTTCTCACGTTACCGGTTCAAACAAAGCGATTTAACTGATGGAAAATTTTACCGTAAGCAAAAAAGTGTTAGCCAGAAACGATACGTTTAGCAGATTCGAGATCACTTCCTAATACTAAAGGTCGATGCTAATATAATATCATATATCCTTTATAATTTACTTTGAAAATATCACAGAATATTAAAAAAATGTTATGTAGTTAAGACCGTAGCAGTGTCAAATCGAATTGCAGTTTTACAACCTATAAAATTAGCACTTTATGCTTGAATAATGTATCAGGGAATTACTTCCCATGTTATCATTAAATGTCAAATCGTTCGTTCTTAAAAGGCGTACTTATATTTGTAACAAAAGTCAAAATGTCAATGCGCCGTGTCGAACAGTCATTTCCTTACTTAGCCAGGAAGTTTGAACGAAAATCGAAACTGTACTTGGAGAGCAAAAGAATGCGACATGTAAATAATAAGGAGTAACAAGACCGATTTAATCGCTTAATACCTACCGTTATTAATCACGATTTCCTATATTCGTTGAAATACTGTGATAAATAATTACTCATCAGTAGAAAAAGTGTAAACATACTAAGAAATACCCACGTCCGCATGTCGCGTTTCCGGTTTTGAACCAAAAGGGTCGAAAAGATTTCCACTATGCATCATTAAAAGTGACGATTATAGAAAAACTTGTCTATCCTTAAACAGTTGATAATATCCATCTTTGCCATTGGTAGAAAATAACATTTCACGTAATTGACAATGGGCTAAGAAGGTTCTAGAGTGGAGTCCTTGTTGTGGAAAACGGAGCGTTGGTCGACCTGGTGGGGTGGCGTTCAAGTTGGCTGCGAGTAGCAGGGGATCGGCTGTCTTGGATCTTGGTTTTCATTAAAAAACGTCTAAGTCCAGCAGTGGACTGATAGGGGCTGATTATGATGATGATAATTGACATTATTGCCAGCTTAATATGAATATTGTGGTCTAACCAATTGAATATTTTATTAATCTTTGATGTGATTTCGTTTTAAACATAACACATGTTAATTATTATTATACGTAAGCCATATTTGTAACATTTGTTGTTTAAATTTAAACTGACTGTGTTAATGTTTTGTTGTTGTTGTTAAATATTATTATTAAAACCAATAAATAATTAATCGTCATAGATATAATGAGACGTTATTCATTCAAATTTCAAGATTATCATCTGTGTTCGTATCAACAGTGAATTAATCAATATTATTTTGATTTTATTAAACTTTAATTCTCTTACTAAAGATATACCCACTATTTTGCTTTTATATGTTAAATATAGAGAACAATTCAAAACTGAAATGATTAAAAAATAATATAAAAATATGACAAAATGCTTTTTTTTAACATAATAAAAAAATTGTGATACCGAATTATTCGAACTACTTAATTAAAGCAAAGATAATTTGCGTTTGTAATAGTCTATGAATGAATTCAAAGTGATTATTAATTAAGGTAGAACGTTCCCAGAATGTTCTAGCATTTAATAGGCTGGGTAGGCTTATTGCAGTCTTGTTAAAGGTCAGCGCTTTATCTATTACCATAAATCATATCTAATAATAACGTGCTTTATTTTTTTATCAGTAACGTATAGAAATATAGCAACGCTTAAAAAAAATGATTGATGTAAAGCTAAAATGAGTATTGCTAGTGAATATAGAAAGATTTCATTTAAGAGCTTTTCGCTGTTTTGCTGCAGTTATCATTTTTAAAGTAACGGTAGTTTAATAAAATAGTTTAAAGAAAATAATAAACAAAAAAATGATTGAACACGTGGACGTAAGTAATAATAAAGTAAAAACAGTTATTTTCTTCGTACGTTTTAATGCGATTGACTCAATTATAATCGTAATTGCGTATAAATTAATTAATTCTTATAGTGACATATTTTTTTAGCAAATTAATTACAAAAGAAATAAATTTGAATAAGAAACAGTTGAATAGAGTAGTTTAGTCGGTTAATGAAAAACAACAATAGATTTTTTTATCAGTTATTACAATAGCACTTGGGTTCTAGGGTTTTTTCTAAGAAACTTCAGACGTATTTTTAATGGTTTATTAAAACTGTGCTTATTACAAATTTACTTTATGGTTTATGGTTATGTGCTCTAATCATGATTTTTCCGTTTAATTTGGTTAATTAGTTATATAATTGGTTTTAATCATCATTAGCCTTAGTAAGTCCACTGCTGCACATAGGCCTCCTTTTCTTTAAGGGGGTGTATGGACCGTACCGTAACCGACCATGCTGATCCAATGCTGGTTGCCGGCGTACCGACTCTTTACATGCCCATCCGACGCATGGATCATCTTAGTTTTCAGACGATTAGGTGATCAGCCCAAATTGCCCTAACCAACCGTAATGTATGCGTTGGATTCGCTTAATAAATAATTTTTGTATGGACAAGAAGCGGAACATATACAAATACATTAGGAATTCAAATAGATTCATCTGGTCAAATTAAGACATGCATTTAAACGTAAAAGTATCCTTGTTTTATGTCGCAAAGAGGTTGTGTAAAACACTGTGTCCCGAAAATAGGGCTAATAGGACTTGCTTATTTATAACTCAGTGATCGCGGCGTTCGGTGCCAAGCGGACTTAAGGGATCTTACGACGCTATATTTTTATTATTCCCTTATATCAACATTAAATAAGCTTCTCGTCGCTTCTTTCTTTAAAAATACACTTCATTCGTAAAATAAGGAACACCTATAATATGTTAGGCTAACCCAATAAATATATATATATATATATATGTGTAAAGACTTAACAATGAACAAAACCTCAGTTTTTTATGTTTTTAATGTTATAATCACGCAGAAAGTGAATGGTCATTTTCGTACAACATAATCAATTTTTATTATACGATTCGTAAGCAGTTAGTGTGATATACGGTTAAGTACGTTTTAATGTTAATTTTCATCGCAAGATAAGGGATATCGACTTAGTAATGTTTTAAATAACCTGTTAAAGTAATATACGATTAACTAAAGAATTAATTAACCAAGCATCCGCGTAGGACCAAGTGACGAACCCACTTTGAATAGATTACTATAAACCTTTTACATTTCGAATGTTTTAACTTTTATTATACTTGTATATTTTTATTTATCAATACTTTATATTATAAATGCGAAAGTACCTCTGTTTGTATTCTCTTTTTTAACGGCTAAACCACTGAATCGATTTTGATGAAATTTGTTTCATACATAGAAAAGACTCCGAGTAAGGACATAGGCTATTTATTATTACGATAAAGTGTTTTAAATGGTAAAAATAACGGCGTGAAAGTTTTTATAAACATCGTTATTGTTAATGAAAATAAAATAAATATTGGAAACTTATAATGATCTCTACTAATAATAAAAATACGAAAGTAACTCAATCTGTCTGTCTTGCTGTACCGTCTAAACCACTGAACCGATTTCGATGAAATTTCGTACATACTTAGAGTAAATTTCAAGAAAGATCTATTAAAAAGAGAATAGGCTATTAATTATTGCAGTAAAACTGGTTTAAAGAGTTGTAATAGGGAATGAAAATTTATATGGATATTTGTCATATAATAAGCATGTAAGATTGCGTTAAAATACTTAAAACGAGCAATAGCTGTTTTTTTTTAGAAATTTTGTAGCTTAAAATTGAACGGGAATGAACTATGGACTCAAATAGGGATTTATATGAATTTACACATTGATCTATGAAAATTTGTGTCTATTGTACATAAAAACACCTCATTTCTATTATACTATACAGTATAAATATATCATCGCGGACATTTGTCCTATTTCGCCAGGATGAAAAACTAGTAAAATATAAACTATCTTCTCAGAGCTATTGTCATTTGAATTTCAATCCATAATTGAAACTAACCCGGTTATATTGAAATGTGATCTAAACATGCGGACACATGTTAATCAGAAATTAATACAGGTAATGAGACTCCATATAAACAATAATTATTACAAAGCAAAATAGTCATACTATTAAAGTACTAGTAGCTGTTAATTAATAGCCGTATATGTGTAATCTCATCAATTAAAGAGTAATTAGTATATTTCTAACTGCAACATTTTCAACATTGTATTATTACAATTCATTGAAGTGATATAATTACTATGTCCTAGATAATTTATATCACGTCTACATTATCGGTAATTAACAAAGAAATCTATAAAAAATCCCCACATCCGAACCGATTACAAAGTTAATCCCGATTAGCGAAAAAACTCATTTAACAAAATCGATTTACAAAACATTTAACATGCAAATTATTCAATTATGTTGCTGTATTGCAACAAAACATAACATAATTTCCAATTTCAGATTTGCATAGACTACTTTGTTTAGCGAATGCATTTTATAGCATTTCCCAACAGTTACACTAAATTTATTAGAACGGATTGTATTTATCACGCGAACATACATGTTACCTCGGATTTTAATGCTAACAAGGAACAAGCACCCGGTTTGTATGAAACTTCGTAAATCCGTTATTATGCTGTTTAACTTGCAATGCAAACATGCTATTAAGAAATTGCTAGATTTAGTAGCTACAACGTCAGCTGATCGGTGGCTGAGCAATCAAACATATAGCAATGTCCTTCTATATTAGCGGTCGATCTATATTAGAGATCAGGCACTTCTAAAGTTATAATAAAGTGCACAAGTGTACGCACAGATATGAGCAGTCCCGGACGAACGGATAATCGACACGACCAGAGAGAGATCAGCCGACTTTTCACACGCCCATACGCTGAATGGATATTATGCTGATACAGACAATGATCAGCCCGCATTAACCAATTCAACTAATTTTTCTTCTTACAAAACAAACTAACAGATATTTTTTAGATTACACTTAATTAACATGCGGACGGAGTCGTGCGCAACAGCTAGTAATAACTATGATATCCACGTCAATTTGCTTCTGTACAATTCCATATAATTTGTCTCGTTTTGACGTAGCCGTTTAATGAATTTGTTGGACATGAGGCGATTTCGAGAACAACACATTATATGTTAAATACATCGAAGCCATTAAAATGCAATTAGCGGTGTCAGTGCGCGATAATATTTAGTTCGTCCGGTGGTATTAATGACGCAGGTTGTTAAGCAAATTCGATTTGGAAGCCAAAATACAAAGTCTGCTATGTGAACTTTGTCCTCTGATCTATGTAGACTTCTAGACTTTGATGTTTATTCACAATCAATCGTATGTTTGTTTTAACAACGAACCAGGGTGAGTTAGAATCCTACTTTCTGTGATGAGTTTATTATTAATCAAAGTCATGTCAAGTATCTTTTTTAATATATAATCGTTTCATTTTTTATTGATTGTCACATAAACTGCCACCGGTTCGGAAGCGAAGCCACTGACACGAGAAGCACCGGCGTAACAAACTCTATTATTTTCAATAAATTTATATATAATTGTTGTATATTTAATAATTGATTAACAAACGCTGAACCTTTCATGACGTTTAAAGTAAAATATTAGTGAATCTACAAGATTTTTTCAGATACGAAGATGCGCGGGACGTTTGCCCGATTGTACAAAATAGGACCTACCCCTAAGAAATTCTGCATCAAACGAATAAATTTCACTCGCCGTTTCAAGGCACTTTCATTTCTCATAACACCATTACAAGCACTGACTACGACACCCTCAAACCGGTATACAAAAGCGCTTTAACACTATTGCTTTACGAGAGAAAATATAGAAGTATTACCCCAGTTAGCCCTCTATTAATAATAGACTTATCAGGATTTATAAAATCCTGCCTTAGTCGGCTATTTTTGCAACTGCGATTGTCAAATAGCGCAGCAATTAAAAAATAGGAAATAAAACGTGCGAGTATGCGACATTTTAGATACACATCTACCTGTGTTTTATCACCAAAACGTTTCTTTCATACACGAAAATAAATAAAATCTATTGGATGTAGCTTTGAAACTGTAAAGGAAAAGTGAGTATTGATTAATACATTGAGCACTTCAGTTACTCACAGTACAGTCATCGTCTATTATATTTTATAGACGTTGATTGTCACATTATGTTATGTCAATTAGCAGTTATAGTGTCAGTATTATTTCTCGGAAACATAAAAGTTGTGATGTGATGCACTGAATATGGTGTTAGCACAAATGGTATTAACTGTTTACTTAAGAGATTATTATAATCAAATCCACAAGACAGAATACATTCTAAGAACTTATTATAGTGACTGTTTTGTCATCATCTTTTAGTTAGAAGATCGCAATATATGGAGGAATGTATCGAATTTCTGAAGAATTACTTTAGTCGATTGCGAACTAAATAAATAACGATTTATAAATGATTGTATTATATCTCAATACGAAGTTAAAACTTTCAGGCAAAATTAAATATTTAAAAAATATCACCGCATATATACCAGGAAAACATAGTATAGCATTCTTTTATGTCTTTAAAACTTCAAATATGGAGATTTTAAAATTGTAAGTTCGTGTATTTTTATGTATATAGAATATTCTCGATTTGGTTCGTTTTTAAAACAAATAAACGTTGCTTGAAACATTAAGTTTTCGCATATGCACGATGTTTATCTAGTCTTCTGTTAACAATAGTTCAATATTTGATAACAATTAATTTTCGTCTAGCTTAAAGTAATCAATGTACAAAATCAAATATTCCAAAACTCCATTTTACTTAAATATATCGCTTTTCTACGTTCAGAAATTTATATAATACAACTAAATAATATTTTCAAGGGATTTCACACTGAAAAAAGACATGAGTAAAGTACTTATCAAAAGTTTCATTGCCCTTTAAACTTCTATAATTTTAAAATTTAATTTAATACTAGGAGTATGTAAATTATTTGTTTCGTTACAAAGTAATAAACGATGAAGACAAGCCGTTAGCGTAACGCAATTTATAAAAGAGCGAATTTTTTTCAGAAATACTTATGACGACGGTAAATTATTGTAGCTAAATACCACTAGTTATCAAAATAAAAGAATAATATTTTAAATATTACTTAAATTAATTTAATATTAAATTTGACCAATCAATGTTATTAAAAATTTGATCTTCGATCATTTTGTAGTCAGTCCGTCTATATTTCAAGACAGCTAATAGAGATAACAAGTTTGAATTAGAATTTGAACTCTGGGTTTGTACCCTCTCGAAACTAAGAAAAATAAAATTTGTTATTCAACATAAATAAAGATTAAGTGTTTTAGGCAATATAAATATTATTAAAATATTAAGATGAAATATTATAGTTTTAGTCTGTTCAATAATAAGTAATAGATTATTGTACAGACTAAATCTTTTTACTGCAGATAATTTATAAACCCAAAATAATCAAGTTTTTTTTACTCGAAACTGTAAATTTGTAGTTATAACATAAAAATATTTTATACTAAACACCTTGATGGACGTGTCCGATTGATACTTATCAGTCTAATACAATTAAAATTTATTTATCAAATTATAGTTCTATTTATAGCCGGTGGTAGCTTGTTTGACAATCAATAAGCAAGTGTGAACTTGATGAAAAACTATATTGAATAAATATATTTGAATTTGATGTTACGAGTTTTAGTCTTAATTATTGAACCTTTCCTGCGATTGTGGTTTCTTGTATATGGTGGTGCTTGGTCGTGTTTGACGAACAGTCTTTTAAATTTAAATTTTTTACATATTTGAAAGGTAAAACTCATTTTTATTAATTAAGATACTTTCTTGTATTATAGCAGTGGCTCTGTATACAAAAAGCCAAAACAAAAGTAGTACCTACTGTTTGTAAAACTATAGAGGCTTAGTATGGAAAGAAGAGTGTTTATCACAACTTTACTAACATTCTGATGTTTATCCAAGGGTATCTCGGTAATGTATACTTATAGATCATATTTCAAGGCAGATTTCTAATTGGTCCATGCACAGCCTCTCGTGATACGAGAGAAACTACAGTTTGAAACTTAATAATCTGTAATTTCGATCGGGCATCGTCGCAGCCGATAAGATACAGTGATAGGAAAAACTTGACTTTAACTATATAATGAATGACGTTGAGAGGAAAGTGAAAATTTACACCAAGAAGTTTCACTTATACGAGAATAGAGAAATATAGAGTAAAAAAATATAAAAAAAGACCTTTGTTTAAATTTTTATTTAAAGTATGACATAGTTTATAGATAGTTTAAATGAAATTTGCAATCTTAATGTGCTACTGTAATTTTGTAAGAATAGAATTAGGTCTCCGTAGATAATTTAATAGCTGGTAACACTGACTGGAATTTTTATTATGAGTAGGCATAATTAAATTTGATATGATGCCAATGCATCCTTGCTAATACACTATCACATATATAATATAAAATACGTTTTTCTAAGCAAATTGCTTCTTCCGCTTCTACCTAGAATATCTTATTATAATGTTTTTATAATAATTCGTGATGTTACCACAATTGTTATGTCCACATCTAAACATTGTTTTCTTTGTTCTTTCGACATTCAAATGAATTGTAATTCGCCATTTCCCGTATAACACCGTATAAGGGATGAAGCAATGAATATGCGATGCTCAAATGAATAATTCATAGATACAAACAGCGCATTACTATTAGTATTTACTATTGTAGCCTTTTTACTTTTCTTGAAGTTATGCCTTCCGGCGGGGACTCAACAAATTTTCATTGTCGTTTCCCAGTTGGGTAGGGCAATTTGGGCCGATCACCCATTTGTCTGAAAAGTAAGATGATCCATGCGTCGGATGGACATGTAAAAAGTCGGTCCACCCACCAACCCGCATTGGAACAGCGTGGTGGGATACGGTCCAAAAACCCCCTGATGGATAGGGGTGTATTAGGGGAGGCCTGTGTCTAGCAGTGGACTATACAAGGCTGATGATGATGATGAAGTTATGCCTATGGTATTTTCTAGATTAGATTAGGTTTACCTAACTCCACGGCTTTTTTGGCTCCTGTATAGCTTGATTATATTAAAACGTCGTTAAAAAATGTTAGTCAATTTATTAGATGACTAATACTAAGTCCTGTTTCGAATGATTTGGTTTTATTAAAATTAGTTAGTATAATTTTAACACTTTTAATGGCTATCAGAAGTACTTAATGGCAAAACCTTTTCAAAATAAACTTGATGGGATTTAGCGATTTGTAAATTATAAAACGAAGAGACAGATGGAGCGATGACCTTTTGGTAACCGGTTTATGGTACATTACCCGGTTGTACCATCAGGAAAACCCGGTTATCCCTTAATATTTGCGGATAACACGGTACTTAAAACTATCATAATCAATATAAATGACTGCTTATTTTCAAGATATCACATATTAAATTTGGCTAAATCGTTAAGATTTTATTATTACACAAAATGCCGTGTAACTGTGCAACCAGCACTGTCAGATCTAGATAATTTTTTGCCGCCCTTCAAACCGAAATCTCGCTATACAATCAAAGAGTCCCGTTTTAATATTTTCACGGTTACAACCGTTATGATCGTGCGTCATTCCGGTTTATAAGTTTAAATTAATTGACAAAGAATTTCTCTAAACATAACCTTCAAACACAGATAACTTTTATTTATTATAAATACAATGATTTACGATCCCGCTACCAAACTGTGAGCATATAAATAGACAAAAACTGAAGACCTTGTACGTCTGTTTCCTTATTTTATAAAACAAATGTTATGACAAATTCTATATTTTCGATAACAGATTTAAATTAAAAAATTTGGATATAATATCTGAAGAATATATATCATTCGATCAATTAAATCAATCGAAACGGTATTAAGAATTATGACCTATATTTGAAATTATATCCTTTATAATTACATTATTTTATAATTGCATGACTCTTCTGTTATGCAATATATTGAAAGAAAATATTCACACTCTGGTCTTTTCAATTATAACACACCTTTATATTGGTTTACCAATTTTAAATTTCCAAAAACCATAACAATTATTAAATTTTTATTATAAATAAAAGAAATGGGAAAAGTTTTCATATTGACATTTTATGGCACGTGTTTTTCCTCGTGTGGTTTTATTTTATTTTATTTAATTTATACGAAACATTCAAAATTAGCAATTTATATTTAAGTACGGGCCCATAAATTATTACCGGTCGTGGTGATATACTGTTTTTTTTTTATTTTCTTTATCTTGATCCAATCGTTTATTTGAAATGAACATATTTAATAAATAACAAACCGTAATTTAAAGTTTTTAAGACTATCGAATTCTGAATTAAATAAAATAATTTTCTTGTTTTCAATAAAATATTTTTTTAAATCTTTTTTTAAGACGTAACAAATAATCGGATCTAAACTCAATTTTGTCATCGTTTACGATTTTAGATGAAATATTTTCAGAGTATCATTTAGTTAATCGTATACATTAGTTATTTATTTAATAAAATTTAAACTAGAAACTAAAAAAAAAAGCATATTGATATAAAAACTAATTATCATCATGTTTTATTTGCAACGGACCTAAAACTTGTAAAAAAATGCAATAAATAAAAAATAATAACTTACATTTCGGCTGCCTAGCGACCTGCCCTTTCTTCCTCCTTTCGAATAATCGATTAATTATAGCGTCTTTCTTATCTGTGAAATCGAAGTCATCATTGAACTTGTTCAGACCCTCGCACTCGGAGTTGTCTTCTAAATTGGAGGCATCGATGTCCGCTTTCTTTAGACGGTTGTGGGATATATCTCTTAATTCCTTTTCGGCGGTACTCACTGAGGAATAACGACGCCCCGCGACCCTATTCCAGATTTGAACCAAATCCTTCATTTTCGAAAAATTTAACGCCTCAGATTTCGACGAAGGTTTGTGACTTTTAATTCGTTACAACTGCACCGTCTTAAGTCAACGTTCAACTCGATCACTGGTCCACTACGAAATAGTTGTTTCACAAAATCAGCTGATTACAATGTCACAGTGCAATGGTTCAGTGAACTATAACAATAGTTACAGTGCAATCGATCGGCAAAAAAAATGGCAGATATTAAACACGATCGGCTATTTTATACACATTGTACGTACAAAAAATACCGGTGCGTGAGTTTAATTCAATATATAATCGTAAATAAACTAGCACATGAAATTTATGCGCGCCAATCAAATACCGCGCCACTTTACGCACAGACTATAAATATTATTTACTTTTTTTTAAACAATATGTCCGCATCGGTCAAGTGTCCAGCCATCTAATGAGATCTCGCTTTACATTTCTTGTGCTTATATAAAATTTCGCAACGCACACCTTTACAATTTCTTGCGCATGTATGTGTGCGTGTGTACGATACGAATAAAGAACCAGTTTTTTTTTTATTTACAGATCCGCTGAATCCAAATCCGATTACGATAAAAATTCGATCGAGATGACGACGAAATCGATTTTAATGATGACGTATTTTTTAATTGTCAACTTTTTAATTAGGCTTCTTGTGACGTCAAGTCGCCATGACTAAGTCTCATTATTATATGGGATTTTCAAGCGAAAAGTATTTTCTGCGTAGACATTGCAGAATATTTACGGTTTTAATTAACGTTATTTGACATATAAATTTGCTTCAATGGCGTTATGAATATAATAGAGACATTACGAATATCAATTAATTTCTTTTTGTACTTGTATATTTCATCATCATCATCATCATCAGCCTTTGATAGTCTACTGCTAGACATAAGCCTCCCCTGATACACCCCTATCCATTAGGGGGTTTTGGACCGTATCCCACCACGCTTGTTGAGTCCCCACAGGATTCGAACCCACGACCTCCGGTTTCTAAAGCACACGCCCGTACCACTAGGCTACGGAGGCAGTATAAATAAATAAAAAAATATATATTGCAAAGTTTTGGGAATATATTCTGTTGCTGCTATATTTATCAAATTGTGTTTTACCTCAACATTGAGACTGGCCACTTTTCATTGCCGTGATCGGAGTTAATTATGCAAATGATTTTCATTCGGAACGTAGAGATATGATGACCATTTTCCAATGATTGAATAAACCGCTCACTTATTGCATGTGACGCATCATTTTATTAGAAATGTAAAGAGGTAAATAGGTTTAAAAGTAGTAATTGCGTAAGACCTAAAGTTTTAAAAATCTAAAGTAAAAATAAATAAGTAAAAATTTGTATACATTAATAGTTTTGAAAATAACCTTTTGTACGAATATGTAACTTTTTATACTTGATTTAAAAAAAAAACTGCGAATTGAGTATAAAATTAAACCTCAACAAAACAGCTAGAATTCCATGCAAGCCAATGAGTTTAAAAATGTTATTCCCTCGTCAAGGACCTATGTAAAGTCAACAAAATCTGAAAGTCTCAGTAAAATTTCCTCTCGGGTGCTTACAAAAACATATTTTAAATACATCAAACTTATAAGATAGCCTTTCCATAACTATATAGATTCTATTTATTGTATTGTTATGATATTATTTTATAATAAAAATATACATAATTAAATGGTTTTCAGATTTTTAAATCCTTAAGTACTTTTTTAAATATCAGCATTATTTTTACAGGAAAAGGTTTTACAACAATATTATTGCATTGACGCACATATGAATTTTAAAGTTATTGACGGCATTAATTATTGATCCATAGCACAGATTATTAATATATGAGCCATTTGAAATATTGCAGTGTCGTATCGGATTGTGAATTTGGCGCCAACAGTTTATTTTTCTTAATTTTGACGTCAGTCTTTGGGTTATCCATAACTTTTACATATTCTGTACTATTTTAACCATAATATACCGTGGACGGACCGCTAGTACATATTGGTTATTTTTGAAAGAAATATTAGTCAATTAGTATTTAAAATTAGTATAAATTCTCCAGATATTACCAAAAACAAGAACTGGCTGTATGGACAAGAGTCGTTTGCCTTTTCCATTAGAGATAAATTAATATCATCATCAGAATTAATATTTTTGGCGCCAAATGAGTTTGACATGAGACTTTATAACGTCAATTCTCCCTCTAAAATGATAATCCATAGACTTGTTGGCGTCACAACATCTTCATCAGCCAGTGTTTGTCCACAGCTGGACTTGGCCTTACCTGATGCACGCCTAATCCATTAGTGGGTTTTTGGACCGTATCCCAACTCGCTGGTCTAATGTGGATTGGTATATGGACCGATTTTTACATGCCCATCCGACGCATGGATCATCTTACTTTTCAGACAATTGGGTGATCGGCCCAAATTGTCCTAGCCAACCAGTAAACAACGATAACACTAAGTTGTTTCCTGCGAGATTCGAAGGGCTAATTGCATTTTTGCAAACTACTGCATTTTTTTACCGGTGGTAGGTCCCCTTTTACTTGAGACCGTCTCGATGGGTACCATTGCGGTGCCTATTTCTGCCGTAAAACAGTAGTATAAAAACACTGCTGTGTTCCTGTTTGAAGGGCACCGTAGCCAGCGTATTTACTGGGTAAACGAGACTTAACACCATATGTCTCACGGTAGGCAGAGCGTTGGCGATACCACTGGTATTGCCAATGTCTATAGGCGTTGGTGACCACTTCCCATCAGGTGGCCCATCTGCTCGTCTGCCTGCGCATGCCATAAAAAAACTGCTGGACCACGGAGGCGGTACGTCACAAAAGATAATCATACCAACACATTACTTCTCATAGGAAAAGTTCGATAACTCGATAAGTATTTGTATCATTGTAATAATATGATAACATTGCGTTTAACGGTAACAACGTCAGCCGTTCAGTGACGTGTATTATAAGTCAGCTATACAGATGAGGGAATTCCGCGTTCGTTGGCGACACACGCACCTACTGAGGGCTGTACCGCGCGTTCGGATTTACGTGACTTGGAACGTTTGAAAATGATTATTCTTTATTTACCTAGTTACTATAAAGTTTAATTACATTTAATGTTATTATGCCGTTAAATAATAAGTAAAAAAAATATGTTTTAATGTTTGTTTTTGACACTTTTGATAATACTTTTACTTAAATATCAGATATCCGATATAGGATAGGATCCAAAGAGAATGACACGAAAACTCTGTATTAAAGAAAATAACCGTACTTATTGAACGAAAGCAAAAGTTTGCAGGAATACTTGTTAACTGATAATGCAGAAGATATTGAACGAATACGATGAAACTTCGCAGCATTTTGTGTCATACATAGCTGCCATAAGCTAGCTTTCTTTTATATGTACATATACTACACATTGATATGTTTTATATCGTATACATATCGTAGGTTTTCTGTGTAAAGAGAGATACCCAAAGGGCCTATTTTTAAACACAACACTAAAAATGCTATATTACTGTTTGAAGATCACAAACTTATAATCAAGTAAACAATACGTCACATCCTATCTTTGAAAATAACTGGAAGGTATAAGTGGAAACGTTGTATGAGTCACCCATAACCCAGTAAAATCCCACACCAAGTTTTATGCATTAAAAAATATTATTTAATTCTACGTAAATGGCAGCCCTGCGTATATTTGTTACAAATGTAATTCAACAGCTAAGCGAGAATGTTAATCAGTGCTATTAATCCTTTACGTTGGTAAGCGTTAATCATTTCGTAGTAGATACTTGTAATGCAACAAAATAGCAACATTTCAAACGATCATTTAGGTTCTGTTCGTCTAGGGAAACAGTTGCCTTAGCTCACACTTCTAATTCTTTTGTTTATTACTTTATTTTATTAAAAATTTAAAGGACAAGTATTAAGTAATTTTAAGGCTTAACACGAGCTTAGATATTTTAACCAGATGCAAAGACTATTCCTATAAGAAGTGGCTTTTAATATTATAAAAGTTAAATATTACCTTATTTTATTTTAACTTGATATGACACATCTACCTCTCTATATTATTATACTTTTGCTCGCTTTATGATGAAGGCAAAATGATTGCTGTTACAAGTATAAGACGTTCGACTATTATTATAAAAAATACCATAACTGCCTTTATTTCATGCCCATCCGAAGCTTGGATCACCTTACTTTTCAGGCAATTGGGTGATCGGCCCGAAATGCCCTAACCAACTAGGAAACAACAATGAAAATTTGTTGAGTCCCCGCAGGATTCGAACCCACGATCTCCGGTTTCTTAAGCACACACCCATATAACGAGGCTACGGAGACAATTGATATCACAGATCAACTTTATTTATTTGTTATAGATATCATCAAGTTAGTTAATATTATAATCGAAATATAAATATGATACAATTAAAATAAAACAGTTTAATATTATTTTAATTATGTACAAGAATCCTGTAAAGGATACAGTTATTTTATATATTGAGCCTAGTTAAAATCCAAGAGATGTTGTATCGCAAGAAACAGCTTAAGCTTTGCTTCCAAATCAAGGATTAAACAAACGACGAGGTCGTCCCCATCCACTTTCTAAAAGCATTTACCGCGCTTGCAGTTAAATATAAACGTTTTCTGTGTAGTTATTATGAAAACGAAACAATAAATTTGCAAATATCAAGTTGCATAGACATTAAAACTGCAATATAAATTTCACGTCTATCATATTAAATCAGATGAATCGTTTTCTTCATGTGAGTAAGGATTAATCGCAGGCATTAATGTCAACGGCCGAATAAAGTTTACACAAAGAATTAAACGTACGTACAGCATAATGCATCGTTTTCATAATAAATTCTTTCGTTTACGCGAATACTACTATTAAAAAAGGATTATTTACTTATTTTATCGCGTTTATTTCACATTTCTAATTACCGACGTTTCAAACACTTTCCAGCGACCGTAGTCACGGGGCGGAATTCGCTTTCATGTAAACTGAATTTGAGTAACGATAAAGTAAAATTTTATTACTACAGTAACGTTTGAGTTAACGTTTAGAATAATGTCATTATTTGATATTAAGATTGGAGTTTACATCTACGCCGCTTGACCAAAGGTTTAGCTACCGTGAATAACAATTAATTTTAAATATCTTCGTTTTTTTGGTTCTTCTCAGTTACTGCTAGCTATTTTCACAAGAAATAGTAGTGATCTCCTAATTTATTAAGATTAACCTAAATACCATTTTATACTCAGAACAATTGGCGTCATATCTCTACTTACAACCCGAAATCCCGTACTGCTTTAATTGACTAGGTTAGATGTGAGAAAAAATGTAAGGTGATGGTATATAACTGCCAAAGACGGTATCGACAAAAACCGAGTTTTTACATGCCCATCCGACACAAAGATCATCTTTCGTTTTACGCGATTCGTCGGTCTATGTTGCCCTAGTCAACTATATTAGAAAAGACGTTTCCCTGCAAAATTCAAATTGACGACTTCCAGCATTGGCAATAGACAATAGGCCACGTAGATCTAATAGCGTCATGAACGCAATAATGTGTCAAACTATGAACCCATATAAAATTCAAAATAACATTCAAAATATAAATACAAATATTTCTGACACTTACGTTAAAGTTTACGGTAACGTAACTTAGGCATATAATTTTTAATAAACCACAGGTCACAATATTATAATTCTACACCTACAAAGTGTAGTACTAATATATAAACACAAATATAATAAACTACTTGCTGAGAGAGTCAAACAAAAAATAGAAAGAAAACTTCTTCAGAGCTCGCTAAGTTGATTATTGATATAAATCGACAAATATCTGCACGAACAACTCGTCGAAGACTTCAGGAAACAGGTTTCAAACATTGTAAAGCCAGAAAAAAGCCGTGGCAGACAGAAAAAATAGGCAATAACAGAAAAAACTATATGAATGAACTCAAAAACACCAATATCTCACCGTAGAAAATTGTTTAAATGTAGTGGTCAGACACAAAAGTCACAACCCCGGGTGATTAAACTGCAAACGCTGCAACAATCTTAAAGAATAGACTTAAACGATTTTCTACACAATTGTAATAGGTAATAAAGTGTGCGAGAGCATATATATATGTTTTAAGAATAATCCACAATTTTAATGTAAACATTTAAAAAAATTGCAACTAGGAATTTTCAAAGCTAATTCAAGATGATACAGTTTAAGTTGACATATAAGTAATTGCATTGAAGTCATCTTCATTCTATGTACGTAAAACGTGCCATAGGCGACAATTTGATTAAATGAATACCTTAAAAGATATCAGAGATTTAAAATTCGGCGGCAGAAAGCGAAGCAATTATTCGGTAAGAAGAGCACGTTGTTACCTGCGTTTATATTTTTCGTAAAACAGTTATATGCGTTTAAAGTCGGTCATACTTTTTTGTTAAAACTTCTCTTGTAGACAATGATTTTAATAGAGTTTTATTTTAATGTAAACCTAGTTAATAATAATGTACGAACTAAACCACACTAATACTGGTGGTAGGTCCCCGTTTTACGGGAGACCGTCTGGGTGGGTACCACCACGGTGCCTATTTTTGCCGTGAAGCAGTAGTGTGAAAACACTGCTGTGTTCCGGTTTGAAGGGCATCGTAGCCAGTGTATTTACTGGGTAAACGAGACTTAACACTCTAAGTCTCACGGTAGGCAGCGCGTTGGTGATACCACTGGTATTGTCTATGGACGTCGGTGACCACTTCCCATCAGGTGGCCCGACTGCTCGTCTGCCTGCGTATGCCATAAAATAAAAAACCGAACTCAAGTTTTGTTTTAATTTCCTTATTCATTTGTCATAAACGTTTTATGGTAAGGTGATTTTTAACCATTGTTATAAATAGTTATGAAATCGCTTCTTCTTTAGCACCATCTTGTTACCCGGACCATTATTAAAGTTCGTTAGACATAGACAGAAGTTTAAACGAAAAAGGTTATTATCTATTTTATTAGCTTTTACGTTAGTAGGTTTAAATATTAAAGGATATAAACCTGCTTACGATAAACTTGGTAACATTGACATTTGAACGAAAAACCGTAATATAACGAAGGTATAAAGCTATATGTAATAAATCCCAGTCTTTTTATTTACTTATTGCTGCTAAAAAGTACGTTGGCTGAAATGCGTTACAAGTGAGATATCCTATTTTTTTATATATTGCCGTCTAAGGCAGACGAGCATTGCTACACCTGATGAGAAATGATCACCGACGCTCATAGACAGCGGCAATTCCAGGGGTATCACCAATGCGCTGCATGCGTGAGGCATACGACGTTAGGTCTCGTTTATCCAGTAAATACACTAGCTACGGTACCCTACAAACCGGAACACAGTAGTATTTTACACACTAACGCTTTGCGGCATAAATAGGCATCATGGTGGTGACGTCTTAGAATGGCTATTGTAAAAGAAGACCTACCTACTCCCAATATCCTAAATTTTACTGTTGCCATAGAAGATAGCTGAGTCTGATCTTTAAGTAGGTACTAGGAATATATTATTAAGCGCAAACTAGTAGTCTAAAAACATAAATGTTTTCGGGCTTTAAGGAGATCGAAGTAAAAGTAAACAATGAATAAACGAGTGTATTAGGCAACAACAATCAATGTATTAGCCGCCAAGCGAAATTTTGACACCTAATCGCTACACTTATAAAAAAATGGAAAACAGAGAGGCCTTTTGTCTTCTTTACTTCAGTTGTAATATCATTTAAAATGGTTACTTTGATGTTACTCATAGACCCTACAATTTTATTTATATGTAAAGATTGTAACGGAGGTGTCAATTTCGTTTCAGTGTTTTCAATTACGTCACAGTGTTTATTTACAAAAATGTTACATATATATATATATATATATATATATAGCGGTGTGAGTTTCCGCTCCCACAACAGTAAGCTTTATTAACCACTACACAAGTCAGTTCAAACGAGTGGATAACTCACGATAAAACCTCGATTTAATGTATTGACATTAGCTTAATTGTACAGTTTTCAGATGGCGTTAAAGTCGGCAATTTCCACGCGATAACCGCTCGTTACAGTCTTATAAGGTCCGCGATTATATATCGACCTTCTCGGATAGGGAATTCCGAATCCGTTCACCAATTCAGAATCTGGTTCGCGTTGGCGGTCGTAAAGTAACGTCCTTAGGCGATTACTGCGTATTTCAATTGCGATACAATAAAAGGTGCAGTGTTTTGTGTTGTGAAAATATTAGAGGAAAATAAATTTTTCTCGTGTTAAAATTTACGCATAAATTGTTTTCTTTCCTCCTTGACATTTTCTTTAGTTATCACAGGTTGGCTTCTGAACCATTCCGATATACCTTTATAATATTTTTTAAACAAAGTGACGAAAGCTTTTTGGTCACTGCAAGCTAGAGGGTAAACTGCATAAGATGGATGTTTAAGTTGTCAATAAATTATAAGGCTAAAACGACGTCCGTTAATAGACATTCTTTGAAGACAGTCAAAAAAAGGTATTGGTTAGCTCGACCGACCTTATACATGTCATATTAAACGAATTGACTTAAAGTGAGCACTTAATACACAAATATCTAACATAAATATTGTAGTTAGACATGTTACAGGCTAGATGGCGGTGTAACATAATTTTCAGATAAATCATGGCCGGCTTATTAGGCGAGGTACGCGGCATTATTTCTATTCAAATATCTGCTTCGTTGAAAAACGTTACTGTTTACTCTACAAAGTTGCATTTAAGAATCATTTTTGGAGTTTCATTGTTAAATGTCGTTGTTTATATTAGGCTATATTCCTTTTGGCTTATTATTCTATATTCACAAACATCCAGTTTCTTTTATGTGTGAATTACCCCGTCTTACCTCTCTCCCTGTCTTCCTATACATATATAACCATAATGTTAGTATATAAATGACCATAATAACTCATAATAAAAGGCTTATTTTCCGAATATGTTTCGTATATGACCTAACTAGTGCTAACGACCGACAAATTATAATATTTTGAAGAGCACACATGATAAGAAACTTTTTTAAGAAATTTATCGTCGCCAAGATAAACCGCGTGAACTTGAATAATGTTATTTTATTATGTATCCGTAACCGGGTTGTTAAGTTCGAAGTTATACATTGTATTACGGTTAATTCATTCTCAAAATTCACATTTAATTTTGCGATGATATATTGAAAAGCATTCGGAAACAAATTTGTCATTTTTTGTTGAATATTTTATGACCATTTTATTCTGTAGTTGAAATATCATTAAGCTGATGGGAAAGGTATTCGTTTTTATTTTTAAAGAATATTTAAAATGGTTAATACTAAAAGTTTTTTTTTAATTATAGGAAAGCTCATCGTTTTAATGCATCGAAGAATTTAACAACCCAAATTTATTACAAATATTCACACTTGCTTTAAGGTGAGAATCGCGCGGTATTTAAATAAAAAGTGTAGAAATATACAGGATTTGTTTTGAAACTAAATCGCATTTTAACAAAACAATTAAAATTTTGAAGTTGCAAAATTTGTTAAAGAAGCTATTAAAGAAATGAAGGATCGCGATGTATTCATTTATAATACTTAAAAACGACCTTTGATATCCAAAAGCGTTATAAATAACATTATTATACTGCAATAATTATAATAATAAACTATTTTATGTTTATGGACATCATTCAGGTCACGTTATTCACTGGACGATAACAATATAAGACATATATTCTAGTTTCTAGTAGCTCCTTTTATCTTGACTGAACATTTAAATGTAATTCAAATTAGTGTTTTATAGCTAATAATTGTTATCTTGTCGTATTAAAATTATTAGTCTTTAACGTAGATGAAAAAAAGTTTCTTCTTTGCTCATTAATTATACTATTAGTATTTATAGATAAAGTGAGAAAAGTTGTTTATTTAGTGTTTATCGTTCTTTCTGTTATAATTTCAGTGACTACACATCTCTATATTATACAATGACATTATTTATTTTGACTTTTAATATGATTCATGAAAATGTTACTTCTTTCATCATTCATTAACAGTTTGGGTGTCGTCGTATTCCAATAGAGATCCAAGTTTTCCCGAAGGAACATAATTTCTCATTATTTCTTATATAAGCTCTTTCAATGTTACGGTATAGGATTTTGCTTGATATTATAATTATAATGAATTGTTGGTTTTAAGAATTAAGTCTATATAAAATAGAAAAATCATCGCGTTTTAACTACTATTTTGAAGTGTGATATATATGTCCATGGGCACAAATACTATAGATACCTTTAAATTATATTAATAATAGGGTCATCATCATCATTATCAGCCTGTGTTAGTCCAATGCTGGACTTAAGCTTCTCCTGATCACGCCTTTACCATTAGCGGTTTTTGGACTGTATCCCACCGCAGCTGGTCCAATGCGGATCGGTGTGCGGACCGACTTTAACACTTTTTGACATGCCCATCCGGATCCGCCCATCTTCTAACTTCTCAGACAATGGGGTGATCGGCCCAAATTGTTTTAATCAACCAGAAAACAACAACGGCACAAAGTCGTTTCCCCGCAGGATTCGAACCCCTGATCTCCGGTTTATAAAGCATGGGCCAATACCGCTAGGCCACTGAGGCAGGTAATAGGGTAAGTAGGTATTGGTGGTGCATATTATTACGATAGGCTATAGTGCCAATCGCAATAGGTTAAATGTCCTGCATATCACTAAATTATCTCTATAAAATATGACGTACAAATAAATTCAACTCAAGTAAAATGTAATGATATTATTTATTGAAATATTATGGCGACTAAGAAAGGTATACCTATCGTTTAAATATTTATAAAAGTATCTGCTGCAGGGTAGATGTCCAATAAATTAATAATACACTTAAATGTAATAAAACTGACATTAAATGTAACTAGCATACAATTTTTATTTGGTGTTAATTTTTATTTGAATTCTTAGTGGACTGGATATTTTGCTATTGCCTTTAGAAAATCCTACCTTATTATACATTGACTTGACAACGTCTTATAAATTAGTTCAAGATAGGGAGGCACTCTCGAAAACTGTGTCACAGCGCCGCTCACGTAACGTAATAAGCAACAATAAGAGAAAGTGAGAGGCACGCGTGAACGAGAGGGACAGAGAGAAAGAGAAAGAGGGTCGATCCTTCCTACTATGGGAATGAATAATCACATTACAATCATTCCACGATTAAAAGACGTTGTCACGTATAACTTTTGACCGTAAACTGATTTTACAGGCAACCATTTTTATTTATTACTTAAATAAACAATGTCTTGCACACACCTTAACGTTTCTTCGGATTTAACGATGAACGTGAAACGACCTTGAAATCAGCAAATATTATACAGAAATGCATATGAATATTATCTAAAACTATTTGGAGCCTGATCAAATATTTTAATGTTATTTAATCTGTGCCAATATTATTTCAAAGCTAATTTTCAAAAGCTAATCATTAAATATAATTTCAACATAATTTATTAGTATTCAAAATCAGTACTCATAAGAAATAAAAGTCATAAAGTGATATATTTAATCCACTAATTTACGAATTTTTCGCGTTACTTAAATATATTTATTCCCGACGTTTCGGATTCTTTCCAGCATCCATGATCACGGGCAGACTAAGTTGGTATATGTATCTACATACCAACTCAGTCTGCCCGCGATCATATATATATATTTAAGTAACGCGAAAAATTCGTAAATTAGTGGATTTGATATGTATAATAATCGCGTGAATAAAAGAAATAATTATGATATATTTAATTTTAGATACTTTTTCTGTTCCCTTAAATACGTTCACATAATTTATATTGTAAATTAAGTAATTTGCCGATAAGAGCCTACCCGTTTTAAAGATGTTTTATGACATTATGATCCGAGAATTATGTAATAATGTGGCATTGCAGAACATTGCTGCCTTCCAGTTTGAAGGGCATCATAGAGAATGTTACATAAAGTAAAGGCAGGCATCCATTAAATGTTTAGGGCGTCAAACGGTATCGTGACTTTGTATTATGAACTTTTAATATAAAAGCCGAGTGATTTATCAATTTTCATTGCCAAAACGTAGCTTAATCACTCGGGCAAAAAAATCTATTAAATTTTTAACAAAATATACGTTTTTTTAATTATACGAAGTACTCTAGAATTATAACAGAATTACTAAATAATATTGCAACGAGGAATAAACTTTAATTTACACAGGACTACATTGTCTTTTCAGCCAAAGTGATTTTTGTAAAGATACCTCAAAAGATTAAGCGGACATTTATTGAAGTATAGAATTAGATTAAAACACTTACTACCATAGAATATGTTTAACTACAAAAAATATGTTGAACTGGATAATATTAACATACATGTTTCCGAACGAGTTATATCACTTAAGAATTGCGGCCAAAAACCGGATTTGACAACTTAAGTTAACGACTTAAAAGCCAATGTTTTCGTAAAATTTACTTTAACAGATTCTAGAAGAATCCATGCAAAATGTAGTTACTAATTTATATACCCGAATATTGCGATTCGTAGTTCCAGATCGTACAAGAAGTGGCATCTAAAGCGCCTGCTTTCAAGTTGGTGGTTATACTAATAATCTCTCTGCTATGTCGATAGAAAAGAGGATTAACAGGTCAATAGGTAGGGCGAGCTTCTTAAAAAATCTGCTAACTTCGGTTAATAAACATAAACAAAAATGGAAATAAAGAGAAATAGAATTTAAAGTCTCTAGTCGCGCCATAACCAATTCTGATTACGAAAATAAAATTATTACACAATGTTATAATATTACTACTTTATGAAATAAGTAACATATTCTTTTGGTGTCTATTTTCTGCCAAACGATGTAATCGACTGAACCAGAAAAGTATTTGCCTAATTTGATGCCATTATATTTTCCAAATCTCGATACACATCTAAATTTACAATTGTCTCTTTCAATACATAAACAAACCTAATTAAACATTAACTGTTAACAGTAACGTTATGTATAATCAGAAATTTTTATGTAAACTTTTTGATTTTTCGCACAACAAACATAACAATTCTCTGACGTATATATATATATATATATAGAAAATTACTCATTATTCATCACGTGGAAGCAGCTATTTCGTACAAACGTGATCCACAAGGTTTACATATCAATTAAATAAAGTTTGCGGACGTTAATTTACATTAGAATTAATTATATTAGGACCTCCTTTAGCGGTTATTCTACAAGTGAAGGTTAGTTAAAGTTACATTATCCGTTCAATCCTTTTTTAAACCGTGATATAATATATATATTATATTATAACATGGTTTATATTTATTAGAACCGTGTATAAGGCTGTTAGATAATGCCTAAGGTATTAAGCCCGCCTGTGTGCATTTAATTTTGTGCAAAAGTTTAAAAAAATAAATATTATGTTAACTTATTCGATTTTAAAAAATATAGAAAGAGGCATCATAGTACACATACAAGTGCCATGACATCTTCCACTGCTCTCATAGTGCGATGGGACGGATAACCGACTCCACCGAAAAGAAGAACTCTTAGGACTAGCTTTTAACATTTCCGACGAATAGATCAGCTTCACGCATGCCTGAGGTAATAGGTTCTTTTAATACATTGGTCACCTCTATTTTAATTCTTTCACCATTAGAAATCTGCAATAACCTAACGAAACACTTTTACTTTATACACCGGAAAGTCCTTTTCCAAAATCTCTCAACACAAATTCAGGTTAAAGCCGTTAATTATTTTTCAGCTTCTTATAATCACACAAAATCGTAAATATCTTATTCATAAGATTGTATTGTCTAGCCTAGCAAAGCTTTATATTTATAACTTTAAATTTTTTGCAAATTAATACAAAAATAATTAAAACTAAAAATAGTGTAGCTCACATAATTGTTATTATATCATAATTTGAACAACAAAGGTTGTATATATTACGTTTTGCATTTAATTCTCAGAGTTTAAATTAATTCCACGACCTCAATTCTCTAAATATTCAAACCTCAAAATATTTTTTTTACATTTGACCGACTGTCTATCATAGAAGCAGTAACTTTAGAAATTTTTTAAACATCTTTTTTTTATTCTTTTCACCGAAGGTAGACGAGCATTCAGGCCACTTGATAGATAGTGTTCACCGACGCCCAAAGACATCAGCAACACTAGGTAGCACCAACGCACTACCTACGTGAAACATAGGATGTTTCGTCTCGTTTCCGTATTAAATACGCTGTCTACGGTGCCCTTCAAACCGAAACACAGTAGTGTTTACACACTACTGCTTGGCGGCACCATAGACGGCCCTGTAAAAGGGGTCCTACCAACATCTTTCTAGTTTTATCAAACTAAGATAAGTTAAATTATAACTAAACAAGTACAATTTTAACAAAAAAATATGAGAAGATAACAACGCGCTTTTTGTACAAATTTGCGTAGCGTTTTATACCACCGCATTTTACATCTTTGATAACTTTTAATATTTCATCAAAATGTCGTCTATGACACGTTTTATGTACATAGAATGATTTTTTTAAATGTCCTAACTTTTATGTGAACTTACACTATATTACCATAAATGAGCTGACATCATCATTATCATTAGCCTTGTGTTAGTCCACGGCTGGACATAGGCCTTAACTGATTCATGCCTTCTCCATTAGGGGGTTTTTGGTCCGTATCTTACATGCCTATATGACGCATGGATCATCTTACTTTTCAGCCATTTGGGTCATTGGATTCGAAACCACGACCTCCGGTTTTTAATTAAAGCACACGTCCTTACCACTAGGCTACGTTTTTACAGTTTCTTACTTTCACAAAGTCATATTTCTATTTAAATAGCAATGCGTTCTATTTTTTTTTTTTTAACTCAAAAATTTAATACTCAGAAATAAACTTAATAAGTTAAAATTAGGTAACAATGATCCGTCCTACGTAGTGGTTAGTGACCCTGAATGTTACGGTAAGGGATGTGATTCGAATCCTGGGGGAAAAATGTTGTGAGATAAACATAGGGTTTTACTCGTGTCCGGGTGTATGTATTTACAGCAAAAGAAAAGTAGATCTATGCATTTATCAGTCATCTAGTTTCAACAGTACATGCTTTGCCTAGTTCGGAACTAGATGTTGTGCTATTCGCCCAGAATTATTACTATTATCATAAAACATAAACGGAATTGTAAAGAATTAAACTGTTTACGTTCTCCTACAAAACTAGAGTAACCGAACGGAAAAAACTTAAAATTAAATCCGTAACATGTGCCAATTATTAAAACAAAAAAAAATTTCTGCATAAAGTAATTATTAAAATTTATGTCATTATGGATAAGTTGAATGACTGCGTCGGCTGATTTTAATCGGATTTTCTTTTTTCCCTGTTTCTGTAGTGCTACAGGAAGGACAGGTCTATTATGAAATTTCACTTCCTTTCTTTACACTGTTAAGTAACATTCAAGTCCATTAGGGGGTTTTGGACCGAACCCATCACGCTGGTCCAATGCGGGTTGGAGTACGAGGTAGACCGAGGGTACTAGCCCATCCGACTCATGGATCATCTTACTTTTCAGAAAATTGGGTGATCGGCCCAAATTGCCCTAACCAACTAAGAAACAACAATGAAAATTTGTTCAGTCCCCGCCGGATTCAAACACACGACCTCCGGCTTCTAATGCACACGCCCGTACCACTAAGCTACGAAGGCAGTTCCATTAAATTGATATACTCAAAACAATGAAGTCATGAAACTGATGTTAATAACAAAGCAGGGAAACAGAGTTTTACTTGGTCAAGGTATGCATGTACATGAATATTTATGAGTTTCAAAAACAAAATCTTGATAACCAAGTTATTTTTAACTCGCTGATTCGTGTATCCACACACAAAAAACCGTTTTCTTTGAAATTAATCCTGCAGTTGTAGGCATTGGGTTTTCCTAACAATCGGCAAAATTGTATGGAAAATTAACTCCTCTCACTCGAATTCTTACTCTTATCTTTATTCTTACTTATCTCAAGTGCTTCATTAAATTAGCAAGCGGTGCACATCATTGAAGTGTTTTATAAAAAAAAGCAGCCATTACTAACTCAAATGCTCTTAAATCGTAATAAATAAACTAGAAGAATCCTAATCATTTCTTTTATTTTCCCAATTATGATACATAAAAATCCACAATTTGTTATATATATTCAGGATCTTTCGGACTCTTTTCAGTGTTCATCATCACTGGCAGACTAATAATAATATATATCTGTATGTCAATATTTTTCAAAACACCTCGGGAATAAATATATATAACTAACGCGATAAATTCGTAAATATGTTGGATTTGATATGAAGAAGAATCCTTTTGCACTGTTATAATGAATCAACAAGTACGTTCACCCGATGCTTAATTCGTCTCTTGACTCTTGTAGTGGTTAGTGACCCTGACTGTAAAGCCAGAGGGTGTGGGTTCGAATACCACTACGGAAAATTATGTGATGACCATAGTGTTTTTCTCTTGTCTGAGTGTTTGTACCATATAATAAGTATTTATTTACAAAAGAAAGGAAACTAAACCTATGTGTTAACCAACTATCTGGTTTCTAGGTTCCTTCGCTTAGTTTGAGACTAGGTGATGTTGGGTTTATCGTCCGGAAATAATAATGTTTTTATTATATTATCAATTAGTCTAAATAAGAACCAGGAAAGCATAGAATCGGTATAAACATTGCAACACAGAGGAATGAAGCCAACGGACGTTGATTTTAGTGCGCTTTTACCAAGAAGTGAAAGAGTGAGGAAAGAACAGTTTTTCTAATTACAGTCAAGCCAATTTAGACTTGGAATACATATCAACAATTTAACCTATTGCACAAATGTGACGTCATACAATAACATTCTGATTGATGTATTGTGAACGAGATGTCAATTACTGGGTGACAGTAGACTAAAAACAAAACCTTAAGTAGGGATGTATTAGGGAAGGCCTATGTCCAATGGACTATTACAGGCTAATGATGATACCACGCTGATTCAATGCGGGTTAGTGGGTGGACGGACTTTTTTCATGTCACGACATGATTGGCCCAAATTGCCCTTACCAACTAGTAAACGACAGTGATTATTTGTTGAGTCCCCACAGGATTCGAACACACGACCTACGGTTTCTAAAGCTGACGCCTTACCACTAGGCTACGGAGGCAGTATGTAAATTATACTGTATAATATTCCTTATAATCATTATCAGCCTATGTCAGTCCAATGCTGAACATCAGCATCTACTAATGCACACCGACGCTTCCGATCTTCGGCTATTTTCATTCATTTAATATTGCATAACATTAACAAAAATCCTGTACAGGTTGCAACAGTGTGCAATGACCTAAACAGTCTAGATTAACCTGAATAGTTATTTGTTATCTAGATTGCATATTAGCTAAATAATAGCATATTAGCTCTTAATCCTATTTATACGTAAAATCTGATTGGACCATTTCGTATTTTGCAAGTTTCATAAAGAAAGATTTTAAATTAGGTTTATTTTACGCGAGCGATATAATTAGTATAACAGTTTCATGTAACAGCAAAGAATCAAGCAAGGTTTCTTAAGAAAAATTGCAGTTTTGCTTGAGAAACGTTGCTTGATAGTTTTGTACACTGAACTTCCATTGAACTGCAACATTACTGCTTTTGGTTGCTTATTGTCATATCTATGCTAATATTGCGAAAAATTATATTTACAAGTATTAATACATTATCAGAAATGACGTGATCCGTCAGAGAACCAAAATCACTGACATAGCCCACCGGATTAGTAAGCTGAAGTGGCAGTGGGCCGGTCATATAAGCCGCAGAACTGACGACCGCTGGAGTCGAAAAGTTCTGGAGTGGAGACCGAGGCTCGGCAAACGTAGTGTAGGACGCCCTGCGGCAAGATGGAGTGACGACATTCGCAAAGTGGCCGGTGTGGGCTGGATGAGAATAGCCGAAGATAGGAAGCGGTGGCGTGCATTAGGGGAGGCCTATGTCCAGCAGTGGACTAGCGCAGGCTGATGATGATGAATACATTATCATTCTTTCATGATTAGGCATTAACAATACCTATCTAATATTAAAATTAATTGGATTTTGACGCATTTTGACCTTTTCCGGCGCCTATAGTCAGGAGGCAGACTCAGATGTTTAGTTTTATAGCCAACATAAAATTTCAAATAATAAATTATTTGGTCCGATTTACGTACACCGAACTGACAGCGTCTTGTGATATCGTTGTGTCGATGTGCTTGGTTTTAATTTTCGAAATAATTGGATCCCTCATCACAATTTTAATATACACCCACAAGTTGCAGTTTCCTTTCACCAACCGATGGGAACAGACATACAATATCTACAATAACTACAGCGGAGGAAAACATTTAAATGATAGTGTAAATTAAAAAAAATCAATTCTATATAGAATACACAATTCAAAAAGTTGAATCTCTTTCATAAAATCCTCTTTTAAACATAGATTTTTTAAAAAAAAAAACACTGTTTTGCCAAGATATCTATCTTGGCAATACAGTGTTTTTTTTTTTGTCCTTCTTGATTATTTTTTGCGAAACGCTCTTTGACTTCATAATCAATATAATAACTATTATATCAATATATAAATAGATTTCCGTCCGAAAATTAGCAAGTCAAATGCGTCTTGGATGAACGCAAAGATTTGAAATATTGGACAGACCACTTCATAAATTAGACACTGGACTGTTTTCCATGAGTCACAATTTGCATCTCTGTCTGACCGCAGATATTCATCGGTTGTGCGAAATGAACGAAGCATCGGAAGGTTTTTTTGCGGTCTCAATGGTCCGCATATAAAGCAGTCTCGTGGAAAAATACAAAGATTTGTACGGAACAGGATCTCTTTAAAGACCCGCGCCATTTTGTGAGCGAGGAGGGAAACAAAAACGGTCTCAATTATATGTTGTTTTTTATTAAAACACTATCCGATGAACATTCGAATTGAGCGGGAATATATACGATACGATTTCACTGAATATTCCTCTGAAACGTGGCTTTTTGAGGTACAGGGAAAATCACTTAGCAAGTTATCAACTTATTCAGCAGAACCGGGACAATAAAACTTATTACGCAATATAAATCAAAAATAAAAAGTTAATAAATTAAAAATACTTTTGTTTTACAATTTCTATTATTTATAATTTATTTAATCTTCTTCATTAACAATGTACACATTCATCATTCATGATGATGAATTCAATTTTATCCCGTCAAAGATTTCTTTTATTTATCAAAAGTATTTTATACTGCTGCTAAAAACCATAAACCAAAATAACTATAAAAATCAATTTAGTATCAACTAAAAATACTTAAGGCGTTCAAATAACCCAACCCAAAGCTTTTTTTTTTCAGCCAAATCAGACCAGTAAAATTGAGAATAAAGCCATATAAGGCGCTAAATCGTGTCGTATATTGGTAGAAAATCGCATAATAAATGTGATTGCGATCCACCAATCAGAATGTACCTCTGTCAGACCAGTACAGAATATGAATACGCCCATATCAAAAAAAACTAAGGTATGTAAAGTTCTGGAGACGTTTTTGAAAACGGGACGCCCAAATTTGGTAATAATTTGATCTATTTGACTTTAAAGTAAAAAAATTGTTAGAAGGCCTTTTATGCCTACTAAAAAAATACTTTGTAACTTTTTAAACTCTCATCATGCTACGATATTAAGTCTGCCGAATCTTATGGATTTTCTCGCAATTATTTTTGTTCCCGACGTAGCGTATTACTGCGAAATAACACAAAGGCAATCGTTAAACTGTACCTCAACAAAAGAAAATACGTAATTGATACAGACAATAAATGATCCATAGAAATTAAGTAGATTCGTAAGTAACTTATCAACGAATAGTCAACAAGATGTCAATTACTGAGTGACATATCTAATATTATAAAAAGGAAAAATGTAAATTTTTCGGTATGTTTGTTATGAATAAACTTAAAGAGTACTGTGCCGATCTAAAACATTCTTTCACCATTAGAAAGCTACAGTTATCTCAAGTAACATAGGCTACCTTTTACCCCAGGAAATTCCATTTAAAACGTTTAAAATAACAAGGGCGAAGCCGTGGACGGAATACTAGTCAATTATAAATTGGACAACGTAATGTGTGACCAATTCCTTGCTATGGGTAACATTGTTAACATGTTTTTGGGTTGTTACGACTCAGATGGGGTCTACAAAAAAGTTTCGTGTCTTAGATAGGGTATAAAAAATTTCCATAATATCGATATATTATGACTTATAGCGAGCAACTATATAAATTATCTGTTTTGTACACTTTGCCGATGGTATTTTGAAAGGTCACAAAACATGAATTACATCAACTTCTTTGTTCATTAATTAAAAAGATGCATTTCTAAATTTATTACATGTTACGCTAAGAAAAAGTAAGATAAATGGTTAAAGAAAATAACTATTTATCTATCGCATAGTTATTGTTTAAAATCGTAATCCTGTATATGTTTCTTTAGCAATACAAAAATGTTATGGTTCTCTCAATCAGTTCGTTAACAGTCATGAGGTCTTGTAACTGATAAAACAAAAGCTTTAAATAACTAATTTATGACCCTTTAATTAAAACTTGGAGGAAATCTTTGAGACTGTCGTATAAACGAGCAATAAGGCCATTCAGAGCTGGGAATATTTGCTGTGGCATAAACAAATTAAATCAAATGACAGGCAGTTCATGTTTTGGGTTTTACCGATGACGCCAATTCGTGCATGTTTGTGATAAAAAGCTTGAATTAAAAAGTGTTTGTCTGTGGTTTTGTATAAATTATAGTGCGTCTATAGTGTTGAAGATGGAGAAAAAACTTTTCGGAGCCGGGCTTCGTGTCAAAATTACTATTATCAGTAACACGTTATATTTCGGACAGATTAACGCCGTATCGACTATCGACTAACTTCAATATTAATCTACCTCCCTTTTTATACAATTCAGTGATAATTAATTTACTATACACAACCATTACTTCTACAAAATTATATGAAAGAAGATAACATTTAAAATAACCTTTAAATGTTACATTAAAAACTTAAAACTGGTTTGAAAAATTAATAAAATCATTAAATTATAACAGGTTTCATAACAATGCGACCTGTTATAATTTGATGATTATATTTATTTGTTCAGAATAATTTGTCCTGTTCATCTGTGTTTGCATTGGTTATTAACAATAGTTTAGTCATTTTAGAGATAGAATTCACGTAAAAAAACAAATTTCAAAGCTAATTGGAACCAAAAAGTCGCGCGCTTTTATTGGTTAAAAGCCACGTGGGGATTTCAAAATGGCTGCGGTTGACCAATACGAACGCTACCTCTTATGGCGCTATTACGTTTAATTGACTACACCATAGTGTCCAGTAACAGTTTAGGGTTGCTATTTGTGAACTCACGGTAGGGCCATAGGTTCTATTAATTTGAATTCTTGCTGGAACTTATTGAAGCAGTTTGAGAAATGTATCCATTTTTTTAGGCAATACTGGAAGCTTATAAAGTTGAAACCAAAAAATCTTTATTCAGTTCAGGCTCCCTCGTTCTTTTAAAAGTTCAAATCTATAATAATTACTTATAAATCTATGATTATTTATTTATGAGTTTATCCAGTCTAGGTAGAAGCCTATAAAGTTTTATGATCCTATCAAGAGAGTCCGTCGGAATCATAACCATCCTAAAAGATCTTTCTCGATACAACAGCTTTAAGAATGATTTAATCTGTCGAATAAAAAACATAATCATTGAAGATTTAGGTCGAAGTGGTTAAGAATCGCTGATCCAATATGAGTTCATTGCCCGAAGAAAAATTGTTTTTTGTTATGCTTAAGCGCTGAGGCGCAACAAGTACATTATTCGACACATTATGTCTTTTAAAAAGTTACATGTAGGATAAGCGTTTAAAAGTATTTACTTAATATAATTTTAGCGTCGTTTAGTACGTATTGATATAGGATTCGGTGATGTCATATACATATATTAACTAATTAATTCTACGTTGTGTGAAACGAGAAATAAAAAATATTTAACATTTAATGAAGTCCAAATATTAATTACATTGGTCGTATGAACCGGTTGAATCAAATCATCGACTCTTATTAAGGAGCATTAAACGAATGCACCAATTTATCAGTATTTCCAATACCTTGTTAAAATAAAAAAATAATAACAATCTTTTGACCCAAAATCTAAAGCATTTGCCTGACTATAAAGCTTTTTTATCATATAAAGTAAAAAGGAATGAATCCTTTTGCCAGTTAAAGACTTAAAATAAATAATAATAATGTCCTCGTAGTCGATCCGCCTACGGCGGCGATGTATATTACAGATCACCAAACTGCGTACGATACTGCTATTCCTTCACCTTAATAGCCCGATGGGACGGATAATTAACACGACCGGAAAGAGATCAGGCGCAGGACCAGCTATTTACTGGCCCTGACCGCCGCATGGATCATCTCATTTTACAGGCAATAGGGTGATCGTCCGCATTGCCCTAACCAACTAGGAAACAACTCAGAAAAGAAGTCGACACCCAGTGCGATTTGAACCCACGACCCCCGGTTACTAAAGCGAAAGGCTACGGAGACAGTTACATTAAATATATAGTCTCGTTGACGAGTCGTTATTGGTCTTTTTTATCTTGACTTTGTCTGAATATGATTCAAAATATTAGTAAAAACATTTTGTCTACCATTATTTGTCTTTAACATTATATCAGAATGTATTTTTTTCAGTTGTCAACTTGTTTTTTAAAGAATATGGCTTAATAATTGTACAGATCTTTGACCGTCTAACGTTTTCCCTATTTTTAAAATTGTAAATAGTATTATTAACTACCAGTTTCCCAACCTTTAATACGCTCTGTTGTATGTGCGCAAGCTGCCAACAATGAAACAACAAAAATAAACAAAAACCTCACATCAAATAGAACATTTTATCTGTTGATCTTCCATCCATAGTGATGAATAACAAATATTCATTAATTAGTCAATGCAAACGATATTGCACCTGATATTTGCATGTTGTGGGCAATGCGAAATTATTGCCACATAATAAGAGTTCCGTGATAAACAAACCAATTAAATGCACTGGCTTAAGCCTATTTTAATGACGCCTTACGCGTCAATTTTTATTATTTCATTCTACTATATGAACAGAACTTATATGCAAATTTTAACGACCGTAAGACTATTTGATTTGGCCTTTTGCTTATTAAATTGTGACACAATTATTGATTGTGATTTCTAATCCTGCGATATACATTATATTTTTATTTACCAAAATATGTGCCGATCGGAAGAACCCCGCTTATAGTAAAGTTATTTCGCAGCACAACTGTTACTTGACCTCTGCAATCGTGAGTAAATTAACCGTTTTCGATGGAGAATCAAGGTAACAGAGAGTTTTAAGAATCTGACGTCTACAAACAACTTCTCAACCAGGACTAATACTAATATTCTATGTACCCTGTGGCCTATGTGTATTGATAAATGTTAAAATCAGCTTGGAGTGTACGATAAGGACGCAGTCCTTACTTTGCTCGTCTGAATATACATATATATTTGACATAATCTTGCACACATTTATGTTATGAAATAATGACGTTGTATTTAGATAAAGCGTATGCGCTATCTTCAAATTATATATCGAAAGTGATTTAAATATCACTTTTATTGGATGGACAGTTTTTTTTTTGAAAAAGCCAGTTACAATTGCTCTTTACAATTCCTCATATTCTGTGATTTTTGTAAATACGAAAGGACTTATTGACGACACAAAATACATAACCTGCAGCCATATTTGAATACTTATACCAAATTACTTCTAAAGCGGATTAGCAGATAGAAAAATATATCTTCTGTCTGTATGTATTTTGCATTTATAACTAACACATGAATTATTCCACAATACCAGTAACGCCGGTGTCATTTGAAACTTTTAGAAATAAATCAAATTAATTGCGTATTAATATTCACGTTTATTGTGAATTGGAAACAGGTTGGAAACGCGCCGATCATTCTCTAATACAATTCAATGAAGTTAACAATGTTACTAGTGACAAAGTCGAGTATCCTGCGTAATTTTTCACTGTCCTTTTTTAATACATTACTTTTTACACGACTTACCATGAGTGATAAATAATAGCGAAGAGATAGTATTATTCGCAGATGATACCTCCTTGTTTTTTTAAATTAAACGACATACGTCAATAAATGACGATGTAAATAATACTCTCTCTAGAGTAGCGAAATGGTTTAGTGTTAATAACTTGCTATTAAACCAAAGGAAAACAAAATGTATTAGATTCAGGACTCCTAATGTGAAGCATGGTAAATTTGAAGTGGTTATGAATGGGGAGGAGTTAGACGTAGTTGAATCAACTGTATTTCTAGATATAACTGTAGATGCAAAACTACAATGGGGCCCCCATATTAATAGGCTAGCAAGTATACTTAGCTCTGCAGCTTACGCAGTGAAAATAATTAGATTATTAACTGTTGCGGAGAAAGCTCGTTTAGTATATTTCAGCTATTTTCATAGTATTATGTCTTATGGCATTCTACTGTGGGAAATGCGGCAGATACTAATAAGATCTTTGTCCTCCAAAAACGTGCAATTCGTGCAGTCTATAACCTGGGCCTCAAAAAATCATTAAGAAAGTTGTTCACTGAATTAAAAATAATGATCGTTAGTTCTCAATACATATTTTAAAATTTAATGTATGTGCAAAAAAATAGACATGATTTCCTAAGACATTGTGATGCACATGACAAAGATACAAGGAACAAACATAATTTAATTCTTCCTGCAACTAGACTGCGAAGAATAAGTAAGTCTTTTATGGGACAATGTGTACGTTTTTACAACAAAATCCCAGTAAACGTTCAGAATTTAACTATTAATAAATTTAAAAAGGTAATCAAGGAACGTTTATGTGTTAAAGGTTATTACGATATTAATAAATTTTTAAATAATAACACAGCCTGGTAATGGAATGCTCGCTCCAGGCCTTATTCAAAATTGCATAATATGTAATATCGAATTATCAAATTCTTTGTTATTTTTAAAAGATGACATAAAAAATACCCGCTGAGTTTTTTTCGCCGGTTCTTCTCAGGTCTGAGGCGTCCTTTTTCGAACCGGTGGTAGTGTGTTTGACAATCAATAAGCAAGTGTAAACTTCTATATAAGATATTTGAATTTATGTCGTGGTGTGTGGTTCACTCAATAATATCAAGGAATGTGTCTAGGCTACGAAGAGTACAACGCACATGGACATTGTTAATATCTGGAGCACTCAATACCTAGATGTTAGGTCTCGTTTACCCAATGAATACGCTCGCTACGGATCACTTCACACCGGAACTCGGTAGTGTTTTGTGTCTACTGCTTTGCGGCAGAAACAGACACCGCAGTGGTAACCAAGACGGCCTTCTGTAATAAGGAGACCTACCACGTCTAAAAATTATTTGTGTGTTTAGCCAATGTTCAAAAAGCACTAAAGAAAATAATGTTCTTTTGTTTCTAATACAAATTAAATAGCATACTATAAAACCGCAAAAACAAAACCTATTAAGTTGATTGACTTCACTATTGCGCCTTGTTTATTCCATGGCTTCGGAAAAATACTACATTATTAAATTAAAGTTATTAGACGGACATAGGAGAAACCATAACAGGTTAGTATGAAAAAAGTTATTGTTTTGATTCTATCGAAGATTACGGTGCGTCATCGGCTGATGATTATTAAGAGCTATTGGAACTGTTGGTGTAGTGCTTAGTGATGCTGACTATTGCGCCAGAGGGTGTGGGTTCAATTCCCACCACCGGAAAATTATTGTGTGAATAACATAGTGTTTCCGTTTTTACCAATTTATATGAATGTCGTATGTTTTCATTTTTAAAAACAGAAAGTTTACGTAAATAACAGACATTTATGTGGTATGGTGGTAGGTCCCCTGTTTACAGGAGACCGTTTGGGTGGGTACCACCGCGGTGGCTATTTCTACCGCAAAGCAGTAGTGTGAAAACACTACCGTGTTCCGGTTTGAAGGGGACCGTAGCCAGTCTATTTACTAGGTAAACGAGGCTTAACGTTCTATGTCTCAAGGTAGGCAGCGTGTTTTGATACCAGTATTGCCAATGTTTATGGGTGTCGGTGACCACTTTCCATTAGGTGGTCCGACTGCTCGTCTGCCTGCGTATGCAATAAAAAAAATTAACTGTCGTAGTACAAACTCGACTTATTTTAGGACTAGATAGTGTTGTGCTATCTTTCTAATATATTTATTTATTTATTTAATAGAGAACACTGTTGCCAACGCAATAACAGGAACATCAGAATTTAGTATTATACTCTGGTGATATAACTTCCAGATTTTACCTGTCTTCAATACATTAGAATATAAGCGTAATATTTATAGTTTACTAGCAATCTGTCCACGGCTATGCCTGTGTTATTTTAGACTTTCGACATGGATTTGCCTATAGTAAAGGAGACTAAGTTACACAGGGATATTTCTAACTGTCATCTCGGTTCAGCTATTCGGAGCCTATTCGAAACAAACAAACATGTCATTACTCTTTATAATATTACTATCGATATATAACGTTAACTACATTCAGCTGATAGCAAGTTATACGCCCCACTTATAAAATAAGTCTACTTGCCGCCCTTTGACATTAGATATTACGATTCGTTTACCCAGTAGTTACGCTGGCTACGGTGTAATTCAAACATCTACCATGTAGTGCTTTTACACTACACTGTAGTGGTGGTAGGTCCCTTTTTTACAGGGAACCGTCTGGGTTGGTATCACCGTAGTGCCTATTTCTGCCGCAAAGCACTAGTGTGAAAACACTGCTATGTTCCGTGTTTCAAGGGCACCGTAGCCAGCGTATTACTGGGTAAACGCGTTGGTGATACTATTAGTATTGCTGATGTCTATGGGCGCCGGTGATGACATCTCATCAGGTGGCCCGACTGCTCGTCTGCCCGCGTAGGTAATAATAAAAACTACTGCTTTGCGACTGAAAAAGCTCCTTGATTGTAGTTTCCTATGCTAAGAATACTTATATTTTAATAGAAAAGAATATATAGACGAAGTTATGAGATAATAATATACACTTTCATGAACCTCGTAATTATGTGGCGTAATAAAATAAGATTTATTATTATTGTGCATAATAAACGCCCAAAAAGGCAATCAAATTATTACTTAAGTAAACAATCTGTGACATCACTTATTCGCATATATTTCATCATCGTCTACATCACCATCAGCCCGTGTCAGTCCGCTGCTGGACATAGGCGACCCCTTATGCACGCTCACCGCTTCCGATCCTCGGCTATTATAATTATATTTATATTTCGTTTATGGTTAATTTTTAAAGTAAATTAAAAATTTTGTTTTAGCAATAAACATAAACTGGAGACAAAAAAAAGGTCTAAAAAGACGATGATAATGAAGCTGATTATGATGGAGACACGGTTTTAATTTGAAAAGACTTAATAAGGAAAAAA
Source organism: Lamproptera curius (assembly GCA_029286875.1). Taxonomy (NCBI): domain Eukaryota; kingdom Metazoa; phylum Arthropoda; class Insecta; order Lepidoptera; family Papilionidae; genus Lamproptera; species Lamproptera curius. Next base: position 1,756,634 of record JAGSMT010000027.1, on the reverse strand, counting down.
ATGATCACGTACTCGATCGTAAACGAAAATCTTGTAAAAACTTATATTAAACGTGTCCATATAATTCATTAACACTGAGTAATATGTTCTAAAATATAGGGTAAGAGGAGTAATACCTCTTGAATATTGTTTTGCGCTATAAATATATAGTAAGATGTGCAAAACATATACTTTACAGGAAAGCCATTGAAGTTTGAAATGTTACGGCTATACTCGATAGATTTCTTCATGTAAACACAACAGACCTTATCTTATATGAAGCCGATGGTTAAATTAATTGTTTGATCCAGATTTAATAAAGAAGAATATGACAAGACAAGGGATCGAAGCGATATACTCAATTCCAAGGTGGATTGCAATGAAATAGTTAACAATTTACACTTCTATTCGTTTCACTCGTCATACATTCTCGTTACACATATCTTGATAAGAAATCATGGTAGAAATGAGACGGTAGAATCTTTAGCAGGATCATTGAACGTGCACGTACGAGTATTTTAAAAGGATTAAAAACATATTTATGTGGAACGCAATTCAAATACTTATGATCGTGAACATTACATACATCATCAGCCTGTGATGGTCCACTGCTGAGTCCCCGCAGGATTCGAATCCACGACCGCCGGTTTCTAAAGCACACACCAAGCCACTACGGCCTACGGCTACGGAGGCACCAGTAGTGAACTGAACAATTTTTTTTACTCATACGCTTTTCTTACGAAATATCACATTGAGTTATTTGTTATATATGTCACATATACTCTGCATGTTTCTTAAGAAATAAGATGTTAACGCCATGCGACAAGATGGACAAGGACGGCATTCGCAAAGTGACCAGTGTGGGATGAGAACGGCCGAAAACCGGAAGCGGTGGCGTGCATTAGGGAAGATCTATCTCCAGCAGTGGACTGACATAAGCGGATAATGAGGATGATTATCATCATGAAGCTACTGATAAGCTGATCATTAAATTAAAGGCAACATAGAAAATATAATGAAATATCAGCCATTGAATGTTTGACTTGAAATTGACTTGTAAAGTCAAAGACGCTAGCCTATGGTAGAAGTATAAAGTCATAACTTCATTGGTTAAAAAATTGTTAATATCATATGGTGTACATCATACATATATTAAATATTGTCTAATGTTTTTATTTCTTTTGCTTTACGTTTTAATAAATTAACAATAAATTTCACACCTTATAACTAGTTTAAGTCGAAATAAAAACACGAACGAAGTAAAAAATTATTCGCGAATTAATTTGATTGAAACATTTTTTATCCGTTTAGCATACATTTTGCATAATTATCAGAATATAATAAGGATTCACAATAAAGCACACTTTGTATTATGTATATAAAATTTATGAAAATTTGGTTAAAATTGTCTGAAAAGTAAAATTATCTATGCGTGGGATGGGCTTGTAAAAAGTCGGTCCACCCACCAACCCTTATTGGACCGGCCTGGTGTGATACGGTCCAAAAACCCCCTAATGGGAGGCCTATGTCCAGCTGTGGACTAACACAGGCTGATGATGCATAAAATAATAGCTTGCGTAAATGTATACGTTTATTAAGTGGGAAAATAAACTAAAATTTAGTTAGTACTTACGATTGAATGACAGCATCATCTTGATTTTCGTCTTTGACTTGAATTTGAGTCTGAAAAAACTAAAAAAATGTCCAGAAACCTCTTACAACTATAAGTCCACTAGGAGCATTATAAATTCAGCTGTGCAATATTTTACTAGTTTATATTTTCACCGCTTAGTGACAATGCACAAATAATTGTCCTCTCGATTCTGGATATCTGTAACAAATAAATTATACATTAGTGTTATTTCGTTCTTCCTAGTTAAATTGATAGATAAGATACAAATCCTTCCTAATATTTCCAATCATAGAAAAATACGAAGGTAAACCCTGATATACCGATAAGCCGTAATCATTACGTAATTAATATTTTGCAGTACCAATATTATTTAGCTAAATAATCTTTCATAATTATCATCAACATAATCAGCCTTTATGTTATTATCACTGCTGGACAAAGGCCTTTTTAATAAACGCCAAGACGGCCGATCCCCCGCTACTCGCTGCCAACTTGAACAGGCTTCCTACATCATCATTATCAGCTTGTTTTAGTCCACTGCTGGACATAGGCCTCCCCTTATGCACGCCTTCTCCATTAAGGGGTTTTTGGACCGTATTGTGCCACGCTGGTCCCATGCGGATGGGTGGGTACTGGTCTAGAAAAGGCCTAATAATTAGTAGAGATACTAATATCATAAAGAGAAATTATTTATTTCTTTCGAATAGGCTCTGAAACTACTGGATCGATTTGAAATATTCTTTCACCACTGGCTATATTATGGTCGAGTAACATAGATTACTTTTTACTTCTGGTAAATCTCCCGCCTTTAATAAAATGTAAAAATAACGCGAGCAGAGCCTTGGACAAACCGCAAGCGATCAATAAACTAATAACATTACCAACAGATTGGTTTCGAATTTTAAGTCAATTATATTTCTGCATGTGCGTGTGTTAATTGCGAACGGAAGTTTTGTAAATTATATCTGCATTTTAACATAACATAATAAGCGTTAGTATATTAGTACTTTTGTGTGATATTATTATTATTTTTATAAAATTATTGTGTATAATTAAGTATTTAATAAGTTTTTGGACCAGTTTGACATTAGTTTATATCAAATAATTGCATATCTTATTTAGCTTTGTTAACGTATAACATCTAAAAGCGTTTAACCCTCATCAAAAATATTGATTAAAAAATATAAAAAAGTATACATATTTGTACTTAAATGTGTATCTCACTGCAGTTTAAAATGGACAATATTTTTACTTTTTAGTCGTGACACATATTTTTGTTTTCTATAACATAAACCTAACTTTAACTAATCTAGACTTAACCGCAATTAAATAAGGCTTCAAAACAATATCAGAATAATTATAATTTGCCTTAAGTTTTCTTATGTACGATTTCATTATTTTGTTCATCACTATTACGAGCTGTGGATTTTGTTTTAAAATATATTAAAAACTAAAATTTTTAAAATTAGCTTATTACGTAAGTAGATAATAAAATATTTTTGCTTCAATCGGGGGTAACGTATCTTTATTTGAGTTCATTTGACTTTAGCGAGCCGTTGCAATAATAAAACATGATAATTAATCTTTATATACTATAAAAAACTTATTGGTTAGACCGCGTTGCTAAAGCAATAACAGTGATAACGAAATCATCTTTTGAATACAGATGACCTTGACCCTTTAATATGTAATACCTAACTTTATGATAAATTATTACATTTTTCAGCTTCTTTAAATTGAGTGTCATTTGTTACAAAAATTCAATTTAGTATAATTAAATGTCACAACGTAATATCTATGAATAAGAATTCGTAAAAATTAAATAATTAGTAGGTAGTGGTTGGCGCTAAATAAGCGCTTTATATAATTAAAAAATTGTTTGCTTGTTAAAATTTTCTGCTTGTTTTTTAATTAAACACGAGTTTTGGGACATTTTTTTAAAATACAAATTATTATAAAGAACAATAAGCTTGATACACATCATAATATTCTGTTTGGTAGGTTCGTGCCCACTTCCGTTGCAATGCGGTAGTGTGAAACCACTACTGTGGGCGGAAAAGTAATGTAGCTAATGTGATCATTGTATAAATGAGAAGTAGAATCCGATATCTTAGATCGAGGAGCGTACTTGCCGCGTATTAAGGTCAAATCCGCCTTAACTTGTTGCCCACGCGTGGTCCACTGTTTGAGACGCGGCGTCCACCCGTGGACTACGCGTTGACAAGTGGCTCTAATGACCGTTAACCTTTAATCTTTCTTATAGGCAGGGTCATCATCTAGTGACCGTCCTGCTTGTTTCGTTTTTAATATAGTATAGAAATCTAACTAATCCAAACGAAAAAAATAACAAAAAGAGGATTGCTACTAAAATTAACCAGGCGCTTACTTATTTAACACTTATACTCGTAGATATTCTTGTTCTTAAAAAAAACATATACAAAGTTAGCGATGCGGCCCGGCTCCGCACGGGTGCGAAAAATGACATCCGTAAAATATATAAATTTATCGGCGTTTTTATTTAATATTATGCATCAATTATACTTATAAACCTTCCTCATCAATCACTCTATTTGCTAAAAAAACCGCATCTGAATCTCTAGCGTAGTTTTAATGTTTTAAGCACACGTGGCGATGTAGAGGCAGAGAAATCGACTTCGTTTTATACTTTGTAGTGATTTTGCCATATGGAAAATCTTTTTCTAACAAACTGTAGCTTTCAAAATATTTGACAATCAGAGCTAAGACGAGCTGCTTGTCTATGATCTTGATTTTTTTTTAGTTAAAATGTTGTTGAAAGTATCTTAAGCTTCAATTTACATTTTTCTTGGTTGTAATAAATAAAACACACACACACACACATCATCAGCCTTTGTTAGTCCACTGCTGGACATAGGCCTCCCCTAATACACCCCTATTCATTAGGGGGTTCGGACCGTATCCCACCACGCTGGTCCAATGCGGGTTTAGGAGTGGACCGACTTTTACATGCCCATCCGACGCATGGATCATCTTACTTTTCAGACAATTGGGTGATCGGCCCAAATTGCCCTAACCAACTAGGAAACAACAATGAAAATTTGTTGCGTCCCCGCAGGATTCGAACCCACGACCACTAAATAATAAATAACACCATGAAGTATATTACTAGTAGACTACGTAGTATAAAATAAATGCTTAAATCTTAAAATCTACAGAACGGATTTTGATGCGGTTGTTTTTAATAGATAGAGTGATTGAAGAGGAAAAGTTTTAAGTATACATCATGCATTATATTTTACGAAAACGCTGGTACATTTATAAATTTTTCCATAGATTTTACAGATATCAGTATTGAACCCGTGCGGAGCCGGGGCGGGTCGATAGTCTTAAAAAATCGTAAAAACCGACTCGAAATATAAACATGTAAAACACAACAACGGGGCAGCTTCGTACGTGTTTTGTTGTTATTTTTCGCCTTTTACTTGTTTTTTACGTCCCGGTAACATATATAAACAAATAAAATTAGTGTCTGTAACTAACTTTAAAATAACCGTTTTTGTGTGTGTGTAAAAAGGTGGTATATAAAAGATACCTATAGATATATAAGAAACCAAATCTTTTTCTTTAATTTTTATTTGTCTGACTGTTTGTTCCGGAATCTATGGACTGACTGGTCCGATTTTAACGGGACTTTCAACGGAAGATAGCTGATGTAACTAGAAATAACTCAGATTACTTTTTTTAAAGACTTAAACATATCTTTTATATGTTACCACGCGGCTAAAGTCGCGGGCAACAGCTAGTGCATGGGTAAGAACGTTAGATATACGACTTGGTTCCATTGCTTATATCCACATCAAGGCCAACTTAGCTCGGAATAAGCTGACAACGCCTAGTCAGACGAATAAAAATAACCCGCGCGAATCTTGTAAACTATTCGTTATTAATCGCAATAAATTATCTATAAAATATCGAAGATGGTTGTTATTTGATGGCATATCGTTTCATTAACATAACGAACCAGTTCTAAACATCGTGTGGGACGAAATGTCCATTATTTTAAGAAACGTGACTCCGTAAGGATACGACGAGGTCGTCGAGTCGGATTCGCGGATTAGTTTTCGGCGTATTTAGATTTTGCGCGTATTATACTGAAATTACGTATTTTTATATTCAATAATGGGATAGGATTACTGATGCTAATCGATATCGATAACTGCCTCCGTGATCTAGTGGTGGCTCTGAGTTTATAAGCCGAAGGTCGTGGGTTCGAATGCCGCTGGGAAACAACTTTGTGTTATCATCGTTTTCTGGTTGGCCGATAACCCAATTGTCTGAAAAGAAAAATGATCTATGCGTCGAATGGGCATGTAAGAAGCGGCGTCGTACATAGCGTGTCGTCATTGGTGGAAAGTCACTCCGCGATCTCAGTGACAGTTGTTGTCATCGGTTACTTAGTTTAAATGTCTTATCATCATCATCATCATTATCATCATCAGCCAGGGTTAGTCCACTGCTAGTAATAGCTATTTCCAGCAGAGGATGCAATCCTTCTTCATTAGGGGGTTTTTGGACCGTATCCCACCACACTGGTCTAATGCGGGTTGGGGGGTGGACCGACTTTTACATGCCCATCCGACGCATAGGTCATCTTCTTTTTCAGACAATTAGGTGATCGGCCCAAATTGTTCTAACTAACTAGAATACAACGATAACACAAAGATGTTTCCCCGCGCAAGCTGAAGCCACGACTTCCGGTTTATAAAGCAAGGGCCGCTATCGTTAGGCCACGGAGGCGGTTACATGTCTAGTATGGCTAAATTATAATTAATAATTGTTTAATTATATTGAAACAAAAGTTAATCACTAACTAAAAATCTGAACATATATTTTACAAAACGGCTGAACTCACGACAAATCGTTGTTGGTATTGACTAGTTTCTGACTTATCGGAGTTCCAGGTCCAGGTCATCAGGACAAATGTGATGACTTCACTGACACTTCCCGTCTCGCACTGAATACCGATTTCATGTTACTTCAGCCGTTTTGTACAGTATATTTTCAGTGCAATGTATAACAAAGCGTTGTTGCCTAGTGGTGTGGGCATATGCTTTAGAAACCGGAGGTCGTGGGTTCGAATCCTGCGGGCACTCAACAAATTTTCATTGTTGTTTCCTAGTTGGTTAGGGAAATTTGGGCCGATGATCCATGCTTCGGATGGGCATGTAAAAAGTAGGTCCACCCACCAACCCTTGTTTTATTATATTGTGTAAGAATCTCAAGTAAAAAGGCTGTGAGCAGACCTAGAACGGAAAAGCGAATTTTTACACCTTTTCTCTCAGCAAATTGTTAAATATTTAAAAAAATGTGTGATAAACATCGTTAGTAGTGCCTTCTTTACCTAGATAATTCGTCGTAATTTACGAAAGACAACTAAGATCATGTTATTAACAGACATCCAGTTGCTATACAAGCCCTGCTTATTATGTAAATAAATGTCTTTCATAACCGTCCCTAACATTATTCCAGTCAATTGTTATGCTTTTATTGCATACGAAGGCAGATGAGCAGCCGGGCCACCTGATGGAAAGTGGTTACTGACGCCCATGGAGATAGACAATAGCATTGGTATCACCGACGCACTGCCTACCGTGAGATATATGAGGATGTTACGTCTCGTTTACCCAGTAAATACGCTGGCTACTGCACCGTTTAAATCGGAACACGATAGTGTTTTGACATTACCGCTTTGCGGCGGAAAGAGGCACCGCGATGACCAGCCCGCCCCAGACGGCCCCCCGCAAAAGGAGATATTACGGTTTAGAAATAAATAATTATTATTCACCGAAGTTTAAATGTCCTATTATTATCACTTTGATCGGTTCCGCTTTCTTATATCTCTTTAGTCTACATGTAATTTGACCAGTAATACGTAGACTTCTACTAACAAAATTGTGCATTTAAATAGATTTTAGAATAAAGAATATCATTTTCGTATAATACTTCTCCTAGAGTCTTTGCTTGTTTATTATTATTTCTATTATTATTCATCATAACCAATTAGCAAGCATAATAATGTGACAAATTATTTGCTTCTTTTTATTCAGAATTAGCTGATGCCAGCAAGTTGCAATCCACCCACCAACCCGCATTGGACCAGCGTGGTGGGATACAGTCAAACCCCAATGGAAAGGGTTGTATTAGGGAGGCCTATGTCCAGCAGTGGACTATCAAAGGCTGATGATGCAGCAAGTTGATGAAGTAGCCTAAATAACTCCAGCTTACACCAGCTATCTCTCAGTAAAAATCCCGTCAATATCGGACCAGCCGTTCGAAGCAAAAATTTCAAAAACGTGGTTTTGTTATATGTACCGATTATGTACTAAAATTTACTAATTAATAACGGCTATTTAACATTGTTATTACAAACACTCACTGTGATTTTATTTATTTCTATAGATACGAAAGGTAAATATTTTTTCAAGGAAACTATTTCTTCAAATAAAAACGATAAAACAACACTAAACAACAAAATTGATGTTGTAGTATCGTTTTAGTGTACCATAAAGAGATTTTTTGATTGATGTATTATAAAACAATACTTCATCAACTGATGTAATTTTACAATTGGCACAATTAAAAAGTGTATAACTTCCCATTAACTTATAATATAAATAAATAAGACATATTTTTTAAACAAAAATAACGCAAGAAAAAAGAAAATACAAGAAGTAAAAGTTTGCTTGACATCAAAATTTATTATTTTTTTAATTACTTGTACTTACGAAGTTAGAAGACTGCTCTTATATAACATATATGTATATGTATAAACAAATCACGTTTCACATCAACTATTAATCAATAATAATAAAAAAAACAGTACTGAATCAAGCAATGTTCAAGTCTTAATACTAACTGCCAACTTACTAAAGCTATAAAAGTACACATAAACATATAATACCCTCCTTAGTTTTTTAAATAATTGTTTCCCGGCGTTCGGTGTACTACAATGCAGCAACACATCATTCATCTATATTTTACCATAATATTGAAAAGTTGCTTCAAATTTATCACTCTTAATAATTCATTTCATTAAATTTCTATTTATTTTATTTATATATTTTATAATTATAATTCCGGAATAACAAATGTTTACATTAGGGATTTCCTTAGCCAAATTATCATAACTATCTATTTCACAACATATTTTAATCATCATCATCATCAGTATATGTTAGTCAACAGCTGGACATAGGCCTCCCCTAATGCACGCCTTCTCCAACAGGTGGACCGTCTTCCACCACGCTGGTCTTTTCAAATCTGACGCATGGATCACCTTACTTTTAAGACAATATGGTCATCGGCCCAAATAATTGTAACCAACCGTATTCGAACCCACGACTTACGGTTCGTAAAGCAAGGGCCAATACCGCTAGGCCACTGAGGCGGACATATATTAATCTTCTTAAAGTAATTTCTTTATAATTGGTTCTTCATTAATCTTAACATGTTTGCGTATATGTTAGTAAACGCAGAACAACATGTTTCAAGATAAAAGCAACATATTATATTGATTTGTTCCTCTCGACGAACGACAGTGAACATATCTAAACATGGTTCGCAGTAAATGACCCGAATAAAGCAGTTATCAGGCCATTGTGACATCTTTCTATATACAGGATGCTCCAGAATTCATCACTTCATACCCAAAACAGGTTAGCAGGATTGATCGTAATCATAATGAGAAAATCATTACAAAAATCTAACCTGTGTAGTTTAAAAATTACGGCCATTATATTAAAACTTCGAAATTTGGTCAAACTGTAACCATTTTTTGGTTTTCTGGTTTAATTTTTGTTATTTTGTTTATTCAAACTTTGGAACCATAACCCTATACGACCAAAGAAAACGACTTCGGCTTGACGTTGAGCTCGGGGACACCCTGCATATATGCGTGTACGCATATTCTGCTATATAGTGCTGATAATACTAATATAATTGATGTTACACAAGTGTTAGTATCGTCTGATTAAATGTTAAATGTCACTGGACCCAATGACGCCTGGAAAACTTAATTGCCTAAAAATAATTGAAAATATTAGCCAGCTTCATTTATTCTCTCTACACTCTTATTTATAACCGATTTTATATTGATAAAAGGAAAACAAACGACAAATGTTTTTGTAAATATGAAAGTTTCTAACGCCAGATGTTATATTTGTTTTTCAAAATGCAAAACCTGCGTTCTACCGAAACGTTAAGCTAATTTAAAGGCTGTTATTTAAGAAGATGGTGTGCATAATTTAAATTATAATTATTGAAATTGAAAGGAGAACAAACTGTTTGCTTTATTAACATTTGTTGATTTATTTTTTATTGATAACGTGCCTGCGAAACTTGTTTCTAGATTTTAGCTCAGGCAAAAAGGTCGTATTCAATTAGGCGCTACGATTGTCCTAGTTATTAAGTAAATAATTGAACGAGAACCATTGAGGTGAATTAGGAATGAATAGAGATCAAGTTGTCTTTTAATTCTGTGTGCAATCTTTTATTGTTTTTTAAGATATATAAAAACTAAATAATTTACCAGTACTATTTAAGATGATGCTTTAAAAGCATATCTTAAGAAAAAACGCTATTATATAGGTACGTAACATTTAATTTATGATAGTAATAAAAATACATTATAATACCTACCTATAAATCACCTAATACTCGAAAAAAATATATATTCAAACCTGAACGCGATACGCATATTATAATTAGGAACTTGGAATGTTGGATACTTACATTATACTTAAATAAAACATAAATCAATCAACTTTTGTGTGGTTTGAAATTTTCAATAGCACATATTTTGTAACACGTGTAATCATTCTATAACACTAAAGCCAAAAAGCATGGAATCTTGTAAAGAAATGTAGCTCATAGCATATAAATGACGTCATACTTCCTATCATGAACTTACGAGATGAAAAAGATGTATATCTATCTTTTAGTAATGATTATTTTGATGTATCATTATTTTTATGATTAACACTTTTGTCACAATTAGCTAAAATACCATTCGATATTTTATCTATACAAATAAATACACTGTATAAATAAAAAACTGCCTTCGTAGCCTAGTGGTAAGGGCGTGTGCTTTTTTGGGCCAATCACCCGATTGTCTGAAAAGTAAGATAATCTATGCGTCGGGCATTTAAAAAGTCGGTCCACCCACCAACCCGCATTGGACCAGCGTGGTGGGATACGGTCCAGATACCCCCTAAATGGAGAAGTTGTGGTGCATTAGGGGAGGCCTATGTCCAGCAGTGGACTAACACAAGGCTGATGATGATGATGATGAATAAATACAATTGGAGTGTCTGTTTTGTTGTTTGTTGGCTAGCTCGGACTTTCTCTGGAAGATCTATTGTAACTAGGAGAGAGAGGAGTATATAGCTATTGTAACTAGGCGTAACTTAATTTACTTTTTTTTACAAGAAGAAATGTATTACGACGCGTATAAAGTCGCGGCAACAGCTAGTATCAAAGAATTTATGCCAGCTTTGTGCAGGAAACTCATGAATTAGCGCGTTTCGCTATTTCAAATACATAAACACTCAACCGGCAGACCTTTTTATATTTAAGGCCAATAGGCGACAATTTTTTTGTCAAGGAAACCAATTAAATTAATTATTGCAAATCGCATACAAAACTTGACCTACATGTCTACGCTTTAGCATTTTAGAACAAACATATTTTACATACGAATGTTATATATTACTTAATTAGGCATTTAAAAAATATTACATCATATGTCATCAGCCTGTGAAAGTCTACGGTTGGACATAGGCCTCCCCTTCTCCATTAGGAGGTTTATGGACCGTATCCCACCATGCTGCTCCAATGCGGGCTGGACGATGGAACCGAAATTGCCCTAACCGACTAGGAAACAGCAATGAAAATTTGCTGATTTCCCGCAGGATTCGAAACCACGGTCTCCTGTTTCTAAACACACGCCCTTACCACTAGGCTACGGAGGCAGTCATCATGGCCTGTAAATATATACTTTAATAAAAGGAGATGAAATAGATGAATAAAAATATAAGCTAGAATCGAAGAATAAGTAATAAATATAGTCTTGAAATATTCTCAATGTAAAGATCATTGGAAAGCTTTCAAGAATATGAAGCTATCCCGTTTTTGAACTTACTGATCACGATATCTCTGAAGGTATAAATCCGATTGATTTGAAATTTGGTACGAATATTTCTTTTGCCAAGTAGAGATCAGCTAAGAACGGGTTTTAGAAAATTCCATCCGCTTTGCGGGGTGTAAGCAATGAAAAACAATGACGTCTTTAATAATCGACCATTGATTATCCCAAATAAAATCCTAGTTACAAAATATATAAACAAAGTGTCCCAACGAAGCAGCGTCGTAAATATGTCGTGGTTATTAGTAACTGTCACTTTAATTATTTCTTTTATTTACGCGATTATTATCCATATCAAATCCACTAATTTACGGCATCTATGATCACGGGCAGACTGCCCGTGATCTTGGATGCTGGAAAGAATCCGAAACGTCGGGAAATATATTTAAGTAACGCGAAAAATCCGTAAATTAGTGGATTGGAACTGTCACTTTGTTATTGATAACTCGCTGACAATCCATCAAAATGAACGCTAGATGAATTATACCACTTCGTTGCTCTAGGTCATGTTTACATCAAATCTCAGTCTACATTAGTTATAATATAGAAATTATAGTTTCTTTGTCAGACGGAATTCGTGATGAATTAATCCGGTGAAGAACTAAAGTCACCGACATAGTGCATAGGTTTAACTCGTTGAGGTGGCGGTTGGTCATATAATCATCAACGGATGCCCCATGGGCTAATACGGTTTGTGAGTGGTGGCCGCGTTGGGAACACGGAGCTTTTTACCCCGACAAGGTGATATACCGATCTCCGTGCAGTAGCCGGTTCAAGTTGGCAGAACGTAGCAAAGCATCGGCCGTCTTAGCGTTCATTGAAAAAGGCCTACGTCCAGCTCTGGACGGATAAAGGCTGCCAATGATGATGATGATGATGAAAAGTAAACAGACAAACGGATTTCTTTGCAGGAATGTATAAATTAGTAGCAAGACGTACAATGTATTACGATAATCAAACTCAATCCATTATATAACAACGTAGTGAGTTGCTTGTTTTAAACGTATGAATTATAAATATTTACATTAATGTTTATTGGCTTGTTATATGATAGTTACTAGATACGCATCTATTTTTAATTTATTGGCTCGTTTGTATATTGTTCTATAACCAAGTGGTCAAAAAGGACAGAGAAGAAACAGATTAATTGCTTAATATTTTTGTTTTAAAACTACACTGCTAATGTTATTATTAGGATAATAAAAGCATAATAATATATGTCGAGGGAGCAAGTGAATCTGTCATCATGTAAATTCCCGATTGTTTGTAGCTTAAATAAATAAAATAAAACCACAACACGACTAAAGTTCTTCATAAAGGATGGATCCTATTAACCAGGATACACAAGCCAATTTACCGCCATAATGCCACTCTCGGAAAACCATCTAAAATCATATCATTCTATCAGTGTTGCACACTGGGTCGCGACCTATAGACCTAATAATACTTTTTTGTGATAAATGTTGCCGTTATTATTGTACAGTTACATACAAAACTATAACTCTTCACATATTTTTTATTGATGAAGATTGCGTGCTAAATTGTTTGTAAAATGAGGAAAGTGCGGCCACCACGCTATTAAGTTTTATGCCATTAAATGTGAAAGTTTTTAGGGTATATTAATAGATAGATTAGAATAGATTTTTTTTCACCAATTATAGATTGCCGTTATCTATGATTCCTTTGGAATAACACATAATTCTAATAATTAGAATTAGTAATAAAATATAAATGTTGTAGGCACTTTTATTTGGGTGGGCATATTTGTTTCAATAAAAAAAATATTTTAATATCTGTTCGTAGATACATCAGTGAGAACTTGACTAGAAATATCAGTACTTAATAAGTTCATTCGCCATCTATATATAACATAATTGACTTATTTAAATTGAGACGCAGACCGATTTTGGTAATTTTGGTCTTGAATCAGTTGTGGAAGTCGAGGGAAGGTTAAAAAGAAAGAAAGAAAGAAGGTGAATCAATAAAAAAAAATATCGGAATTAGAAAAAAAAGTAGGTTTTCTACGTACATTTTTTTTTTCAAAAGGTGAAACATAAATTTAATTTCACTTACTTCAGTCAGTGTATTTAACTACAGTTGTTAACTATCTGTCAGCTTCTTTTATATGTACAGTGATAAATCAAAAAGAAAAAAGTATAGATCTTTTATTTATCGATTGAGGTAGTACAAAGTCTGCCAGTAGTAATATATAAAATAAAGCACGGAAAATATTTTAAACATCGTAAGCAGGAATTTGAAACTAGCGTTAAAAAATTTAATCTTATTATTTCCCTAAAATAGTACAGTATTGTCTTATTACCAGAAGTATTATATTTTCCAGCTATTATTTTTGTTAAGCTCTTTATGAAGAGATTAAGTTTGTTATAGAAATGGCCAATTGAATTTGCATTAATAATTTTCTAAGAATAAAGAAATTCTCACGATGTTTTTACAAAACGCTAATTACGTGGCAAATAGGACGGGTTTTAATTATCAATGTAATTATTACCATCGAAAGAGCTAATAAAAAATATTTAATAATTATTCATCCGGATGTATCCTGATGGATTTTTGTCCATTAGACTGTCGAAAGTCGTAGATTCGAATCCAAAGGGGTAAAGATTTTGTACTGTAGATTCCGATTAGTTTTTTAATATGTTTATTTACATTTTTTTGTAGAAAAATGGTTGTTCGTCTGAGCAAAATTGGCTCACCCAATAGCTTGCAGTGTAAGATATTAAATTTGTTAATATATTAATAAAAATATATGGAAGTCGTTAAATATTTAAAATACCTACAAACTTATACGCAAATATTATGTTCCATGTAAGGTCGTATTAAGGTGACACTTCTTGATTCGTGAATTATTAATAAGATTTTCAATTATTTCATTTATTAAAGTCTTATTTTACTTCTTTATTTATTTTATTTATTGCTTCAATATTTTATTGCTTCAATAATATTATATTGTAAAACGTTTTAAGAGTTTCTAATTTTTATAGTTTTATGATTATGATATATATATATAACAAAAACAGAAGATTTATGTTATATTGTTCAATCAATTCATTACAAATCATTCTAATTCATTGTAAAATCCTTAAAAATTGTTATTTTGGAAATATATCATTTACTTTTTTAGTTAAAGAAAAATTAATAATGATTTAATATACACTCACACGTAAACTTTTTCATTAAAAAAATTGTCAACAATTACATAACAAAATTAAATTATCAGTAATTGTAAAGACAGGCTACTTCTTAATCCATAAAAAAATAATAATATTTTTGCAAATATAAACAAAATAAACAAACCAGCTCAATCCAAATCAGCAACAACAAATTCACGATTAATTACAAAACAAAACAAAATGGCAAATAATGCACTACGCACCCCGAGGGAGGCGACAAAAGTATCATTCACAACGAACTCTGTCTCGTAGACGGTACGCGTCAGCACCGACCGAAGCAACTTTTACACTTAAAACTGTATTGGAACGATATCTAAACAACGGAACACGTGCTCGCAAAACCGGCGCGCGTATTCTCTCAAAGCATTGAACAAGAACAACTGACGCGAAGCGATATCAGTATTAAATATTGCCCAGTGGAAGATAACAGAACTGTGGCGTCAGAGAAACAGGTCGATGCGTCGCTTGTAAGTAAACGCTCGAACGGAATACATCACCCAAAAGCTCACTTTAAACGTATCTAACTAGCTGATGAGAGAGTTCGGGCGCGTGTTAAAAAGAAAATCCGTATGAAATATTAGTCTAAGTTGTTCCCAGTTACATCAGTAATCTTCCTGTAAAAGACCCGTCAAAATCGGACCAGCCATTTCAGAAATTTGACAGATAAAACAGGCAAAATTTAAAAAAAACTGTGCTGTTATACGTATCCGTTATATATCACAACTTAATCGTTTTAAAAACAGTTATTTTGATTAAAAGGACTTTTTCTTTTGACGCGTCGGGAATTTAAATATGTAAAATAAACGCGATAAAATCCGTAAAAAAGTCCTTTTATTCAGTAATGAGTAGTATTCGCGTAAATAAAAGAAATAATTAAGTTATTTTGATGTTACAAACAGCCCGTTTTATTTATTTGTATAGATATTAACTGTAGTATTTGCGTAAAACATAACTAGCGCCTCTCCCGGATTTAACAATGTCGGGTATAATTTTTAAAGTAATTGTAAAGTAACTAAACTTGATAAAATTTTTAGATCAGTAATGTTTATTACGTTAAATAATTGAATAAAAAATATATATCGATTGACGATTTTTTAGTCTCGAAAGCAATTCGGAACATTATTTAGTTCTTGAACACTTTTTATACTTGATATTTTGCAAAGCGAATTCTTTTGAAGAAGATTAAATTAAACCTCTTACCGGTTTTTAGTTTTAAAGGTCTTATTTTTTACAGTAAAAACATCTGTATTCATTAAATTCCTTTACAATATCTCTGTCTTTTCATATCCTTAAAGCTCAGCATTAAGCTCAAGATACTGCAAAGGGTGTGTTTATGATTACAGTCAATAATGTTTTCAAAAATAATTGCTTTTAATCAATGTACATCATTACTATTTAGTGTTTATTAATAATAAGTGAGTTAAACTAGTGTCGGTTGTTTTTTGTTTTTAAAAACTGATGAGACGCGAAGGTCAGTTAAAAGCCTAGCCGTCTGGAATATGTATTGTAATGACATTCCATTACTACATCTACACGGAACCTCAAAAAGTACAATAAAACATGGATTGCTGGTAATTATCTAACTACGCTATTTAGAACTTTCAACCTTCTTTTTAATAATAATAAAGTTAAATGCATCATAAGGTATTTTTTTATTACAATCGGAAACAGATGAGCAATCGGGCCACCTGATGGAAAATAGTCACCGAAGCCCATGGACACCGATAGTACCAAGGTATCACTAACGGTCTGCCTTCCGTGAGACGTAGGACGTTGCGTCTCGTTAACCCTGTAAACGCGCTGAACGCGGTGCACTTCAAATCAGAACACGATAGTGTTACATTAAAGCTTCGGGGCATAAATAGACACCACGGTCGTACGGCCGTAGGTCCTGTAAAAAGAAGACAACACCTGACAAGTGTGATGCAGTACAAAATAGTTGTAATATAAAAGAAAAAATCGATTCCTCTATCCCTTTACATTGTTGCCGATGCAACAGTACAGTGACATTTAGGGGATTTCAACTTTATGCCGCGTTTGGGCACCAGATAATAGAACCGCTCAATAGTGGAATTTAATTTTAGGGGGGAATACCTGTGAAAAGCGTTTTAATACTTTGCCGCCCTAAAGACTTGATGGCCTGGGCAGTTACCCTGCTTTGAACTTGCACTGCACTGCCCCTTGTGTAAATCCACCGCTAGTTACACGTCCCCGCTTCGTTGCATTATGTGTTACTTTATTAATATGTATTCCGAGTTTTATTTAGCTGAATATATTAATAATGTTTATATATAGCATATTTGTCATAAAATAACAAGGTACAACAATTATAAACATTATTTTTATTTCATATGAATGTTATCCTAAATCAAAATTTACTAACTGCCATCAACCGAGCAAAGAAATTTATAAATTATTAGATATACATACAGGGCATGCATAAATCTTGCTAGTACGGTTAATATTGAGCGAAATATTTTTCTAATTTAAAAGTTTAGCCTTGAAAAAAGTATTTTTGTATAGTTTTAAATATATTTAGGTTAAATTACTACAGGTCCGGCTTTATATTTATAACAAGTATATTATGTGACAGGTGATAAAGTTCACAAAAATAACGTAACATAACTGGTATTTTTATAATATGTCTTGAATAAGTAATAACGCGCTCAAACAACGAAGATATCGCCAAAACCAGCGTTACCAGTTAGTTATTAGAGACGTGTACAATATAATTTAACGCTTGCAACGTTATTTCCTACTTAGCATATATATTACTAATAATATATCTAGTTTGGAGCTGCACAATTTGTCATTGAATATGAAAAAATCTTCCGTGATATTGCTTGATTTTAAAAATATTAATAATCGCATAAGATTTGTTAAAAAATATAAGTTCTTTTTATTCATTATCTGCCTGTGATAGTCCACTGCTGGACATAGGCCTCCCCTAATACACCTCCATTCATTAGGGGATTTTGAACCGTATCCCACCACGCTGGTCTAATGCGGGTTGGTGGGTGGACCGACTTTTTACACGCCCATCCGACGCATGGATCATCTTACTTTTCAGACAATTGGGTGATCGGCCCAAATTGCCTAACCAACTAGGAAACAACAATGAAAATTTGTTGAGTCCCGCAGGATTCGAACCCACGACCTCCAGTTTCTAAGGCACACGCCTATACCACTAAGCTACGGAGGCAGTTCAAAAGTAAATAAGAGATAGACTTTGAATTAATAAAGTCTATTGATACCTGAACTCTTAAAGGAAACGTTAAACCTTACGGTTTAAATATGAAAAATAGATATATCTATTTCAATTTGATTTGATTTAAAACTTTATTTATGCACTATTAATTGCGTAAGACAGTGTGCATGAAGCTTGAACGCTTAACAAGGTTAAAAATATATAATTTTTATTGATTGTGAAATAATCCACCACCGATTCTTTACACGCCCATACGACGCATGGATCATCTTACTTTTCAGACAATTGGGTGATCGGCCCAAATTGCCCTAACCAACTAAGAAACAACAATGAAAATTTGTTGAGTCCCCGCAGGATTCGAACCCACGACCTCCAGTTTCTAAGGCACACGCCTATACCACTAAGCTACGGAGGCAGTTCAAAAGTAAATAAGAGATAGACTTTGAATTAATAAAGTCTATTGATACCTGAACTCTTAAAGGAAACGTTAAACCTTACGGTTTAAATATGAAAAATAGATATATCTATTTCAATTTGATTTGATTTAAAACTTTATTTAGGCACTATTAATTGCGTAAGACAGTGTGCATGAAGCTTGAACGCTTAACAAGGTTAAAAATATATAAGCATCAGATTTGGCATAAAGATTGGTTTTGGATATTTTGTTGGTCAACGTTTTGTATTAAAGCTAACAGCGACCAAAATGGCGGACCAACCACATATTCACCAACAACGCAACATTTATGCAATAAGAAAACCTCAAGTTGGTTTTAACTGTTAATTTTAATTATCTAAAGTGTTGTTCTAGAAGATTTAACGTTACCTATAATAAAGTCGGCTTTGTCGAATTTGACTTCAGCGGCCGATGAAGCTAGAGATCAGCCAACTACGCAGAAGACGTAGTGAACTAGTACACAACAAGATATAGTTCTTCAGTCTTATAGTTTGATGAGACGGATAGCCGACACGACCGAAGAGAGATCAGACCTGAGACTGACTTTTTAAATGCCGATCCGACGCACAGATCATCTGACTTCATCGGCCAACCAAATAGGAAATAACAAACAGCTGTTGTGCCCCACAGGATTTAAACCCACGACCTCCGGTTTATAAAGAGCAAACCTACAGAGGCGGTAATGTATTGTAACATTAAAGATAACAAAAAACAACGACCTCTTTTTAAATCAACCTAATCTTTTAGATATATAAGCATTAGCACAACATTTCTTTTATAGAAATAATTTGCATTCAAATTGAATAAGAACATCAATCAGACACGATCGCCTATATATCATTGACATTTAATTTATATTTTATAAGTATTACTGTTACTTTTCGTTCTATCACCTTTCTCTCGGATTGTGATTCTTTCTTTTTTAATCTTTTACTACAGTAAAGTATATAATCTGTGGCATATTAAAAATATTTTTTTCCGTTACGGCATTCATTAAAATAACAAGTTCTATGTTGAGCTGATCGTGTTTTGACATATTTTTTGTGAAACCAATATTTAACCTGCAGTAGTTTTATCTAAATAGCTATATCTGCGATCACACTACATAGCGAACCCTGTGATAAAACGCCAATCGTTTTGTTAAACAAAAAATATTAACATATGAATACAAAGACACTATTTTAATTTATTGAACGAAATCACGACATTCTAATGATCATTAGGAAAACAGATTGGTCATAATTTTAGGATTTATACTTTTTTAATGGTTAATTAGACAAGACGTTACCTTCCCTCTCCATTAGGGAAGCGACAAAAATCCAAATATCCACTCACCATGCTGATAAATGAGATATTACCACGTTTACCAGTAATTAAGAAGGCAACGGTGCCTTTCAAACCAGAAGGCCGTAGTATTTAAACGCTATCAATTTGTGGCAGAAATAGGCACTCAAATCGGTAGATATTACTTTAACACTACTGATTTGAAGATTAAAATGAGTGCAGCGTTAAACAAGTCCGCTTATACCCGCAATAACGACAGGTTACGTATCGTACGTATCGTTTGTCCAGTAATTATATTCAGAGTCGAAGTCAAATATCTTTATTCAATAGAAGTATTATACTTTTTATTGATTGTTAAATAAAGTACCACCGATTCGGAATTGGAAGCCTTTAACTTGAGATGAACCGCAAAACTTAACCGGACGTTTTTTAAATATTTTTTTAAATTTAACAGTTACAAAATAATTTTCACAGTTTAAAATAGCCTAGAGCGAACAGTTTATTATCAGGTCGTGTCATAATTCAGGTAGTCATCATTACAGCAATAATATCTTTTACAGACAAACATTACTTTACAACTTTTTTGTAATTTACAAAAGCTATTATGTGTTAGATAATAACAGAATTTGTCTGGAATTTTGTTAATCAATTTCCAAAAGCATATACATTGCCCCATGAAATTTTTTTAAGATTTTACGTTGTCCTGTTTTTGGTAGAACGTAATTATGCATATTCCTAGTATTTATATTATGCGTATCACAATATTTAACAAATTAATAATTATGTTTATAGACTTACATCTTATTTACAAGGCAATCTACATGTACTTACTTAATTTAAACTTCACTGAGCCAAACTCCAAAAAAATTCCAAGATTGAACGACATCCATTTTGTTAATAACGCGCGGTCCACTGATTGACAACGACTGGACGCCGCGTTGAGGCGGCGCGGAGTAAGCGCTGAGTGGCTGTAATGAGTATTGACACGAACGAAACTCTAGTCATCGACATATCAATCACTCAGTGACAGTCGCCTATACACAAGCCGCCGCTGTATCTCTTCTATTATCAATTCATAGTCTGTTTTAAACTATAATAATTTCTAATATCCTTTATTAGTTAATAATGTGCCCTAAGAACAAACAAGAATAATAAATAGTTCGCATCAAAATACCGAATAGAATTGTTTTTTACTAAATATGTACGAATTTTTGAAGCTTGCTACAAAAAAGTTTCCGAGCAGAGACAAATAGCAGCACGTATATCTAAATTTATAGTCCAAGTTCTAATTGGTTTCTATAATATAAAACGTGTATCCTATAATGTTTGTCAAATTCCAGCAAGTTAATTGGCTCATGTTATTATGTTAGTATAAAAAATATTTAACGTGAGTCTCGCCTCCTATATTAACGATATATGTCAGCAATAAATAAAAAATTATATAACATATAATCAGTTGTAATTCTGCCAAATAACTCTTCCTTTTCCTCTTTACAGCGGCAACTAACGACCAAAAAGTAAGCCAATCTGTCAAGATGGTCTAACAGTGTGATTCAATAATTTTCACGGAACCCTATACAATGTAGTTTTCTTAAATGAGGTTTCTCTCACTGCAGCAACTGTAAATATTTCTTATTAACAGAGTTAAGTAACTTATTCTAAGTCTTAACTGTCTCCGTAGCTTAGTGGAAAGGGCGTATGCTTAAGAAACCGGAGGTCGTGGGTTAGAATCCTGCGGGGACTCAACATAGTTTCATTATTGTTACCTAGTTGGTAAGGACAATTTGGGCCGATCACCCAACTATATAACAGTAAGATGATCCATGCGTCGGATGGTTTATATTAAAAATCGGTCCACCTACCAACCCGCATTGGACCAGCATGGTTGGATACTGTCTAAAATCCTCCCAAAAGAGAAGACGTGCATTAAGGGAGGCCTACGGAGCACATGAGTTCGAATCCTGAGGGGAAATCATTGTATTTTTTTTCTTATTTATGACAATACGGACCGATCACCCAATAACATGAAAGTTAAGATCCATGCCTCCGATACGCCTGTAAAGATAGTGGCTGACCACCGGTCAAGGTCATCGTTGGTATTCCTCAATGCCTTAAAATGAACAAACAACATACGAGTGAATATACTCTTTGGGTTGTGGAAGTCAGACACCAGTAGCTCTGTTTAAAAATGTTTTTCAAACAAATCTGAAGCGATAAGAAGCTGGCCACGTATACGGGAACTAACTGGGAGAAGGAACTTTTGTTCGAATCCTCCCTTCATCCTCACTAAAAGGCAATCTCAAAATTTATAAAACATCTCAATAAACTTTTAATAAAATTGGTTTGTTTACAGTATTTTTTTATTTAGCAATGCCTTAAATAAAATTAAAGCAGAGTTATTATTTAATAACGATTAGACCGCGCTTAATTTTTTGCCTAACTTTAATTCGATGAACATGGTAACTGTCATAAAAAACTTAACCGCGTGTTAAAGTTTAAAACTACCTTATAATTACATAATGCTATAAGCCTTAACATAAGCGGTTAGTGGTCGTAAATAATTGGTCAAACACGTTTCTTGTATACGAGATTTGATTCTTGTATTTCGGCGGCAAAACAAAAAAACACTCTCAAAGCGGCAAGCCGATTTGTGTCGTCTTATCCTGCAATTCTTATTGTCAAGTCCTGTCACTTACCATAAGGTAAAATCCTGGTAAACTCATCGTATTGATCTAAAAAAAGGTAATGTACAAATAAAAAGCAGGGGTTCTTGCTACTACGCACAGACAGCCTATCCAAGATAATAAGCTTCCAATTTGTAGGGAAACTACTAGGATAGTTCGACCTCACCCTTTGGCGTTCCTCAAACGTGCAAACTATACTGTTTTACTATTAAATTGCACTATGATGACGCCCTGAAGCGATTATGACGCGGCAAGATGTACTGACGACATTAGCAAAGCGGCTAGCGTGGGCTGAATGAGAATAGCCGAAGATCGGAAGCGGTGGCGTGCATTAGGCGAGGCCTATGTCCAGCAGTGGACTATTACAGGCTGATAATGATGATAATAATGATAATGATGATGACCCGCTTGGTGTTGATGTTAGTAGTTATTTTATGTATCGACGTTTTATGACGACGCGACCGGAGAGAGAATAGTCGCAGGAAAGAAAAAATCTCTGAATATGAAAAGAGGAAATGTTAACGAAGAATCCGAAACCATTTCGAAGAAATCATTGGAGTAGTTTCAAGAGGATTCTGAAAAATGTTGTATCGCTTTGTAACAGTGGACGAAACATAGGTTCACCATTTTGATCATCACAAGACAAAACAGCAATCTTTGCAATGGAAACGGCCATCATCGCCGACTCCAAGGAAATTTTGTGTAGTATCATTGGGTGGCAAGGTTATGCCTTTATATTTTGAGACTCTGAAGTGATATTTTTTATTGATTGCGTAGAGCGTGGAACTGCTATACAGTATAATATTATCCAGCTTTAATTCCCAAGTTGACGTGCTGTTTTATCACGACTACGCACCGACCGGTGATTGAGATGGCTGCCATTCAGCTAGCTGTCTTCAAATTTATTTGTGGCGACCACTCACTGTTATATTATTAATATATTACATTAAATAAATGATTACCACCAACTTAATATATCTACGTGTTTTCATTATATTTCCTACTAAAGAGTAATAATAAAATGCAACAAATTTCGCTATTTAGAGATTTTTTATACATAATCGGAAAATGAAAAAAATAAGTAAATAAATATAGAAAAAGAAAATAGTCAATCCACAAATTTTTATGGATTTAGATAGTGTTATAGATGGGGACCCTGACAATTAGAAAACAAATGGTGTAAACCTTTAAAAAAATCCCTCAAAATATCATCATTTATTACGGATTGTTCGCGTTTCTTGTATATATTTTTCCTAGATTTCCGCCAGCTGCATTCAGGTGCAATAAGCAGATATCAGTTGAAGTCTATGAAAATGATAATAAATTTATCAGCTTTTCTCTACCATATTATGCATGAATTATACACATGAACATTCCTCTGCAATAACACTATCTATTAATAAAACCGAATCGAAATTCGTTGCATAATTTTTAAGATTTTAGCATACAGAGTGATATAGGGACAGAGAAAGCGACTTTTTTTTATACTATGTAGTGATGTCCAATATTTCGGAGCCTTTCCAGCGTTTATGGTCACCATCATCATTAATTTCATTAAGGAATAAAGAAAAATTAAACATGACAAGTAAATAGTGATTAATAAATGTATAGTAATATACTAAGAGGATAATACGAAAAAATAAATAAATTACTAATTAAAAAGTAAAGTTACAAATTCTGGTGATGATCTTAAGCAAACATCGATTTTAGATTAAGTTAAAATTGTGTGATCGGTCCAAATCGCCCTAATCAACTAGGAAACAACAATGAAAATTTGTTGATTCCCGCAGGATTCGAACCCACGACCTCCGGTTTCTAAAGCACACGCCCTTACCACTAGATTATGGAGGCAGTTATACGTAATACGCCGTTTTGTAATAAAAGCTACAACGTTCACGTTCATTTCGAGTCTAGGTTTCCTACAGTGTTAAACTGCTTTCGATGACTATAATTGGATTAGATATCCGAAATATTTGATATCACTGACCTCGTTCATTGACAATAAAGATTTTCCACGCCTTTTTGGCTGTACAGATCTTAATACAATTCAGACAGTTGAATTGCCAATATTACTTATACCTACAAAATAACATTAACAGAAAATTATGAAATAACGCTGAGTTTTTTAGCGTACTAAATTTCAAATAGCGACTAACGTATTGTAAAGCAAGAGCTAGCTGATCTGAAGATCGAACTTACGAGAAAACAAGCCTGAATTTGCATAAATAAAAATCAATTGGCCAAAAACGGAGCACTCTGATAGGCTAAACATCGCCTGGGGATAAAAATGACCGCGGTCCACCAATAAGAACGCGTTGATTTCTGGCGCCGCTTGTGTTTGTCATCAGATTTGTTTAAGCTTATTCCAAGTCCGAGTCGGACTGCCTCCGTAGCCTAGTGGTAAGGGGGTGTGCTTTAAAAATCGGAGGTCGTGGGCTCGAATTCTGCGGGCACTCAACAAATTTTCATTGTTCTTTGCTACCGACTAGCAGTGCAATATGGGCCGATCTCGCAACTGTATGTAAATTAAGACGATCTATGTGTCGGAAGGGCTCGTAAAAAGTCGGTCCACTCAACAACCCGCATTAGACCAGCGTGGTGGGATACGGTCCAAAAAACCCTAATGGAGGAGATGTGCATAAGAGGTCTTATGTCCAGCATTGGACTAACAGAGGCTGATGATGATACTCCGATTCTAAACTGGCCTAACTATTGACACAATAACCCTTTTCGTAGAGCTTTTAAAGTACCTTAAACGTCTGATTACATAAGAGTACATGGTACACAAAGTCACAAGATAATAGCGAGTCAAGCATATATACCCATATCAAATTCAGTTTTTAACAGATTTATTAAAATTTATGTCCCACGTTTCGGACCATATCCAGTATCCATGACTACGGGCAGACGATAATGGGATATATGTATCCCCAGTTTGTAAATTTGATAGATCACTGTAGAATTAACACTAGAGTAAATTATAAATTAGTATTTCTACAAGAATAGCAAAAGACTTTTATAGTCAATATTTGAACAGATCTACAGCATTCCCAGTATTTTCGTTCTCTATAATTATTTTTAAAAAATATCTCAAACCTATAATTCTAGTTTCGCTATAAAACTATTCGACCTCATCGAACATATTATACATATTACCACGCTATTAATCATACAAGTCTTCCTATATGCGAATAAATTTATAACATAATATGTAAATCAGTGGCTTATACATGGCGCGAGGTTAAAAGCCGGTTTATAGAATCGTTCACGATCGAAATATAATTTTATCAGAACTAAATGGTTCAAATGTTTAATGACATTGTCGCCAAGAATGGAAGACAAGGATTTCGTATGATTATAAGTTATTAACGTTTAATATAATGAATTATTTCGCGGACATTAAAATTATCTACTGTTTAAACTATTCATCTGTACTCAATCTTTTATATGAATATACCTTTTAACCGAATTATTGCGTCGCATCCCCTTTTTTATTGTTTTTATGAATAAGACGAGCAGACAGTTTACTAGAGAGTAATTCAAACGCTCTGTCAGTGTATTACACTGGTTAAAGTGCTCAAACCGGAACACTGCATTGATTATACATTTACTGCTTTGCGGCAAAAATAGACATTTGTATTTAATATCAAAATTTTAAAATATAGGACAGTTGATCTTTAGCATCTTTAGATGGGATTGCCAAAATTATTAAAATTAAGTAGTAAAGCTTACGATACCATTCATCGCATTATTCAAATAATAAGAATAATAAGTGTGAAGTTTAAATTCTACAGGTTTATAAATTTGTATGCACTCCTCACCACACCTCGTGTTCCGGGGCACTGAAAATGTACAAAATGTATCAAACATTTTGTACTCTTTTCTGTAATAGATGTAATTTACAATATAGGTGCAAGTAAATCTTTTCTATAGATTTATCACGGGTTATCGGGTTCGAATAATGAGAGAAAAAACTTCGTATTTATTTAATCTTGGTTGGTCAGGGTTATAAGTAAGAGTGATGCGTCGATCACCCAATTGCTTTAAAGGTTAGATGATCCATGATCAAGAATATGATGACCATTACTCTTAGATGGTTATCATCAACACCCCTGTCAGCCTCCGTAGCCTAGCGGTATTGGCCCTTGCTTTATAAACCGGAGGTCGTGGGTTCGAATCCTGCGGGAAAAACCACTTTGTGTTATCGTTGTTTTCTGGTTGGTTAGAACAATTTGGGCCGATCACCCAAGTGTCTGAAAAGTAAGATGATCCTGCGTCGGATGGGATGTAAAAAATCGGTCCACCGACCAACCGGCATTAGACCAACGTTGTGGGTCCAACGGTCCAAAAACCCCCTAATGGAGAAGGCGTGTATTAGGGAGGCCTAAGTCCAGCAGTGGACTAACACAGGCTGATGATAATGATGATGATGATGATAGTAAGTTAGAGCTTAACTGATGCTAATACATTAATCGTTAACCCGTTGAGTTGCAGAGATGAGATGTCATTTGTTTTTTCAAAAAAATGCTATTACTAGGTGCCAGTGTGACAGCTTCGGAAATAAGCTAGTAGCAAAACAAGAATCAGCCCATTAACTGAAACATTTTCCTTTCATTGCGTAAAAGATATTAGTATTTACAATAATTATATTGATATGCTAATTAGCGTATTAAATACAAAAATAACTAAGACTATTAACGCACTCGATAAAGGCCATAACACATTTTCGATACGAGCGCAAAGTTTAATAAAACAAACATAACATGACCTACGGCCCGTGTTATTATTGACAATTATCCGATTAAAGTCGCACACCGAGTACACGTGAGTAGAGTGTCCATTCAACTTCTGTTTATAGATCCAGTCCTTCCTCTTAAATTATATATAAAAGTTTATTCTTTTCTGATGTGGCAACTTTACGTAAAAACTACTTAAAATAATTCATGGGTCGGGAGACCGTATGGAATAGTACCAATTGATTGCGGTTGCGTAAAAAACATTACTGTATTCCGGTTTGACAGGACTGTGGCAAGCGTAATTACAGATTAACGTTACATCGAGATAGACTCACGAAAACGAGATCCAGCTCAAAAAAACATCAACTACTAAAGCTACGTATTTCAGCGCATATATTAGAAGTGATAAATTTTAAAAAAATGAATAAAATAATTGGTTTTAAAGGTAGGTATAGGCCTTTTGTGGCAGTACCACCGCGGTGCCTTTGTCTTCCGCAAAGCAGTAGTGTGAAAAAATTACTTTGTTCAGGTTTGAAGGGTACTTAGCGAATTAACTGGGTTAATGAGACACGACAGCCCATGTCTCACGGTAGGCAGCGCATTGACGATACTCCTTGTATTGCTGAGGTTATTGGGCTTCAGTAACCATTTTCCATTTGGTGACACAACTGGTCGTCTGCCTTTCTTAACAAGAAAAAAAAATAAAAGAAAATACAAGGTCATAGCGACACCGCGTATGATTACTAGCACTTTTAGCTTTTACTTCATCGCCTAGTACAATCATCATCATCAACGGCCTGTGATAGTCCACTGCTGGACATAGGCCTCCCCTAATACACCCTTATCCATTAGTGGGTTTTTAGACCGTATCCCACCACGCTGGTCCAATGCGGGTTGGTGGGTGGACCGACCTTTTACATGCCCATCCGACGCAGGGATCGTCTTAATTTTCAGACAATTGGGTGATCGGCCCAAATTGCCCTAACCAACTAGGAAACAACAACGAAAAATTGTTGAGTCTCCGCAGGATTCGAACCCCCGACCTCCGGTTTCTACGGCACACACCCATACCACTAGGCTTTTTTTTCTTATAACATCTAATAGACAAACGAGCACCGTCTTGCTCGTTTGTCCACCTAATGTGTAGTGATTCACCGCCGCCCAGGGCGACTAGCGATGCCAGTGCGTTGCCTACCCTTCAGGTAAGAATATGCTCTTTTCTTGAATAACCCAATGTTGCAGATGTTGGGGAAGATCGCTGATGGCAACGAAGATTCAGATTAACTGTCCTGCAGAAATCTGTTTTAAAACGCATTGTAGTGGAACCCCAGCCATCCAGATGGTGCGGACGATAGTTCCGGCGAGACGATCGGTTGCGAAAATCAGCGGCTTCTATTAAGTTGAACAACTCCTCGGAACACTCCCTATTGTAAATTCTGTAAAGTATGCATAGGGAAGATAGATCCCTACGCAGTGCCAAAGGATCAAGCCGATCGGCAAATTCAGCATCGTCGACAATCCGAGATGCCCTAAGCTGGATTCGGTCAAATGGAGATAGCTGATAGCCCTGAGCCCCGGCCCGAAGGTTGCAACAATACTCCATGTGAGGCCGCACCTACGCCTTATACAGTTTAAGGCGGTGAGCCGGCTTGAAGTACTGTTTGGCCCTGTTGATAACTCCGAATTGTTTGGAGGTCATTTTAGCCTTGCTCTCCAAATGACTGCCAAATTGGACAACACTCGAAATGACGACGCCTAGAATGCCAATGTTTGGCTTGGCACAAAGGTGAGTGTTTCCGAATAGTGGCGATGCAACAAAGGAGGCTTTTTTTGCGGTGAACGCGCAAACTTGAGTCTTTGAAGGGTTAAACTGGACTAGATTTAGTCCCCCTTCCCAATCGGAAATCTTCACAAGGGATGATTCGATGTCAGACACAAGTTTGTTCCGAAACTCATCGACGTGATCCCGAGAAATATTGCTGCGGCCGAAATACAATGCATCCACGGTACTGCCATCCGCATAGCGAGGAATGCCACTGGTATGTAACAAATCATTGATATGCAGAATGAACAATGTCTACGACGACTTTAACTCTCCGTTCCGCAAGGAAACTGCCTATCCACCTACAAAGTCTCTCAGGAAGCCCATAGGAAGGAAGCATCTATAGTAAGGCTTTATGCCAAACTCGATCGAAGGCTTTCGCTATGTCCAAAGTAAAGCCTAGTGCCTCACCCCTACTCTTAATCGCCTGCGCCCACCGGTGAGTTAGTATAGCCAGGAGATTACCAGCTGATCGGCCTTTGCGGAAGCGTATATTGGTGGTCGCTGATCAACTCGTGCTCTTCCAGGTATTCCATGAGCTGGCGGTTAATTATGGATTCCATAATTTTGGAGAGTAAAGAGGTGATAGCGATAGGCCTGTAGTTGGACGGATCTGAGCGGTCACCTTTTTTGGGCATCGGGTGTACTAGAGCCGTCTTCCATGAATGTGGACAACGCCGAGGACATAAAAGTGTCTGAACAAGCGCGTGAAAACCGGTGCCAGCTATGGATCACACACCTTTAGAACAATAGGAGATACTCCATCGGGCCCACTGGACTTATTGACATCCAGGTAGAATAGTGCTTTCCGCACAGCACATTGTGATAAGCGGACCTCCGCCATTGTGGACTCAGCCTAGCCCAATGTTTAGTTGTAAATCATAATTATGATATCGCTGGTATCAATACGAGAGTACCACGTTTTATTGATGTTTCTTCGACAATTCAATGAACACGTAACTGAAAAACCAATCGAAATAAAATCAGCCGTTCAGTAACAATCTATTTGGAATGATAGCTTGTAAAGAGTTCGTCAAAGTTTTCGTCAAAAGCCTTCCCAGTGCTGATGGTTGAAAAGACTCTGGCAAATAAAGTGTCCATCAACTGCAAATAATCCCTTTGAGTACTTTAAGTCTAAGGCCAGTCGTTTTGCATGAACGATTTTCTGGCGATATCTAATTGGAGTAAAAATAAAAGTTTATTGCGCGTAGCGTTAGAGAAAAAATGGTTTGTAACGTTATAATTGATTGGAGGTCGAAGTGTAGCAAAAAATATTGTGGCCTCATTCTATTGGAAGGAACGGACATTATAAGGCTATTGTTTCAGATCAAAATTCAGTTAATTAAGAGTGGTATACAATCAAATATTTGCTACTTGTCTTACAAAAAATCGAAAAATACGACCTGACAGTAGGATCTTCCTTCTCCACGACAATGCCACCCCGCACACCCCCGGGATAACAATCGGCTATTTGGCATCGCCAGAATAGCCATGCACCATATAGCCCCGACCTCTCGCCTTGCGACCTTTATTTGTTTACGGATATAAAAGAAAAAGTTGGTAAATTATGGGCGCCAAGAAAGCAGCGTTCCAGAATGACCTCGAAGAGATTTGAAAGGACGGATGGGCAAAGCGCTTTTCTCAACGGCTCTATTGAATGCAGCGAAATATTGACACAAATGGAAAATATTTTGGAAAATATATCATAAAAATAATACATTGCTAGTTTGCTCAGTTTTTGATCTAACTAGCTATTTAACGCGGGTTGAAACGCGGATACTAGCTAGTTTTATGAATAAAAATTTTTTTTTTCTTGTATCAATCTTTGCCCATTTTTCCAGAAATGCGGCACATTCTAATTTAAGATATTAAGCATGAAAATATCCAATATACTAATTTATAATCATGCTTTGTCTACTGCCTCAGCTTATCAATGTATGAAAGAGTACAGCGACAAAAAGTCACGTATTTAACCGGCATTTCGTAACACACTATCGCATATGTCCAGTATCTGCGACACAAAACGGGTCCAACAGTATATGACCTCAATCCGGCGCCGTTTGTCGTCCCGTGCGCCCCAATTTCCCCCTAACACGTTGTGACCCTACACGTGACTCTCTGACACGTTGTTGTACAACGAGCGAGACAAATAACCCCAATGCGTTATCCATTCAAAGGAACCATTCATTACAAACATCGTGGCTACTATAGTAAAAACAAATCGCACTTGGAATAGATGTTAAAAAATGAAGCTGCAGTTGGTGGGGCTTCATTTCTTTGCAATGAATTGTCATCGAATGCCACTGAGTGAGCCTACCTACTAGAGTTAATGTAGCTAAGTAGTGACATCGAGATGTCACCTACTAGTGTCAATGTCACTGAGTAAGTGACATCGAGATGTCACCTACTCAGTGTCAGTCAACTTACAGTCCGTACGACACCATTTTGTTGCTATGGGCTATAAGTTTACATATATTCGTAGTCTAATTTATTGTTGGCAATACACAGGAGCAGATCATGTTTGTTTGATCAGCAGAAAATCTCTTCATTTTCATTGCATGCAGTTTTGAGACAATAAGAATTCTCATTGAATGATAAACGATAAACCAAGCCAATAAATACAGAAACAATCTCCATAACGTCGTGATACACAGAATGTTACGTCTCTATAACTTTTAACTAGATACAGCTCTTCTATTAGCAATATAGTAGTATTTATAGACAACAATTTTACGGCTAAAATATGCACAGTCGTGGCACAACCCATTTTGTGTTCTAAACTATAGAACTTTTTTTTTTCCGGCCATTTCCCCAAATTATCATAGGGTCGTAAGATTTTTTCCTTTCTTTTGATATAGAAAGCCCAATACTACTACTAGGCTACGATAGCAGTTATAACATAAGCATCTAATATCCCCTCTCACCTAGCCCGTGTCTAATCTTGACACGGGCTAGGTAAAGACACCAAAGAGAGTGCTGATCGATTCTCGATTTAGTATTGATAATTTTATATCAGATTTTGGGTTCTATTTTCAATATGAATTTTTTAACAATATTTTTGTTCTATTCAGCTACAGCAGTGCATATAATTTCGACATAATTCTATAAGGATTTGTAGCGATTTACATTATGTGGTGGTAGGTGCCTTTTTTACACGGGTTCGCCTGATTTGGTACCACCGCGGTGCCTATTTCTGCCGCAAAGCAGTAGTGTGAAAAGACTGCTGTGTTCCGGTTTGAAAGGGCACCGTAGCGAGTGTATTTACTGTGTAAAAGAGACTTAACACCCTATGTCTCACAACAAGGCAGCGCGTTGGTGATACCACTAGTATCGCCAATATCTATAGGCGTTGGTGACCACTTCCCTTCAGGTGGCCCGACCGCTTGTCTTGGGGGCGAAATATGCACCGCGGTGGTACCAACCCAGACGGACCCCTGATAAAGGGGAAGGCAGGAGGTACTACACTGCTTGTATTCATTCATTTATATTCCATCCTACATCCCAAGTTCTTATCCAGCTGAGCAACAGTGCAGTAAGATTCATTTCTATCAATATTAAGACTCTTTCACGTAATCTAATTATTTCGTAATATATTATACAACTACATTAGTATATCTTTTATACACGGTTTGATAGGTTACTTGGTCCAGAATTTCTTTAAATGCAGCTGGACTCAAAGCTGATAACAAATTCCTACCTAGTGACATTCAGCGCCCTCTGACATCGACCTTTGGCTATTAATTATGGTCTAATTAATACTACATAAATGTTATTTGATTGATTGATTGATATCATCATAATTTGCTTAAAACGTGATTCTATGCTAATTGGTTCAAGATACGGAGGCCCTCTCGAAAACTGTGTCACAGCACCGCTCACATAACGCTCTCCATAAGCAACAATAAGAGAAAGTGAGAGGCGCTCTTCTCTCTTACTCGTAGTTGGCCTGCTTAAGTGAAAGAGAGGCAGAGGAAAAGGGAAAGAGGGTTGATCCTTCTTCCTACAATACGAATGAATATTCACATTACAATCATTCTTCATATATATATAAATAATATGTAAATTTTTAGATTAAGATTATGTGATAACGGGTGCTTTTAGAATATCTATATGTGTTTTTGTGTTTTCCTAAGCGTATAAACAAGGTCGAAAGTTACTGGAACACACGATAAACTACAAAATCCAAGCTGGAAATTTCTTTTTGGTCCAAAAAAAGTATAACAGCATTGATAAACACACTAAACATGAAAGTGTACTAATAAATGACCAACTTATAGAAATAACGAGCATTTTTTAAATGAAATAAATCTGTATAGGCCTATTTAGTGCAGTCGTTTAATATTAAATAATTTTGCCTCAACTTCATGTTACTAATTACTTAATGTACTAATTATGAGTTTGATTCAAAAAAAGTATATTATATATTGAATAAAATAAACGTAACAAAAAAGTATTACTTTTTTATCGATATCAATGAAGAGAATTTGTTATGCCCGTAGTTGAAATTTGCTAAAAAGAGCAAAAATCAGTCCGAAAAATTCCCGCCCTTTCTTTGGAGTAAAGTTTATACTGTATATCTTTTTAAGGTTTATTGTATATCTTCAAAACACTATTTTGATTTTTTATCACACACACACGTCTCTAGAAATATCAAACTATAAAGATAAATTTCGAATCGAACTTGATGAAAATTTTGAAACTTTAACGAACGAAAATAATATTTTTAGTCGGCTTTTTTCTGGAGAATAGCTCCACCTGCGGAAAAATCACAAGAATGCTTTTATGGTATTTAATTTTGCCTGTAATCTTTATTGTACAAAATTTTTCTTAGAGCATTTTTCGCGATATTGCAAAAAACTTATTATTCGGTCCACAAACCGAAATAAAAAAAAAATTAGGGGGTTAAATAAATTAAAAAAACAAATATAACAAATAAAACCCTACATTATAATTTAACGAATGCAATATATGTATATTATACTCGGTAAACGCAGTCTAGAACGCCTTGCGGCAAGATGTAGTGATGACATTTGACAAGTGGCCGATGTGGGCTGGATAAGAATACCCGAAGATAGGAAGCGGTGGCGTGCATTAGGGGAGACCTATGTCCAGCAGTGGACTGACACAGGCTGATGATGATGATGACAATGAATGTATATAATGATATAAATAATCATTTTGTTCATCATATCAAAGGCTCGTGGTGTAAAACTTTGCCCTAAGCAAATATCTATTCAAATTTTATAATACATGTGTAAATTTTTTACACATTTCTTATCCTTCCCTAGGCCTAATAATAGGTTTTCGCATGTGTACATTCGTGTATAGGCGTATAATCCAAAAAATATTTTATTTATTGGAATATACAATGGAAATATGTTACTGCCAAATCTGTTTTATAATTGAAACACGTTAATATTCATACCTGCTAAATTGTTACAGCTTTTCTACATAAACGTTTTTTTGCTGCCATACTCATGACAGGCGTTTATAATTTGAAGCAGCGATTTAGTATGAAACTCGTCGTTTAATATACAATAAGGGAGACATTATAACTTAACGTGCAGTTTATATTATTTTAACTACGTGTAAACTGTGACCATTACAGATTGTAGAACAAAATTTTGCATAAAGACGTAGAATATTTGGTTATACAATCTATTATTTTAGGAGATTACTTAGAACTATTCTTTTAGGAGATTAGTATTCTTTACTCTTTCTGTCGCAAGTGTTCTCTTTTGTTTCACATGGAAGCAAACGATAAGATACAATCAGAACAACGTCCAGTTTTCTCGTCACTTGGTTGAATAAAAAATAAATAATGGTTTAAAAGACTAAAAAGATATCGTTTTTCAGAAAATTCAACTAAAAATTGAAATAAATTTTAATATATTGGAATTAAATAGTTGAAGAAAAAAATATTTTCTTTAAAAAAAGATTGTTGTGATAAAAATTGTATAAACATATATGATTACACGGGTTATTTTGATAATATTCTGAAAATCCTGATTATCCTAGAAAGGATATTCCGGTTCTCCGGTACTCCGGTTCTTAATAAATAAACCAAATTACGTGTTAATCCGACATATTGAAGGGGGGCAACATCATCTTGAAAGATTACATAGAAGAAGAAGCTAATAAAAGTGTTTTACAACTCTCAAAGATATTTAAGTACAGACGTATACTGAATATTACTGATATATTATTGAGCTAGACGATATTCAGAACAACCCAGAAAAATAAGAGACATAAAAAATCTAATATAATATAATATGCAATATTGTCGTCCTGAAACCTCTGTTGTTGCGTCTCCTTTACCCAGTATTTACAATAGCTAGAGTATTTACTATGCAGTACTACGGAGGATCAACTACTATAGATAATCGTGGTAAAATCTTGATTTAAAAATAGTGTCCGGCCGAAACTGAGCCACGGCGAACTTTCGGTTTTGGTTTCGGTTTCGCCGGAAAAACAGTTTCGGTCGGACTCTACTTGAAAAGTGAACATGAACCAAAAAACAAACTCGTGAACTAAAATATCTACTCAATAAAGTTTAAACTGATTTGAAAGACGTTTAATACTTGCAGGATAAAACCTAAATTACATTAGGTACAATAGCTTGTATAGAGTAGAAAAGTTATCTATGAATTTTAATTACGAAAATGAAATTGTACAAATAATCATCAATTAAAAGGTTACACGAAAATCACGAACTTAATAAAAACAAAAAATATTACTCAAATCAATTCACTAGGAGCAGAGAAACGCGTTAACACATCAATTTAGATTTTTTTTAGTAAAATTCCTAGTACCTTGCCTAATGCACAGGAATTTCACTATTAATTGGGTCCATGTCATAATAAAACAAAACAATATCTTGTTATAATTTATTAAGATAAAGAATAACATAAATAAAATTGTGATACGGTAGAACCTAAAAATTAAAAATACGTAATATATCTAATAATAAAGCGACACATGGTAACTGTTTATTTCAAGTCTTTGGCATTAAAATTATATAAATTAAAATACTGATACACGTTAAAATTAGGCTGTTGTTAATTATTTATTTGTTTCATTCGATAAGATTATAGCTAAAGGAAAATTTGTTTCCAATTTATAATACTCGTTCGATATTCTTAATTTTAATTTGATAAAAAGACTCAAATCTTTATTAAGATCTTTTAATTTTATTATTATTAACCTTTGTGATGCTGTTTCATCTAGAATTTTCTATACATTATTTATGACTACAAATGTAGCACTAATATTATAAAGGGGAAAAATTTATTTCTTTGTTTATCCGTTACAAAACTACTGAACCTATTTGAAATATTATTTCACTACTAGAAACTATTTTTATCCTTGAGTAATATATGCTATTCTTTA
This sequence comes from Lamproptera curius, assembly GCA_029286875.1. Classification (NCBI taxonomy): domain Eukaryota; kingdom Metazoa; phylum Arthropoda; class Insecta; order Lepidoptera; family Papilionidae; genus Lamproptera; species Lamproptera curius. Next base: position 1,720,074 of record JAGSMT010000027.1, on the reverse strand, counting down.
CCGCAGGAGAAACAGTTTCAAAAACTAAAACAATCACACTGGCAGATCCTTGGACAGACCGTTTTAGAGATAGTCTAAATAAAATAATAGCTAAATTTAATAAAGTTAAAATAATTTACCTAATTATCTATCTAGCTTAAAACTTTTAGCACCCAATTGTTGATAGCTCCGTGATTTATTATAGCCTAGTCAGCTTAGATTTGCTAGGGACAATTAATAGCACCAAATAAGTCTATAAACAAACCTCTAAATGTATTAAGTTACAAAAAAAGAAGCTACATAATAACATCCTCTGCAATACACTAAGCTACATTCTGCTATACTTTTTAAAAGTTGTCAATGCGTCTGCATCAAGAATCAAACCGAAGTCTCATAACATGCATATTAAAAGATTGCCTATACCAGAGCTATCTATACCCAGTAATCTGTATAAACAAAGTTTACAGTCAATAAATAATGGCTCAAAATATAAATATCTTTGATTGGTATACCCAGCCGATCGTCAGTAACTTAATAGTTTAACAAAATAAGGGCATTACATTTTATTACATTAAAGTTTTACATTTACTTTGTTTATTTAAATTCTATAGCTCTGCAGTGCAGTAGATTCACAAAAAATATTGCTTTAATTTTTAGTATAGAAAATCGTATTTTTAGATTATCTGATTACACTTACATTGTCTGATTACACGTGCTTGAAAAGTTTCAGCGGAAAATGTAAAAAGGTTGCTATTAAAGTAATTTATGGCCAAAGCCGGATGCAGTTCGCTGTATCCAGTCGATGTACGAAGCGACGCGGGTGTAAACACCAGGACGAGCGCGTCTCGCACAACCAGAACCCCAGGAGACCACACCCTGTAACTGCCAGCGACCCTCCGCTCTGCAGGCCAAGGGTCCACCCGAATCACCCCTACAGGCGTCCACACCACCCGAGAGTACACCTGTAAAGTTAAATCGTTAACACCACCTGATAGTACGCCCGTAAAGTTAAAAAGTTATCGGATTTTCTTTAGTTGCAATACAGCAGCAAGTAACACGGTGCCCATTTCTAACAAAGCAGTAATGCATAAAAAAAACTGTCTTAGTCTCGTATTCCCAATCAGTACGTGAGCTAAATAACTAAAGTGTTTATCAGGTAAAAGAGACGTAACATCCTCCGACGTAAGGTGGCGAATTTGTTGCGTCTTAATGTACGTTTTTTGTAATCGTGTTAATGTATATCAGCTACCATCAGGTGAACGTTTTGTTCGTGGCATCGATTACAAAATAGAAAATAACAGAGATTCAAATCGTTAAGATGTATGCTATTTATCCGGTACAACAACTGGACTAAAATTTTCAGAAAGCAACTTGCGATATTCAATAGTACACTCACCTGCACATATCATAGAGTCCAATATAGGTTGTTGTCGTCCGCCCAACACTTGATTCCTTCTGCACGTCTCCAGGTCCATTAGTGGTACATCAGCAGCTCTCAGAATTGGTGAGAAGGTCTCTGTGCCCTCTGACGAAAAATTTCAACTTTGACTTTGCCCAAACATATAATACAATGGAAAACTACGCAGAGAGTTTTGTTTAGATAGTATGTTACAGATATCAGAGTTTTCCTGTAAAAATGTTTTGAAGTGCTAGGTGATAAAAGATCAAGTACCTGCCTGGTAGCCCCAGCCACTAACTGAACACCACCTTCCGGCTTCTGCATCAGCATCAGGCAAGCAGATAGGGCGGACATGTGAGTTGAACTGCACACCATTACCGGACCTTGAGACTAGCACTAGGGCAATGTCGTTGCTATGAGGACCGTCTGAAAGAAAAACAGAAAGAAACATTTTTGCATCAGACACTGTCAATGGGGAAAGATAACCGATGATCTTATAATATTAGAAGATTGTAAGCGATGGAAGGAACAAGCATACTGCTTTGAAAAAACTATACAAAAAAAAGTAAACACATAGAATTTTGCTTTCGCAGAGATTAATACAAAAATTGGACTATATTAAGGTTACATAAACTCTTATTGTGTTACGCTTATCTTTATAAAAAAATATTTTCTGTAGTTTTACGAGAATGGTAATTTTGTAATCGCAATTATTTGCATCTATGTTAGTTTGTAAGTCAATAAATAGTATAAATTAAAGTCGCTTTCTCTGTCCCAATATCTTTTGATGCGGTTTTTTTTAATAGATAACGTGATTGCAGAGGACGGTTTATTATTATGTATAATATTGTAGAAAAACGCTAATAAATTATACAGACCATAGATTATACAGATTTCAGTTTTGCACCCGTACCGCCCCGTTACGCCGGGGCGCTCGCCTAGTAATATATAAATTTTACTAAAACTATGTGGGTTGCTGTAACATCAGTTTTACTATAACCACTGGGTGATCCTTATTAAAGGTTTATCAAGTGCTATGCTTGAACGACCATAAATAACTCATAAGCCGTGAGCAAAAAATCATTATAGATTTTACATTACAGTTAACTGTTTTGTGGATGACATACTTTTTCGGAAATCTGGATGAAGAACCACCTTCTCCGCCAGAAATCGATGTTCATGCTTGTCTTGAACCTTCAACCTGTGCTCACCGACTACGATCCTGATTTGATCCAGCTGAAGAGGTTGCTATAAATGATAATGTATATTGTTATACTAATTATGGTGTTTAAAACCTTGAACGATATGGTCAGGGAAGAAAAATCCAATGTATTTTTTAATAGCATACGCAGACAGACGAGCCGTCGGGCCACCTGATGGGAAGTGTTCACCGACGCCTATAGACATTAGCAATACCAGTGGTACCGTCAACGCCTGCCTACCGTGGACATAGGGTGTTAAGTCTCGTTTACCCAGTAAATACGCTGGCTACGGTGCCCTTCGAACTGGAACACAGTAGTGTTTTCACACTACTGCTTCGCGGCAGAAATAGGCACCGAGGTGGTACCGACCCAGACGGTCTCCTGTAAACAGAGGACCTACCACCGGTAAATTTGTTTTTGTATTAGGAATTATTAAACAATAAAATATTAACTGCCTCCGTGTGCTTTAGAAGCCAGAGGTCGTGGGTTCAAATCCTGCTGTAATCAACAAATTTTCATTGTTGTATCGTAGTTGGTAAGGGCAATTTAGGCCGATCACCCAATTGTCTGAAAAGTAAAATGATCCATTCGTCGGATGGGCAGTCGGTCAACCCACCAACCCGCAATGGACCAGCGTGGTGGGATAGGTCCAAAAACCCCCTAATGGAGGAGGCGTGCGTTATGGAGCCCTATGTCCAGCAGTGGACTAACACAGACTGATGATGTTATTAAAAAAAGGTTTAGTAATTAATCCCTAAATTATAAAGCCGTTTAGCCTTTCGACAGCGTTTATTTACGTCAGCTGATCCAGTACAATACTAATAGAATAAAACTTTTTCTTACAAACATATATGTGTAATTTTTATTTATCTATACTATTTTGTTTCCAAATAACAATACTTATTGAACAGACAAACAATTCCATTGTAAATCTTTTACAATAATAAATTTAGGAAGAAAAAAATTAGACGAATAGAGAGAATAAAATTAAAAATTCTTATCGAGAGTCCCAAATCTTAAGTTTATTTCTATAATTATCTCTATTTCTGTTAATATTTCTGCTTGTCCTTGTGCAATAGCTAGCTGTAAGTTATAAATCTCTGATTACATAAGCTAACAAAGAAATAACAATTAAAACATATTATATCTAAAGTTACAAACTCTATTTCATAAGCCTCGTTCTAACGACTTGAAACGAAGCAATTGTTAATCTTTAGCACGGGCTCGAAAAATCTTTGCACAGATTCACTTATCGTTGAAACTTTGCATATTGAGATTTCAAGAATGTTGAACAATGAGTAACTTTGATCGTTCATATCACTGAGTATTCTCAATCCTCAAATGTACCCAAAGCCTTAAGTGTTAAGTAGTATCTAAAAATCTCATTAATCTCAACGATATTCTCACCTTATCGAAGCAATGGGCCGCAGACAGAACCAGTCTCTCTGCGATCACAGCGCCACCGCAATGGTGCTCGAATGTCAACTTGTCAGGATCCAACATTTGTATCTCCACCTAAAATAAAAATAGTAGTTTAGTAAAAAGGTTAAAATCGATCGCCTTACTTATTGGACAATTGAGTGATCAACCAATTTTGCCTTTAGCTACCCGAAAACAACCATTACACAAAGTTTTCTACGTAAGAATCACAACTTCCGGTTTGTGAAGCACTATAACACTATTAAGCTGAAGACGTGGTTCATACTTCTACTTCCTGAAATACTATGTTATACCTGCATTCAACGAAAAAAATACTAAAATATCGTCCCAAAATTCGTTGAAAATAAAACCACAGTTCTGCTTATGTATGGATGATAAACACATGTTTTTTCCTTATATAAGTTACATCATACAATTATTTGTCGTCCAGTAACCGATCCGTTAACCTCGTTCTTTTCAAGTTAAAAAGAACAAAAATAAATAAGCGACATTAGCGTAAGTCGAAGTGAAAGTAAAGAATAATGAGTGTTCGATTTTTGAACGTTGCGAAATGGCCGCCATGTTGGTACGTCAAGTGTCGTTTCCCGCGCTTTTGTGAAATTTTGGCTCCCGCCTTTAGTCAAGGAGGTTAAGTGCATGTGGACGATGCGTCGTTGCGTAAGTTTACCGAACAGTCGTTGTGTAATTGCAGAATTGAATATAATACTCCACGTGTGTATTTGTCCTTGTGTTGTGCGATTGCTTAACAAACCAGATGACGTTGTATCGAACTTAGAGAAACATTTATTTCATATTTATTAGCCTTTCTAAGATGTTCCTTTTGCGGCGAAGAACTTAGATGCTACTTTTCTTAATATATGGTCTTTTAAAATTTAAGGAGCTTGATGCAATTAATTTCTTGTATATTGCAGAAAATGACGCAAGTAAACAATTAAAAATCTTAATTTTTTCTGACACACTTCAAAGGTTTTAATTGTCTGGTGACATTTGGATAGATATCAATGTTACACCAGCTTCTACGACCTTGAATTTTTGTAAAGCAGCATTATGTACAACAAAAAATACCTTTAACCGGTATGTAACGCATCGTGTGGATGATAAGAAGGATACAAATTACTAAATTTATTGAAAAATGTCGAAAATCGTGTCACAGTGTCACTTAAATATACTTTTTACTGAGATTGTCATAATTAACCCGGACATTATTTATGTAAACACTTCATTGTACGAAGACGTGAAACCAATTTCTTAAATAATGCATATCTTATAACAAGTTTTGACACCTGATGATTTATAGTCTATTATTTATTGCAAATGACATGACGAAATTAAAAAATAAGAATTACTTGCAGTTTTTTATTATTAAATCGCTTAGAAGATGTTCAATGTAATAAATACAAATTATCGATGACTATTTAAATGTATATTAAGAAAGTCATATAAGTTATTTTTGCACCATACATATGACGTGTATGATATAAATGTATATAATTACATTTTTAGGTAATATATTGTAACAAATATTAATTTGTAACACGGTAATTATGCCATTAATGCCAATAAATATAGGCTAAGCCATTACTTTTTTTAAGAAATACAGACCGCTAATAGTTTGGTTTAAACATGGAGACTGATTGCATTCATCATAACATTACATTACATCATCAGCCTGTGATAGTCCACTTCTGGACATGCTTCCCTATCTATTAGGGGGTTTTGGACCGTATCCCATCAGGCTGGTCTAATGCGGGTTGGTGGGTGGCCCGACTTTTTTTCATGCCCATCCGACGCATGGCTCATCTTACTTTTCAGACAATTCTGTGATCGGCCCAAATCGCCCTAACTAACTAGGTAACAACAATGAAAATTTGTTAGGTCTCTGCAGGATTTGAACCCGCGACCTCCGGTTTCTAAAGCACACGCCCATACCACTAGGCTACAGAGGCAGTCATACACTGACTGCAAAGACCGAATTTAATAAATCTTCAGTATTTCCTGAACAATGCGCAAGAACCACAGAATTTAATAGACAAAAAACGTTTCTTATTAAAAGTATTCTCTTTTGGGAGATCTGTCTGTAATAATTTCAAGCTTTTGCTACTAATACAGTATCGCTGTAATTAGTTTTTTATTTAGTTTAAACTTATAATTTACATGTAACCTACTTTTCTTTCCATCCTTTTGCTTAAGTTGACGACTTCGAAACAAATAAGTTACCGTATCTGACCTCAACGATTAAAATGTAGTTGCACTTGATACATTGGTAAATGGATTAATTTACTTTACAATATTGCCCGTATTTCCTTTGAGAAGAAACCAACACAAAGTTTTTACTTTACAGCAGTTGGCCAGAGAGCCTATATAATTTTTTGTTAAACACCAGCACAAACTTGTCCCTCCGCCAGATTTGAACTGATGATCTCCGTTTTGCAATCCAAGGCGACTTTGTATGACCATTAAAGATGTTAGAAGCTAAAGTAAAATAAACTTGTAACTCCATCCATTTGAAAAATTAGCAAGCTATTTTAAATATACTAGAGCAAAATAACAAAACTGATCTAAACATTGTAAGACTAACTTCGATTAACATCTTAATAACTATTCATCAATAAGAACCTCACTCGTCCCTTCTAGCCTTCTCCGTTTATAACTAAAAATAAACCAGTTGTACATTAGTTTTCTAAGACTCAACGTATTATTTGTTCATTTGTTATTCAAAACTTTGATGGTTTAGACTGTGTTAGGCTAATTTTAGTGTCTTTCCGGCGTATCATCATCATCATCATCAGCAGCCTCTGATAGTCCACTGCTGGTCATGGGCCTCCCCTAATACACCCCTATCCATTACGGGGTTTTTACATGCCCATCCGACGCGTGGATCATCTTACTTTTTAGATAATTGGGTGGTTGGCCCAAATTGCCCTAGGCAACTAGGAAACAACAATGAAAATTTGTTGAGTCCCCGCAGGATTCGAACCCACAACCTCCGGTTTCTAAAGCGTACGCCCACACCAATACGCTACGGAGGCAGTTTCCGTCTTATCAAAGTGTAAGTTTTTAAGACTAAAGTAGGTAGGACAGATTAAATATATTATATAGTAATATAAATACAGTAGCAGTGTATTAATTGAAGGTGTCTATAATAAGTTAGAATTTTTTAATAGTTTGTTAACAACAATAAATTAACAATAATAAATTTCCATATAAACTGTCATCCCCTTTTTTTATTCGTCCAACCCGTTTTTTGCAATAATAACCACAATGGTCTTTTTTGAAATCTATTCAAAAAAGGACATCCAAATTTCATTTAAAGCCAAGTTTCGTGGTTTGGACAGTAAAGATGGAGAGACAGATAAAATCACTTTTGCATCGTATTATATGTCTTCTACATCGTTTCAACATAAATCACTATGTATGATATACTACATGTAAGTTATATATTATAAATTCTCCTTAGGCTAGTTGTAACCACGCGCGCTTTTGATTCTATTATACACTATAATATCTCCTGCGGAGTTGACCAATCACTAATATGGATCCGCGGCCGTAGTCGAAATCGGCTCAAAGAACATTATTATTACTTGCAAGTAGATAAATCACTACGATCTTTATCATGTTTATTTTTTCCAATATTTGCAGTGCCCTTGACCAAAGGATAGACTTAAGACGGGACTAAGTCTTTCCTAAGTTATAATTAGTGTTTTCTTAATACAAGAAAAGCTAATATTAAATATGTTATAAATTAATTTTCAAGACATAGGTCAAACCATAAAACAATAATTTTATTTGGACGTGACGTGTCTGCTGTCTTTGAATTTTTGGTGAAAAGCTGTTAAGTTGTCTTACAGTTTTTAATATTCACTAAATTATGTTATCGATACTCATACACATGTAATGTAAACATAATTTTTATTTTTACATTACATGCGTTAAGATTACATATTCGAACGTTAAAATTCAAAATATAAATAAAGTAAAGAAGGAAATCAGATTTTTAAAATAAGGTCTTAAATAAAAAAATATGCATAACATAATTTTAACTGTATTGAAGAATTTGACTGTTTTTTGACTATTTTCCGAGTGTCTTATTCTCACCTGCCAAGGGTAGGCGCCATAAGGCGTTTCAGAGCCGCCTACGATTTTTCCAGTCCTCCTAGGGTTGAAGTCGACTGTGCGCGTCCCACACTGCACTCTTTCCGGCTTTCCCGGCCGACCAACCAGGTTCTGGTTGAAATAGTTCGTCGAGAAACTAGTAAAGGCCTTCGAAGGTCGGGTCCTATTCCGATAGAAGTCTATATGGTTTACTTGATTGAGAAAATAATCGGCGAAGCAAACGTCGAGAGCCGCGACAAACAACAACGCCGCAAACATCTTTCACTGATTCAATACTGTCTGGCGATTATCACTCGATTGCTTATCGTCCGTACGCTTGCTTGGTTTTTACGTGAGTTTGTTTATATTATTGAGCGCGTGACGCGTGCGCACAACGCGACATCCGAAAACGGAATGAGGCGCGGCAGATGCGACCGTGTTTTTTTTTGTCGCCACCAATCACGCGGCAAAGGATTCGATCACAATGCCATCGGATGCAAACGAGGATGTGGGTCAGTGGACCGATCTCGAGATATCCTTTGTCGTGGCAATTGAATACCCATTGTTAAAACAACGTTATGTGGTACGCCCAAATCGATTGCATGGTTAAGCGTGTCAAGATTTTTTGTGTCTCTTGGGGGTCAAGGTGAATAATGTGCGTTACAGTTCAATGCAGATCATGGATTATTCGCTTGAAACCAAGTCGATACGATTAAGGGCCTATAGTTTAGCCAACGTAGACTGAATTAGGTACTCTATTTACATCCTTTTTTTTATTTTTTACCATGGGGAAATGCCTACGCATAACCGTCCTCGCGAAGGCAAAGACGGGTTATGTCGGACTCGCACCGACTAAAACAACCACGTTGTTCCTTCCTGACGCCTTTAGGGTGGGGTCACGAGGGAACGTGCAACCCCACCAGGCTGGCCTGAAGCAGCCTCTTCTCGGCCTATGCAATCTGCTCCCTCTGGCGCGTCGGAACTTGCGCGCCTTCTGTCTCGGCCCTGTAGTTAGTAACAGACTCCCCGAGTCATAGTATAGCTTGGCCATGGGAGGAGGAGAGTGGCCTACGGAATATGACACCCTCTTCCCTCAGACTCCACCCTGGTTGCGAGGACAGGACGAGGCACACCCACCTCCTGCAACCCGTCCCTGCACCTCCAAAGGGCGCATCCAAGGGTTTGTTCAGCCCGCTTGAGCAGTCTCTCCTCGCCGGCCTTACTCCTCAGACCGGCCAGGTTCCTCTTAGCTTCCCTGCGGCTGGCCCAAGCCGCAGGTACTGAGCCCCACCGCTACGACAAAGCGAGAACCTGTTCGGGGGGACTCTATTTACATCTATTCCAAGGCTGAAATGGCTTATCCTAATTGATATTATAGATGTGAGGATATTGTGACAAGGTGAGAGGTTTTATATTAATTTTGGATACGTTTTGTGTTTGTTAATTACTGAGATTCTAAAAAGAACCTTCGATCTACATCCATCGTAGTTAATAGAGCCTAAATTTAAATTGCCACATTGAATTTAATTCAAACCTTAGTAATTCTATTTCTGATCTTTGGCTTGATATATAAATTAGCTGTTACTTATCATTTTCCACAAAATTGTATCGTAATTGATGACGAAATAACTTCTTTTTAATGACACTTTATGGGTATATATTTGTTCATAGATAACTGCCTCCGTAGTCTAGTGTATCTTACGCTTTAGAAACCGAAGGTCGTAGGTTGGAATCCTACGCAAGATGATCCATGCGTCGGATGTGCGTGTAAAAAGTCGGTCCACCCACCAACCCGCCTTGGCACAGCGTGGTGGGGTACGGTCCAAAGAACCGCCTTATGGAGAAAGCGTGTATTAGGGGAGGCCTGTGTCCAGCAGTGTACCAACACAGGCTGATGATGATAAGCTTTATTGGATACGTAACATTGAAGCGATGTTAATTTCAACACTCGAATGACATGAGTTTTTTAAAAAAATCTACTGAGTTATACCAATGTAAAATAAGGACATTTGGACAGGTACGTCTACTTTCTTTTTTTTTTACCAAATTTCATCTCTTGACAATGCGGGTGTGTATTTTTTAAAATTAAACATTGTAATAGATTTAGTCTCGGCACAGAACACAACAACAAACAACGTGTGCAATACACCATGCCAATGTCAAACGTTATTGGCGCTATCGGAGTCGCTGCGTAGTACCGATTTCACACAGTATCTGCTGCAATATTCAATTTTTCCTCGTTAAGGGGCTGGTGGCGTTCGCTGATTACGTCACAGCTCTATTTGACAATATCAGAAGAGTTGCCTTGTTACTCTCTTTCGTCGAAAATATGTTCATTTATGAGATCCCGGTACTCCTATTTAGTACTTATATGTGACATGAGGCTTTAGTCGGTTAGATTCTGCTCTACCTTCTGTCACTTATCTTTTGGCAATCAAATATCTTATTAAAGATACACTGGCATTAAAAAAAATTAGGAGATTTTCACGCTTATACCTATCTTTGCCGAAAAAATAGGCCAAAAGTGGTCTTGACAACTGGGAGCAACTATTTTGATGCCCAGCCTAAACATGGATTATTTTTTTCAGAATTATTGTAACCTTTCGAAATTCGTGAGTTCATATAATTAGGACCTTTACTTTGTAAAGCAAGTGTCTATTCTGCTAGGCCACGGAGGCGGTAAAACATTAATCTCTACAGACTTATAATACAAAACTTTGGAGCGAATATTCGTTCTGAAGATTTGTAGTTAAATTAAATATATATATAAGCTATGTGTGTATAAATGTTATATATATACAGTTTGTTCACTACACAACTCAATCTGTTTTGGTAAATTTGTTAATTTACAAACCTGTTTATAGAATTGTTAATTTATCAAGAACAGATTATAGAGGCACCGAAATAAATTTAGGAAATCTGCTATACCTATGTTTCATAAGCTTCACCAAAGAAAGAAATGAAAATCATGCGCAAATATACGATATACGCTGTGAGCCGTTTACAAAATAAAATTTCTTGAAGGCGAGAGGGATATGAAAAGATGCCTTTAAATTGATCGTACAAAGTATTCGCAATAATTGCTTTAATCGTCACGAAACGAACATTCTTTACGTTCACAAAAGTAGCTTTTACATATCCTGATGGTATGACTATAAGACTATACGTCTTGGAGCGAGGGACTCTTTTGTCCCCATGTCAATGCTACCCTAGAACGAACTGTTTATGATTCGTTAACTTTTACGTTTGATGTCTGATAAATTGGGAGATAAAAAATTAAAGATGTGACTAAATTAGTAGTAGCCTTAAAAACTTTATATGATCAAAAATGTTCCAAACGTGTTCATAGGATAATAATCATGGATCAGGATAATAATTTACTCATTAAGTTTTTAATTATGTTTTCGTTAAGCAAGTTTTTATTAAAAAGTTTGCTAGTAGTTGGGCACAAAAAATTCGCTGGCCTTATATAGTATTGGTCTCTAGGCTCGACGACAGTAATTTCCTAACACTGCTTTTATACAAAAAAATATGTCTAGTTGATAAAAAAATAGCAGTGCTCTTAAATAAATATCAGAAAAGCGTTGTACTACACGTTAACGATAGATAGCTCAGCTAGTACGAAATAATTTAGAAGCGCAAAAAACCGGTTCGCACCGCCTTAACGATCGCTCTATATTCATTCGTGTGGCGCCATTTGCATATTATCAGGTGTTGTAACTTTGACCCATAATATCCGCTCAAAGGACATAACTTATGTACTCAGGTGCAGACGTAGCGTTAGAAAAACAGATCGACCTTAATCATACATATTATTTTAAATATACATATATCTATACTGATAAAGCTGCCTTCGTGGATTAGCGGTATTGGCCCTTGCTTCATAAACCGGAGGTCGTGGATGCGAATCCCGCGGGGAAACAACTTTGTGTTAACGTTGTTTTCTGGTTGGTTAGAACAATTTGGGCCGGTCACCCAATTGTCTGAAAAGTAAGATGATCCATGCGTCAGAAGGGTATGTAAAAAGTAGCCACGGAGAATTCGCGCATTAGGGGAGACCTATGTACATAATTTGTCTAACACACGCTGATACGTAACGAGGAAAGATTTGTATTTTTAAGTGTATATTTATGATAGATAAATTTTAAAACTGTAGTGCCGGTTTGGAAAAATTATCGTAAAGAGCGTAAACATTTTTTAAGTAGTAGTGGGTTAAGTGATCCTTCTATAATTTATAACCTACTATATTTTAGTTTATGTTTGGTATATTTAGTATAGGTATATTTTATGTTTAGTGTAGGCGTCATCATCAGCCTCTGGTAGTCCACTGCTGGACATAGGCCTCCCCTTCATTAAGGGATTTTTGAACCTTATCCCACCACGCTGGTCCTGGCTGATTGGTGGGTGGTTACAAGTATAGACCTGCTAAAATCAGCTAATAAAGCAAGCCTTCGATTTAAACATACCACGGCTGGTGCCATGTAGTGTTCTATTTATTTTTGCAAGCAACCAACGGTATTTTTCCATTTCTGAAGCAATCACGAGATTAGCTTCTTTCTGCTAAAATTTATTACCAAACCTGACCTACAATAGCTGTCAAAGATCTTAAGTACCAAAACTGACTATTTTCAGGAGCATGGGTACTTTGCAGACTATTTAATATATATTGCTCTAACAAACTAGAGAATTGAAACGAAAGTCGTACTCAAATCTCTGACTTTTCATAATGCAATCATAAGGGGTCACAGGGTCGCATCAGCCGAGATGTACGAAATAGATTTAAAAATAAATTTTAATCTCTTCAACTGTCTTTTACTTTCTACTGTATTCAAACCTTGTTAAGTTATCTCTTTTGTAATATTATGAGACAAATTTTATCTAATCGTATTTGTAACAATACCAAAAGGCAAGCAAATTCTAATTGCATATTTAAACAACCATCGCAAAACGTCAATTGTCACGCAATGTTTGGCCAATTAGAAGGCTCATGCATTAGGCGCCGTTAAATTTAGTCAATAGTCTTTCTTAACATAAATTTAGGAGCTCATTTAACTATGTTAGACAAATAAACATTATATTTCTATCAGTATTGTTTTTTCTAACACGTTTTCCATTACGACCGTACTTAAAAAAAATTCTCGCGGATTGTCAGAACGTCTAATAACATTTCGCAATTCGAGGTTGTGTTGCATCAGAAACGATTGTCAGCATGTTACGTATGTAATCACCTTCCTTGGAGTGATTTCAGGTTTCCTTGAAGAGCGACCTAGAGCCCGTATACACTCATCATAATTCTGCCCTAAATAATTGCGATGTAACTTTGCATAATTACCATAGGCCGCTATAATTAACCAGAAGTGTCGGACTGCGTATTAACTGTGCCAAATCTAAATTTGGTCCTTTTGACGATTGTCAACAATAGAATTGTTTAGGTTATTCTTTGATGTAAGAACGGATATTTTTATTATAATGATATTACCTATATTTTTGTGCTTTATGGTTTTGCGTCGAAATAAATTTGTACAGAGTATCATTTCAAGATACGATGACAAGATTAAAATATTATAATAAATGTTATATTTGTTTATTGTAAAAATTTAAGATTATAGATTCACGATTTTATAAAATTGTAATATTTATTATTAGCGGTCCGATTTTTTTTGACTGGATGTGCTGCTCTGTTGAATAAACCGATTAGAACATTACCGGAGGGCCCGTTGCCACAGGCGCGTATCCTCACGAAGTGACTTCATACATCAAGGGCCCCCGGAAAGGGACTTGCTTGGGCCGTCACTTTGTGGTTCCCGTTACCATGGATGGATCGAGGCCTGCCCGGTTGGGCTGAGACCTCGGCTCTAATATAACTACCTTGAAGAGCTTTAACTAGCATTACTACCGCTTCTTGAAGCGTCGGCGCTGAGAGAAGTGACAGACAAAGTGGTGAAGGAGGACACACAGGAGTGTTGCTGGAGTTTCTTGGGTCGAGTCTTTAGAGAGGACTCTAATATGGTGTTAAGCTACAGTGTCTATAGCAAAGGGTAGCAGGACGTTCACGGCACTGCCCGTGTTGTTCAGATTTCTGCAATTATTGTTCCTGCAGTCAAAAGTAGCCTATGTTACTAAAGGTAAATGTAGATTTTTAATGATGAAAGATTTTCTTAAATCGGCACAGTAGTTTGGACTTTATTTATTTCAAACGTACACACAAAAATACAAATCTTTCATTTTACAATAATATTGTAGATCTTGGTAGGAGACGAAGTCTTAGCATTTCAGTTATTTCAGATGTTACATGACTATTTAAATTATTAGGTCAGCAGTACTCCTAGGTCAAGGTGACAGTCGATTGCAACAATGTGCATCATTTATTGTTTCGAGGTCATGTGTTGTACGTGCAGACCATTATTAGCGTATGAAGATATCTTTACAGCGTATATTTTGTTTTTGAATTAAACCCCGAACAGTCTGCATAAATGTATAGATACATTCCCACTTTCTCTTGAAATTTTTCAACTACTTCTCTATCTTTCTTTCTCCAAGCCATTTTCCCAAGCTCTTAGCTATTATTAGGGTTGGCTTTTAATTCGTGCATATTTACCTATTTATGTGATTTTACTTAGAGCAACGTTCACATCACCTCCACAATCATCATTGTCATAATCAGCCTCTATCAGTCCACTGCTGGACATAGGCCTTTTTAAATGAAGCCAAGAAGGCATTTTCCCCGCTACTCGCTGCCAACTTGAACCGGCTACTGCACGAAAATAGCCATCCAACATGGTCGGGGCTCGACCAACGCTCCGTTTTCCTAAACGTGGCCTTCAATCTAGAACGTTATGGGCGTAACGGCCATCTGTTTTTCGGACCAAGTGACCGGCCAACTGCTACTGTAACGAACTAATTCTTTGCGCTATTTCGGTAACTTTCGTTCTCTGTTTGATGAATTCATTACGAATCTTATCCGACAGAGAGAATCCGAACATAGCGCGTAACATAGCAGTGAGCTACGGCAAATTTGTGGGCCAGTCTGATAGTCAGAGGCCACGTTTTTGCCCCGTAGGTACTGTTTAAACTGAGTAGGCACTGTTTAAAGACTTTTGTCTTCAAAGCTAGCGGTATCGGCGACGTGGGAATGTGGTGTAGCTTTCCAAATGCTGCCCAGCCTAACTGAATCCTCCTATCGGCTTCCCTCGTGAAGCTGTATCTTCCCTACTGCAATATGTGCCCGAGGTAGACATATTCATCGACAACTTCGAGAGTAACACCATCGACAATGACCGGACTCGGGAGAGCGTGTTTATTGAACATGACTTTCGTCTTGTCCAAAGTCATTTTGAGTCCGATACGTCGGGACGATTCATTTAAGCTGTGTAACATCTCCTGCAAGCACTCCAACGACTGGGCCAATATGACGATATCGTCAGCGAAATGGAGGTGGGGTCTTGAAGACGTCCTCCAATGCATTAGTGAACAGTTTCGGGGATATTACATCACTCCTCGATGCAATGGGATTGGTCTTGTTTGACCTCCCACCATTTCCAATGCGCCTTCTCATTTTGAGCAAATTCTTTTAATGGACGTCAACGGAAGGCAACGGCCCCTAGTTCTCGGTAGTCCCACTATTCCTGGCCACGGTAGCGGCCATGGTGACGGTGGGATATGGGCTGCTAAGAATCCCCGGTAATCCATAAACGGTACTTACTTAAAAAAATGCCTCGTACATTCGAAGCATGGGTCATCTTAATTTTGAGACAATTGCGCGATCGACCCAATGTTGTTGTTTGAGGAAGCCATGACTTGGCCACGGAGGCGGTCAAAGAACTTTAAATTACGAAAATTATTTAAATTACATAAAAAATTATCCAATTGTTAAATAACATTATTCAACGTTTACAAAGGAAAAGTTAAAAAAAATATATTGTCTAAATATGAATACCATTTAAAGACTGAAGAGAATTGAGATACCCATTATGTTGCTCATTGAAAAGTATGATACAAACCTTAAGAAATCAAAATATTTAGTGTATTCACACGCAGGCAAAACGATTCGAATTTGTTAAATTTCTCAAACGACAGAATATTTGCAATAAAGGAAAGTCAAGAAGTACAGTCATTGAGTTTGGTTTCAATAAAAGTTTTGTTGACTGCCTCCGTAGCCTAGTGGTATGGGCATGTGCTTTAGAAACCAGGTCGTGGGTTCGAATCCTGCGGGGACCCACCAATTTTTCATTTTTGTTTCCTAGGTGGTTAGGGCAATTTGGGCCGATTGTCGGAAAGTAAGATGATCCATGCATCGGATGGGCATGTAAAAAGTTGGTCCACCCACCAACTCGCATTGTACCAGCGTGGTGGGATACGATCCAAAACTCTAGCGGGTAGTGGTGTATTAGGGGAGGCCTATGTCCAGCAGTGGTCTATCACATGCTGATGATGATGATGATGATGATACAATAGATATCTTATTGTAATTTTTATGGTTTATCTAAATCCATTTGTTATATCCACATGCTAAGTGAACTTAAGATAGAATAATATAATATCTATCTATCCAATGATGTAGTTCAATTTAGGATATATATAAATATAATATATATGGATAATATACTGTAATATACGTGTAATATATTGTAACGCTGAACTACTACGGTTTTGTTGTCAGAATTTTTGCCACCTACTGTGAAGCAATTTTAAAGACACATTTACGTCAAAATGCCATGTTAATAGAATATTCCGTTCATACTTTTAACACGTTCAATGTGAATAATTTAAACAACTTGCAGCTTGTGGCTATGTAGGCTATTAGTCAAAGTCATGTTTACTCTAGATCGTGTAGAACCTAAAGAATCTCTAATGAAAACGTCTGTTTTAAATACATAACTTCTTTACCATGAACTTAATTCACGAAATGTCCGTGATATAGAGCATATTATGCTCTATATTACTATATTATATCTATTTGCTAAGCGGACTTTAGATAGATAAAATTTACAGTGATGTTACTTGGTGCGTCAGAACTGAACTTGAAAGATTTCCGGCACGATCCTCAAATGCTGATATACGCGTACGAACCCGAAACAAAAAACCAGTCACGAGTTTAGATGTTCGAAAATGAGTTAGCCAACAAAAATTGTTCGTACACGGAGTGTTGCAAAAAAATCATCACCTGAAGAAGCTGTGGACGCCTACAAAACGACCATTTTGGAGACCGAAACTTCCAAATGGTAGCTTCAATGATTGGTTCCATTCGTATGAAAAAATTCAAAATTCAAGTCAAATTCCGCGGAGATTACTTCAAATAGCAAACCTTCCTTGATTTCCGAAATTGTCAGTACCGCCCTCGTATTGACTGCCAACAGCCTGTTATTTTCTAAGCGCGATGATAAGCAAGTAAATAATGATTTTAAAACATCGAAATGCTTAGTAATCAGTTTGTAGTAATCATCCTAAAAATAAACCTCGACTTCATCCACGTGGTAATATTTAAAAAATGCCTAGTTACATCAGCTATCTTTTAGTGAACCCCCGATCAGGCTTTGTCGTAGCGGCTGGGCTCAGTACCTGCTGGCTTGGTCCAGCCACGGGGAAGTTAAAAGGAACCTGCCCGCCCGTAGAAGTAAGGCTACCCTTAGAAGTGGAGGCAGCTTCTCCAAGCTGGCTGGAGAAGACAGTTTTGGATACGCTTCGATAGGTAGGTGCAGTGGACGGGGAATAAGCGGGTGACACGCTGCCATCCCAGTCGTCTGCAGCCAAGGTAAAGTCGCGGGGAAAGAGGAATGTCTGTAGTTCGTAAGGTGCTGTCCTTCGTGACTCGGCGGCGCCGCTCCGCTGATGCGGTGTGGATGGGCCGTGGAAGAAGGCGACATTCAGCATGGTATCCTCTGTCTCTCTTCCTTACTGCGGCCGAAACGGTGCTAGCGGCGGAGCCCAACACCGAGGCCGCTGGGGTCTGGGAGTCCTGTTTCTGGGTGGGCTGAGATCTCTTATGGCCACTGAGTAACAGACTTGAGGGAGTCTGTTACCTATGTGCAAGGGCCGAGTCGAAGGGCGCGTTATTTCCGACGCGCCCAGAGGCCGGCAGACGGTCGTAGGGCCGAGGGAGGCTGCTTCGGTGGCTATCGATGGTGGGGTCGCTGAAGACTACCAAAGAGTTCCTGCGACCCCATCTTTAAGATGCCAAGGAGGAGCAACGTGGTGGTTTTAGTCGGTGCGAAACCGACATAATAAAAAAGCTTTTAAAGTTCATGCAAGAGATTGGCCAGAACAAAAATTGAATTATTTAAAAACGGTTATTTTTATGTTACAAATAAACTCTCCAATTTTATTTATCTGCATAGCTTGTTCTTTTACTGATTGTTGTTTTATAATATCATCTAATCTTACACAAAAGGATAAACACAGGTGAGTTTAATGCCTTAGACATTTTTAACAGCCGACCTTAAGATAGTTTTCTTTTTTTAACTTTTGTGAATTGTTAGCGTTTGTACGCTGCGTATCACGTATTGGCCCTTGCTTTATAAACTGGAGGTCGTGGGTTCGAATCCCGCGGAGAAACAACCTTGTGTTATCGTTGTTTTCCGATTGTTTAGGACGATTTCAGCCGATCACCCAATTGTCTGAAAAGTACGATGATCCATGTAATAATCCATGCGTCGATTGCATGTAAGAAGTCTGTCCACACTTCAACCATGATACCGATTGGATACGGACTAATAACCCCCTGATGGAGAAGGCGAGCATTAGGGGAGGCATATGTCCAGCAGTCTTTATACACTACACTTACATTATTTGAGCCTAACCATTGCTCGGTTTATTACTGGGTGAACGAGATATATGATCTACTTTACCTTATCAATATTGTTCTAAAGTTATATTGAGTATTTTTTTCCCATTTTTATGCACTGTCTTAGTTGGGTGAACTCCTATCTGGTCGTATCTTAATGTCGGATGTTAGACAATACCTAGGGCATTAAGCTCACCTGTGTATATTATTTTTTGCAAAAGAATAAATCAGAACAAAACATATCAACAAAATCTCATAGGGAGGCGAGTGGACATATAGCTAGGCAACATTGCTTAACATTAACTTCACGTCCTACTTATCTGGCCTCTTCACTTTTAAGACCCTTTTCATACTTTGCAATACGTTGTAGGAATAACTGTACAAAAACGTAATTTAGAAGGGAGAAAATCAATCTAACAATACGAAAATGTTGTACAACAAGCTTTATGTTTCCATTTTTCTTTGTGGCATTGTGAAAATGTATATTCTCTTTATTATTAGTGATATGATTCATAGTTTTTCTTGATTTAAAGTTTATTTATATATTTATTTACAGTTTTTAACTCTTCGCAATAGACGAGACAGATAAAAGCGATGAATCTTTAAAGTAGTTGTGTCTAATAATGTTAAATATTTACGCAAAGTGAATTTAATGACTAATTGTATATAATCAACGTTATACTCGAGCTGTTTACTGACGCAAAAGTTTTATCATCACTCAGCCTCTAATAGTCCACTGCTGGACATAGGCCTCCCTAATACAATCCTATCCATTAGGGAGGTTTGGACCATATCCAACCACGCTGGTCCATTACTGAGGTTGGGGGTGGACTGACACTTTTGACATGCTCCATCCGACGCATGGATCATCTTACTTTTCAGACAATGGGGTATTCGGCCCAAATTGTCCCTAACCAACTAGGAAACAACAATGAAAATTTGTTGAGTCCCCTGCAGGATTCAGAACCCACGACCTCCAGTTTTAAGGCATACGCCCATACCACTAGGCTACGGAGGCAGTTGTAAAAGTTTACAGGACCTTTATTATAAACTATAAAATTTAGATTTTATTGAGATACCATATAAAATTACAAAACGTAATAGTAATAAATCATTTCGCGTGTTATCTCCTATTGTGAGTACGTAGGACTATTAATTTCTAATCAAAATTTAATAATATCAACATATTGCATTAATGCGAAAATGTTTCCAGTGCGCAATCATAAGGCTTTGATGTAAATTATAGTCAACTTACTTTTTTTTTTCCTACTGGTTGGCTCTAAATAAAATACACATTTTACGGATTTTGGGCTGAATTTCTTTAAATTAATTTCCATCGTTTCGTAAAGATCTAGGGTAAAGACCCTGGAAAGATTTTGAGACCATCGAGTGACTAAGATAGAATAAGTTCTGCAAATATGGATAAAGAACTAATGCTAATATAAAAGGTCTATTACTTAAATAATCAATTTACTCATTGTAACTTCAATAACGATTGTGATTTAAATTCTTAACTATACACAGGCAAGATTGAATCTTTTGCAAAACCACTTTTTTATACTAAAGGTAAACCTTCCGATTTAAAAAGGTTTTCTATAATGCCTTGATTTGTTGAAATTAGCTTAAAGGAATTAGGCTACATTACATTATGTAAGATATTTCGTGAGGTACATCTCGTCGATCCTTTTCTAATCGATGACCTATAGGTGTTCATGTAGATTATCCAAAGCATTGACTGTGTACAGCATGATACTTTGGTCAGGAAATTAGAGCCATAGTATCACAAATGCCTCACTGACCTCTGACTCGTTACTTCGAGAACCATACAGCCATCGAACTCAGAAGTTGATCTGAATGCAAGAGATCTCCCAATGCCGTTAGGTATGGGAGTCACAGATCTATTTTGCTTCTTATCTCGGTTTAACTAATGACCTACCACACAGATTGAGAACATAAACAGATTGTATTTGCTTGATATTCTTTAATATTTAGAATAAAACGACTAATTTTGAAAATGACGATAGTTAATAACTTCTCATCAAAAGTAAATCTGGTTTAGTTCGCAATAACTATTGTTAAAGCGAGAAATAAACTAATGTATAAGGTTTATAACTCCTAACGTTCTAAGCTGGTGTGATTGAGTCGTAGATGAGAAGCGTTAGACCAGTACATATGCACTATTCTCGGCATCAATAGATTCTAACTGCAATGGAGGCCCTCTATTCATAGACATGGGAGTAAACTTAGCTCAGCGCTATGCAGTCAAAAAATTAGACAATTAACGATGTTGAGCAGCCCGTTTAGTATATTTAGTTTTTCGACAGTATAATGTCTATGTGCATTCTACACTGGGAAACAAGCTGATATTAATACTATTTTTATAATTCAAAAGAGCAATTCGTAGCAGTCTATAACCTGGGCCCCAAAGAATCGCTTGAGAAAAATGTTTACAGAAATTAAATGTATGACTGTTTTTCTCAGATACATATTTAAAAAAAATTATGTATGTTCATAAAAATAAAATGATTTTGTAAAACATTCTGACACATAATATAAATACTAGGAATAAGCATAATATATGTTCTTCCAAAACTAGGCTCCAAAGAACAATGAAATTTTCATGGACAATGTATACTCTTTTCTAATATAATACCAGAAAACGTTCAGCTTTTAATATAAATAAATTTAAAAGTTTAAAGGAACGTTTGTGTTAAAGGATATTATTGTTGTAATGACTATTGATAGATAACACACCCTGGAAATGAACTGTTCGACTTAGGTATTTCAAAGTGTAAAATCTATGGTTTATGTAAAAGTTTTATAAAATTTTATTGAAGAAAAGGAAAAGAAAAGTCCTCGCGTTGAGTTTTTACACCACTTCTTCTCAGGTCAGAGGACTTCCATTTCAAACCGGTGTTAGATGTGATTTGACAATCTATAAGAAAGTGTAATGCTCACTATTGAATAAAGATATTTGACTTTGACTTTGACTTTGACTTTATTGTGCTCTGTCAATTATTTATATTATTGTCAATTTCTTTATGCCTCAACTTGTACGGCACTCGAAAACAAACGTCCGGAGTCCGTTTGTTTATAGATGCATATATTAAACAAATGTTCACAACCTCATGCACAAAGACATTGTACGCAATAAATGTACTGTTAATAACACTCGTACGAAATGCCACTGTAGTTAATCTGAATGCATTGTTAAAAGTGTGTCGCCTGTTTTATGCAACGTCTGTACTTTGAGAGAACTGTTGTGTCAGAATAATTGGACGCATAATGAGGCATCTGCTTGCGTGTATTGAGAAAAGTCGAGTGCGCTCTTGCCAAATATACGGACATCATTTAAATATTAAGTTAATAAAACTAGTGTTTATAAAGGCCTATATGATTTATATTTAACAAATCATCTAAATATAACAATTAACACTGAACCACAATAATAATAAAAACGAATGCTGTTTGACAAGTTTTTTTAAATATTTCCTGGAACGTTTTATATCCCGCTTAATGACGTCGCCTTCGACCTCAGCTATTTCACGTATCTACACTCGTTGGTCTCGTGGATATGGACTTCTAGAATATCTTTAGCAGTAACTTTGATCGGACGACCAGAGCGTTGATCTCACGAACGCGCTGCCTACTGTAAGACATAGGGTGTTAAATCTCGTTTACAAAGCGTCTATTGAAACATTGCTCTGTTAGTGCTATGAACCTAAAGCAATGCCACCTTTCATGAACAAATGATTTATTATGGCATGAAATCGTAATTAGCAAAACTCTACATTTTTTAATGCAGGGTATAGAAATATATAAAACACTATAGCGAAAGAAAAATGTGAGTATTGAAAGAAAAGGACTCTTTAAACGGACTTATCAGCAGCGACAGCCCTCGTACATTTCAAAGTCAAAAGATATTTACAGTAAAAAGTCTTAAATAAATCTAGAATCTGTGAGAGCTATTACACGACAAGGGGTTTAAACTTAAAAATTCTAGATTAATATAGAATCTATAGACGCAACTATTAGTGGTACCTGCTCGTGTCGTGTCAAAAAACATAATTGGTCCAAAACAACATTAACATGCTAAGCCTATTGTGGTGGATTATCTCAGCTCATAATCAATTCTTAGTTGTTAACTGTGACCTTGTTCATTAACGAAGCATGTTACATATAGCAGAGTCCAATCGAAAAACTTGACGTTGGTAAAATCTACAAGGAAACGCCATCAAGCCAAAGACAACAAAAGTCATCCATCATTTCCATAAACCGTATCTCATGATCGCATCCGTCCCCCAATTAATAGAAACTGTATTTTTTCTTTCACAACACCATCTAGTTCTTATAACAATAGATCGACAACGGTCCAATCGATATTTTGAACACCTACCTACAATGAATGTTGGTCGAAATTCTGTCACTGACCATGAAATGTCAGTGTGTCAATAACTGGTTGTTGTGTTGCTCGAGTGGGCGGGGATGGTCCAATTTCCAATAGGTTCCAGTTATGAGGAAGGAAGCATCAGTCATCATTCTTCATTGAGTTATTTTGGTAATCAGCTTGGAAAACTTTGTTCCATGGAAACGATTTTAAAAATTTCTTACGATTGGTCGTTTTTTTATATTTGTATCCAAATTCTTCATAGATTTAGGAGTTGTCTGAAGAATTAATTAGATTTTTTTCCCTATGGCGATATGGCTTTACTTAAAAATGTATGGACAAACCATAATAAAATTAAATCCGACACTGCATCAGACGTCATAAAATATTTATTTGTTACTCATTTGGATCTTTACAGGTAAAAATATGACTTTAAGTAAACAATTTTTTCTTAATATACCAACGAAATAGCTCTAATAACTAAGTTACCAGAGACAAGTTGGGATAAAGCTAGTTGATGTTTTACTAAAAGAGCAAATCAAAAGTCATAATCTTTATTCAATATGGAAGCATTACACTTCTTTTGATTGGCTGAAAAAATGCCACCTTAAAACACGGATGAGTCTAAAAAGCAAGATGCAATCGTTAGTTACGTGAGATGATATACAGTCTGATTTCCTCAAAATCAATTTCTATAGTACCTAATTACAGTCAAGTTCATGTAAATAAGCATAATATGAGCTTCCTCGCTTCTTAGAAACGTCCGTACTGAATTGTCCATCGCATCCTTTACCTTTAAGTACAATATAGCGAGTCGTTGTATTACGTACATAACATGTGGAATAAACACAAACAATATATAATAGAAACCTTTAAAGGCTTATTCAGTATGGCATGGGAAAACTTACCTCTGGTCTAGCCGTGATTAGCTCTATGCTTTATAAACCGGAGATCGTCAGGTCGAATTGAGAGATCAGAATGATGCATGTGTTACGTGTTTTCTGATGGTTAGGACAATGTTGGATCCAATCACCCAATTGTCTGAAAAGAAAGATGATCCATGAGTAGAATGGGAGTAAAAGTTGGTCCACCCACAACCCGCATTGAAGACCAACGTGTTGGGACACAGTTCAACAACTCTCATGAAA
Organism: Lamproptera curius; assembly: GCA_029286875.1. Taxonomy (NCBI): domain Eukaryota; kingdom Metazoa; phylum Arthropoda; class Insecta; order Lepidoptera; family Papilionidae; genus Lamproptera; species Lamproptera curius. The sequence goes on along the minus strand of JAGSMT010000027.1, from coordinate 1,695,647 downwards.
GATTGCATCAGGGAGGCCTATGTCCAGCAGTGGACTAACACAGACTGATGATGATGATGAAACCAAACTTTAGATGTTTTAGTAGAGAGGATACATTTTTTCGCCTATCGAGAAACCAGTTGACAAAACCTAAAACATGTACATGAAAACCTTAGCTTTTATAAATACATCATACGTCATCAGCCTTGCATTGCCATTTACCGACGTTCGGCACCCTACCAGTGTCCAGTGGATAACATGTTTGCTACATCAATCAGGATGCATCCCGTAGATGCAGTTCAATCTCATTAGTCTAAGTTTTGCTGCCCACGTCTGTAAGCCAAGTCTGGGAATGCAACTCGTAATACATAATACGTATCAATCAGCTTTGACACAGAATACTGCCTTCTGCCTGCGTTGACAAACCTTGAGCTTGGACTTCTGGACTTAGTCAACGACCACGTTTGTGCTCTAAGTCAGGAAGGAATACACATGTCGACAAGACTTCACACATCCCAGCTTTATTGGCCTTTATTCTTCCTTTCCTCACTGCGGATGCTTTAAACGGATTAATATGGATAATTGGAACCGGTTCCATATACCTCACCAATGGAATACTTCTTGAATTTAGCCAATACTATACATAATTTATTAAGAGATGAAAATCAAACCTCAAGCATAAAATTGCTTCTAGACCCAGATATCAAAGCTCATATGTTTAAACGGATTAATAAATGAAAACAGAAAGACAATAGATAAGTAAATGCTTGACAGACGAACAAAACTTCAGTCTGCCGAGACCTCAAAGTCCATAAGATCCGTAAGTATCTGAGACGTCCAGAATATTGTAAAACTTATTAAATGCGATAGATTCCGTAAAAGTCTTCAATATGAGTTTCAAATTGTAACTTCACTGAAATTGGATAAATAATAAAGAAATAATCATAATACATAAACATACATTTGTGAGTGCAGTGACTTTGTATAGTCAAAATAATGAGATGAGTTTGAAGAGATTCAGTAACATATTTAAGTGGACTGATTTTTAAACACGGTTAGCCTAAAATGTTTAATAATAAAAAATAAATTAAATAAAATCAAGAAATATTTTAAGTCAATTGTCAAGAAATGACGCATTAAACTTTGAACTTTGTCAGTTTTCATTATTTTGGTTTCATTTTTCGTATACCATATTTTGAGTAATAATAATTCTTGGCAGTGTATAACTTGGTATAAATCAAATCACGTTTATGAGGATTCGGAGTTGAGTGCTGATAAACTTCCTTAACACCAGAGACTTGGTTTTAAACTGAAACTCAAACTTTGTACAATTTCCAACAGAATGAAAATCATATTTGCATTAGATTCTAAAGATAAACTGCGCAAATAATCAAAAATTGATAGTCAATGCTTCAGTAGTTAAAACATAATCTATGATAACAACTTAATAAGTTTTCTTTTATATAACACATTATCTTTTATAATGTTATACACACACTAAATGAATTTAATTAAGCATTACTTTATTATTTTTTCTTTTTCTGCGGTTTAATATATTAAATGTCATCATCATGGATTTTTTTCCTGAAATATCAAATTAAACTTGTTGGAGAAAGTATTTGAAATGTACTGCCTGTGGTATGACGGTAAATATGTATGCAAGTTGGTCAACTAGTGCTTTAGAAACCGTGGTTGGGTTCGAGTCCTGCGGGGACAGAAACAAATTTCATGTTGGCTGATCATCTATTTGTCTGAAAAGTAAGATGATCAGATCAGTCTCATACTTCAGAATGGCGTGTAAAATCAGTCCACCCACCAACCAGCATTGAACATGTGGTGGGATATCGGTCCAAAACCCCTAATGAGAAGAGGCTTGTCCAGCAGTGGACTTACGCAGGCTAATGATGATGACGCTAATGATCTGAAAAGTAATTTCATTTTTTGATAATGCATTAAAATAAAAACTAAGAGATTAAAAAAAAATTGACAAACTTACGATCGAAATTTAACCATAATATGACTCTGAATGTAGTTATCTACTTCTATTAATGCGTTTTATTGAACCTGAAGCTGGAAATTAATACTGACATACTTAAATCAAAATTAAATAAATATATTAATCCAAATCTTAACTACTTTTTCACACGTCTTATTATTCTAACATTTATTATACTATGATAAAACATAGTGACGATACCGCCGTGATAGTTAAGTCTATATTAACAAGAGGCTTTAATCAAACAAACGTAAAGAAGGTTAATTCATTATGAACTAAAAATGGTAAATTACTTGTATAATTGCTTTGAAATCAACTCGTTTCATGTGTCAGTGTTTGAACCTGATAGTTTAAATGTCTTTACTCCGAGGTTGTCGTAGTCCAGATATCTACATATAAATAAACAAATAATTATTAAACAATCTACACCAACACTACACAGAATTTAAAAATATATCAAAAACGATGTATAAGTTCGATTAAGTATAAACAGATGAAAAATTAAAATAAAATCACAAATAAATTCTTAATAACGCTGTGAGTACTATTAATACCAATAATCAATTATTAATTTAGTGCCAATGGAAAACTAGTCTTATAATGGTAATGCATCTCCACGTCTTAATGTATCTTAACACAGTTTTGGCCAACTTTAAGGCCAATTTCGTCCTTCCTTTTAATTATAACATAGCGTCTCTGCCGACTCACGGGCAAATATATATAATTAATAACTAATGGGCAATACATATGAACTTATCAATGATTTCATCTACTAATATGCAATGTAATCATTAATAACTTACTCTTCATACTATCTATTAAAGAACAGCATCAAATCCATTGTAGTCTTTAAGATTATAAGCATAATAAGATAAAAAGCTAACATTTTTATACTATTTAATGATATAATTAATCTTTCTTATAATATAACCTTTAAGTAACATTCATATTGAAAGTAATTTAGTTTTGGGACAGTTGGCGTAGTAGGGTACTATTCTGAATATGACTGTGATAACATAAATTTTATATGATAAAAATGAAATAAACTTGTGATTAGTCTTTCGTTCTAACTGACAATACGATGATGTTTATCCTCCTTCATGAAATTGATAATATTACTATGAATACCTGCTTCCATGGCCTTAGCCAACCAATCGCCTTTGCGAAAACTAGAATGGTTAATTACACCTACAATGTTAACTCTTATCGTATTTTGAACGATTCATGCTGAAATAATGATATCAAACAAACTATTTAATTACAATCAACAATTAAAATTTTATGGTCTCTGTATTTTCTCTTGAGTTTATTTTTGAATACCTATTATCTCAAAGTATTTATATATTGATTATACACAACGCAAAAATGACAACTAAAGAGATAATTAGATAATACTGACTTTTGTATCAGTCGAAAATGTAGCTTCTCCATTGTTAAAGCTTGAAGGTGACATGATCCAACCAATAAGAAAGCTGTATATAGATCATTACTGATTAAATAAGACTTTTTTGTGTGATATCTCATTCGTGTAAAAATAAAGTGAATTTCTACTTTATATTGTAGTATGTTATATACTACTAAGCTCCAAGAATTCAGTAACGACTAACAATTTAATCTTGTGTTTTGTTACAGTTTTAATTATAGTTATTGTATTGCATTTTCATTTAACTTACGACGCTTGATGAGTCGGTGGCCGCATCAACAGTACGATTGCCGCATGTCTCAAATAGTTTAAGCTCACCATATCACTTTAATTGACATTCATGAAGGTAGACTGTAAATGTTTTAAAAACATTTAAATTATTTAAATTAGATCTCTTTAACATAATTGAGTTTTAACAATACTCAGATTTTAACAAACCAATGGATTTTTTCTGTGATATAGAATAAAAAATAATACATTTAACGATAGCCAAATGCAATTCGATGATAGAACTCGTTTTACTGATGATGAATTCTTAGTACAATTTGTCTCACCGTTTCAAGTCTGAGCAGTTATGGACTGTAAATGCATCGGTTCCTTGTTAACAGTTGATACCACCACGTTCTATTCTCTACATAAACTGTGTTAAAACACACTGTGTTCCGATTTGAAGGGCACCGACGTAAATTATTGCAAACGAGACTGAACATCTATGTCTTGCGCGATAACACTAAATTACCATGTTGGGCGTAGTGCCCATTTTCCATCAGCTGGCTCTGACCCGACTGGTATCTAACAACAAAAAAATAACTACATGAGGTATTACTGCAATGATGATAAATCAGTACCAATTGTTCCATGTATTGTAATTCCGTCGTAAGAGTTACACAGTTCCAGCCTGTAATAGATTTGAAATGATAAAATTAAATTTTCTCAATTACAATGTTTCATAGCTCATAGATGATTTGATGTAATAATCACAACGTAACTTTACTAACCTTAAAGAATGCCTAAAGGCTCATAAAATTAACATAAATGATCAATCTTCATAACATTTATTAAGATATAAAAATAACATTTTTGCAACGGTTGGCAATAAAGTAAATTACATGTTAACTTTGTGAACATTAGTAGTTTCTGTAAATCACTTTCAATGAAACGAACTGAAACAGTTAACGTACAGCGTCAGTTGTTAATAACTAGTTATTTTTATATTCAGCTTTCTTTCATCCTAGCTACAGTACGCTATATCGGGTTTACAGCTTATGCGGTATCATACGTTTCCCAAACTTATACGGTTATATCGAAACCTAAAATCACGGTTTCGTGTTTAGATGCCGAACAGTTAAATCACTTTGATTATAACTTATATATAAACTTACCGGTTAGGGTCCACGACGACCTATCATGGCTTTCTTGTAATACCGACGCTTTGCCAACTTCGTGAGAATGTACCGTCTTGAACTCATGTCCCAGTGTTAATAGACGCTCCTGGTCACTGGAAACTCACCCTGTTCAACGATAAAAAACTATTATTATACAATTACGTAATTACGTATTGGCGCTATTAATCATTCACTACGAATTTTCCCAATTTTACATGCCCATGCCGACGCATGAATTATCTAAATTTTCAAACTGAATTGTGATATCGGCATATTTGTTCTGACCAAAGAAATCCCTCTGAGCCATAAAGAATGGCCAATAACGGTAGAGCTCGAGGTGAGTTATTGTTATTGACATTAATTATTATTGCATGTCAAACTTTTAACTTACTAAACTTTTTTTTATTGATTGGAATATACTCATACTTATGTTAACGAACTCATAAATCCGCTCACGATGTCTTATCTACTTTTCCCGTCATTTGCTGGCAACGGTGACCATTACGGCCAAAGGTATTATTCGGACACTTGATTTTCGGTCCAAAAGCATCGTAATGGTACTTCTGGGGTTCGCTTGAAATGAAAACCTACCACCTTGAGGCTTTTTTTATAGAGATTACAGATTATGCATAGCTCTGGTATATGCACAATATTTAATTTTTGATTACTTTGAAGCTTCTCCGATTTGATCGTTAAAATACAGGTGACAATTTACAGTTTATCCATTAACAGAGGGGAAGGAGGTTACTATAAGGGTTCGTTTAGATATATAAAATAAATCCCAAATCGAGAAGTAATGTTGCATTTACTATTATATGATCAACATAGATATTTTAAATCTTATTTGAGTAAATAACTAGATGAGCAATCTTTTCACGGTAACTAATGGAAAATTAATTTATCGTGGAAACATAACACGTGATACAAATTATAACTACTTCCGTAGCTTAGTGGTAGGAACTGTAGCTTTAGAATACTCTGCAGGTCGTGGTCATCGAGTCCTGCGTCGGGACTCAAACAAGATTTTCATTGTTGTTTCCGAGTTAAAGCATTTATTTAGGCCGATCACCGTCAATTGTCTGAAAATAAGATGATCCAGAGTCGGATGGTCAGTAAAACGGTTGGTACTGGTCGGTCCACCACACCACCCGTATTAGACCAGCGTGGTGGGATAACGGTCCTAACCCCTAATGGAGAGGGGGCGATGTCCAGCTGGTGGCACTTATACAGCTGATGAAATGATGAACAGTATGTTATAGGACTGCCAGACGATAAATAGGAAATTATTCAAGATTGTTTCTATATATGCTGAATATTTCATGTTATTATTATTAAATTTAGTATAGCGACGATCAGAAAACATTCACCTGATCGTAAAGTGATAAAACCTTGCTCAAGATAATGTAGCTTCTAAATCGTCCCATAAACCGTTTAGATGTACATATCGTGTCTCGTTTGCCCAAGTAATCTTGTCTCGTCAAATCCTGGCCCTTCAAAACCGGAACACTGGTTTTATAGTTTTAAGCGCTACTTTGCGCAGAAATAATCTTGATCGTGGTGCTTCTTAGACGACCTTGTAAAAAGGGCAGGTGAAGGAAGGGGAAGGTAGCCATCTTTATGTTGTAATATTTATTCTATTTACCTGAATTATATGTTAAGGTCAGTTCCTACAAACTCCAGGAGAACTCAACCTTTACGATTAACATCCGTGTCGTTGACAATCTTCGGCGTTGGGTACTTCAGGTAATATTTGAGTGTTAGTGACTTTCCATCGAAAACGACCGCTTCCATGTTGCTTTGCTTTTAAATTGGCTTACAACCTGAGTAACAAGATTCATTTTAAAACACTTGATTAAGAACATTTGCAATTTTTGCAGTTCATATGTAATTAATTGTTTTGTTTACGCAGAATAACATCATTATTGAATAAACGGACTTTTACGGATCTTATCGCGTTTGTTTTACATTTTAAATCCGACGTTGGATACTTCCCTAGGAGCTGTGGTTGCGGGTGTAGACTGAGATGTCATGCGATCTTGTTGCCAGGCGAAAAACGAAGATTTCTAGATCTTAATTGTAATTAAATATTTTTAGTCTTTATCCGACCTATATGTGATTTTTTGTAAAATAAATAATTAATCCGCACTAATCCAAAGATGCATGCATTTGTATAGATGTGGACTATACTCAAGCCATTTCACCGGTGGTAGTTCCCTGTTTACAGGAGACCGTCTGTGGATACCACCTGCGGTGCCTATTTCTGACCGCATGAACGTATGTGTGAAAACACTGCTGCGTTCCGGTTTGAAGGGCACCGTAGCCAAGCGTATTACTGGGTAAACAGACGAACACCTATGTCTCACGGTAGGCAGCTGCTCGGATACCACTGGTATTGTCAACGTCTCGGTGTCGGTGACCACTCCCATCAGGTGGCCGACTTCGCTCGTCTGCCGTATTATGCCATAAAAAAAAAAGAAAAAAAAAAACACTTGAAATTTGCATAAACAAATCAAATGTCACTTAAACCTTATACATATTATTATACATACTTTATATATATATATATATTTCATTTACGTATTAAAACAACGAAAACCAAACGACATGATTATAATTCTATGATTTGTTTTCGTTTCTGCATTATAATACTAGCTTCGCTCTGCGGTTTCAACCGAGTTGTGAGTGTAGTTTTTGCGGTCCGTTCCGAGTACCTTGCATATAGCTGTTACTTTTTTAAGTATATAACCCTTGTTATTATATAAAGTACACATGATACTTGTGTATTAAAGACTATAACTTATTATGATAATTTAACTATGTTCAAAAATCAAAACTTTCGTGAGACATTGCACGAAAAATAAATTCTACAAAACGGGTGAACTTACGTGAAATCGATTGGTGACGAATATATTTTTAACAAGCTATGTTATTCTTAAGTTTCATAAAAAATCATCAATCAGATATTGATCGAAAGTGTAACAAACATCCATGCATACTTTTGCATTTATAGTATGAGTATATAGTAGTATGAGCCTTTGATAGTCCACTGCTGGACATCGGCCTCCTCTAATACACGCCTATCCATCAGGGGGTTTTGGTCCGTCCACCACGCTGGTCCAATGCGGGTCGGTGGGTGGACCGACTTTTTAGTAGTTAGTAAACAAATTATATAATGCAGTTCAGTAACTGCATTATATAATTTGTTTACTAATAGAAAATGAGATAGTAAATCGAATGATGAATCGTCCATATAATTTAACCTTGTTATGTTATCTTTTAATGTTAGTAGGTAATGGACGGAAAAGTTAATTTTAATCTGCTTTTAGTATGTCTATATTTGCCTTTTAATCCAGATATCTCTTTGTATGTGCTATTTAACAGATTAAGATGATATTTCGTAAAGTTTCTAATTCATAAAATTATTATTTCTAACTATTTTACACTTATAGAAACGTCAATAATATTTTAAATGGATCTAGTAGTGTGAAAATAAGATAATTCAGGTCCCGTGGACTATCTTTGACAATCATGAGACGAGGTCAGAGCCTTCAAATTTAGTGATAACTAATTTATCCTCAAAATGAAGTTTACTCTTTGGATTGTGGAGGTGACATGCCAGTCGCTCTGCGAAAGAACTGTTATTGAGGTAAATCTGGACGGATTAGAAGCCGACCCCATGATAACTTGGAAAAATGGTTAGGTGAAATAAAGTACATAATATTTTCAATCAAACACATATAGCGAAGGTAAAGATTTTCGTGAACCGAAATTATGAATTGTCCTATTATTTTTTTGTTTCCCTGTACCCATGCAAAAAACCTACTACGTAGATGTGTACTATGAATTTAAATTACAAAAGAAATAATTACTATTTCAATAGACAAAAAAAATCAACAGTCGTCACTGACTAGCAATAGAAAATGAATAGAATATTATGTATGAGTACATTTTGATTCAGATAAAAATAACGATTTATGACAAAGTTATTTGTATCATCAAAACGATGGATACTACCTACGTAGACTTGCAGATGTATAAATCAATAACTAGTTTAATTGGCTCCTATTGACTCCTAGGCCACATAATAATAATTTTCTCCAAGTCGATTACGATAACGGCGGCCGATCTATCTTAAAAATCAGCCAACTGCGCAGGATATATTATAGTGCACACGTGTACGCGCAAACACAAGTGCACACACTTTTCCTTCACTCTCATAGTCCGATGGGACGGATAACCGACACGACCGGAGAGATCAGGCGCACCGACTTTATACATGCCCATCCGACGCATGGATCAACTTATTTTACAGACCCCCACCAATATTATTTTACATTTTAGCTTTTCATGTATTCCCTAATAAGACATATTTTAATAAATGAATAAGAAGTCGTATTATGATTTTTATTTTCTGTCTTTTTTATTTTTTAAATAAAGGTGAAAAAAAAAAACAAAGTGGGGGGCCACATTACCCATTGAGGTCATTTCACATAATAATATTTCTGTCTACACGTTCAAAACTTTTTCTCGACGCCCCGACCCATTTATCAACTATCTGGCTTCCAACATCGAAAATTATTTTGTATCTTACCGATAATTTAAGTGATTATTACAATATACCAAGTAAAGAAATGTTTAACATCATTTCTAAATCATTACGACTAGTTGGTATAGTTTAATTAACTGCATCCATTTGCGCTATTTTATACTCAGCTGTACCCTTTTTTTTAATTTATGGAATAGATTATAATGGGGGTATATGATATAGGGATAATAAAATTTTCAAGTAGAAAAACAATATTTCAAATCGATTCAGATGTTTCGAAATGTATTAATAACAAGTAAAACTTTACCAAAAAATATGACCGACTTGAAAAAGTGTATAATTGCTTAGCGCATGTAAGCGAATAACCACGTGTTCTTTACAAAGAAAGATGTCTTAAATAAACAATTTTTCTAACAATTAGATCGTTAAATTTATTACCTTTTAATTAGGGACATAGATATAAATAATAAATCCTCGATTATAAACATTTTATTACTCCAATAATGTCTTATTAACATTTAAGCTTTGACTGCATAATTTATTGCTAGTTTTTCTTTAGATATCTCTAGGATTGTGAACCGTGTGAAAGATGTGTGAGGATCTTTGACGTCCATAAGTGTTCCGTAGAGCGTTAACTGACTAAATAATATTTGTCTTTAACTTTAACTTTGACAATTGGACATACCAATAATACCAGCTCCGACTATCAGGATATTGCTCCCAACCGGGAGAGGGGAGGCCCGATCGAAGCCGTGGGACACGCAGGAGTATGGCTCGCAGAGTCCCGCTGTTAACAAAGTTATCTTCATATTTGTCTTATTACTCTAATTAGAAATGAAAATACCTTAGTTTAAGTCCGAATTTACGTAAATTAATTAGTTGACCTGGCAGCCTCCAAAACTATTTAGCCGACTTTAGAAGACTTCTTAAAATTAATTACCATCTACTCCATATTTCAAAATCAGTTTACCTTTTTTATGGAAGTTAGATACAAACCGTTTTCCGTTCAAATCGTTAATTAGGTTCAACTGATTGGATTATAAGTCCTGCTTTATAATTATAATCCAATCGGTACAAATTAGATAACGAAGCAAACCTAAGCATCATTGTCACGATAAAATCTTGTGTTTTTATCTAAAGGTAAGTTAGATTTCAACCCTACGTAAAAATATATCTGATAAGCTAGTACCTTCTTTTATGTGGTATTAACAGGCATCGTGATGGTACCTTGCTCCGTGGTTACTCCTTCTGGGAGCTCGTACACCTGGTCTTCTGGTACCAGAACGTACTGCGCCCAGCCACCATCACGCCAGGTGCCAATACTACAGCACTTGTTAATACCAGCGTTCAAGCAGTACTGGTATTTGCCGTCACGACAGAAGTTACACAAGTTGCACGCCCTGGAATACGATAAAGAGATAAAAAAGGTATTAGGCTTTTTACAATTATCGCCGTGCCTATACTATAGGGCTGAGATGGCGAACCTTAACGTACCAACGTGCCATTTTTCTATAGAAACCTGTGATGAGGTCATAGATATTAATAATAAATAGTATCAACTCATAACTATTTATTAAGTACAAAAAAGTAACATTTTGCAACGGTCATTAAAGTAAAATTTATGTGACTTATGTTTAGACGTGGATCGTTACATCACTTTCAAGAAACGAAACGAAACCAGTAACGTCGACGGCGTCGCTTGTTTAATAACTAGTTATTTTTATAATTAACTACTTTCATCCAGCTACTGTGCATACATACGTTTCACAACTATGCCGTTACATACGTTTCCCAACTATACGGTTTTATACGAAACGAAAATCACGGTTTCGTGTTTGATGCCGAACAGTTAAATCACTTTTATTTCATACTTATATCAAAACTTACCGGTTAGGGTCCACGACGACCTTCTGGCCTTTCTTGAATACCGACGCTTTGCCAACTTCGTGGACAGTACCGCTGAACTCATGTCCTAGTGTTAATAGACGCTCCTTGGTCACTGGAAACTCACCCTGTTAATAACACGATAAAAAAAAACTACTGTATAAAAATAACATCATTATTTGTTTGCCTGTTAGACACCAATTACGTATTGGCGCTATTAATCATTCACCACGCCATTTTCCCAATTTTTACATGCCCATCCGACGCATGAATTATCTAAATTTTCAAATAATTGGAACATCGGCCTATATTGTTCTGACCAAAAAGAAAACAACGATTACACGAATCTCTTTACCCGCGGGATTGAAATCCCCGGCGTAAAGCAATGGCCAATAACGGTAGGCCCCGGAGGCGGTTAATGTATTGACATTAATTATTATTGCATGTCATTAAACTTTTTTCTATTGATTGGAATATACTCATACTTATGTAAAATCGAACCATAAATCCGCTCACGATGTCATATCTACTTTTCCCCGTCATTTGCTGGCTACGGTGACCATCGGGCCAAAAGACCGTCTTATTCGGACACTACTGATTTTCGGTCCAAAGAAGCACCGTGGTGGTACTCTCCTGGGGGGGTTCCTTTTGAAATGAAAACTTACCAACTTGAGGCTTCTTTAATAAAGATTACAGATTATGCATAGCTCTGGTATATGCACAATATTTAATTTTTGATTAATTTGAAGCTTCTTCGATTTGATCGTTAAAATACAGGTGACAATTTACAGTTTATCCATTAACAGAGGAAGTTACTATAACGTTTCGTTTAGATATATAAAATAACCCAAATTGAGAAGTGATGTTGCATTTACTATTATATGATCAACTATATTTTTAAATCTTATTTGAATAAATAACTAGATGAGCAAGGTAATTTTCATCGGTAACTAATGTGAAAATTAATTATTGTGTAAATAACTACGTAATGTAAAATGATATAACTACTTCCGTAGCCTAGTGGTAAGGAACTGTGCTTTAGAAACCGGAGGTCGTGGGTTCGAGTCCTGCGGGGACTCAACAAATTTTCATTGTTGTTTCCGAGTTAAAGCAATTTGGGCCGATCACCCAATTGTCTGAAAAGTAAGATGATCCATGAGTCGGATGGTCATGTAAAAACGGTTGGTCACCGGTCGGTCCACCCACCAACCCGCATTAGACCAGCGTGGTGGGATACGGTCCATAAACCCCCTAATGGAGAAGGGGAGGCCGATGTCCAGCGGTGGACTTATACAGGCTGATGATGATGACATATGTTATAGGACGCCGAGCGATATAATAGGAAATATAATAGATTGTTTCTTTACTATTAAGTGAATATTTATGTTATTATTATTAAATTTAGTATAGCGACGGGACGAGCAAAACATTCACCTGATCGTAAGTGATAAACCTTGCTCATAAGAAATGTAGCTAAAGGTCCGCTATAAACCTTTAGATGTACAAATATCATGTCTCGTTTGCCCAGTAAGTACAAACCGGAACACGGTAGTGTTTTAACGCTACTGTTGTGCGGCAGAAATAAGCATCGTGGTGGTGCTTCCTTAGACGACCCCTTGTAAAAAGGGGCAAGGTAAAGGAAGGGGAAGGTGGCCATCTTTATGTTGCAATTTTTATTCTATTTACCTGAATTATATGAAGGTCGGTTCCACAAACTCCGGAATACTCAACCTTTACGATTACATCCGTGTCGTTGACAATCTTCGGCGTTGGGTACTTCGGGTAATATTTGAGTGTTAGTGACTTTCCATCGAAAACGACAGCTTCCATGTTGCTTTGTTTTTAAAATTGGTTACAACCTGATAACAAGATTCATTTTAAAACACCTTTGATTAAGAACGTCGCAATTTTTGCAGTTTATATGTAATTAATTTTTTTGTTTACGCGAATACTACACACTATTGAATAAACGGACTTTTAACGGATCTTATCGCGTTTGTTTTACATTTTTAAATCCCGACGTTTGAAGTACTTCCCAGCGGCTGTGGTCGCGGGGTAGACTGAGATGTCATGCGTCTTGTTGCCAGTGCTGAAGCGGGATTTCTAGATCTTAATTGTAATTAAATAGTTTTAGTCTGTACTCCGACCTATATGTGATTTTTTTTGTAAAATAAATAATTAATCCGCACTAATCCCAAGATGCATGCATTTATGTATGTGCTGGTGACTATACTCAAGCCATTTAACACATGAAATTTGCACAAACAAATAAAATGTCACTAAAACCTTATACATATTATTATACATACTTTATATATATATTTTTGATTTACGTATTAAAACAACGAAAACCAAACGACATGATTATAATTCTATGATTTGTTTTCGTTTCTGCATTATAAAACACTAGCTTCGCTCTGCGGTTTCACCCGAGTTGTGAGTGTAGTCTTTGCGGTCCGTTCCGAGTACCTCGCATATAGCAGTTACTTTTTTAAGTATATAACCCTTGTTATTATATAAAGTACACTTGATACTTGTGTATTAAAGACCATAACTTATTATGATCATTTAACTATGTTCAAAAATCAAAACTTTCGTCAGACATTGCACGGAAAATAAATTCTACAAAACGGCTGAACTTACGTGAAATCGATTGGTGACGAATATATTTTTAACAAGCTATGTTATTCTTAAGTTTCATAAAAAATCATCAATCAGTTTTTGATCGAAACAGTAACAAACATCCATGCATACTTTTGCATTTATAGTATGAGTATATAGTAGTATGAGCCTTTGATAGTCCACTGCTGGACATCGGCCTCCTAATACACCCTATCCATCAGGGGTTTTGGTCCGTCCACCACGCTGGTCCAATGCGGGTTGGTGGGTGGACCGCCTTTACATGCCCATCCGACGCATGCATCATCTTACTTCAGACAATTGGGTGATCGGCCCAAATTGTCCCTAACCAACTAGGAAACAACAATGAAAATTTGTTGAGTCCCGCAGGATTCGAACCCAGACCTCTGGTTTCACAGCAAACGCCTATGCCACTAGGCTACGGAGGCAGTATCACTTACCTTCATGTAAACTTCCTGATCGTCTTGTGGATTTCAACGACATAAAAAAACATTATATAGAACCAATAATTTAGTAAAAAGAGGAAACGTGGGAAGCTAATAAACATGACTGCAATTGCTTATTCATGATAGATGATTCTTACATTTCTGTTGAAAGTTCCAGTCTATATGCCGTTCATTCTATGTACAAGGGGGAAGAATGGGTATAATTAAGGATGACCACAAGTATACTCGTTATAATGAAACGCTCTACGCTGAATTGTGATTGTTTTGTATCTTTAACTTGACTTGTTGTGGCCCAGTCCGGTTTTGTTGAATAACCACAAACTAAAAATATATTTAGAACATTCTTAAAAAATATGTAAAAGGTATATCAAATCCACTAATTTACGAATTTTCCGCGTTACTTTAATATATTGATTCCCGACGTTATGGATTATTTCCAGCATCCATGATCACGGGCAGACCACTGTCTCAATGTTTTGGAATAACCGTCAGAGTTTTTATTTAAAAATTGACATATCTTTCGATTCCTTAATTTTGGACATTGGTTTGACAAAAAGTACTTATGTTGTCCTTCGGTTTTGTAGTTTTTATATCTTTGCGTTTAATTTTTGAAATTATTGGATCCCAGGAAGGTGGCAAAGACCAACCATAATAGTAACGTATCGCAGGTGAATGAATTTGAATATTCCACTGGTTTTGTAATGTTATTTCACATTTATTTCGCCTTTTTCTGTCGTTTTATAAATAAGATGGTTTCATCTTGATCATGGTTTCTCTTTTGTCAAAAACATCTTGTATAAACATATATAATTATAATGGAGTAAGTAATTTCATACATGTCGATTGGTAGTGCAATAAAATACGGTACAAACTTTTAGATTTCAAATGGAGACACACAATAGATCGTATGGTGTTTAAATTACTGAAAATTAAGACAATACAATTTTTAAAGCACTTAATTGGCGTTTGTAAGACTGTGTTTCTGGCGTGGCTGGCTGATATCTAAATGATAATTAAACAACAAAAAAATAATTATATTCTCATATAGTGCGTATATTTTGCTTTTTTCTTACACTTACCGCTCTGAGAATTGAATGAAACGTATAAAAACTAGCGTAGATTAAGTCAATATTAACATGAGGGTTTTAATTTTAAAAAATGAACACAGAATATGCTTTATATGTTTAATGAATAAACGAAATCTTTTTACTTAAATTTTAAATATTGCCTCTGAAATGACACTCAGTCTTCAAGTCGTCGAGCGCTTTCTGGACTCCGACAGTTTGAATGTCTTTACTCCGAGATTTTCATAGTCGAGATATCTATATAGAAGTAAAAAATAATAATGTATAATAATAAGGTAAAATTAATAATGTAATCTACACGAACATCACACATAATTAAGAAATAAATATTAAAAACAATGTGTGTGATTAAGAAGACATAATAACAAAAGAAATATTAGTAACATTGAGTCTATCCCGTGACCACGGCCGCTGGAAAGTATTCGGAACGTCAAGAACTTAAATATGAAAAATAAACGCGATAAAATCCGTATAATAATATGTACTATTCGGGTAAACAAAATAACATTCTGCTATTAATTACAATTATCAATCATTAATTTAACGCCAAAATGTAACTCTTTTAAAAGTTTGTTCTTGGAATATATGTTCATATCTGAATGTAAATCAACACAGATTTGGCAAAATGAATAAAGGTATGACTTTAAGTCAATTCTTTTTATTAGAACTATAAAAAAAAAATCTTCTCCATTCGCTTGGCTCAGCGGTTAGTGTCCCCGATAGTTGCGCCGGTGGAAGTGGGTTCGTTTCTCATCGCGGGAAAATTATAAAATGTATATTGAAAATTGTCATAAAAACAATATATATTTATTTACGAAATAGTAACAAAATTAGGTGATATCCAATCGTTTAGTTTCTAAGTACAAGCTAATGATGTTATATCGACCTCAAGAATTTATTTATTTATTTTTGTACCATAATGTTATCTATTCAATTACCTGCTTCCCATGGCCTTAAGCCAACCAATCGCCTTCGGGAAACTGAATGGGTTAATCTTCACACCAATAATTGTCAGCTCCTTATCGTAAATTTGGAATGGATTCACCCTGAAATAAAACGAAAATAAATTTATGATATTCTAAATTAAAATCTACGAGTGGAATTTTAAGTGATAATACATTATCCATTATTTTTATGTTTATTTTATAAAACTATTAGAAGAAGAAATAATACGTAAACAAAGTCAGATTGTAGATTGACTATTTTATTAATGTAAAAACGTTTCGCTCTCTCATTCGTTATTAGATTGCATTTGGCCGCGCATCTACCAATAGAAAGCATCCATTATTGTTTCAAATTGAACTTTTTCTTTATTTAAATTGATTTTTAACTTAAACGGAGTTCGGTGTTTAAAGGAAAGTAAATCTTAAATTTTATTAGTCATCGTTGCTAAATAACCAGCGTTGTAAGATTGTAACACAACACTGTTTTGACTTTAACTGTGTTTCGTTACGGACTTAAGTTATTTATTAATAAAGTTACACTTACGACGCTTGATGAGTCGGTGGGCAGCATCCAAATAGCACATATTTGCCGCCATGTCTCAAATAGTTGAAGCTCACTTCATAACTTCACTGACACCTGAATAAGATAAAAAGTTTAAAGGTCAACACTTCTCGCTCAATAGAGCCACTCGGCACCGCCTCAACGCGACGTCCACTGATTGTCACGGGTTGTCACCACACGGTGAAATAAATACTGCGTGTTGGCAACGATCAGTCAACACGGAGTCAAATGGTTAACGCTGAGTCTTTAACTGGTGGATCAATCGTGCACGCATGACACCACGAGGCGATCGGGCGTCCGGTAGTAAGGCGTCCACGCACGGACGGCGGGTTGACCACTCGTTGATGCTAGGGTTTTTTCTATTTATGGAATAGCTTTTAATGGGGGTATATGATATAGAGATAATAAAATTTTCAAGTAGAAAAACAATATTTCAAATCGATTAAGATGTTTCAAAATGTATTAATAACAAGTAAAACTTTACCAAAAAATATGACCGACTTCAAACCGTGTATAATTGCTTTGCGCATGTAAGCGAATAACCACGTGTTCTTTACAAAGAAAGATGTCTTAAATAAACAATTTTTCTAACAATATTTCCCGTGCTTCCCGTATTTTTAGAGCTTTATTATGTTATAATCAGTAAATACTCAATGGGTATTGTTTATTTTAACTGTTTTTCTACTTAAATAAACAATACCCATTGAATATATGTATTAAAATATATATAATACGATTTTTATTATATATATGTGTACGAAAAATGAGCGGAATAATTTTATTTTCTTTACTCTGATTAATTTACTCACCACTTACGCGTCTGACGATCGCAAAGCTGCACATGTGTCTAAATAATATTCTGATATAAACGATTGCAGTTGTTACATAATAGCGACTACGGTGGCCATGGACAGAAAAAACTAAGGACAGAACCTTGTTGTCAGATGATAAAAAGCCGTTTTTACGTCAAATTTCAACAATAAATGCAGTGGTTGTATGTGAAACAGGCGGTTAGTGTGAGGTTCGTGTCTATTATTTATCGTGTATAAATATTGTTTGTATGCTTATGTGAGTCAAAGGTTAAATCAAATAAATAGACTGCTTTTTTGCGTAATAAAAAATATAACTAATTGAAACTCGTTACAAATATTCACACATTCTGCTAGTAGACGAAATAAAGGATTCTAAATATAGCCCACCGAGTTTCTTTCGCCAGTGCTTCTCAGGTCTAAAGCGTCCTATTAAAAAGCGGTGGTAGCATGATTTACAATCAATAAGCAAGTGTAAAGTTTTATATTGAATAAATGTATTTAAATAAAAGACTTTAAAATTGACGTAAACTAAGACTTATGTTTTATAGATAGACCGCGGCCATGTTTATCTTCCACGCGATCTTTAACCAGTAGGAGTGCACAACGTTTTGGCGCCAATTTAAAGTTAGTCTTTTTTCGAGAATTGCATCATTGGCTGCCTCCGTAGCCTAGTGGTATGGGCGTGTGCTTTAGAACCCGGAGGTCGTGAGATCGAATCCTGCGGGACGCAACAAATTTTCATTGTTGTTTCCTAGTTGGTTAGGGCAATTTGGGCCCATCACCCAGTTGTCTGAAAAGTAAGATGATCCATGCGTCGGATGGGCATGTAAAAAGTCGGTCCACCCACCAACCCGCATTGGACCAGCGTGGTGGGATACGGTCCAAACCCCCCAATGGAAAGGGGTGTATTAGGGGAGGCCTATGTCCAGCAGTGGACTATCAAAGGCTGATGATGTATGTATGTATGATGTATTCCATCATTTATTTGGGTGGAGTATAGCTGGTTCGTATTTTAGTATTCTTAGTATTATTATCTTCCTTAAAACATCAGGCATCATACTGGATAAACAAGACGATGTATCCTATGTCTGAGGGTGGCGGCTTATGACAGCGGTTTTATGACATTTTTTGTTGCATCTATGACGGGCAGCATGTATCACTTCATCATCATCATCATCATCAGCCTTTAATAGTCCACTGCTGGACATAGGCCTCCCCTAGTACACCCCTATCTATTAGGGGGTTTTTGGACCGTGTCCCACCACGCTGGTCTAATGCGGGTTGATGGGTGGACCGCCTTTTTACATGCCCATCCGACGCATGGATCATCTTACTTTTCAGACAATTGGGTGATCGGCCCAAATTGTCCTAACCAACTAGGAAACAACAATGAAAATTTGTTGAATCCCCGCAGGATTCGAACCCACGACCTCTGGTTTCTAAAGCAAACGCCTATACCACTAGGCTACGGAGGCAGTATCACTTACCTTTATGTAAACTTCCTGATCGCATTGTGGATTTCAACGACAAAAAATCATTATATAAAACCAATAATTTAGTAAAAAGAGGAAACATGGGAAGCTAATAGACATGACTGCAATTGCTTATTCACGATAGAGACGATTCTTACATTTCTGTTGAAAGTTCCAATCTATATGCCGTTCATTTTATGTACAAGTGTGAAGAATGGGTATAATTAAGGATGACCACAAGTATACTCTGCTATAATGAAACGCCTACGCGAATTGTATTGCTGTTGTATCTTTAACTTGACTTGTTGTGGGCCAGTCCGGTTTTGTTGAATAACCACAAACTAAAAATATATTTAGAACATTCTTAAAACATATGTAAAAGGTATATCAAATCCATTAATTTACGGATATTCCGCGTTACTTAAATATATTTATTCCCGACGTTTCGGATTATTTCCAGCATCCATGATCACGGGCAGACTATGTTGGTATATGTCTGTGTCTCAATATTCTGGAATAACCGTCAGAGATTTTATTTAAAAATTGACATATCGGTTTTGTAGTTTTTATATCTTTGCGTTTAATTTTTGAAATTATTTGATACCAGGAAGGTGGCAAAGACCAACCATAATAGTAACGTATCGCAGGTGAATGAATTTGAATATTCCACGGTTTTGGTAATATTATTTCACATTTATTTCGCCTTTTTCTGTCGTTTTATTTATATTATATGGTTTCATCTTGATTATGGTTTCTCTTTTGTCAAAAACATCTTGTATAAACATATATAATTATAATGGAGTAAGTAATTTCATACATGTCGATTGGTAGTGCAATAAAATACGGTACAAACTTTTAGATTTCAAATGAAGTCACACAATAGACAATACAATTTTTAAAGCACTTAATTGGCGTTTGTAAAACTGTGTTTCTGGCGTGGCTGGCTGATATCTAAATGATAATTAAACAACAAAAAAATAATTCTATTGTCATATAGTGCGTATATTTTGCCTTTTTCTTACACTTACCGCTCTGAGAATTGAATGAAATGTAGAAAAAATAGCGTAGATTAAGTCAATATTAACATGAGGGTTTTAATTTTAAAAAATGAACACAGAATATGCTTTAAACGTTTAATGAATAAAAGAAATCTTTTTACTTAAATTTTAAATATTGCCTTCGAAATGACACCAGTCTTCAAGTCGTCGAGCGCTTTCTGGTACTCCGACAGTTTGAATGTCTTTACTCCGAGATTTTCATAGTCGAGATATCTATATAGAAGTAAAAAATAATAATGTATAATAATAAGGTAAAATTAATAATGTAATCTACACGAACATCACACATAATTAAGAAATAAATATTAAAACAATTTGTATGAGTGACTCATCATCATCAGCCTGTGATAGTCCACTGCTGGACATAGGCCTCCCTAATACACCCTATCCATTAGAGGGTTTTGGACCGTATCCCACCACGCTGGTCCAATGCGGTTGGTGGTGGACCGACTTTTACATGCCCATCCGACGCATGGATCATCTTACTTTTCAGACAATTGGGTGATCGGCCCGAATTGCCTAACAAACTAGGAAACAACAATGAAAATTTGTTGATTCCCCGCAGAATACGAACCCACGACCTCCGGTTTCTAAGCCACACGCCTATACCACTAGGCTACGGAGGCAGTTAGAGTGACTAAGAAAACATAATAATAAAAGAAATGTTAATAACATTGAGTCTATCCCGTGACCACGGCCGCTGGAAAGTATTCGGAACGTCGAGAACTTAAATATGAAAAATAAACGCGATAAAATCCGTATAATAATATGTACTATTCGGGTAAACAAAATCACATTCTGCTATTAATAACAATTATCATTAATTTTACGCCAAAATGTAACTCTTTTAAAAGTTTTTTCTTGGAATATATGTTCATATCTGAATGTAAATCAACACAGATTTGGCAAAATGAATAAAGGTATGACTTTGAGTCATTTCTTTTTATTAGAACTATAAAAATAATCTTCTCCATTCGGTTGGCTCAGTGGTTAGTGTCCCCGATAGTTGCGCCGGTGGAAGTGGGTTCGTTTCTCACCGCGGGAAAATTATAAAATGTATATTGAAAATTGTCATAAAAACAATATATATTTATTTACGAAATAGTAACAAAATTAGGTAATAGCCAATCGATTAGTTTCTAAAGTACAAGCTAATGATGTGATATCGACCTCAAGAATTTATTTATTTATTTTTGTACCATAATGTTATCGATTCAATTACCTGCTTCCCATGGCCTTAAGCCAACCAATCGCCTTCGGGAAACTGAATGGGTTAATCTTCACACCAATAATTGTCAGCTCCTTATCGTAAATTTGGAATGGATTCACCCTGAAATAAAACGAAAATAAATTTATGATATTCTAAATTAAAATCTATGAGTGGAATTTTAAGTGATAATACATTATCCATTGTTTTTATATTTATTTTAATAAAACTATTAGAAGAAGAAATAATACGTAAACAAAGTCTGATTGTAGATTGACTATTTTATTAATGTAAAAACGTTTCTCTCTCTCATTCGTTATTAGATTGCATTTGGCCGCGCATCTACCAATAGGAAGCATCCATTATTGTCAAATTGGACTTAATCCAATAAAATTGAATTTTAAATTAAACGGAATTCGGTTTTTAAAAGAAATTAAATCTTAAATTTTATTAGTCATCGTTGCTAAATAACCAGCTTTGTAAGATTGTAACTCAACACTGTTTTTACTTTAAGTGTGTTTCGTTACGGACTTAAGTTATTTATTAATAAAGTTACACTTACGACGCTTGATGAGTCGGTGGGCAGCATCCAAATAGCACATATTTGCCGCCATGTCTCAAATAGTTGAAGCTCACTTCCATCACTTTACCGACACCTAAATAAGATAAAAAGATTAAAGGTCAACACTTCTCGCTCAATAGAGCCACTCGGCACCGCCTCAACGCGACGTCCACTGATTGTCACCGGTTGTCACCACACGGTAAAATAAATACTACGTGTTGGCAACGATCAGTCAACACGGGGTCAAATGGTTGACGCTGAGTCTTTAGCTGGTGGACCAATCGTGCACGCATGACACCACGAGGCGATCGCCTCGGGCGTCCATTAGTAAGGCGTCCACGCACGGACGGCGGGTTGACCACCTGTTGACGTTGCAGCGGCAACCAGTGGACGGCGCGTTGACAACCAGTGGACGCGATGTTTAGGCAGTGCGAAGTGGTCGTCGACTGGCTCTAATGCGCGTTGACCATCAGTGTTATATCAATTCAGCACACTGAACTATTATTTAACGTTTTAGTACTCAACAAACGTTTAAATAAAGGCTGTTTAAATTTATTTTATATATGTATTTTAGACAAATTAATACATAACAATTGTGTACTATAAAAGTGGTTAAACTCCCAATTTCGTACTTATTTTCTAAAATGTATTTCTTGTGTATTATGTTTAAATCGATTTTTTTATATTTTCTATTAACACAATTTACTAATTTACATAACTAACACAACGACGAAGTTGTGTGTAATTGAATAAAGAGAAATTTAACAACTATTTGCCTAACCAAATTATACAAACTATTTAAAATATATTATTTGTAACTTTTTTGCATAAAATTAATTTTTGCGAAGTTTCATCGAAATCTTTGATTTGTTTTCCTTCCAAAAGCAACACACCCATACTTGGTTAATCCAACTTTCGTAGTTATAGAATTTTAATTACTTACCAGTGCAATCGATGATAATATCATATAATTGTTTCTCTTTTGCAAGTACATCCGGTGTAATGAGCCGGTATCCCGTATCTGTAATTAAAATACTTGTTAAACAATCAATAAATTTTTTTTTTCAAAAATAACACCTTCACATTACAAATAAATGTTTTATAGATATCGAAAATTGATATGATGAATAAATCAGTTACTCTTACTTTTAAATATCTCTCCATATTTTGTAGGAAGACAATAAAGTAATTTTTAACACAATTTTACAATTATAAGGACAGTTTCATTTATTATAAGTAAAACTTTATTGTTAATAAATTACTAATAAAGAAGAAGCTTAAATAACGGAAAGTAATATATTTAACAGAGTCCATGAAATTATTCCATTGTAACTTACTAAGTTTCTTAACAATTTCCAATCTAGTCTTGTTCATCTCCGAAACGGTTACTTCTCTATGACCCTGGAGGTGTAGAGTTGTAATCCAGAGATTTCCTGCAATAAAAAAAAATACGTCATCCTTAAAGTTTATTTTTTTTATATAAATTTAAGATATAGGCTCTATTTATACCCATTTCTGAAAAGATAACACGAATGAATAAAAATTCTAGTTTCGTAACTAAAATAACGTTGAATTAGATTATATACTGCCTCCGTAGCCTTAGGTACGGGCGTGTGCTTTGGAAACCAAAGGTCGTTGGTTCGAATCATGCGGGGACTCAATAAATTTTCATTGTTGTTTCCTAGTCGGTTAGAGCAATTTGGGCCGATCACCTAATTGTCTGAAAAGTAAGATGATCCATGCGTCGGATGGGCATGTAAAAAGTCGGTCCACCCACCAACCCGCATTGGACCAGCGTGGTACGGTACAAACCCCTTAATGGATAAGGGTGTATTAGGGGAGGCCTATGTCCAGCAATGGACTATCACAGGCTGATGATGTAATGATGATGTATAAATAAAATAACTAACTAACTAAGACTATCTAAAAATATAATTCAATGTATGTATATACATATGTACTTCCTTGTCGGTCCTTGTCTGGTTAACCCAGTTTTTTCGCGCCTCAACGACGTCTACTGTTGTTAACGCGCGGAACGCTGGTTGACGCCGCGCGCTCAACAAGATTGATGTCGTAATTTTCGAGTAGCTTCTTTAAAGTTAGTGTTAAACGTTTTCAAATATTATTAACGCGAATTGCTCAATGAACAAAAAATAAATTAAATAAATACGTGTAAACAGCTTGTTGATGGCGAGCGGTAAGCGCGCGGATGCCGCATTTTCAACCGGTGGTTCACTTGCCGTCCGCAAGTGGATGCCTTACGCCCGAGGCGATCGGCTGGCGTTAAGCGACCTAACGTTGCATTTTACGTGTACTTATTTAATTTCTACTCTTTATCAATCCAATTCGCGGTTTTTAAAATTTTAAGTTACGTCACACAGATATAATTTTATATAAGCCTCAAAAATTATAAGATCATAATTAAAAGATATCATTTCGTCAACCGTGCGCCGTCAACCAGTGAACCGCGTGGTGATGGTAACTAGTGAACGCCGCGCGAATCAGCGTTGACCTTAAATGTTCTTTAGAGCATATAATTAACAAAGAAAACAGTAAAAATTATTATACTTTTACTTCGACTTTGACAACAACTGATAACATACCAATTATACCAGCTCCGACTATCAGGATATTGCTCCCAACCGGGAGGGGTGAGGCCCGATCGAAGCCGTGGGACACGCAGGAGTATGGCTCGCAAAGTCCAGCTGTTTTAAAAAATATTATTTATTTTTTGTTAAAACACTAATTAGGACCATAACAAAACTTCTGTCTTCTTATTACATTCCATGCATTCATTCCGAAATTGATTTTT
The DNA here is from genome assembly GCA_029286875.1 of Lamproptera curius. Taxonomy (NCBI): domain Eukaryota; kingdom Metazoa; phylum Arthropoda; class Insecta; order Lepidoptera; family Papilionidae; genus Lamproptera; species Lamproptera curius. The sequence goes on along the minus strand of JAGSMT010000027.1, from coordinate 1,670,834 downwards.
GCAATGATTGTCGAGCAAATTAATAAAGTAAAGAAATATTTGGGATAAATATATTAAGAATTTAAACGAGCTCATGAATATAATAACAAATATATACACAATTTGTAATAATATAATTGTTGCCAGGCACGGAGCAATACTATTAGTAATGGTCCGTGCCTGACTCTTTTGAATCCTGCAAGGAAACAACTTTGTGTTGCTCATGATATTGTAATAAAAGTAAGCCACACCATGCTATAAATCTTGCACGCGATCTTAATGATAGTCAAAAGAAAACTATCTTTAAAAGGTATCTCGTTGTATGTGGAAGGTCTCTATTTTGGGATCGGTAGCAATAGTGTACAAACACTATTGTTCTTCGGCTTGAGGGGCACCGAAGCCAGGGTATTAACTGGATAAACGAGACGTAATACCGCATGTCTCAAGTCGATGAGCGGATTTGACTGAATTTCCTAAGGGCGGTGCATATCTTACCTTGCTCAGTTGTAATTCCATCAGGAAGCTCGTACACCTGGTCCTCTGGCACCAGAACGTACTGCGCCCAACCGCCATCACGCCAGATTCCAATGGTGCTGTTGATACCAGCTTTCAAGCAATACTGGTATTTGCCGTCACGGCAGAAGTTGCATAAGTTGCACGCACTGGAAGTAGGAGAAGAAATAGTATTGAATCGAAAAATTATTTACAGCCGTCACAACAACTAAACTTTAATATAATTTATATGAATTAACGTATAACAATCTGGAGTGGATACCGAGGCTCGGTAAACGTAGTGCGGGACGCCCTGCAGCAAGATGGAATGAGAATGAGAATTGCCGAAGATAGGACGCGGTGGCGTGCATTAGGGGAGGTCTATGTCCAGCAGTGGACTGACACAGGCTGATGATGATGATGATTATGATAAATTTGTTAGCGTCCATTAAAAAAGAAATACTCATAATTGCCACACAAAGCAGGCGGGCAATTGACTGATTGCACTTAAACTGCGGATCACCTTACTCTCACTGTGAGACGCCGTCGTCAAGATGGCGGTGGGATCGTCACATGCCTACGGTTCTAGTTGACAGCGAGTAGCAAGAGATCGGCCGTCTTGGCGTTCATTGAAGAGGGCCTATGTCCAGCAGTGGACGGACAAATGCTGCTAATGATGAATTATGATGATATAAATTTACCGGTTAGGGTCGACGACGACCTTATGGCCTTTCTTGAATACCGACGCTTTGCCAACTTCGTGGACGATACCGCTAAACTCATGCCCCAGGGGCAATGGACGCTCCTTGGATGATGGAAACTCACCCTGTAAATACATCAATAAAAAGAACAATTACATACAACACCATCACTATATGTGAGACCACTAGAAATTAAAAAATCAATTGTTTTGTTTCATACCCAATATCGTATGATGGAGTTATGTAAATTTTAATAGCCTTTCAACATTTTGTTAAAATTGAATACTGAAACCTTAGTAGTTCCGACTATAAAAGTACCAAAGGTTTTAAAAACTATGTAAAGAGTATTTAAAATCAAAACGCCGCAGCGCCAATACGTGCCTCCGTATTGGTCAATCATCGCGTTGTTATTGACGTTTAGCGGAGACAACCAATCACAATGCTTTACGTATTGCCACTATTAGTTATTGTCATTAAAGTTTGTATAGATTACAGATTGTCGATAGCTTTGGTATATGCTCCTATTGATTTCGTTATCACATTGGACATATTTCGGTTTGAGTCTCAGTGCAATAATTAAAGAATAAAGTCGGTTTATAGCTCGCCCTTTAACAGTGGAGGTTAAACATAAACATATTTCAAAGTCTTGCATTGTTTATATAACCTATTTGTTTTATTATTTGAGACAAACAATAGTATAAGAATATAATTTTTGTGAATATTGTTCGTATTTCAAGACAGCGAGCTTGTTGCGTTTTGTGTATGTAACGTAATGGGGCGATTGTTCTATTACCATTTAGTGTAATCATCATCAGCCTGTGTTGGTCTTCACTTCTGCACGTTTTCTCCATTTAGTAAGTTTTTGAACCGTATCCCACCCCTCTGGTCCAAAGCGGGTCGGTGGGTGAATGGAGGATGAATTAGTTGACAGTAAATTTTAAGGCTCTGACTGAGGCATGGATTATCTTACTTTCCAGACAATTGAGTGATCTGCCCAAATTGCATCATCAGCCCGTATTAATCAACTGCTGAACATAGGCCTCCACTAATGCCCCCCTATCTATCAGGGGTTTTAGAGCGTATACCACCACGCTTGTCAAATGCGGGTTGGTGGATGGACCGATTTTTTACGTGCCCATCCGACGCCCAATTATCTGAAAAGAAAGGTAATCGGCCCAAATTGCCCTGAGAAACTAGGAAACGACAGTGAGAATGTGTTGAGTCCCCGCGGGATTCGAACCCACAACCTCCGCCCATGCCGCAAGGCTACGAAGGCAGTCGGGCCCAAATTGTCGTAACCAATTAATAACCATTTTTCTATTTACCTGAATTATATGTAGGTCGGTTCCACAGACTCCAGAGTACTCAACCTTAACGATTACATCCGTGTCGTTGACAATCTTCGGCATGGGGTAGTTAGGGTCATATTTAAGAGACAGCGATTTCCCATCGAAAACGACAGCCTCCATGTTACTCTGTAGTTATAATTGATTACTACCTGAGGACAACATATATTTTTAAGACATAACATTGTGTTACAAGTATTTACAATATACCAATCCCAAGCAGATTCTTGTTTGTTGTGAATATTCTTACAAATGGAACTTGGAGTTTTTTTAAAATGTAGCAGCGTTTAAACTTTATACGTTCTGGTTAGCGGAGAGCCGTAATAGCCCCTTCTCCGCGATGTTTAATAGACGAAAATGAGTTTAACATTGTAATGATATCTATTAAGTTTTACTTGAAATTTGTTAATTTATCGTTACCCTGGTAGCAAAGCTTTATTGCACTAACCAAAAACACTCAAAGTTTCATGTTAGGTTTTGAAAGTTTCCTAACTTGTCTAAGAGCCTTATATTTGTAATGAGTGGCTTACGAAGCAATTTAATGAGCACGATATAAATTCTTATGCAATTAAATAAAATTATCACCTTGCCTATTTTACGTGAATAAAATACTGCAATGTACATGATACAAAGTCTTCCCAATCAATCCCGGCCCCAGCGGCCGATCTACATCAGAGATCAGCAAACTGTGCAGGAGATCTTTAGTATATAGTGGAGATAAATAATGCACAAGTGTACGCACAAACAAAAGTGATGCCTGTTCCCACATTCTCACAGTCCATTGGGTCGGATAACCGACTGAATCGGAAGGTGATTGGGCGCGGGGCCCACTTTTTGCATTCCCATCCGAACTTTGGATCATCTTACTATCAGGCATTCGGGTGATCAAACCATATTACCCTTACCAACTAGAAAACAACAATGATGTTCAGTCCGCGCAGGATTCAAACCCGCAACTTCGACTAGGTTACTGAGGCAGTTGTCATAATATATTAAATAAGACTTTCTTAGAACTTGTAAGTAATTGAAGTTACGAAAGAAGTAGAGATGAGAGGGATCAGGTCTGACGGGACGTCATGTTGGTGGCGTCGTAGAGCGGGTGTTTTATTTATTTATTTAATTAATAAAACATTACATTTTACAGAGATACAACATATAAATTTTACAATTTACAACATATAATTTTTACAGAGGCGGATTTCATGCCGATGGCATTTTCTGCCAGTCAACCTGGGGGTTGCAGAGATAAAAAGTACAAATATATGAGTTATACAAAAAAATACTACATATGTATAATAATAAAAAGTAAATGCATATTATAGTTATATATATATTAATAAATAAGTACACATACATATACATATACGTACATACATATAAATATACATATGTGGATATAAATATGTGGATATAAATTATAATAAAAAGTTTATCTGACGACTTAATTCATCTGGCGATACGTTCTTAAGCAAGTACTTTTGATTTCGAGCGCATTCCATAAGAGGACAGATTGTACGAAAAAGAGGAGTGCAAGCTGTCAGAACGGTGAGTAGGGCATTGTAGTAGACGCGTATGCGTCGAACGAAGATTTTTGTTACTGACATCATATAAGTATAGAAAATGGGAAGATATATAGGACGGAGTACTAGAAGAATTAAGAAATTAATATAGAGTGGTAAGGGTTCGTAAGGAGCGTCGCTGTCGAATAGGTAACCAATTAAGTTCGGAACGTTGTGCAGAAACGTGGTCATATTTACGAAGATTAAAAACGAATCGAATGTAGTTGTTTAGAAGTCGGTCAAACTTATTGAGGTGATCTGCATTCAGGTCAAGATAGCATACGTCACCATAGTCGATAATAGGGAAAATCAGGGCCTGCACAAGCGTCAATTTCGCCTGAATGGGCAAAAACTCGCTGAACACCTACAGCTTTCTGCACCACGCTTACTATTTGGCTATTCCAATTTAATGTTCTATATATCTCGAGACCTAGATTTTTAACGTTAAGGCTAATCGGAATTTGATCTCTGTCATGAATTGAAAAATGGAAGCGCAGTCAGATCCACCTTACTCAAATTGCGGGCACTGCCGATTATTATTGCTTGGCACTTCAATGGATTGACTGCCAAACCAAATTTATCACACCATTTTGTTATTGAAGCCAAGTCCTTATTGATTTTGTCAGCTACTAAGTCTAAGTTTTTAGTAGATTCCTGAGCATACAACTGTAGATCATCAGCGTAGAGATGATACGCACATTGAAGATCAAAAGTGATAAAGTTAATAAATATGGAAAACAAAATTGGAGAAAGAATACCGCCTTGAGGTACACCAGACTTAAGGTTCAGCCAGCATGAAGACAATTCATCGACAATAACTGATTGCTGGCGCCGTCGAAGATAAGAAGAAAACCATTCCACTACTTCCTCTGAAATCATAAAATGGGAGAGGAGTGCAAGGAGAATGTCGTGACTGACGGTATTGAAGGCATTAGAAAAGTCAATAAGCACCAGAACTGTGACCATGGTGTTATATATGCCAGCCTTTATATCGCCAGTCACTTTCAGAAGGGCAATAGTGGTACTATGTCCGAGCCTATATCCCGATTGTAATGGACTTATCAGTTTTTTACTGAATATGATGCCAGAAACTTGTTTATGAACACAAAACTCTAGTACCTTAGATAGGAAGGGTAAAATAGAGATAGGTCAATAATTTGTGAGCAGCACAGAGTTGGAGCATTTAGGAAGAGGACGAACAAGGGCATTACGCCAGAAACATGGAAATGATCCTGATCGTAAAGAAAAACTAAAAACGTGGGCAAGCGTTGGGAGAAGGAAATCTAGGATAGGAACAATCATTCTTCGGCCTATTTTGTCACATCCAACTGCATCTGATTTTATAGAAAGGATAGCTTTTTTGATATCATCGGAAGTAACTGGAGAAAATTTAAACGATTCAATGGAAGGCTGCGTCAACCCGTTTAAATAGGAAATAGTACTACATGTCGTCTGGTGATCGAAAGTAGAAGTGGTAGAGAAATGGTGATTTAAATCATCCAAACTAATGGACTTAATAAGGTTTGACGTTCGCGACTTACCGATACCCAGAGTTCCAAGAAACTTCCAGATATCAGCAGGAGAAGAATTAATTATATTGTCCTGCATTGTGTATCATCTGATTACACCAATTCCGTGCTAATTTGTATGCGGACCAATTTTCATCAGACCTCTCTATTTTAAATTTAAGGAAGGAACGATTTCTGCGCCTCATAGCAATGCTTTCAGTAAACCAGGGTGCAGGTGGACGTCTATTCTGATAGGAGCATGGATGTCGTACAGATTGTTGATTAACGTGTTTAATGTGTCAATCTTCCTGTCGATATTTTGCTTTTCATTCACAGTTCTCCATTCTACCTTACCAGCGTCCGTTTGAAGTTTCTCAACATTAATTCTAGCGAAAGATCACAAGTGCAGTACCTTGGGTTTATTTTTAGGATATAAGAAAGCAAAATTAAGTCATGGAGAGAAAAACCACGGGATGAATGTTGGCCATGACAGGAAAAGGTGGTGTCGCAGAAGACTGCCACAGGGTTCCCGTGACCAAATGTTTAAGGCGCCAAGAAGAAACAACTTAGAGGCTTTAGTCGGTATCATTTCCCCACGATAAAAAAGGTTTGGGCAGACGGGACGTCATCGTAAAACAGTTATCAAATTTGGCGTTATTGACGTGTCTGTCCGCGGCGATAACCAATCTGAGACCTTAACGTTTGGCGCCATTTTAAGTTTGACATAAGACTTTCTTTTTTTTTTATTTAAAAGTTCTTATTTATTTATACTTAACACATTCCAAACTAGAAGATTGTTCATGCCAATGAATTGTATTCGTTAATCGATTTAAAAATATTTAAAAAACAATATTACTATACGTTATCATAGCCGAGGCGGTATTATATAATTTTGTTTACTAATGAAACATCAGATTATTTATCGTTCACCAGAAAACGCTGTAACAACACGTTCATATAATTCAACCTTCTTATCTTATCATTAAGTGTCAATAGTTGGCAGAATAGTTTAATTTAATCTGTATTTTTAGCATTTCTGTGTTCGCCTGCTATTTACAATGCAGATATTTCTTCGTGTGCGGTATTATTTCAGAGATTAAGATAATAAGTCGTAGAGTTCTTGATTAAAAAAAATATGTGCTCTATTTAACGGTTATGAAAAGGCCTTGGTGAATATTTTCAATGTTCTAGAAATAATAACAGGAATTATTATATAGCTACAAGAATTCCTAATGAATCAAAGTACATACAACACATAATTTATGTGCCTCTACTGAGTACCTATAAATATAATTTCTTTTCCTTCATAAATAATTATTTGTTGAATAAATAGAGAAAACTACAGCAGTATATTTAGTATAATAAGAATGTTGTGCAACGAAGCCATTTTGATTGAAATGAATATAATAAGGATGAATATAGGTAGCGTGCATTAGGGGAGGCCTTTGACCAGCAGTGGACTTACACAGGCTGGTGATGGTGATGAATATAATAAGAATATAGAACCAAACATGAAAGACATGGCCTCACACATTTAAAATGCATAAGCTAATTTTAATAATGTCGCCTGAAAGAGGAGATGCGCTATATAGTCTGTGGGTAAGGAGTTTATATTGCCACTGAAGCTTCTACCACTTACCGAAAGGCAATAAGGACGGGCACACAAGTTCATGACAACTAGTATAGGCGACTTTTGAAGCGGGAACTGCATTTACCAATCCAATACATTCACCAAATGTTAATCGTCATTGATGAGCAGAATGCACGATTGCGGAAAAATAGTGATATTTGACAGAAAATTAAATTGCAGATGCAATATAATCTTACCGAATAATTAGAAGGAAATCGCCAAAACAAAGAGTATTGCGTAAATATGAATGTCAAAAAAAAAATAATGTTATATGGTAATTCAAAAACGTCGAGAACCCGATACCGAGTGTAAATAGGAAATAACAGAAATATAACGATTTTACACATAATTAATTGGAAAACTCTTCGAAGTTAAATTAACTAATTACATTTTAGGTAATTTAGAGAACGAAAATTAAAAATGAACGCCGCGCTTGTTTGACGTTCGTTTCGTTTATTCCGAGTGTGAATTGACTAAACTATATTACAGACTAATTAAATACAACACGCAAATGTTGCGCATGCGGAACTGTTTTAAAGTTGTTTACGTTTATTTATCATTTAACATAAATGTTAGTAAACAGTGAAACTATCTACGAACATATATAAAGGTTAGGACACCATAACACTATTATCATGGGGCTGTGTTATTCCACTGCTGGACATAGGCCTCCCCTAATGGACACACAATGTTTTTGGACTGTATCCCAGCACGATGGTCCAATGCGGGTTGGTGGGTGGACCGAATTTTTACATGCCCATCCGACGTTTGGATCATCTTACTTTTCAGAAAATTGGGTGATCGGCTCAAATTGCCCTAACCAAGAAGGTGCCCTAACCAATAGCCCTAACAACAGAAACAACAATGAAATTTTTTTGTGTCCTCGCAGAATTCGAACCCCCGACCTCCGGTTTCTAAAGCACACGCCCTTACCACTAACCATGGAGGCAGTTCTTAACACTAAATAAATTTATTAATTTGACATGAATGTTAGTTGAAGGTGCCTTTTGAATACATTTCGGTTAAATATCCGAAATATCTCCATCAGTCTAATATCATGATGAATAAGTGTCGAGTTTGGAAACGTCTGTTTAATATTGAATATTTCTGTCTGCATATTAATTATTATAAAACCCTTGTACATCGAACTATAGCAGCCTAAATAGACTTCTAAGAGTCCTGGTACAATAGATTTCTAATTACAAAGCTGCATGTCCTTAGTCTTGTTTAACGCTGAACAAGTCGTATATTACAGTAATGAATAATGTGTAAATTTATGTAAAGTTTGTAAAATTTTATAGTTTATGAATTTGTAGGCTTCCCGGTCCAATAAGTAGCTTTTTGGCATACAACACCGATTTTTTTGTTCGTTATTTCTTAATGGTATTTTATACGATGATCACGATAAACCATACATAAATAAATACTAAGTCAGGTGTATATTACTGTTGCCATTTTTTTCTAATATGTTACTAAATTCACTTTAACCATCCTATAAACAACCAACCTAGATTAAATAACACAATATTTTAGACACAAACTATTCTTTTTCTGGCAATCTACTGCTTAAATTGTAAAAGAAAATCAAATACAAATTTCCTTATGTTTCTTTACGTTCAGTTCGACAGAAAGACCGCCGTCGAAAAAGAGTTCTCAAAAGAGAAGTCAATCGTCATAATTCTACAACACACAAACAACAAATCACAGTGAATTTCATGAATTTCATTAAATAATGCGTAAATAACAGATAAAATAATAATTTAATTTAGTCCGTACTCGAATAATCGCGTGGTTATCTTTAAACGTTAATTACAAAAAAATATGTTTCAACTAACTCTCGATTGCCTTCTAAAGTAGGGTTAAGTACTTAATGCACATGTACAGAAAAACCATTATAATACTTGACATAATCATTATAATATTCTGTAAACATATAATCGTAACTAAACAATTCGACAGTAACACCGTATTGCACTTTGTCACTAATCGTAAAATAAACAATAGGTGATATGAAATCATATTGATTATATTCCAATGTACACGTGTAGTTTGTACAGGAAAAATAAGTAATATGTATATTAATGAAAAATTATATAACAAAATAACATATTTAAAATATATTAAAAATGTGTTAATTTAGAATACGTAAATTTTATTATTTCTCTTATTTACGCGATTATTTTACATATGAAATCAACTATTTTACGGTTTTTTCGCGTTGGTTATATATTAAATGTATATAACCGACGTTTCTTTCTCTTTCCGTGATCCGTGATCATAGATATTATAATAGAAATAAATATATAAATAATATAATGAACCCTTGAACCTCAACATATAATGCTCTGAGCTATTTCTTGTGATGGCAATCTATATATTTATATAGATAAAAGAGATTTCCACCTATATATTGACTCATCACGATATCTCTGGAACCATAAGGCGTAGCGATTTGAAATTTAGTAGGAATATTCATTTCGCCGAGTAGACGTCATCTAAGAACGGATTTTACGAAATTCCACCCACAAGGCAGGTTGGGGGAGTTGCTAGTATGTTAAAATTATATTAAATAAAATGAATATACCGCAATAGTGTTTTATAATTGCTTTTCATTATATAAGATTTGATAAACCAAAGATACTAGCGAAAAAACATCGATTTGTACTTAACATGATTCGGGAAGCTATAGAAATTAAAAACATCAAAACTTAATTGAGTGGATGGTTGAGCTTTACCAACTGTGTGGGATTTAATTATTTAAAAAATTAAATTTTTTGATAATAAAACTGCAAAGTCACAGGACATCATAAGTTCTTTTTGCCAAATCCATGTTCAAAATAAAAAAAATAATTGGCTAGTTTCAAATAAAAAACACTGTCATCGTCGGGAATAAATGTAAAGAATTAAAACGAATAATCAGTAAATATAATAAATGTGCAATAAAATAAATATATAACTCAACAACAACTTATTCACATAAAGTGCGTATTATTTAACATTCTTTAACACACGCGTTTCATCAGTGACCTAAGCAACACGTAAAAATAACTCTATAACTGAATATGATTTAAAAAAAGTCCTTACTTCTATTGAGCAACGAAAATTTATTAAATAAATTTTTGAATCTACTTTCCAAAAACAATATAGCGAATACACAAAAGGTGTGAGGAATAATTTAATTTTTTAATTTAGATCAAGTAGCATTTAAATCAACTCACCAATTACGCGTCCGACGATTACAAAGCTGCCAATGTGTCTAAATAAGATTCTGATATGAACGATTGCGGTTTTTACATAATAGCGACTACGGTGGCCATGTATAAAAAAACTGAGGACAGAACCTTGTCGTTACATGATAAAAAGCCGTTTTAATGTCAAATTTACCCAATAGGTACAGTGGTTGTATGTGAAACAGACGTTGAGGGTCGAGTTCTTATCCTAAGAATATTGTATGCATGTGTAAATTTAAGGAAAAATTAATTGCGGAAACTATGCTTGGTAAAAAACAAAGTTCTATAACTAATTAAAACTTCTTACTATTCATTATCACAAGTTCTGCTTTTAGGACAGAACAGAGTAAAATGAAAACATTTTTTGTTTAATCGTTAAACTCCAACTAAAAAGCGATCGTTTTACGTTGAAAAATATATTGCGCTAAAAAGAAACACGCTATTTTTAGTGGAACGCACATTTATTATTAAATTTGATATAGATATTTCCCCACGCGATATTTAATCAATTGTTGCGAACTACGTTTTGGCGCCATTTTGAAATTTGACTTTACTTAAATCAAATACGATCTTTTATTTGGTTAGGTTATAGCTGGTTCGTTTCTTATGATTCTATGTTACGTCTTAAAACTATTATCGTACTAAAATAACTAATTAAGTAAACAATCGAGAAGGATGACGCAAAAGTTAAAACAAAAACATTACGATTAAAAATCACTATCTACTAATTATTAACTGCCTCCGTAGCCTAGTGGTATAGGCGTTTGCTTTAGAAACCGGAGGTCGTGGGTTCGAATCCTGCGGGGACTCAACAAATTTTCATTGTTGTTTCCTAGTTGGTTGGGACAATTTGGGCCGATCACCCAATTGTCTGAAAAGTAAGATGATCCATGCGACGGATGGGCATGTAAAAAGTCGGTCAAACCACCAACCCGCATTGGACCAGCGTGGAGGGATACGATCCAAAACCCCCTAATAGATAGGGGTGTATTAGGGGAGGCCTATGTCCAGCAGTGGACTTACTAAAGGCTGATGATGATGATGATGACTAATTATTAAATTTAGTCTCGCTGTGTATTGACTAATTGTTATCGAAACGGGCAGATATAATTAAAGAATAGAGACATAAAATATTGCTATGTAATTAAAATTTGTATCTAAGGTTCTGAGTGATCAGATTAAAATGTAGGGAAATTTAAATGAATGTAGGCATAAAATATTATTATTTAGAACGAGGATTTAGTATTACTAAGTAAGTACCAAAATATCACTTTATCTTTAACCTATCTAGAGTTTTCCTTAATTTATGCTACTTTGCTTTTAACTATAATGACAATTTCAAATGGACCAAAGGGTACTTTTCGTATATAGGTCTAATATTTATATGATATTGTTTACCATTCACTTAGTCTTATGTAAAATTAATAAAAAACCTCCGGCCAATAGCTAAATTTAACAAGTAAAAAATAATAAATTAAATGGTGTCCCTATACATATATACATAGTAGCACATTGCGAGTTATGTGGGCATTTCAATTGTTCATCATACAATTTAGAGAAATTAGTACCAACTAGAAAAATGGTACCATATCATTATCGCGGCATAATGAGTAAGTACGAAATGTTTAATGCATGAATTTGACTCTCGCTTGAATGTTTTCGCCCTTGATAAAAAAAAAACATTATTTACCCAATACCAATGTTTTAACGTTTCTAAAATTAATTAAAACATTTTATAGGAACGTGTTTCTTTACATTTTTTTTAGAAATAAGTAAAATTTTGTTTGTTTATTTTATTGCAAGTTGTCTACGTGTCAGCTTATGTATAATGTATAACTAGCGATCCGCCCCTGCTTCGCACGGGAGCGTCGATTACGACTACGGCGGCCGATCTATATTAGAGATCAGCCAACTACGCAGGAGATATTATAGTGCACAAGTGTACGCGCAAACACAGGCGCACTCCCTGTTCCTTTATACTCTCAAAGCCCGATGGGACGGATAACCGACACGACCGGAGAGAGTAAGGCGCAGGACCGACTTTTTACATGCCCATCCGACGCATGGATCATCTTACTTTTCAAACAATTGTGTGATCAGCACACATTGCCCTAACCAACTAGGAAACAACAATTAAAATTTGTTGAATCCCCGCACTATTCGATCCCACGACCTAAACACGCTCTTACCACAAGGCTACGGAGGCAGTTAAACCATACATACATACATACATATAAACCTTCCTCTTAAATCACTATATCAATTAAAAAAAAACCGCATCGAAATCCGTTACGTAGTTTGAAAGATTTAAGCATACATAGCAATAAGAGAAAAAGCGACTTTGTTTTATACTATGTATTTAAAGACTTCTATATGTTTACACTACAAGGAAAATACGATGAAAAATACTAGATCGCCTGCACATGAAATCACTAAAGTAACATTTTTTTTACAAATACGTAAAATAAAATATAAATTGGTTTGTTTAATAAAAGAATAGAACATTTTTAACTCTGTTAACTGTAATTTAAATGACATAATTAACAGTTTATTTACGAAAATGGAAAAATATTAGAACCGTTATTAGTTTTAAATACATACATAGTCTTTTGGGCAAATGGAGCAAGAAATTTTTAGCTTGCTTGACTGACATCATAGTATTTTGGGCTTAAATGGAGCGAAAAATCCATTACTGATATCAATAATCCAAAAGTTTGTTTTTACATCAAAACTCTGCAATATTGAAAAAAAACGAAATCAGGTCAAAATTAAATAAATTAACTAGTGATTATATACTAGCCTTTGATCTTCAATATTTTCGAATATATTTTGTACTAAACTTTATATATATACAGCGTATATATATTTTATTAAGCTATCTGGATGAAATAAAAATGTATATATCTCAACCAACTTAGACTCGAAAGTAATCATTTCCACCCGCGACGACGAAGTGTTATTTATGTACCGTTCCTATTTATGCATAACCTAATGCCTGCGACTTTTCCGCCTGGTAATATTATAAAAACATTGTTTTATTTTTTCTGAAAAAATGTAGCTTAAGTCACTCCCAGTACCATAAGCTTTATTTCAGTAAAAATGTCGTCAAAATCATACCTAACTATTCATTTTTTATTCTTAAAGCCTTAGTCCTTCAGTTTTTTTTAGATAGTTTAAGTCATCATCAGCCTGTGTCAGTCCACTGCTGGACAAAGGCCACCCAAAATGCACACCTTCGCTTCCGATCTTCGGCTATTCTATTTTATTTAAGATAATTTAACTATGTTTTGCGGACAAAATAAGGTGATATACGCTTACACAGAATAAATAAAACTTGTTTACTAAATACAGTGCCTTTCAAACCGGAACACATTTGTGATTACATAACTCCTTTGCAGTATATAAAACAACATGTTTGTCACATATTCGGCCTTCGGAATAACGGAAACATACTCAATGATAGGTTTTAATACAACATTAGATTAAAAATGCCTAGCTAATATGCCTTCTAAGCCTTCCGCTTTAAAAATCGGATGTTATGGATTCGAATCCAGAGGAAACATTTCATAACTTGTTGTTTCCTAGTTGGTTTGGCATTGCAGGCTTTGGCTAGCGAATGCTGGTAAACTAAGTTGACTCATGCTTTAAATCAGCATGTTAAAGATCTGTCCTACACATAATCTCACTCTTTCAGTCCATTATCCCTCCTATTGGACTACAACGGTAGAGTAAATGTAACAAAACCTTTGATTGTTCGTCCATTTTAAACTTTGATTTACGTGTATAACTAGTTATGTAATTCTAAAGGCACACAATATCAAACAACAATGTGAGTGTGATTTGGTAATCTTAACTTAGAAAAAGTTGCGACTTAAAATTTATTTAAAACTCTTCACTTATCGTTATTATTATAATCAGCCTGTGTTAAGTCCATTGTTGTCCTCCCCTGAAGCACGCCGTCTCCATTAGAGGGTTTCTCGATCGCACCCACCCCGCTAGTCCAATGCGGGTTGGTAAGTGGACCGACTTTTTACATGACCATCCGACGCATGGATAATCTTACTTTTCAGACAATTGATTGATCGGCCCAATTTTTTCTAGCCAACCAGAAAACAACAACAACACAAACTTGTTTCCCCGCTGGATTCAAACTCACGGCCTCAAGGATCAATAACGCCCACGCAGACGGTATCGCGTTTAAATACAAATTTAATAAAATATTAAACCTCCACGTTTCCCCAGTATGTACCACGTCTACTGGGATATAGATTGATAAGTTTAGTCATTGTCTCCGTAGCCTATTGGTAAGGGCATGTGCTTTAAAAACCGGAGGTCGTAGGTTCGAAGCCTGCGGAGACTCAACAACTTTTATTGTTGTTTCCTAGTTGGTTACGGCAATGCGAGCTGATCACCCGATTGCCTGTAAAGTAAGATGATCGACCCACGACCAGGGGGGATGCCGATCTCCATGCAATAGCCGGTTCAAGTTGGCACCGAGTAGCAAGGAATCGGCCGTCTTGGCGGTCATTGAAAAAGGCCTACGTCTAGCAGTGGATAAAGGCAGCGGATGATGATGATGACCATTGATATTGTCTGCCTCATAAGCTTTAGCGCGCATATTAAATTTAATCGCACAGAATAATATATTTTAACGACTTGAATTTTTATTATTTCATAAATGACTCAGAAGCAACTACTAGTATGTAATGTTATATAAATAAGACTAAAGGAAGTCGCTGCGGATCCAACAAATTAGGATTATCAAAGTCGTAACGTAAGGAGCGGAGCAATGAGGCATGCCTATTTTGTTATAAATCCGGTTTCCTTCCATCCCTTGTGAATGAAAAAAGTACTTGACATTAACACCTTTATACTTCTGTCACTTTACGTACGTTAAATCCCAGAAAAAAAATCTACCTGAGGGATTTTTACCTGATTTGAATAACGCTGTATAAAACGACTGTGATCCTGCTGGCTATTTAAAAACCTTATTATATCTAGAATAAAGATATATTATATAGAAAAATCTTAATTTATTAAGACGATTTTTATACATTTTACCGCATAAAGTACCAAAATCAGAGTTTGATCTGCAAAACAAATCTATTAAACCAGAGAAAAAAATAGAAATATCCGAAATAAATATTTTGTTACAGTTCAATGAAAAATCGTGTTTTTTTCTTTAATAATACCAAATATGTACCAAAACTTTTTACTGCTTATATTTATTTGTTAACGTAACAGCTTTATTTATCAAATCTTCAGTATTTTCTTTGATAAACTAAGTACATAAATAAACGGAGGCTTCAATGAAAATGTATTTAGGACATGGGAGTTCTAATAATAGACAAAGTCAAATACACCAATAACATGACAATTGGTACAAGTGGAGGTCTGATTGGTGTTATATTGTATAGTCAACGTCAAGAGAACTATTAATTCATTTGTTTTCATTAGAGATATTTAAGCGATATCTGTTTTTATCGCTTAAAAACAATCTATTTTGTTAGATAATATATAAATACTGCCTAGCATTTACACGAACACTACCTGCTTTTTATTTATTTAAACTTTATGTATACTTAAAAGAGAAAAACGAGTACAAAGGCTGCCTTAATGCCGGTGGAAAATATTCATAAAATACTTTGCAAATTTAAAACAATTTTTATTTAAAATAAACGCGATGCATGTCCGTAAAGTCTTTTATTAAGTAATATAAAGCCGTTGTTAACAAAGAACTATTTAAAACTATAGAATTGAAACTAGATTCCTAGAGATGACTGTGCGACATTATACTTGATTTTTGATCTATTAAGATTTTTTAAGTTAATTAATTCAAAAGGTAAACGAAATGACCGGCTTTTCGTTTTATTGTTTCGAATTCGAAATTTTCATAAAAATCATTAACAAGAGATCATTGAAATGTAGATTAAATCCAAAATCGTAACTAAAAAGTTAAAGATCTATTTTTATTTATAGACATTTAAAATTTTTAATTTATAGTTTCACAAGCAATATAAGCTTTTAATTATTTTTGCTCAATAGTTAGTATAAAAATCTCACCTCGTTTTTAAAATATTTGACGCTCCTCTTCTTTCGACGCGTCGTTTCACTTTGTAATACACGCTACGTTTGACCTCACTAATATTTTTTGCGCCTAGAAGCTAGCCCTGCTTACGGGGAATAAAATTTTTCCGCGTTCCAGGGCGGTTCTCACCGCCCCAGCAATCGATTAATCAGTCGCCAGACCGTCGGCGTCCCGGTCCGTAAACCGATCGTCGACGATCCTAGGAGACATAAACTAATACCTAACTGACGTACCTTCTGTAGTGTGGCCTCCATTTTAGCAAAAATGGGCCACCTAGTTCTGGGGACGGGAGCTCTCCGAACTCTGTGTTAGATGAAGCTTACTAAAGACATGAGTCTGGAAGCATAACTTCAGGATAAAAAAAAAAAAAAAAGGGAATAAAATGAACAAAGGAATATTTTATTAGAAACGTATTAGGGATGTTAAGTTGACGGTAAAAGAGATATCGATGTCTTTAAAAAAAGAATTAAGAGAGTTTTTTCTGAACACACGCTTTTGGTAAAATTTACTTTTATACGTATATTACTTATTAGTTAATCAATTTGACCATGTTATACAGAATAAGCTTTTGTACAATATTTAATTGTAACTTTCAAGAATAAAAATACTTGTACTTGCTGCACTAGGAAGCCATTATTTTGTACATTACAAGTTTTGAGTAGGTAATAATTTTTAGGCAAAAAGACCTCTTAATAGTACGTTTTTTTTTAATTTGATGTTTATTTAAGCAATTTAATATTTATTTTCTATTGCATCATATGTTAAAAAATAGATAGAAATAGTCGTTTACATCCCTAGTTCAATATTTAGATATTTTTTGTTCATTCTCCCAATTTAGGGACTACAGTGAATGATTCACTCTCATCCCTAAATGGGGAGTTTCGTTTAAACATCTGAGAAATGTTTAAATAATAAAGTTGATCAACTTATTTCTAAAAGAAAAAAATATTTATTTAAGTATAGTGAACAAACAATAAATAACAATTTTAAACAGTTTTAAGATAAAAATTTGTCAAAGGGTAAAAGGTATTTCGTTGTATGAGGTTAATTAATGTGAAATATAAGTAAGCAAAAGTAAATATAGAATTGATATCGATTTTATTAATGAACTAGTTGTTGCCCGCGACTTCGTCTGCGTAGTAATATTTTTAAAAATCTAAAAAATGTAGCCTACGTTATTCCACATTAACATTACATCAGCTATTTTCCAGTGATAGTCCCGTCAGCAAGCAAGACAACATTTTTTTCTAAAATGTTGTTTTGTTTTATACATAAATGATATTACAATGTAATTATTTCCAAAAGGTTATTTTGGTGTTACGAACAGATATTCCAATTGTATTTATTTTAATCGATTACTTATCGGCTATAATCTATGAGGATATATTTAATGTAGTTTATATACATTATGGGAGACCTATCTCCAGCAGTTTACTAACACAGGCTGATGATGATGATGACGAGATGAGTTTATTTGATTAAATGCTAATATTAATAGTTTAGAAATATATTGGGACTTCGCAGAGGTCTAGGTTCAAAATTAGACCTAAATAGTTTGTAATCAAAATGAATTCGTGAAGAATTATGGTTATCCTAGTCAATAATTTACAATGCAGATAATATAATTGCCTTGTTTTCGCAAACTCTTATTATACAACCGTTATCAATATTACACGGTTTCATACATAATTTACCATTTTATTACGCATTCCGTAATAAAAAGTGGTAATAAACAAAATTTGTGTAAACTTTTTTCATTTCAATGAATATACTGTTTGTAGGAATGATAGAATGACCTAGGCGTAAAGTTACACCAGCCTAGAGCCAGGTAAGTAAACCTGATAGTGGCAGCTACACCAAGCGACCTGATTAACCCAAGGGCTTTGCATGCACGAGTTTCCAGCAGATAGGTGGAAGGTGGTTGACGACGGTGAGCAGATAGGTGGAAGGTGGTTGACAACGGGGGCGACCACTCCTGTCCTTTGAAATCAAGATGTAGTCGTAGGAGAAGAAGAATGTTGGTTGCGTAGAACTGGAGAAAGAAACTGCCTCCGTAGCCTAGTGGTATGGGAACTGCTTTAGAAACCGGAGGTCGTGGGTTCCAAGCCTGCGGGGACTTAACAAATTTTCATTGTTTGTACCTAGTTGGTTAGGGCAATTTGGGCCAATAACTCAATTATCTTAAATGTAAGGTGGTCCATGCGTCGGATGGGCATGTAAAAGTCAGTCAACCCACTAACCCGCATTGGACCAGCGTGGTGAGATACGGTCCAAAATCCCCTAATGGATAGGGGTGTATTAAGGGAGGCCTATGTCCAGCAGTGGACTATCACTGGCTGATGATGACCACTCTACGTATCCTCAGGGAATCGACGAGGGGAGATTCGTTATAATATAAGCGATCTATTTTCCTGTTTAAGCTGTTTACTACTACGGCCGCTTCTTGCAGCTAGGGATCTTGTTTTATCAAGGGCCAGGATTTCATGGCTGTCATGACTATAGAATAATAGATTCAGGGTGGTCTGTTGATCAATAGTATAGGAAATGTGACATAAGATACGTTTTACATAAGGGCAAGTAGGTGGTAATAGATTGTGAACACTCTTTTTACCCGAGTGCTAAGGTTCTTGGATGCTAATATAGTGGTTTTATTAGTTGTTTGGTCCTGTTAAAAACTAAAGTTTACTTTTAATTAATGATATAAAACTTTTAATGGACAAAAAAAGACGATCAGTAGAAAGGCATAAAGTTTAAAGTAATTAAGTATTTCAAATAAAAGAATCAGATGTTAAGTTCGCGGTCCACGTACGCCTGGACATATTTAATAGCAGTTTCTTCCAGCTGTCTCTTTGAGTTCGTTTTTTGTGTTTTAATATATTGTATGTAGATAAATAATGAAACAGAATAATGTAATGGTTACCTTCAGATTAAGTTTTCTTCTTAGTCATTTTCCGAAGTTGTCTTAGGGGTAATCTTTCAACTTATAATTATTATTGGGATTTGTAATAAACATAAAAAAATAATAAGTCTCGTTACTTATAGAGACATTACCTTATAATGTTTAGAGAAAAGATTTGAGAAGAAGATTTAAATAGTAAAGATAATAAAGCTATTATTAAAACCGTTATTTATTATTCTTAATTTATTTTTCTCATTTGACCAGCGCATTTTAAATAACTAAATGGAAAATTAAGACAACTAATAAGTTACATATGTACAATTTAACTATGTTTACTTTTAATAATAATTAGAACCAGTATTTCATAAAGATTACTAATTTTATTCTGTGCAGTTCAACTTTTCTTTATTTGCCTCACTTTAGTCATTTCTATTTATCTGCATTAAATAAATTTTGCCTTATATTGTTTTTGTTATAACATAGATTGTTGCCTGGTAGTAGTAACAGTACAATGGTGGACTTAATAGCTGTGGCGATTCTACCAGTCGACCTCAGAGTTGTACAAAAAAAAAGTGGAGTAATATTTTTAAAACATTGTTTATAATTTTTGATGATACTAGCGACCCGAACCGGCTTCGCACTGGCTGTAATGCTAATACCAAATATGTACATATTCTCTTCATATATGACGTTAACAGCTTTTTGTCAGTGTATAGTTAAAATTAACACGTTTTTAAGATAAACTAAGAGATGAACATATTCCATTGTAGACTTTTTTGTTGAACCTTTTAAGGGATACAACATTAATAATTACAGTACATTATTTCGATTAAGAGTATCTGCATTATACATAAAAACTTTAATCGCATTATCTATTAAATGAACCGAAACTTCAAAATCCGTCGCGAATTTTTAAAAGTTTAAGTTTATTTACATAGGGACAGACAGGAAAAGCAACTTTGTTTAATACTATGCAGTAAATTAGTGGTAGTGATAATATATTCCTCATGTCTGGGTGTTTGTACCTTAGTTGGAACATATTTATTTGTCCGTGACCAAAGGTACCAAATTGTCTACAAAGTAAGATGATCCATTTGTCGGGCCAACATGTAAAAAGTCGGTCCACCCACAACAACCAGTGGTTCAACCAACAAAACGGCTCCCTGATTTGGCGTCAATTTATTTTAAGGTTAAAATGTGTTTACAGTCATCCTATCTCTTATTTAACTTGGATATAGCTAGCAATGTTTTACAGAAGTCACACTTACGATTACTTTTACAATAAATTTACTTATCTTATTATTTTAAATATGGTAGAAAGAATAACAGGAGTATTTGTTATTAAATATCGGTAAATATGTTGAGAAACAAAAATTACTGACAATTTACTATCATGCTCAGCATTCTACGTGGATTCTATCAATACAAAACTTAAACAAGTGCTAGTATATCATCTGTAACTGCTAAATATTTTACTACTTTATGTAAAAGCGCAATAGTTCTTATTAATTTATTTACGTAATAAGGAGGATAAAAGAAAAAGCTGGCAACATTGAGTACCAACGCGCGCACACTTTTTGTTCTAAGCTGAATGTCATTATTTCATTCATTCAATGGGTACTTTTCATACACATGACACTAATCTCGTTCAAGCATACAACAAACCATTCCTCCAACTCATTCAATTTTAACTTAAACGAAAGTTATCTGCTGTGCAAGTTGTGCATGTTATGAGAAGACTTGTTTCAACGATGGCGTGTTATATTATGAAATATTTTCCGGCAATACTTTGTATATTGTCCGCGGGTGAGTAGTTATTGTATTAAAATATTAATTAATGTTCGGGTTTATAACAAAATAACCGCGTAAGCATAGGCGGCCGCTTCCGAAGACAGTTTCGTTTACGCTACACAAATTCTTCAATTGTTTACCGTCGTTCGCACGTAACGGCTAACAGACACACCCTTTATAACACGTTCTTTTGTTTTTATTAAGTTTTGCTGATTTTATTTAGTTATATAGAGTATTTTAATAGCACTAGTTAATTCTACAGACCACTTACGATTTCTTTCCATCTAAGAACTTTTGTTTGCTCTTTCGACAGTTTCGAAATTTACATTGAACATCAATAACTTAAACGTTATTGAGTATTAATAAAAATTTATATTATTTTAATGCAAATAACTTATAAAAAAGTTATTATTTTTAGCATTTTATTGTGAGCAATGAGAGTAATTCGGGAAAACGGATATAACTGTTCTTAGAAAAAAATTTAATTTAAAAAGTGTATTTATATAATTACACAAGTTACATTAATAGTTTTGCAATTTAAATAATTTAATTACTAGTGTCATTAAAATTAATGAAAATATTAACAATGATAATATTATCATTAATTTTAACGACACTAAAAGAAATAAATATCCAATGGAAAATTATTTGCAGGTTTTCTCTGTATATGTATCATTTTGGTCCCAGTTTCACATTTCTTGCACATTTTAATTTAAGACAATACTTAAATTACCATATTTTCTTTTCTTCAATAAGTTACTTCATATCATTATATTTTTTTTAGATAGATGATACTTGTCCTAAATTATTAAATCTGGCAGTTGCTTGAAACTTTGTCTGTATTATTTAAATTTATCATTTTTACACATAATATTAGTTAACCCTGCCATTACATGTCTATAACAAGAAAAAGATCTTTATTACTAAAGCATTTATCACCAACGCAGTTATAATCAGTTACATGTTACAAGCACATGTTCAACTTCAAATAAATTTATATTATCACCTATCCAACCAAAAATAACAAAATCACAGATTTTATACTATATATTTATACTAATATAACACTTATGAAACTAATGTTAAATATTCTATATCCCAATACTAATAGTTAATTTTTTATTTTATAGTTAGTTAATTTACTGCAATTTAAGTAAGGCTGACCTAATAGTTAACATTTATATGTTAACATAATGTTAAGTTAATATTTAATTTATAATCTATGGGCTTTTTATATGAGCTGTTCCCTGTGGTTGTTTTAAAATTATTGTTAAATATATATTTAAGATATCATAGATAAATGATTAAAACAAAGCAACCTGCAAAAATTATATATATAGCATTAGTTTTCTGTAACCCCACGATTCATCAATTATACAAAATAAGCAAGATGTATATCAAAACTTTGTTGTTATGGGATCTTTATTTTCTAGTCTAAATTGTTTTGTTTACTTATACATTTCCATCCCGTTGCTGATAAAGAAAAGTGCTATCTTTAAGGCTGGAAATTGATTGTAAAATGAAATGACTTTAATTGCTTTCATGATTTGTAGCATGAATTAGCTGTTATGGCAATGGTGTTGCTTTAAACCCTTTCGGGACTGCGGGGACCTATGGGTCCCACGAGATTTAAAAAAAATTCTGGCGGCACCTAATGGGATCAATTTGTCCTGAGGCAAAACCCTATTGGGTCCAATGTCCTAAAGGATTTCCAATACTAGAAAAAATTACACTATTTTGTATCACCAATTTAAACGTAATTAAACAATTTTCATGTTTACAAGCAAAACCAATTCCGTCCGGCAAGGGTTAAATGATCTGAATTCCTAGCTTTGAATAAGTGCATGAGAATAAGTAGATTTAATTGCGTTATTGACTATATCCATAAGGCAAGAGTAAAGTAATCCATTGATCGGATAGACATGTAATATCGGGTCCATTCATCAAAATATCCTTTGCAGGCCGTTTGTGTTCCTTTGAGTTTAATCAGTGAAATCACTGATCCACCACAGATAAGTGAACAGATAATCTGTGTGATGTAAACAAGAAGAAGCAAGAGGAAAATAATATTTGTATATTTTTTTGAAAAGAATGGACTTATCTTATTATTACCTACCTAGCAGTCCATTCTCGGTTCTGCCCACATCATTTTTGGTAAAAAGTAGGCTTTGTTTTCCAAGGTGAATGTAGCTTCTAATAGTGAAAAATTTTTTATAATGTCCCAGTAACTTTTGAGTTAATTAAATTACAAACATACACACAAAAATGTTAAAATCAATAAATATAGTCAAAGAAGAGATGTTGCAAAATACGATAGTCAAAATATAATTATCCAATATCTATTATTGTCCAATCCAAAGCTTGGCTTATAAATTACATGGAAATCATATTGCTTTTTTTTAAATACCAAGCAGAGTCAGGTGACGATTTTTTGCATCAGATTAAGAGACTTGGTAGCAAAGTCTAGATATCTATGTTTGGAGTATCGATTTTAGATTCATAAAAGTAATTCGATTTCGGTTCATTAGATACAAAATACACAAGGATTTCTTAGCTAACGTAATTAAGAAATGCACCTATTAAAAACATCAAATGTTTTATAGTGAAACATAAATATAGGTAAAATTTTACTTAATTAGCATACTAGCGACCTGTTAGAGAGCTCAGCTGCTAGAAAATATACCTACAATATTAAGCATGTGTTACACATATAAACTTTCCTCTTCAAACACTCTATCTATTAAAGAAACCGCATTGAAATCCGTTGCGTAGCTTGAAAGATTTAAGCATACATAGGGATTTAGGGACAGAAAAAGCGACTTTGCTTTATACTAATGTGATATAGTATGCTATGCAGAAACCCTGTCATTGTCTCCGTGCTCTCTCTAATAAAGAGTCATTACAGAGCACCCTAAAATCAACTGCAATCGATCTAATGACACGGGTCAATGCACAACGGGAGGGTTTTGAGCCGCATGGCAACGCCCAATTTGCATAAAACCAACCCCTCCCGCTGTGAATAGGCCTCGTTTAATTTGCGAACAAATATCCCGTCGGGGTGCAATGAATTTGCACTGCGTAATATAAAACAATATAAATATAAAATTGGTAGTGGCCCGTTTACGTCCTCCTCGCGTTTGCAATACGGTTTTTGTCTGCTGAAGTGGGTATAAAGTATGTTAAAACGATGATAGATTATATCGATTATTACGCAACGGAAACGTGGAAGAAAGAAAAATTTGCATTTTACTAGAATTTTTTAATTTGTGCTTATCCTTTTTAATTTTTCTTTGGTATTTATCACCCACCAAGCCACATTGGACTAGCGTGGTGGGGTACGGTCCAAAACCCCTAAATGGAGAATGCGTGCATTAGGGACTAGAGGCCTATGTGGACTAGCACAGGCTGATGATGATGACGGTATTTAGTAGCTTATCAATATCACTAAAACATCGATTAAGCTTGGCAGGACCTTGGACTTTAAAATAATAATGCATCTTACGTCAGGATTACATATTAGCGTCTTGTTTTCGTAAAGAATTATTTTTAAAGAAGAGAAGTAAAATGTGTTGCTTTCGTATATTAATCCTTTAATATCAACATCACGTCTAATAATCGAAATACGATATTAATTAAAAGCTGACAAATCTCTTCGATATATCAAATCTTCCTATGCTTATTCCGCCTTAAATCTTGAGTTTTACGATGACTCAACATCGTTCATTACTTAATAGATTAATAAACAAGGTCAAATAGAAGGAGGTTAATGTACTGAGCCCTGACAATAATCATTTAACTTACGTTTTGGCTTTGGCTATTTCATTCTTCTCCGCCATTTTATACACGAAATTTACATTTAAAAAAAAAACTTAATGTCACAAACGAAAACACGATCTTTTAATTCAACCTCTTAACTAAGTATAATCTAACCAGTTTAGAGGTATAAATTACGATAACGATGTCTAATCTAAAACTCAACTGCCAGGCGTCAGTTGCACCACAGTAGTACCACACTAAGGTTAAACTTTTAATCAAAACCATTATGTCTTTACTTTGTCGTGTAATATCGCACATAGTGACACGTGGCTTAATCATAATCATACATATATTCTTCGTACTGTAACCTAAGTAAATTGTAATGTCAAATACTAATGGCGCCAGAAGTAAGCGCTCATTGGTGGATGGCGGCCATCTTTGATTCCAACGCGATGTTAAACCAATAAGAGTGGCCGAATTCTTAGCGCTAATTAAGTTTGACTTAGTTTAAGTAATTACCGTTTTTTTGTTTGGCTGGGGCATAATGAACAATTTTTACATACAGCACTTTAGTTATTTTCTTGATTATCTTTCTATTGGCGTACCTAATAATAATATTTAGGGCCGACGAACACAACCTTATCTAGTCTCAAACTAAGCAAAGTTTGTATTATGGAAACTAGATAATTGATGTGCCTAGGATTTACTCTGTTTGTAAATAAATATATCTAATTTTTTCCCGTGGTAGGAATCGAATCCATATTCTTTAGCGTAACAGTCAGGTTCACTGTCCACTATGCCAAGAGGGTCTTCTTCAAATAAATATATACATTTAATAAAGTTTTATTTTCTTTTATCAGACTTTAAAAACTGTCCTTCATACGTGTACCTCTCAGACTAAGGTACAGCGAAATTTTCCACTCAACACACGTTCTTAATGAAATGAAAATTCTGCGAAGCCGGAAGTGGGCGCTTTTAATGCATTTCCCCCAACCACTCACCATTATCAGTATCATGGCCCTACCTAGCCCCGTGGAGAGATGAGGGAGGTAAAAGACACCCTATATTGCAATGTAGCTAAAAGGTTACTTTATGTGGCGTTCTTTTTGTGAACGGTTTATAAAAAACTGCATTTGATATCCGGTTTATGTTTTTAGCTAAAGTAAAATTAATATTCTTTTTGCTTAGTAAATATATATATGAATACATACTATACGGAGTGTTGTTTTCATATAGTACAAACCTGAAAGTAGTCGGAAGTGGTCAGAATCAGTAACATATTACCATGAACTGATTTAAACTATGTGAACTTCTGTCCCGTAACTCCCGTCAATACCTGAGACAATTGTGCAAGAAATAAGGTTTGCAAGCGCTCGTAATTCTTTCAGTTTTCATTATTTTTATTTAATTTTTCGTATGCTATATTTTGAACTAAAACTCTTGTTGGCGTGTCATCATAAGCCTGTGATAGGCCTCCCCTGATACACCTACATCCATTAGGGGATTTTGGACCGTATCCCACCACGCTGGCCCAATGCGGGTTGGTGGGTGGACCGACTTTTTACATGCCCATCCGACGAATGGATCATCTTAGTTTTCAGACAATTGGGTGATCGGCCCAAATTGCCCTAACTAGGAAACAACAATGAAAATTTGTTGAGTCCCCGCAGGATTCGAACCCACGACCTCCGGTTTCTAAGCTACCGCCTATACCACTACCACGCTACGGAGGCAGTATAGCTTTGTACTAAACGAAAATCACGTTGTATATGATAAAATAAATAATAGTCGTATTTCATGTTTAAGAGTGTTTTATTTTTAGCTAAAAGCTATTTTTTCTTTTAGCTAAAATTTTTCCTCTTCAATCACTCAATAAAAAAAACCGCATCAAAATCCGTTGCGTAGTTTGAAAGATTAAAGCATACATAGGAATATAGGGACAGAGAAAGCGACTTTGTTTTATACTATGTAGTGATGATTTGTATGGAGTTGTTCTATCAATTCCGTCTTCCTTTGACTGACTTATATATATATATATACTTATATATGTTGTTTGTATCAAAATAAATCAAACAATGTCTCGTTTGTCTTTCTTTACATATAACTAAACGTTATTTGTCCTTGCAGCGCACGCTCTCCGCACCCCGACCATCTCGCACATAACACAGGAGCAGATCAGGGACATCGGTGGCCAGGTCGACCTGGAGTGCTCCGTCCACTATGCGCAGGACTATCCAGTTCTATGGGTAAGTGATTCTTAAAGCAGGACCGACGCGCACGCTGTGGCCGCTTGGATGTATAGGTCGTGGGTTCGAATTTGTTTGGCTAAGAAACGTGGTATGAAATGTTTTATCTATATAATTTAATTACAAAAACGTAGATTTTTTTAGTAATAAAAAAAAAAGTTTGCATCTCGTTTAATTTTAAATTGCCTCGTCTCGTATCCATTTCACGATTCGTGGAAGGATATGTATTATTTACATAAAAGTATAATTTTAAATATAACAAATTGGAAAAAAACAATACCATATAAAAAAATTGTTATGAAGTATTTCTCTTATATGTGATTTTACTTTATTGTAACAAGCCACCCGCCCCTGCTTCGCACGGGAGCTATACTGATAGAAAATACACCGACAATATTAAACATGCGTTATACATATACACCTTCCCCTTTAGTCACTATCTATTTAAAAGAACCGCATCGAAATCCGTTGTTAAACATACATAGGGATATAGGGACATCTGTGTCCCTCAAACTACCATATAAGAAAACAAAGTCGCTGTCTCCAGCGACTTTGTTTTATACTATGTAGTGATGTGCTATAAAAGTTAAAATTCGAGAGCTCGACTAAATTGGCTTTTCACAAAACGGATGCAGACAAAACAAAACAATACGGATCCTGTAGGAAAACGTAATAAACAAAGTTTCCACGAATAACAGTGCTCCCCTACGCAAATTTTTTCAACTGGTCGATCGTTATATGCGCATTGCGTAGTAAAAGAGGTAGGTCCACTTCTAACCTGTAGGGAAATACCTGACAGTGTATTTCTTTTTATTCTTTATTTGGTCATTGTATAGATAAATATATATAATATATATATAAAAGTATTTTTTACGCCACGTCTGTCATGTTTATTTTCTAATATTTATATATCATCATCATTCTGTGTTAAGTCCACTGCTGGACACAGGTCTCCCCTAATGCACATCTTCAACATTAAGGGGCTTCTGGACTGTATCCCACCACGCTGGTCCGATGCGGGTTGGTAGGTGGATAGATGTTTATCTGTACAATGACCAAATATAGAATAAAAAGAAATATACTGTAAAGAAACATACAAAATATATATATTGCAGTCCTTTTTTTCATTTACCAAGCGTCTATGCGTCTGTTTCACTGCAGAATCGGATTACAATGCGGTTTACGGCACTGCAGTAACATGGTGGCCACATTGTCTGCCAAGTTATCCCTTTGAACGCGGAAATTGGAACGCTGAACTCAGCCGTTCAGGTTTTTCATGTAAATGGAGCGAACGATCAGCAGTTTTTTGCAATCTTACCAAATTTTAATCGGGTTTATTTATATATTATTTGAGATGTTGATATCGTTTTTTAATGTATGTTTATCGTTAATTGATGTTACCATTTTATCTGTCAAGTGAATCACTACACAGTATCCAATATTCGATTATAATTTTTTAAAACAAACTTTATAATATAACAGTGTATAAATAAAAGATTCAAAAGTCTGAATTTTAACATTTTAAAATAAACCAAGTAGAGGAGAAGATTCGTAACTAGTAGTTCACTCAGAGCACGACGTAACTCGTAACCAAATTCCCTCCCCTTCACGACAATTTCAAATTAACCTATACCGACCCCTGCTACTGAATTGTTATGCCTAAACGTCAATAGCTATCGAACAGTACCTAATATTGTAGGCAAAATAACAATTCAATTTTGTCTCTTACCTTATATTTTGTGTATTTACTACTAGTGCTGCCTCTAGGGTTTACCTGTGTGATAGCAATTTGTTATAACTATTACTGCACATTATATACATGTAGAAATGGCTTGCCTTTTTATATACATGAGACTGTATGTTATATTTGGTTGAATTCTCACTATATTCTTATACATTTTAGTCTTTATGTTATATCATGTGAAAGCTGTGTTATTGTTGAATTCCATTAAAATTCATCAAGTAGTTTTTGCGTAGATATACAAATTATCACATGTATAGTATTAGCGGATTCATATATCGATTTGTATATTGGTCCTCTGATTGCAACAAGACAATGTACTCTTAAATTGGAGGTAGATAAGTTTTTTAATTTTTATCAATGACAAAATAGACTGATAATGTTAGATATCATTCTTTCCTACATATCGATGCCCTTTAACTGTCTGTAAGTCTAAACCGCGAGGAAGCCATGTGCCGCTTATCTGCCTATACGGTTGCAACTAGCACGTAAAGGTGAGAATACACAGGCAAACCGATGCTTTATAAGTGAGGATATAAGTAATAATTCCTATCACATTATCATTTGATAGTCCACTGTTGGACATAGGCCTCCCCTAATACACCCATATGCATTAGGGGGTTTTGGACCGTATCCCAACACGCTGGTCCAGTGCGGGTTGGTGGGTGGACTCGTGGATCATCTTACTTTTCAGATAGTTGGGTGATCGACCTAAATTGGCCTAACCGACTAGGTAACAACAATGAAAATTTGTTGAGTCCCCGCAGGATTCGAACCCATGACCTCCGGTTTCTAAAGCACACACCCTTAGTACTAGGCTACGGAGGCAGTTATTAAAATCCTCATGTTAATATAGATTTAATCTAAACTAGTTTATCCACATTTGATTCATGTCTCGAGTCTCTACTCTAAGTGTAAGAAAAAAAAAATGGAACGCGCATACTATTTAAGACTTGAATTCAGGATTCGAACCCACGACCTCCGGTTTCTAAAGCACACGCCCATACCACTAGGCTACGGAGGCAGCATAATGGCTATGGCTTAGCTAAATTGGATTCAGAATAAATGTAAACAATAGCATAGCAACGAACGGCGCGGTGCGTGTTGTTGTTGGTCGACTGTCAACGATTGACATCTCGATTATAAGTCGTAAATAAGAACAGTTCGTTGCTATAGGTTACTTTTTATTTATTGTAAGTTGGCAAAATTATATACGTAAAGGTTAAGATAGACTGGACAATCGGAAGTTATAATGTAATTAGATTAGTAAATTCGTTGTATACATTAAGTGATTAATTGATCGTTTTATACGAAGCGCGTAAATGCAAAAAATAACAATAATCCATCTATACAAATAAATAAAATCTGTCCGTTTGTAAAATTAATATAACCGTTTAAACGATAGCATTGATATATAACCGATACATAGATCTATTTGTTCAAGCTAATATCTGGTATGGCTGGTACGATTTTGATGGGACTTACACTTTAAGATGTGATAGTATTACTGGAAATAAAGTAGTTTTTATTTGCGAAACTAACAGTTATTTTTATCACCGAACGGACGAAGTCGCGGGAAGCAGTTACATATAGTGTTGTCGCAAGCACGACTTTATATCTCATTTCACGGAGATGTTCCACAGCACAAAGATATATATATGTGATATCTATGTGGTAGAAGACATAGCTTAGGAATAAGACGTCTTTTAGTAGAAATGATACGTTCATACTATGTATACGTCATCTTGACAACATGATATGACTCCGAGTTTTGTTTACATATTTTCTACATCTTACGTCCTAGATTTACATGAGGTTAACTTGAAAATTGCTTATCTAATTTGTTTTTCGTCACAGCTGTAACTTTTGGTTCTAGTCACTCAATAACATTTTAAATATGACATAGATTCTAATGGAAATCATTTCACGATGAAGCTACTTTTGCTTCAACTTGTTTATTAATTGTTTTGTTATTATTACTAAGAACATCGTTTAATGTTGTGACAAATATATATGACGATCATAAAGGTTCTATGTTCTTATTTAATATGCAACGGTTACGCGCTGAGTATTTCATAATCATGTATAAACTGCTATTTCTATTATGAACCCTAAGCTCATGGGAATATAGTTGAAAATCATTTCTGTTAGACTAACATGAAACTAGACGAAGTTTTAAGAGGCAGGCCGAATTGCCGCGGTCTTTTGTGACAGCCCCTCATCCACTCAACCCCTTTGCGACCGACGCTCGGAAACTGCGTTGACGCGTTTTAGGGGTTGCTTTTAGGCATGTGTCCTATGGTAAGATAATCTTGCATGGAGACAAATTTTAGCCGTTTAATGTTTTCTAAATAGTAAAGTTTTACGGATTTCATCGCGTTTGATTGCTTTACAATCATTAAAAATAACACCCCACTTTTAGACCCTTTCCAGGTCACGGTTAATGGGGAGTAGTATAACCCAATACAATATAGCGCCTTCTAGTTATATTTTAAAAGCTAGAACGTAAGCTTTTTAAATTATTTTCCCATTGCTAAACTATGTAAATTTGTTAACTAATAAAAATGTCCGATCTTCTGGGTAATATATAATAGTAAAGAACAGGCGTAGACAGTGAACTGTATCACTACTAGGATGAAACAAGAATCGTTTTTTACACAAATCGATCATAACGTTTCTTATGATCGATCTTTACAATCAATGCACTCTATGCGATCGGATAAATCGATTTTAATATACTTATTAATTTGTGTCACATCCAACCAAAGCTTTCTGTACATTTTTTTGTGATCTATTTCTGTTGTTAACTTCATTCATATTAAAACATGTATATTTTTTGTACATGTAATTTAAATCTTACTTGATTGTTGTTATTAAGTTCTCTTTTATCAGACTCTAACGTTAATACAAAATTTGCAATTGTAGAAAATAATCCTTAAATATTGAAACTGTAATTGAACGAAGTTACACAGAAAATTGTTTTTTGTCTATTATGGGGTGTATTAGGCCTATGTTCAGCAGTGGACAATCACAGGCTGATGATGATGATGACGATGATGATAACTATTTAATAGATTAGTTTACCCACACATCATTAGATTCTTCTTACTTGCTTTAGGCTAAATTATATTTTCTTTAACTAAATAGAATAATGTAAGTTTCAATGTTGTTTAAACAAGTTTTTAATATCTTGACGTGTTTACAATTTAAAATAATGTATTGTCAATTATTGTGCTTATTAACTGTCTCAGATAATGTTGTTATTGTTCTTAATATAGAATTCTTGAGTCGTTAACACATATCATTGTTTACATGTCACAGTGTATCACTATATGTTTTTAATGTCAAGAAAACTTTCCATCTTAATTTATCAAGAAACCTCAGCAGTGTGTAAAAGTAACGTTATATATATGGTGTATATAAAGTAACGCCTTGCATTACGGCATTCTTAAAAAAATCATCATAATCAGCCAGTGTTAGTCCACTGCTGGACATAGGCCGCTGCTAACGCACACCTACTCCATAAGGGATACCCTTATGGAGTACCAGGCTGATCCAATGCGGGTTGGTGGGTGGACCGGCTTTTTACATACCCATTCGATGCGTGGATCATCTTACTTCTCAAACAATTGGGTGATCGGCCCAAATTTCCATATTTTTTCGAAGTTTTTTGGCGACAACCATTGGCAAAAATAAGTGATGTCGTTGCAATAGCCAGCGGTATTTCATTATACTTTACCCATAAGAAATAAAATTAATATTAACAGTAACAGACCTATATCAACGCAGAAGCTTTATTTTTCTATGATATAAACAAATTACGTATAGATCAGATTTGATTCTAGTTATAGCCAGTAGTTAGGTATTTATATAATTTATAGCTTGTTCAAATAAAGCTCACAGCCTATTAATAAATAAACTTAGCAATCCGATCTAATGGTAGAGTAATAAAGTTATTTTTTTATGGCATACAGGACAGACGAGCAGTCGTGCCACCTGATGGAAAGTGGTCACCGACACCCATAGACGTTGAAATACCAGTGGTATCGCCGACGCTGCTCACCGTGAGACATAGGAGTTAAGTCTCGTTTACCCAGTAAATCGCTGGCTACGGTGCCCTTAAACTCAAGAACGCAGCAGTGTTTTCACTACTGCTTCGCGGCAGAAATAGGCACCGCGGTGGTGTTCCACCAGACGGTCTCCTGTAAACAGGGGACCTACCACGGTAAATGATATTGATATTAGGAAAGAAAATAACCTTTTATAAATAGAGGATCATTAATCCGGATATCATATTTTACTACGATATTTAAACAACCGTGGGACATTAAGTCCTGTCTAATTTTTAACATATGCCGCGAGACATCTCTTTTCTTTTGTAGACAAAACTCGTTTCTTTTTTTTCGTCAAAGAGCTCTCGTTGTCTGAATGAGTTTTTAGGCGTTGTTTTGACATATCGTCGTTGTCTAACCAAAATCTACTATGTAGCAAAATTATACTTTCGAGATATTAACAAAAGAAGTTTTCCTAAAAAATTTTACTAGAAGGTTTACTTTGAAAATCAATGTACATGAAAGATACAGTTATAATACGTTAACTTAATTGTATTCTCGTAATTATTTCATTGTTTGCGTTTATTTTACATTTTAAATTCCCGACGTTTCGAACATCTTTCCAGCCGTGGTCATCGCGTAGACTCAGGGTAAGATAGGGTAATGTAAAAATAAAGGCGATAAAATCCGTAAAGTCATTTTATTTAATAATGTATCCTGCGTGTCAAATAAGCAGATTTTTTATTATTCCGTTTAAAGTGAAAAAATAATCACATAACAGATTTTATGTGTCAAATTTAGGGCACATAACAGGTTTTAATAAGATGATATATTGAAATTATCTTAGGAATTAACGTCAATATCGTGAAAAAACGGTTGGTATTTATGAGACTTAAATTAAAGGGATTCATAGTCAAAGTCTGCAAATGATGAAAATTCTCACAGTTGATTGAATTTGGTTTTAGGTATGTCCGGAAGACCATCATACAATTGAGCGTGTTCAGGTAACT
This sequence comes from Lamproptera curius, assembly GCA_029286875.1. Lineage (NCBI taxonomy): Eukaryota > Metazoa > Arthropoda > Insecta > Lepidoptera > Papilionidae > Lamproptera > Lamproptera curius. The sequence continues at coordinate 1,636,806 of JAGSMT010000027.1, read as the reverse complement.
CTCGTGTATGTGTTGCGGAAAAGTTGCACAGTTTTCTGGAAAATAATATTATTATATTATTTTCGATAGATACATTAAATTCCCTTCTTGCACTTAAGAATACGTCATCTGAATATGTCGTATTTTTAAGTGCTGCTATATAAATTACTGTGGAATGACCTGTCCTTTTAGCCTTGTTAAAGTCATAGCAAACGTTCTAATACCATAACGCTGTTTTGTAATGCGGAGGTGCATAAATAAGTTGTGTTATGCGATGCTCGGTCGTGAAGTGGACACTATTAACCTCTTAGATTAGATAGGAGATTCTCTCACTTCTACTTGAGAAAAAAATCGCAATTTTACCCAACGCAATTGCTTTATATCTGTTCTGGTGAATATGGTATGGTATTTTTAAGCTCTGCATATATTTTTAAGATATTCAATTACACAGCTTGTAAATTCGTTCGACGAAGTGATGAAGACGAATTCGTTGGTGAAGGAGGGAGCAGACGGAGGAATGTAACTTCTCCGTCTGCTCCGCTTCAAGTAAATTACAGTTATTTACATTTAGTTACACCAGCAATACGAGAATTATAAATCTTAAAATAGCGGCACTGTAATTTTTGTTCATGATGCAATACATTGGCAAATTATTTTGGTGTCAGAGGGAAATTTTGCAGGTCAACCCTTTTATTGATGCGATATCGATATAATGTGTCATTGTGCTTTGCGAGGTAGACATAATTCTTTCTTATTTTATGTGGTAAAGGTTGCTTCTCTAAATTCAGAACTAAATTAATATTTTTTTTGCTTTTTTATTGCAAAGCTCACAAAAGAACATAGTGTACACTTTAGATTCAACTGACTGCATTGGGATACCCTTAAAATTATAAAGGCAATAATTTTATATGAGGGTTAAAGGAAATAAACAATAACAACGGTTTGTTCGCTTCCACGTTCATATTAAGAGTATGTCGTAACGCTAAAGTGTTGAAAGACAAGAGCTAGCCACATCAACGCTTTGTTGTTATTGAGTTTTGTATAAATAAGCTATGATAAGAGCGTGTGATAAACTAAGTAATGTTTATGCTATACACTTAGCAGGTTTTAGAGTACCGGCACACAAGGTTTTGTCATTGCTCGTCGTCAAATAAATAGTGCTATGTATGCAGTTGGTATGGCACGTAACAGGTTTTATTTGACAAAATTCTAGTTGCTGCACATAGCTTTCTTAAGAGTTCGATCAATATTTGTGATATGTTCATAGGACATTGTCCCTTCTTATAGTCTTGTTTACTGAACATTTCATATCGCCTCTCGTTAAGTTCAACAAATGAAGAAATTATTCTGTAATAAAATATACATTAAATTGACCTTTGGCATCTTTGTAGATGACGCTACGTCTAAATATACATTGTCTATTAAGTGAAGACAAAGAAATGACGATTATTTTGAAATCGGCACTAAGTAAGATACTATATCTTATTTTAATACTTTATCGTCTAATATCTTACACATTTTTTATTATACAATCGACAAATGTTCTTTATATCAAGATCTCTTCATACAAATAAAATTGGAGGGTCTGTTTGTAACGTGGAAGTCTGTTTTTCTTTTAGTTTATGTCGGTCTGTTTGTTCTGGTAGTCTCTTAATGGTAATCTCTAGAATAGCTGGTCCGATTGTCGAGACTTTCACTGCAAAATAGATGTAAATGGGAATAAATTGAGCTGTATTTTGTATATTACCACGCGGACGAAGCCGCGGGCAACAACTACTAATGAAGTAATTGGAGACTGCCTCGTGATCCGTAATCAAACATTTATAAAACCCGTAGAATACAATAAGTTTATTTTTTTTATGGCATACGCAGGCAGACGAGCAGTCTGGCCACCTGATGGGAAGTGGTCACCAGTGGTATCGCCAACGCGCTGCCTACCTTGAGACATAGGGTGTTAAGTCTCGTTCACCCAGTAAATGCGCTGGCTACGGTGCCCTTTTAACCGAAACACAGCACTGTTTTCACACTACTGCTTCGCGGCAGAAATAGGCATCGCCAGTAACGGATAGAGAAAGTTATAGTAATTTTACACATGCTTCTAAGATAAGAGTTAAAATGACATCAACTCAAAAGACAGGAGACAATCTTTTAAAGACAGTATAAGGAAACCTTAGCTTTGATTTTATAAAAACTTCGTTACGAATTGCATCGGCCTAAATTTTGTGCAGAAAAACAATATTCACGATATTTCTTAGCCTATGCATTATCTACGGAGTCAGGACTGGCTGAATTATCGTACGTCTTATTGGTAAAAATTTACCGATTTGGAAGAACAAACGCGACAAAACCCGTAACATTATATTACATCATACGAAAAGTTACTAACTTCCTGATTTAAAGTTACTAATTGTATATATGTGAAACCCCTATCAAAAGTGGACTATCACAGGCTGATGATGATAATGATGATATGTGTGATTCAAATTTTTATAAGTTAAAGCTATTAAAATATAGATATCAATAAATGTGCTGTGTTTTTATTTTTAACAAACACGCGAATGTGTTTTTTTGTATGGTTCTTATTTTTACCTCATTAGTAAGGTATCTACCCAAGCGGTTAAATCCTGTAAAGGTTTAACGGAACACTGAGTTACAAAGTGCAAAGCGAAATGTACAAACTTAATAACGGGGGTATCGTAAAGGTGCGTATATAATTGTGAACCAGGCCTGTAATGGATGTCGCAACATCCTATTAGCTTCCACTTCCGTGGCCTAGTTTTATTGGCTCTAACTTTACAAGCCGGAGGTTGTGGGTTTAAATCTTAGGGCGTAACAACTTTGTGTTAAAGTTGTTTTATGGCTGATTTAAGATTGGTTAAATGCGTCAAAGATCAGAAGCGGTGGCGTGCATTATGGACATAGACTTCCCCGCCTATGTCCTTCAGTGGACTGACACAGACTGATGATGATGATGCATTTCAAAATCGACCCCGGTCGGCAAGACCAAGAGTTGGTAACGTGACGTCACTATCTTCAAATTTTGACCGACCAAACGATATTTTCGAATACTCCGAAAAATGTATACGTGTAGAACACTTCAAAATTCCGCTGTATGTCAATTTTTATATGAAGTAATATGACAACCTGGGCGTCCTGACAATCCTGTTGGTAAACGATATGCTTCGTCCGTATGTGTACATAAACACCGTACCAAAAATCTTTCGCTGTCATCGGAAATGTTACGTTTATCGTGTTTAAGTTTACACTAGAATCAGCCACTTTGAAACGAAATGTTATACCTGAACCCATGGGCAAAAATAGACACAATGAGTTTTTTATGCCTTCGAAGTACTACGGTTAATTTTTCCCTGTTTCAATATAGTATATTATTCCAAACGTGTGTTACACTACTTGTCCAGTTCAACACCAACCAAATACCATGTTAGTTCGATGTATACGCACCTTAACGTTCGTATGTTCGCTTCTTTAATGAGAGCTGCGGTTTGTATTGTCAGCCGAGGGTCGGGGTTCGATCCCTTCGCTTTTAAACCGTTGAACGTGCTCGCTGCAGGTAGCTCCCGTGTCCTAAATAATGCATGAAAATAAAGGGTGTTCATTGCATTCTGCGCGACGGTTTCAATTTCCGGTGAGTAATTAAAAGAACACGCTCTACTTGTGCCAATTAGACAGCGTATTAGATTGCGGTTTGTTTGGGGAAAAACATATTTTTACGGCCACTTAAGATGTTGCTTTTTACAAAAAATTTTATGTTACCATGACATGATCTTCGACATCGATATTGTGACGTGTCATGGCTTACAAATAAATCATTCTTGCAATGTTAATATTTAATATAGAACATAACTTCGACAAAACCTTAAGGTTCAACCTTAAATATCGTGTAATAGTTTCAGTATAAGTTTTCATAACAAGACAAATAATTGAGTAAATTAAAAGGTAATGTACTGTGTCATATTTAAAAACACAATGTCATCTCATGAAATAGTTTTAAAGTTGAAAAAAATAAATAAAAACAACTCTTCGTATTTCCGACGAAAACAGGGAAATTTTCGCTGACATGAAACGTGTAGGCTTTTGAAAAATCTCCACTAAAGCTTGCATTCAACGGGACTGCATACAAAATGGAGTAATTCCAAGTCCTTCGCGCTTAAGAAAACCCATTCAGGATTTCATAACTTTCACGACATAGATCAAGTAGAAAGCGCTTTCATGCAAAATAAGCTAAAAGGAAAGGACAATGCGCTTGTAACAATGTCTGCGCATCTTTTTCGGGATTTACGGCGAAATATAAATATGATGTAAGCGTTTATTTGTTAGCTTTAATTTATTATCTGAAATATTAACGGTTTTCTTTATATACATTGGCCTCTCTAAAATACATTATTTGATGCTTTCTGTGCTATCTGAAGCCCAATATTTTGTTGTCCTTAGGATAACTATAGAAAGCAAAACTTTATAGGTAACTAAAGTTTTAAAAAAAGCACATTACTATTGGACCTATTCAACAAAATAACAAAATAGCAGCTAGACCGTATGGACCGTATCCCACTACGCTCGTCCAATATGGTTTTGTAGGCTTAGCAATACCTAATGCGTACGTCACAGGGTGAAGTTATTGTATGTGCTCTTCACTTCGCTCTTGTCTGCCTAAGAAGGGATAGGTGCTGCCCATTGATAGACAGACAGAAAAACAGTCATCAGTGGTTAAAAGATAGATGTTGATAGTAATACGTGATCATAATTTCAGCACTGTCATTTGTATACAAAAAAGCAACACTTTCCTTATTAGATATTAAGGTTTTTGTCCGTCCGTTCAAATTGCATGTTCTCTTACAGATGAGATACGATACGCAGAAGACCACTGAAGCCCTGCCGCTGTCCTCCAACTCTGGTCTCATCCTCAAGGACTCCAGGTTCTCAATGAGGTTCGACGTAGCATCCGCAACGTACACGCTCTCGGTGAGAACACTTTTAAATCGTTGTCATTTTGTAATAAACAAGTTACCTGTCAATAGTTCTCCGGTGGGAAGAACGGTGAAAACGCTAAAATCATCATACCTTATATGTTACATAAATAAAGCATTACGTCGTGTATATTTCATTTGAGTTCTGACTCAGAATAATAACAAGACCAGAAGAATATTTAAAGCTTTTATAAGCTACTCATAATTGTGATTTAACACACTGGAGGAAATTTGACAATGAGATTTTATCGCTTCTTTTCTCTGGCTCAAGCATTGTAACGACAGACTAACTTTATTACGGTTATCATATTAGAAAGGAACGAAAAACTGTAATCTTTTACAATACCATTCGTATTTTCAATAGATAAAAGATAAAAAATATATTTTATAAACTGCTTAACTCACGTATAATCGGTTTTGGTGCCTAAAACACGAAATTGACATTGTGACAAGTGTGTCAGCCCAACCCACCTGTCAAATTGGCACTGCGCGTTCTGGTAGTACGAGGCGGGAAGCGCTCCTGGAAGTTACCCACTCGTCCTGATGGAGGACCTCCGATAGGTCCGAAACTAGTCGGCACTAAAACATATTTAACGTGAGATAAACGTTTGTAGAATATATGATTAGCATTTTAATTGTTTAATAGATAAAAGACATCCAAGAAACAGACGCCGGCTGGTATCAGTGCCAAGTTCTGCTCTCCTCAACGAACAAGATCACTGCAGAAGTGGAGTTGCAGGTACGAAGGCCCCCGATCATTTCGGACAACTCCACCCGTTCATTAGTCGCCAGCGAAGGAGAGAGTGAGTATATTATACCTTTAATGTAGTCTAAAACAGCATCAATGCATGTCATCAGAACAGCTTTGGAAGAGAAAGAGGGAAATACTTATTTTGTACATACAAAAATGGTATGATGTTGTCATATTGTACCTCCAAAAGGTAGTCTCTCAGAATTAAAGTTGTCTCTTATTACAACTTGTTTGCATAGTAACTATCAAATACTTTATATTGAATATTTTCCTTAGTTTATAGAGCCCGAGTAAAAAGATACTAAGTATTTGCTCTTCATCATTGCAAAATTACCAATTTATGACTAATTTTTAAATTTATTTATTTATCAAATAGCTGTTTTCAATAACTTTAAAATGATCTTGTTTACACTTGTTTGCCATATATTCAGTTTGCTGACTCGGTATTTTGCTAATATACTCCCTACTAGTCGTTTAGGGCGATAATGTTTATTAATCGTCTTTGTTCCTAGGTGCCCAGATGGAGTGTTATGCTGGTGGTTTCCCTCCCCCTAAGCTGTCCTGGCGTAGGGAGAACAATGCCATTCTGCCGACCGGAGGATCCATTTACAGGTATATAAAACCGCTATTGTATTGACGGATATATTTTATTGAATTTAAAGGAAGAATTTACGATAACAAAGTGTAATGTCACACTCGTTTGGCGCCAAAACGTCTGCCGCTCTTATTGGTTGAACGTAGCGTTGGATTCAAAATGGCCGCGGTTAACCAATGACGCCTGGCGCCACAAGTGTTTGATGTTTGTTTGTTTTTATTTATTGCGAGTGTAAAGTGGCTAAACTATAACAAACCATACAACCCATAGGTCTATCATGGGTCTTCATCATCATCAGCCTGTGATAGTCCACTGCTGGACATAGGCCTCCCCTAATACACCCCTATCCATTAGAGGGTTTTTGGACCGTATCCCACCACGCTGGACCAATGCGGGTTGGTGGGTGGACCGACTTTTTTTACATGCCCATCCGACGCATGGATCATCTTACTTTTCAGACAATTGGGTGATCGGCCCAAATTGCCCTAACCAACTAGGAAACAACAATGAAAATTTGTTGAGTCCCCGCAGGATTCGAACCCACGACCTCCGGTTTCTAAGCTACACGCCTATACCACTAGGCTACGGAGGCAGTGTCTTATTTTTATGCAAAAGATTTTTTTTTCTTTAACTACTCTCATTTTCACATAGGACGAATAACCGTCCGTCGGTTATTCGTCCTAACTGCATTGATCATGGCTTTCTAGGCTTCTGAGGCAGTTGTAACATGTATAAATGTAAAATTTTATCTATATTTGACATAAACCATTATAAAATTTCAGAGGGAACATCTTGAAGCTTAACTCTGTCCATAAAGAGGACCGTGGAACCTACTACTGCGTGGCAGAGAACGGAGTGGGCAAAGGTGCCCGTAGAAACATCAATCTGGAGGTTGAATTCGCTCCTGTCGTTACCGTACCACGACCGCGTCTTGGTCAGGTAAATAGGCCTTTTTATACTTTACATTTAGAGCCATATAGTAACATCTGCAATATTCTATGTAAATTGATTGTCATATGTTGATGCAAACAATAAATATATGTATACATATATTTCCTGCACATCTGTTACAGGGTTAAATTGTGAGTCATTATTAGTTTTGAGAACAAAATTGTGATGTATTCTTATTGGTTTCATTGTAAATATTTACAGGCCCTGCAATACGACATGGACCTGGAATGTCACGTCGAAGCCTACCCTCCACCGGCCATATCGTGGTTGAAAGACGAAGTGCAGCTATCCAACAATCAGCATTATAGGTAATCAGCAGTATAGACTTTTTGGTACTGGTTGGACTTCTTTTATCGTAAATTCTTTCTTTAAATTGAATAAAATATATCCGTCAATACAATAGCGGTATTATATACCTGTAAAAGGATCCTCCGGTCGGTAGAATGGCATTGTTCTCCCTACGCCAGGACAGCTTTGGAGGAGGGAAACCACCAGCATAACACTCCATCTGGGCACCTAGGAACATAGACAATTAATAAACATTATCGCCCTAAACTACTACTAGGGAGTTTATTAGCGAAATACCGAGTCAGCAAACTGAATATATGGCAAACAAGTGTAAACAAGATCATTTTAAAGTTATTGAAAACAGTTATTTAATAAATAAATAAATTTAAAAATTTGTCATACATTGGTTATATTGCAATGATGAAGAGCAAATACTTAGTATCTTTTGACTCGGGCTCTATAAACTAAGGAAAATCTTCAATATAAAGTATTTGATAGTTACTATGCAAACAAGTTGTAATAACAGACAACTTTAATTCTGAGAGACTACCTTTTGGAGGTATACACCCTTTATTTGTACGATATTCTGGTCGAAAATGCTGATATGTGTAAGTCAAATGTTATATCTATTATTTACTAACATTTGCTTGACGAAAGAAATATTCCTTCCAAATTTTAAGTCACAGGCTGCTGAAATAAATTTTACACACACAAATTGCCTCAACAATCTTCTTACAGCCAACCCTGTGGGTGAAATTGTGTTTTATTTTTAACATAAAATAACTTTACTTTTAACGTAATTTACAATATGAAGTAAATTAGTAATTTGTGAAATCAAAGCTTCGGTTTGAAAAACTTCTATTTCAAATATTATTCAACTTACTTTTATAGGACTTCCACACATATTTACCAGCAAATAAGATGACGCTGTAGCCTACATGTTGTATTACTAATGTGATGACAGATAATGTGTTTAAAATATTGAAATAAAATTTTTCCAGATTGTAACCAATTACTAATATAGGAATAAATTACTGATATTGTAAAAATAGTAACTAAACTTGTATATAACCCAAATTTTTTATGGAAAATTTACTGTGTAAGTAGCAACAATACAGCATAGTACATATGAAATGTTCTTTAGGGAAGTACCTAGAATAGGGCGTCGGTGACCACTTCCCATCAGGTGGCCTGACTGCTCGTCTGCCTGCGAAGGCAACAAAAAAATAGAACAAATACTATAGTCAGTTTAATTTAGTGATTCTATGACGTTTCAGGATTTCCCACTTCGCTACAGCTGACGAGTTCACCGACACCACCCTACGTGTGATCACAATAGAGAAACGTCAATACGGATACTTCACATGCAAAGCGCAGAACAAACTGGGCACTGACGAAGGGCAGGTCGAACTATTCGGTATGTTTGATAACACCGGCTTAACTTGAGCCATTATAACGGTTGACATGGCTTAAACTTTTATATGTTGACTGTCATGGCTAAAAATGTATTCAATTAGACTGGCTGAATAAAGAACTTGGTTTGCTGTAAGCCATTAAGTTTTTAAGCTGTATTGTGTATAGTTTGATCAATTTTAAGTTGTTAATGATAGTTATTGTTCTGCATAGTCCAGATTTATTGTAAGAATCTTTTCAATGATAGTTAAAATAATGATCTCTATAATTTTTAACGAGATATTTCTGAAAGCTTAAGCTTAATTTCATTTTTTATGCCAACAATGACCAATGTGAAAGTCAGATATCGTGATATTTATGTCTCTTCTGTTAAGTATGAATGAAATTTATAAGTATCAAATCCTCTAATTTACGGATTTTTCGCGTTACTTATATATATTTATTCCCAACGTTTCGTTGAGACTATGTTGGTATATGCATAGTCTGTCCGTGATCATGGATGCTGGAAAGAATCCGAAACGTCGAATAAATGCATAATAATCGCGTAAATAAAAGAAATAATTTTGTACGCAACAGTACGGACTGAATACTGCAAATGATATACGCCGCCTGAAATTTATAAAGTTAAACATTGGTCAAATTCATTAAGTTTTATAATATTATTTGCCAAATGTGAAGTTTTCGTGTTTGCGTGTGCTGTATTTGTGTGGTTATAGCATGGTTGGTTTGCAGACATGTTTCATATAACTATAAAAAACCTTACAAACTCCCATAGGTTAAGGAAATAAATTAAGACAAAACACAAAGACGCAAAGAAAAAAATTATTTAGACCCCCATTATGTGTAAAGACACTAGGAGCATTGGAATTTAATTTAGAATTGTACTAATATTATGGTATAAGTATTAGGAATAAGAAGCTAGTGTGTAATAAAATTATTTGATTATAACCATAAATGAGAGATATATTGTCGAGACCACTAGGGTCAAGAATTTATTATTTATGTTTATGAAAATACACTATAATAGTGTTTACTTTATTTTGAAATTAACTTTAGTAACTTGATTATGTCTAAATAATCATCTGATGTTTTCTCCTCTGCTATATGATTAATATTCTGGTTGAATTTCATGAATATTCATTTATTTTAACCAACAATTTCATCTTGTTAAAGACCATGTTGACATAAAAGACGCATAAGAAAGATTAGATAATATTTTCAACAAAAAGAAATCGAAACATTAAAAACCTTAATACTTTCGATGACATCCGAATCAAAAAAATAATATAAAGTAAAATTATTTCAGAAGACGCGTTTCAAAAGAGCATATCATTATGGCTGTTTAATTTGTCAAAACTGTTGCCTTGTTATGCTTTGTCTCGCTTGTTCGCTTGTTGACCGCATGCTTTTTACGTAGAAACAATAATCCCGGTGTGCCCGCCCGCCTGCGGTCAAGCGCGCTACGGCAGCAGCTACGGCGAACGAGTAGCGCCCACACCCGTTATACTGATCGTCGGCTACATTGCAAGGTATGTAGACATTTTATAGCTCTACTCAACTGAGAAGAATCCTTGTAATGTCCTTCAAGTAGATTTTGACTGCGACGGCGGATCTAATTCAGGGAATGGCCAATTATGCAGAAGATCTTATAGTAACCACGGGTGCACTGATACACCTTTTCACTGTCCGGTAGAACGGAATACCGACACTACCAGAGAGACATAACAGAGATTCAAATTTTTATATGCCTATCAGGCCAATGGCTCATCTAACTTTACAGGCAGTACTTAACAGACTAAAACAAACAGTGAGAAGTTGTTTAATCTCCGCAGAATTCTAACATTTGTTTGAATTTGGCTTTTGAATAAAAATTATGTAAGCAGGATGCTTACCTGATGGCCAGAGATGGCCCATAAGAAGCCAAAATTGTGCGCGTTATACTGCAACATGAGAAAATATGTCTTGTTTACTAAGTATTTACACTGGCTAAATGTAAATACAATAGGAGACACTACTGGTTTGCTGCATTTATTCATCGCAGTGCTAAATCAATCACATGATTGTTAAAAACCAAAAAAAAATTGTCATCTGTTCATTATGACGAGCAGCTTATTAATTTTTCATCATTATATCAAATCTTTGTTATTATCAATTACTGTGTGTTTACATTTGTTTCTTAAAATAGTTTTTGATATTTTTCCAGTGAAGCATGATTTTGGTTTTTTGTTTTCAAAATTTACTGCGGTCTTTGCAATGTAGTTTTGGCAATAAATGTGTTTTTTGTCAATAAGCTAATGCTGCATTATGGGTATAAACATTTTGATGATAAGCATATATATATACGCCAAACGGATCGTTGATCTATATGTACTTATTCCATATGTAATTCTTTCAGAATCTTCTACGCCAGACATTAACTACCCAGGTCTACGCCCAGATCCGCTGATCTACGGTTATCCAGGAAACTCTGCCCATTGTCATATTACAACAGTTGCGGTAAAACTTTTTGTGATAATCAAAATCATTTATGTATAAATCGGAACCTTTTATGACTCAATTTTTTTATAACAATAAGTGAAGAGATTTATCAGTAAGAAATTCACCTGCGGGTTAAACTTCTTTACCAAATTTTGCTTAATGTCTTCATTACTACTCTATAAACATACCTTACTAAATAATTTTTGTCTAATATGTAGTAAAATTGTACTGTTCTTTCTTAACCTATGAAAATAATCCAAAATTCCTTCTAGATCATCAATAATTTAAGAATAAAAAAAGTTTAGTGTAATTTTACAAGATTTGATAATGTTTGTGTTGATATATTAGAATATAACTATTCTTCTGTGCCTAATAGGTATAAAAAATGTTCAAATTCACGAAAGCCTTACGCATAGAGTACAATAAACACAATAAATTGAAATGTAGTATGTTAAATATACAGATTGAATGCTTTAAAATTCATTTTATACGAAATTAGTAATAGTATTTATATATCAACAGTCCATCTTTTGATGTATTTAAATAGGAATAGTGACTGAAGAACTAATGTATAAGTCTATAGTATCCATTTATCTGCCGTTAGTCTAAAACTTATGGCAAAACATTAAGAATAACTAAAAACCATTTTAAAGGAATCCCTTAAAGCTAATAGTGATTTAGACACAATAATAACATCTCTTTCTATTATATGTATCAATTTCAGTCAGCTTAACTTAAAACACGGACTGAAACATTTACTAAGACATTTTTTTAATACAAATCAGATGCAATTTACAAAGACTTTAATAACAAAATAGGAGCTTTAACATTTACACTTTCTTGTACAACACCAAAATCCAGTGCCATTTACAAAATTGCATCAAATGGAAATATACATATATATTATAAAATTGAGCCTAAATCAAATTATATTTAATACAATAAGACAGACAATTTGTTTCTACAAATAATTTGTCAACATTGACTAACCTTATATATTATTTTGAATACCTGTAAAGGTTTGTTATTACAAAATAACAATGATAGCATGTAAGTGACAAAGTGGCGAAATCAAATTCAAAATGAAATGCTTTACAAAGGATTTAAATGCTTTATAAAAACAAACTTTTACTTTAATCATAACAAAGAAGAATCTCAGCCTTTTTCTATCTCACATTTTAAAGTATAATCTGTTGAAAAAGATCTTTAGTTGTTTCTTAATATGTCACTGTATTAGGTAATAACTGAAAACTGGCAACTATTCTTTCACGAAAATGTAAAAAAATATCACTATAAGAGACTTAATAATATTAGATGTTTAGTCTAGCTTAATTATAAAGACACTAGAATTAATGGCAACATTTAATTTCATATAGGAATTAATATTAACAAAAATTACCATTTAGTGAAGGGCCTCAAAAATTAATAATTAATCTGCCCAAACATAGATTTTAAACAATAACATTATATAAAACCCTGACCTTAATGGTGGATTTCTAATTTTTTTTAATGTTACAGGTTTCCTTTATTAAAAGAAATCTTTAGTTTGATTAACTTTTATATAAAATGAATATATAAAACTTTTAATTTCAGAAGTTTTATGAGTTACTTATTAAAGGTTTACTTAATCTTTTAAAAAAATATAAAAGTAATGTGATTGGCCATTATATAATTTTCGAGTTATTAAGATTTTAAATTAATCAGAATCATAAAAAATAACAATCAATCAATTGTTTCTTTTTAATTTGTTGTACAATATATATTAAATGTATTTAACTTTTTTGCTTTGTGTGCATTGCTTTAATGTATTATAAGGAGTTTGAAAATAGAATCCTGTTTAAATTAAATATCTCGACCAAACTTTGCCAGTGAAAACTCATAGAATTGTTAAATGTTTTCTAACTATATCAGTCATGAAAGAAATGAAATTGACGGAAGCAAAGTTACCCATAGCAACATATGGCGATTCTTATATTGAGTATATAAGAATCGTCTTAGAAATGCCTATTACAATTGACAATTATATAAAAACTGTATAATTTCTTACGAATTGGTTTCATCATTATTAATTTCATACACCATTTGTCTCTGATGTAGCAAACATGAAGTAAGCGGTGGGATATTTATTTTACACAAGGGAAGTAACTCAAACAACCAAATAAATTACATTGTAGTTTTAATAAAGGCTAAGTAATATGCATTTGTATGAAGTGACTTGCTAAATGTAAACAGTATTTGTTTAATATTTAGAGTCAAAATGTGCAAAATAATAAGGCTTTACACATGAATTTTGATGAAATTTTAGATAGATCTGTTTTTGATTGCATTCCCACAAATAATTATATTTAAGTGATTTTTGACTGAGTGACTTTTATTACTGATTCTGACTGTATTATTCCATCCATTTTTCATTGAACCAATTAATTTAAGTTTTATGTAATGGCATTTTATGATATGTTTATTTGGAAATTAAGTTTATAATTTACAATAGATTAAATTCACCTAAAATAAGGAACATTATAATTTTAATATTGTAGTTAGTTTTTTGTGTTCACTTCATGGCAGCCGTGATCAGAATCTCATAATTTTTGTAAGAATATTATGATTTCAATTTGTTTGTGTAGATTTTTGTTGTAATAAAAGTGTAAAGAGAACAGAGTTTTATTTCTATATTCCTACAATGTTAATCATGATAAGCATTACAATATAATTTTTGATACTTTCAGAGAAGTGAACTTCATGTTCTATATTCTATATATCCAGATCCATTTTAATAATATCATGCTCTTTTGCATCACTGAATGTTGTTTTACATAAAAGCCGTAATGTATATAACTGCATTATTGCAGTGGAGAGATATTTTTACATGAAAATTATTTTTTCTAACAATTCAAATTGAATTTTATTTATGTTCCATTCTTAATTTGAGTTTTAAAAAATATTTTCATTAAAATTCCCTTTTCGGTCGCGATGCAGACACATTCTCAGAAAAACAGAATAGTTAATACTAATCCAACTAATTCTGATAATTCTAGTAAAGATAATGGATCAAACTGTTTAAAATATTGAATTGTCATTGGTCCTTAAAAAGTATGCCAAATTCTAATCATCAGCCTGTGTTAATCCACTGCTGGACATAGGCCTCCCCTAATGCACGCCTTCTCCATTAAGAGGGTTCTTGGACCGTATCCCTAAATTCTTATCCAACTATTTAAAGAGGATCAAATAATTCTGTTACTTCCTAACATATGCATAAAGCTAATAAAAGAGTACTAAAAAGAGAGATATTAGAGTAATAACAAAAGAAAAAAGAATTTATGATAAGGGCAAAACATTACACTAAACTCAAATATGTTAGAATTTAGATGATGAATAAAACCAAAGTAAAATTAAAAATAAAAAAGACAGATTTTGGTCACTATGTGCATAATCATAAAGAAAGTAAACTAATTAATAATGGCACAAAACAACATAACATATATTTTAAATTTTTTAAATAAACCAATTTGCTAAAAAGATATAAAAAAATTTAATTTGTTTAGAATTGTATTCACAAGGTAAAATTGAATATAATACTATGAGTACATTAAATAGTTCACTACTTTATAAAATTGCTATTTAAGACATGGTCTAATGGTAAGCATCACAAGAAACTTTTCAAGAGTAACACAAAATTGTCCCATGAACATAGTCCATTACTCGTCGCTTGACAACTTCCCAACTGTAGAGATGTAAACTGTGGTGGGTTATCTAAAGTTAAAATTGTACCATCTCTAAGTTGTTTTATCGACTGATACACATAATCTACTTTTAAATAATCCTTCTTGGTATATTCATCTGACCATTTCTGGAAAACAATCTTGCCTCCTACAGGACTCTTTTCATATTGCATTTTCAAGTTATAGGACTTAAAACTCATGCTATTTAAAACTGTTAGGATGTTAGCGTCATGCCCCATTATCAATGCTATTTTCGGTGATTCATCTTTGTTTAAAAATATACTAGACATGTACTTTATCAGTGGATCAGCGATATCTTTTGCAACAAGTGTTGTGTTGAAAATAATGTCATGATAACCTTTACTTATTTGCATTATCAGCTGCCAATGTTCTTCATCATTGATCAGATCCCAAGCAACCTCGTTCATCGGAAATCCCTCGTAATATGACATTACAAATGCGTCAATTACAGACTTTCCAATTTTAAGAGGCCCTGATATGTTGGGCTTATAACCAACTTCAAAATTAATGCTATTATTGTTCAAACATAAATCACATTCTTTTTCGGTCTTGCATATGTCTGAATCTTTGTAGTCTAATATTCTTTCTACAAATTTCAAAGAGTTGTTAAGAGACAAACTGTCAACCGTTTTGTCATCTCTTTTAAAGCAGTAACTCTAAAAGATTTGGTTGTGTTATGTATTACTGGATTGAAGACAGCATCCGAATTGCCATTATAATGTACTTTAATGTTGCAATTAGGAAAAGCTTTATTAACAAAAGCAACTGCAGAGGCCTTTGTCCTTTGCTTCGCATTGGCATATGCATAAAAAATATCTTCTTTGGGGCATTGGTCTTGCACAAGGCCTTCTTTCCTTAACCACATAGAAAAATAACTACCCATAATTCCTTCTAAATGGGCACCTTTTGCTGTCAAATACCCACTTTTTTCTTTCCAGTGAGGCCATGGTTTTGGGGAATTGATCCAAATTTTTTGATAATGGTGTACGCACATTATGTCTGCTCAATATTAAGGCTTGTTTCAAATAAAGTTTGGAATCTACTGTACTAAATAAAAGGGCAGTAAATATTATTCCACAGTTCACGAACATTATCAAAAAAAATATTGAAAAGAATTCGCCAATGATGCTTGAATTAGTCCATTCAGTATCACAACACTAAAGAGACTAATATTAGAACGGATTTGTTGCGTTAGCAATGTTTACGAGTACAATATAGACGCAATATTGTTGGGTAAGACCTAAATATGGATTTGCTAATCATCGTGGCGGGGGCAGTTTTGCATATAGGAGGCATTACTGGTTTTGGACAGTGCAACTACAAACATTGACACCATTACAACCACGAATCTGCAACTATAGGAAGACGTTCGAAATTATGATATACTTACGTTGTTTAATCACTACAAACCTTTAAAGTTAAAACATCAGCATCAGCATGTATTCAGCCAAACAATTATCATGTTTTGATTCATGATTATGTCAAGATTATGAAATGACGTTTGACAAGTAGCTCTTATATTTTAAAGTTCATGTAAGTATTTGGAATCGTATTCTACGGCCAGATATTCCATGTACAAATAAATGCGAATGAACATGGCTGCCTCCATGGCCTAGCGGTATTGGCCCATGCTTTATAAACCGGAGGTTGTGAATGCCGCAGGGAAACAACTTTGTGTTATCTTGGTTTTCTAGTTTCACCCAATTGTCTGAAAATTAAGAAGATCCATGCGTCGGATGGGCAGGTATAAAATCGGACCCAACCAACCGCATTGGACCAGCGTGGTGGGATACGGTCCGAAACCCCCTTATGGAGAAGGCGTGCATTAGGGGAGGCCTATGACCCCTGCTATATCACTCCAAACCGTTAATGCACGGCCAAGTATTAAATGGCCGTTCACATGTGTGTACATGGAGATTTGGCCGTGCCTCGTCGGGTCGTACATTATCATGGCCGTACAATACGCGGACCCAAGTTTTTAAAGTTCAAATTATAATGTTAAGGCTTTAACATTATAGTATAAGTTATAACAAAAGTATGGGAGTTTGTATCCATTAGTCTTTGCATATTTTAGAAGGAGAATTATATTAACGGAAATGATAATTAAGAAAAATATGATACGTCAATTCAAAACTATTTAATTATCTAACTTTAAAGTTACAAGTAATGCATTCATATTTTTATTCTTTTAGGAGTAAAAATAATGCTTTGCTTAAGATCGTGAAACTATATCAACTTTTCCTTGTTAATATTACCAAATATTATAAAAATGCAAGAAATGCAAATATTTTTTTAATATTTTTTATTTTATAAACTGTCACTTTATAATTTAAACATCATTTATTATATTTGAGAAAGTTTCCCAAGAACACAGCCCGCTGTTGTTTAACGAACAATTTCTTAATTCTAACTGCACCCACTGTGGTGGATTATCAATTGACAATTTTGATGCATTACGTATTTGACTTGTAGTTTGATACACATAGCCAATTTTGAGAAATGCTTGTTTATTCTTTTCATCAAACCACTTTTGGAAAACGATCTTGCCACCAGGCGGAGTAGTCTCATACTGGTTAGGCAGTTTGTAGTATTTAAAACCTAAAGCTGCCATAACAGAGTTTCAAATTCGAATCGTGGCCAAAAAGTACAGTCAGCGGTCGTGAAGAATTATTGAATGCAGACTTTATGTATTTCAATAGAGGCTTAGCGACATCCTTAGCGAGCACTGAACTGTTAAAACGTACGTTTTGATTTTGTTTTATTATTTCAGATAACAGGCTCCACTGTTTATCGTCGCGTATTTTACCCCAAGCAATATCTTTGTCCGGCATACCTTCGTAATAAGACATAATAAATGAATCAAGCACGCTATTACTTATCGCCAATGGGCCAACGACATTAGGTTCACTTCCAATCACATAAATGATTTCGTCTGTAGCGTCGTTTAAATCGCAGAACGATTTCGTCTCACATATTTTTGAACTCTTCAAATCTAAAATCTCATTAAGCAGCGTGTACGCGTCTCGTAATTTCATTTCTTTTAGTTTTTGATTCATTTCTGCTGTTATTTGGCGTTTGGTTTCATCAGTTCTGTCGCGTAGTACCGGATTGAACACAGGATCCATTTCTTCAGAATTGATGCTGTACACACTCACATTGCAGTTTCTAAAAGCACCTTTGACGAAGGCGTTCGCTGATGCGCGAGTGCGTTGTTTTGTGTTCGCATAAACCAGGACGTCTTCCGTTGTTGGACAACCGTCTGATAGCAGTCCTTGTTCCTTCAACCAGTCGGCAAAATATTCACCCATATAAGTCTCCAACAGCGCTCCTTTGCTTGTCAAATGCCCGACGGAATTTCTCCATATTGGCCACTTTTGTGGTGAGGTGTCCTCTAGTTTTTCGGTTAAAGGTGTCCTTATATTGTGACGACTCAAAACTACCACTTGCTCTAATTTTAGACTGTATACCACAGTTATTAAAACAAAATTAAGAGCAACAATTGGTACAGTTCCCGCCATATTTTAATCTATCCTTACTTACGTCGAAGGCAATCGTTGTTATTTCAATGGAAATTCGATTTGCGCGAGCGTTGTTATGTTTATTTTATCTTTAAAATTTACAAGAATATAAAGATTATCGCGAAACGTATTTCTCGATTCAAAGTGTAAACTGCACTGATCGGTCAAACTCGCTTTACTGCTTTGCTAAATGGTACGAATATTTCATCATGCGGCAAATATATTAACGAAGCTCAGACTATCTGTTACACCGTGTTTAATTTAATATATTATTGTTATCAATTATGACTTACCACTTTATACTTTATATAGGTAAATAATATTAAACTTGTTAAATAGTAAGTTTTCAATCTTATTCGATATTACTTTTATTTAAATTTTGGTAAAATATTATTAAAACTCGTTTGCTAATCACTACATAGTATAAAACAAAGTCGCTTACTCTGTCCCTACATCCCTATGTACCTATGCTTTAATCTTCAAAACTACGCAACGGATTTTGATGCGGTTTTTTTAATGGAGAGAGTGATTGAAGAGGAGGGTTTATATGCATAACTCATGCATAATATTGTACGTAAACGCTGGTAAATATATACATTTTTCCATAGATTTTACAGATATCAGTATTGAACCCATCGCTCGTATATTCATATAGTATTTGTGTAAAGCAAAAGGATAAATACTAAAACTAAACACTTATAATACAGTTTCTATGTAAAAAATTAAATAATGAACAAAATAAATTTTCAATAAAAAATGTTCGCATACTTAGAGGTTTACTGTAAAACTACTTTGCAACACTCTTCCATTTGTAAATAGGTTTAATCCATCGCCTGATTAAGTTTATTACTTCCTTATTATCATTAAATTTCGGTGTAAATGCTGCCTTAATATTAAGTACATTCATTGATAAGTTTCTGATTAGACAATTTTCCGCGGTCCAAATATGAAATATGATCTTTAAATGAAACGTTCACTTAGTTTCGTAATCTTTACTTCCAGACAAAATATTAATTCATCGAGTTAACTTAATAAGTGGGCGAGAATAGAGACGTATACATGCTTGTCTGGTCTTTTGTTGAGACAATCGAGCGGCAAATTAGATTTGACTAGGACCCCATTCTAGTCTAGGTTCTTTGTTACAAAATAAGTATAGGTTCGAATATTATGTGCAAATGATGTAAAAATATGGTAAACTTTTATTCAAAAGTAAACTTGAAGATAATCATATTATTAAGGCATTTGTTTGATATGCTTAAAGTGAAGCTATAAATAGACAGTTGACAGACTGGAATCAGTTGATTGGATCAAGGGCAATCGGATAAATGTCAACGGCCGCTGTGATATTATTTTGCTATTACGGAAACAATATACAGCAGACTATTTATCCTATTATCTTTGGGGTATTTTTCTAGCTGATGCGAGCGCCTTCGTCCGCGTGGTTACAATATAAAAATTTGTTCGTTTTTTGTAATAACAAAGTAGCCTAAGTTACTACCAGTTACCAGCCATTTCCAAGATTTGCCAGAACAGAAAGACAGAAGAATTTTAAGAAAAGTTGTTTTGTGATATCAGTTATATTAAATCAGTTATTTTTGTCGATTAGGTTATATATGTACTCACACAATGTAATCATTATAAATTGGTTATTAAGATGTTACTAACAGACACCGAAATTTTATTTATTTGTATATATAAGCTGTATTTACTGGGTAAACGAGACTTAACACCCTATGTCTCACGGTCGGCAGCGCGTTGGCGATACAGCTGGTATTGCCAATGTCTGTGGGCGTCAGTGACCACTTCCCATCAGGTGGCCCGACTGCTCGTCTGCCTGCGTATGCCATAAAAAAAAGCCCTAATGCAGAAATCAGGTTAGTTTTATTGTACTTATTGGTAGACAGACATAAAAGTAAATAAGTAATATATAATTAAACTAATGTAAACTTCTTTGTTAAACTCAAATCATAACTCAACTTTCAGAGTTGACTTAAACTTTAAACGTCATAGCTCATGTCAGTTTGGAGTTAGTATTTGTTAAATAGACTTGTATGGCGCCGATCTAGATGGCTCTCATAATGGCTCTCATGACCTTAGCGCATCTAAGTAAGTGTTATTACTTAAATGGGAGGTTTCTTCCCATGTGTATGCACATTTAGAAAATTTATATTGTTCTTTTTTAATTGGGCTATTTTGATGATAAGCGATTGCTTATCATCAAAATTTCGTACGTTTATAAAATTAATAGATAATTACACAAAGTTGATAATATAAAGTGATAAAGATATTTTTATATTCATATTCTCTTGGGTAATGAAATTTTAAGATATTCGAAGTTGATTTTGTGCTTGTTTCAACAAGAACCATCTTTTTTTTTAAATTTATTTTTGAATAACATTTAATAAAGAATTGTTTTAGAAACTTAATGGATTCTTTCTGTATCGCAATTTAGTTCCCTTCAAAGATTTGCAGAGAGCTAAATTGCTTGCTTAAAATGTTAAAAGCGAAGATCCGCATTTAATATTTTCCAGACATACATTTTTTCGCTGAATATTTTACTTAACCGCTGATGAGTAAACAATTACTAACAAAAATAAGAATATCAAATTCAGTACAATTATTATTGTTATGCACGTTATATTATTGAATAAAGATGAGTTCGCGCTTCCTAAAATTATTCAACTTGTAACTTTGTTGATTGCCAATGAATTGTACATCTTTAAATTTACGATATAAATTGTACCAGATCCAAATAATGATGTGTGAGTGATGTTAACACAATGTAACGCATAGCAACTTCAATTTCAATTTCAAAAATCTTTATTCAACATAGGAGCGATACACTCACTTATTGATTGTCAAAAATCTACCACCGGTTTGGAAAATTATTATTATATTGCCTATTTTGCTAAATTGCCTTAAAACAATTATTGAATAAGCCTATTATTATTATTTTTATTGAAATAGTTTGATATGAAACTATCTTAGAGCGATCTGCTAATTGGTAATAGTTGAGCAAAATAGTTCCAGAATGTAACAAGAATTGTGACAATAAAACTAATTTGGTTTTTTTATGTTATTTTTAATAAAATACAGTTACAAGGCCAGTAGTATAAGTAGTTGACACCTAATGCAAAGAATTAAATTCAGTAGTTGACACATTTTTTACCAATAGTTGACATGGGTTCTATTAGATTAAGATGTGCACAAATAAGAAATGTGATGAAAGTAGATAAGAAATGTGACAAATTGTTGGAAAAAGTACAGCGAACATCACTCTTCCGTGTACTTATTTTTTAACGTATTTATAACCTCAAAACATATATTAGTGACCAGTAATTTTATATCAGTTAAGTAGTTTTACATTACCAAGTTAATGCAAGAAAATTAATTGTATCTATTTACTTTAGTAAACGTGTGCAGCTAAGAGTTTTAATACAGGTATTCATATCTGCATGACTATTAGAATTTTGTTCGGTATCGTAAATCTATAGATCTCTTTTATTGTTAGAGAAATATTACAAAAAATGTATAAATAGAGGTAAAATTATATATTTTTTATATCTGAAAAATGATTGTTTGCAATCATTTATATAAAAATATATATAATTAATTTAAAAATATAGCAAAATATATACGCATTTTGTATTGTCTTAACCAGAGTTAAGACAACACAAAATACGTAATCACCTTGTGCCTACATAAATTTTATTATTTACTTTTATAATATTATTAAGCAGCAAATCAAGTGGAAAATTGAAGATCACTTCGAATCGGCTAAATCTGCCGTGAAGGTCAGACATAGCATAGCCACAAATACTGTATTTCACCCGGCAAAAAACCTTCATGAATATAATAACAACTTTATTGAACGGTAAACATTATTCAATGAAGTTATTCTTATTATTTAATGAAGTTATATGTGTTATGATATATCAATTGTCGTTATTTTACATTTATTTCATTACACATTTAGCCTGTTTCCATTTCTCTTTCTCTTCCTATTTATTTTACGACCAATAACATATTCAGTAACAAATCATAAAGAAAAAATCGGGTTTCTATGGACAAAGTAGGTGTCAGTTAAGTTAAAAGCACTACTGCTAATGGTGGTCTTGATTGTCAAAAATACTTTATAAATGCAAACGAGTCATCGAGTGATCGATTGGTATTGTTTAACCAACCAGAAATCAACAAAAACACAGACGTTGTCACGCCCGATGGGAACCCACGACCTCAGGAATATTACTGAGTTAATACTACAAGGCTGGTAAGGGCAGATTTTATGGTAACAAATTTCTTAAAATACTGAAATTTGGTGCCTTTTACCCATTATTCTGCATTAATCAGGACATGAAATGGAAACACTGTATATAAAGTTTGTAGTAAGCACTTATTTAACTTGGTAATATTTTTTTTATGTAAAAAATATTTAAAATAACTATGATAGTTATTGGGCAGACTAACTCAGTCTGCCCGTGATCATGGATGCTGGAAAGAGTCCGAAACGTCGGTAATAAATATATTTAAGCAACGCGAAAAATCCGTAAATTAGTGGATTTGATATTAACTATGGGTGTAATAAAATCTTGCTAAATAATAGTTTGGTTTGTATTTATATTTCCTAGATGAAATCAAAAAGTAGTGATTATGAGATAGAATATGATAACTTAGTTATTTATTTTTCTAAATAGTCTCTAAGTCCCTTTTATTACCGAATTCACCGTTTTCCTAAAGCTAACCTATAAAATGATGTTTTGCCTTTGTCAAACTATCAAAGTGTTTGCAAGACGCTAGATCTTATGAATAAGGGGATGCTTAACCATCTAGTAACGAGCTTGCTATATGGCAGCCATTGCAACCGCCGATCTTTTCTAGGGTGCGTTATCATGATTAAATAGCACGCCTCTTTAAAGATTCCCTCTCCTTTTAACATTGACGGCATTCCTCAACTTGGGAATAGAATCTGAATTAAACCTGTAATAGTAGTCCACGCTCCAGGTAATCAATCAACAATATCACTTCTTAGTCCCAAATTAATGACTGACTGCCAGTCAGCCACGGCAGAAAAATTCTTTGGGTTCGATGATGTCCGTTTCCATTGAATCCTGATCAATAGGATGAGCCCATGTTTCTTTCCTCTCTGTAGCAATTTGAAAATTGAGCAACAAATCAATTGCAAAATTGAAGATCACGTCGAATCGGTTAAATCTGCCGTGAATACTGTATTTTAACCGGCAAAAAACCTTCAAGAATATAATCATCATCAGCCTTTGTTAGGCTTCCCCTAATACACCCCTATCC
The DNA here is from genome assembly GCA_029286875.1 of Lamproptera curius. Taxonomy (NCBI): domain Eukaryota; kingdom Metazoa; phylum Arthropoda; class Insecta; order Lepidoptera; family Papilionidae; genus Lamproptera; species Lamproptera curius. The sequence goes on along the minus strand of JAGSMT010000027.1, from coordinate 1,612,804 downwards.
ATTAGGGGTTTGGACCGTATCCCACCACGCTGGTCCAATGCGGGTTGGTGGGTGGACCGACTTTTTACATGCCCATCGTATGGATCATCCTACTTTTCAGACAATTGGGTTATCGGCCCAAATTGCCCTAACCAACTAGGAACAACAATGAAAATTTGTTGCGTCCCCGCAGTCCCCGCCCCCTCTGTAGCGAAACGAAAATAAATATTGCCCGAATCTTCTAGAAACTTGTCCAACTATATCTTCGAAATTTAAAGTAAAAAAGACCATTCAAAAATTGTATCAATGTAGATTGAATACCTCTTGTGATTGAATTTTAGTTTGTCATGTAGATTGAATGTTAGTTTCTTGAATTAAGTATCGGACGGAATTTCTTCGATGGCTCAATACAACTTGCTCGAATTTTTCTTTTACAAATCCGCTCGCCGCCCTGAAACATAAAATGTTACGTTTTGGCTGCGGTGCCCTTCAAATCGGAGGTCAGTAGAGTTTGCAAAACTATCAATTTGCTGCAGCAATTTTTTTTATGCTTCCAGACTCATGTCTTTGGTAAGCTCAGAGTAAGTCTCTAACACAGAGTTCACAGGAAGCTACCGCCCCCGCGAACTAGGTCACTTTGGCCGCCGACACTTTTTGCTAAAAGTGTATGCCACACGTACAGAAGTTACGTGAGTCTTCGGTGACCGGTGTACGGACCGGGACGCCGACGGTCTGATGACTGTGTTAATCGATTGCTGGGGGCGATAAGAATCGCCCTGGAACGCGGAGGTATCTAGTGTACCGTGTGTGTGTTTCGCTGTGCTCATAAGCGAGGGCGAACTACAGGCAAGTGTGGCTATCGCTACTTGTGTGGTGCGTAAGGTTGAATGACGGGACCACCGTTGGGTCCGGGGTCTCGGTGACCCCTTTCTTGTCTGGATCGAGGAGAGCATTTCGCGGTCTACGCTTCTGACTGCGCGGTCTGCATTTGGATCGGCTGAGTAATTTTCTGCTTTTACCAGCATACGGTTACTATGGTTGACTGCTTTATCTGCGTGATTGAGTGTCAACTTTGGAAAGTGATAGCGGAGTATCGGTAATTAAAAATTGCTGTCTAAACGGCAGGAATACGCACTGCAGACTTTCATAATGATTTGTTTGCAATAAAAAGCCAAAGCCTAATCCCAAAATATGTGAACTGTGTAAATTAAGTACAAGCTTTTGTTATATAAAAAAAACTATTTTACATCTAATATAATACCAGATGAGTAATAATAATATAATTTATCGTTTACCTCAAAAATGCATATTAATACAGGATATCACCTACAATTCCGTTGGTCATATATCGCTTACTTCTTCACTACATGCCGGTATCACAATGCGAGATGTTTACAGTAGATAAAGTAGATTTCGGTAAAGCAAACAATTTAACCCACAGTAAAAAATTGGAATGTTTCTTAATGACTAAATCGTGTTTTAATAAAAAAACGTAGATTTTTGTCGTTAAGGACAGATGGAAATCATTATAGATACAACAAATAAACACTGTAAGCCAATTAAACGTTATACATACAATAGGCAACCGTAAACTTTTACATAAAATAAGTTCAGTACAAAAGACACCATAAAACCCATTAATGGAGTATTTTTTTTGTATTGTCCTAAATATTGAGGTCGGTAACAAGTTGTTGTTGTTAAATTTTTGTAGGATCGTTGATCATGATTTAGAAGCGAAGCTTTCACTGCAACTGCAACTGGCGTCAAGGTGTCTTCTTTATAAAATCTGTTGCCAAAGCTAAGGGACAGGAAAGTGCACATTATTTCTAACGTACCCAGAGGAGGGCTGCTTCGGCGGTTAGCCTTGGTAGTGACGTCAATGTGCAGAAATATTTATAAACCCCATACTGTAGGTACCAGGATAGAATAACATGTTGGTTGGTAAAAATCTTCGTCATAGTTATTGCGCTTTCTCTTGCCGCCGCGAGGAACATGGCTGCCCTAAGAAGGAGTCTTTTTTTGGTTGACATCTCCAGTTTAGATGGAATATTAGGAGAAAGTGGGCAGATGAACGGAGGCTAATGGCTGCCATACTTTGCAGGCAAAAATGGTTACCGTGTAAGTGTCGGTTTTACGCAGACTGCTTGGCGAGACCGTACCGTAAAATGTGCAAACAAGTTAACCTAGCCCATAAGAAACGCAGCGTCACAAATTCGCTTGGTGCCCTGAGACTTAGGGCGTTATGTCTCGTTCACCCAGTCATTACGCTGGCTACGGTGGCCTTATAGCCGGAAGACAGTAGTGTTTATACACCACCGAATTGAGAGAGAAAGAGGCATCGGTGTCGTATTTGTAACATTGGCACATGCATAGAAGAGACCCAGCACCATTTAGAAAGTTTCGATTATTTATGCTGTTATTTTTGGTTCCTTTATACAAAAATTTGCCTGAACTAGCAAGATGTGCAGGATAATCATTAAAGACTAAAGGTATGATAATATAACTGTTGTGGTTAACCAAAACTATTGATGGTAGAAAAAATTATATAGTCTGAAAATATTATATAAAGTCACTTTGTTAACACGTTGAACGCCACGTTAAAATATACTACTTTTCATTGAGCCACGTGGCTCACCGGTGAGCCAAACCCTACTGGACCATTGAGGTACCGCGGGTCACCGGTGAGCCACGCGACGACTTAGACTGTAACTTTTTTACAGGCCACTGTGCACTTAAATCGTACATAAATGTTTGAAGGTTAGCCACGCGCCCCTGCAACACAACATTCAACTTGGTTTGAAGATCCTGTTAAAGACTTAGAATTTATTTAAGTTTTCTGTACTTTGTAGGGTAATTCTCAACTCTAACAAATAAAATGTGTTAAGCTTAAAAATTATACGGGTTTTTGCAACAAAAACAATTATTTATTAGGTTTTAATGTATTTTTAATAATAAATGAATTTAAATTAAGGAATTACAATTTTTCTTAATTAATATGGCACAAGTTTCTCGTGGTCTTATTTTTTATCTAGAACAATTTACATTTAAAAAATATAATGTATGTATTAATGACTTTATGTAAGTATAAAAGAAGATTTAAGAATGAATTTTATTAAAGCATTCCAAACAAAGCCAAGGTTTGTTTGGACACGATGCGCAGTAAGTCACAATTTTTTTTGCTTTAGTTTTCGCAGCTTTTGCTCCCAATAATTTGGCATATTGTTTATAACACTCTTGGCAGGTACTGTCAGCCTTTCTCGCAGGACCTTCTGCTTTAGAGAGGGTATGCTTTGACTCTTTTGTTCTTTGCACGGTGCATTTTTCTTGGGTTTTGTGACACAAGTGCTTTAAGATTTCTTTCTGAAATCGACTATCTGGATTTTCTTATTTGTCGTAGAATGCTTTGTAGATAATACTAACACGTCCCTTTATCTTTCCACTTCATAATGGTGATGCCATCTTCATTTTCCTTAGCTATACATTCTCCTTTCTTCAGTTTCTTCAAAACAACATCTTTTGGAATATTTTTTCGATTCTTTCTAAGAGTTCCCACTAAATGTGTTTCATTATTCAATAATTTTTTGGCTAAATCGACACTAGTATACCAATTGTCGGTATACAAAGTATGACCTTTATTTAAAAGTTCAGAACATAAGTCCATAACCACATTGGTAGGAGTAGTTTTGGCAGTAGTATCACCTTTTTACCTTCATACACATAGACTTTATACTGTAGCAGGCATAGTGCAAAGTTTGAATTCTTTAATACCGTATTTGTCTTTTTGTTTATTATACTGCCTGAAAATTATTCTTCCTCGAAACGGATAAGACTTTCATCAATGCACAAGTCTTCAGATGGTATATAGTGATTTCGATAATTATTGTTCAACATATCTATAAGACGGCGAACACGATGAAGTCTATCACTTTTATTAGCCTCATCGTTAACTGAAAAGTGGAGCATCTGAAGCAAAATTTCAAAACGGTTTCGTGACATTATAGTACGTGAAATGGGTGACCTATTACTTCATCTGTTGACCAATAATCTGCAATGCGCGGTAGTTTTACTATTCCCATAAATATAATTAATCCAAAAAATGTCTTAATTTCTGTGAGGTTAGTTGGATACCATTTTCTAAGCCGTGCAAATTTTGAGGCTTCATTAGATATAGCAATTTGAATAGCGTATTGGTTAGTACAATCAACAATTTCTTGAAATATTTCGTCCGAAACCATTAGCTCAAAGAAGCTAGCAGGAGATTTGTTAGTCATTGTATTACGATAAAATAGCGGAAGCCCTGGAAATTCTGTATATGGTATAATTTTACGCTGTTTACCAACTGGTGAAGTCCACTTAGCGGTCGGCGTACAACCTAAAACAATAAGCAAATGTCTTGATTCTATAAATTAGCTAGCTAACCATCATATCTATCAAATTTTATTAAAACCACACAACTAAAGCCAAACCCAATTAAAGCCAAACAAAATATGTATGAATAATATCATTTAATTTAATAGAGACAAAATACGTAGTGTACTTTTCGATAAATACAATAAACCTACTTACCTGAGATATCGGGAATCACCCTATTCTGCTGTCACTTTCTTCTGACTCGGAAAGCAGAATAAGTCGACGTTTTCTTTTTGAGATGTAACTATATTAAAATCATCATCGTCATCGTCTTCGGCCAAAGTAAAACTTTTGCTCAAAAGGGTTATCTCGACCTTTTCTATTTCTGCTAAATCTTCTTGAGTTATAATAAAATCTTCAAATATATCTTTATCCATTATAACCAATAGCAAAAACAATTACTTTAGTAAACAAAATGAAGAATATGGCAAGAAATTGCGCATGAGTTACTCGTTGTTGCAATTCAAACGGTCGACTGATTTGAATTTATGCCGGGCGACTGCTGCATGCAGGCGGGTGGCGGCAGGAGACACTGCGTGACCCCGCAATAGTAACAACTCGTTTCATTCCGATGATGGCCACGCGGCTCACTGGTGAGCCATTACAATTAAATGCAATATTTATAGCGCAATAATGTATATATTTGAATAGATAACATATAAATTCATCTTTTTACGGATTAGATACAAAAACACTATTATGAAAATTGAAATAAATATAATTTTCGCTTTGGCTTTAACGATTTTTCTAATCGCGGCCACACGGTGAGCGCATGGCGTTCAACGTGTTACTTACAGTTTCATTTGACATGGCAAATAGTTGTCAGTAACTGATTTAAAATAATACAAGTCAAATGGGTACAATTTTATTAACCGCTATTTTACATTCATACAAATATATGTGATGATTAAATATATTAAACATGTAGATATTTAAAATACTTCAAATATGAATTAAAAATTTCCAATTGTCCTTTAATATATGTCCTTCATTATTGCCATCTTTCACTCCAAAAGGGATACAAGATTTAAATTAAGCTACTTATAAGAAAACACGGGAAGACAAAAACATTGCAACAATAACTCTTTAAGCAACACATTAAAATTAAATAACTTATACCATTGGTAGAAACATAAATAAATAATAATAAATATTCAATAAAGAACTAAGCACAGATGAACAAAAATATAATGTTCACAAAAAATACAATTCAATTCATAGGAATGCTACCGATTACAAGTAGTTTAAAAAAGAGGAAACTAAAGGATAGTTTTAACTAAAATATAAAACTATGTTACATTTGCTTCAGTAGAGCTACAACTTAACAAAAGACCGAAAGTCATTTATAGTGCTTTTTGTCTTAAAAAGTTTTGATCTCCGGACTCCTTACAGTATATACGTAAAAGTATAATATCTTATTGAACTGTACCATATACTTAGGCCTTACCTAAAATCCTAATAAAATCTAGAAACATTGTAAACAAAACCCATTGCAACATCATAGAATTACACAAATTGCATTCTTGATTATATATGTTAATCGGTATGTGTTGTCAATAATTATGACAAAACATTTGCAATGATTTCATGGGTCACTGTGTTTACAATATTCCTTTATTTTACTCTGTTGAGGTATTATAAGTAACATAAGCGATTAATAATAATTTATGTAGTTGCTTTATCAAGCTGAGCTAATTGGTGCGCCAGTCGTTCCTCTCTGGCCCTCCTTGCTTGCCCCAGCGCCCGTTTCTCTGCAAACTTCGCTATGAAACTCTCTACAGGTAGGTTACCTGATAAAAAGAAAAAAATGCTATATAGAAGTAGAATACTGGAATTACTTAAAAAGAAATGGTGCTAAAGTTAATAATTGAATTATTACGATGCTTTAGCTATATTAAGTATGTACCAATTAGCTTTTTTTCACATATTGAACGGGCAAAAGCCAGTTGACTATTTGCAGGGGAAGGAATGCATTACTTTATAAATTATAAAACTTCCTGATTTTTACTATATTGTGAATATTGTATATTTAAAAGATAAATAAATGGGTGGCTATGTCATGCTTTTAGTGGAAACTTTATCATTTGTGTTATTATGGTTCAATAATCGATCTTAGCCTATATGCTAACATTATTATAATAACTCTATCATGACTAACTGCAATAGAGGTATATGTATACTTTTTTTACATAACTTTATTTTAAATACACAACTGTATTGATTTGTATAATATTATAAATCATCTTTGTACAGTAACCTAGTGGTAAGGGTGTGTGATTTAGAAACCGGAGGTCATGGGTTTGAATCCTGCGGGGACTCAACAAATTTTGTTTGTTGTTTTCTTGTTGGTTACGGCAATTTGGGATGATCACCTAATTGTCTATAAATTAAGATGATCCATGCGTCGGATGGGCATGTAAATATAGATCGACCGCCGTATTCGCAATCGACTGGAGTACATTATTATTATTTTTGTTATAGTCCAACTGTGTTTAATAAAAATTAAATCATGTATGAAATTGATACGCTTAAGTCTTTTACAGATTTCACAGTATGAATTTGATTTGGTAAGATTTGTCCTATTGCATAGAAACACATAAAATACTTAATAGAATTTTTTCGGTCATTTTGTGAATGATCCTTCAAAAATAAATATGTATATCGAAATAATTATGATGTACCATTTGTATAAAAAATATTACCTAATAAAAACTGTTCTGCAATCACTTCAGCATCTTCATCAGCCTTCAAAGCGGATTCTCTCAAACAATCTCTAATTCTATGAGGGTCATACATCTCAGCCAATTTCTGGTGTTTCTTATTCAACTCCTCATAGTTCATCTTCATTTGTACTATGGTCGAGATTCTATCAATCACTTCCGTTTTGAGGTCATCCAGCATTTGTTGTTTTGCAATATTATCTTGAGCGATTTCTTCTATCCTGGTCATGAGCTCTTCTGTCTCCAAATCGAGCTCAACCAGTTGCGGATTAGTTTCAATGAGTTTGTCCTGGAAAGGGGAAATGTTTACTCATTAGTGTTGAGGAAAGCTCAATATTTACTTGATGTTGAATATACAGAAATATAACAAAAATAACTGTTGTGTCTATTAACTAAATATCAAATCAATACTTTATTTTTAGATGCAAGAATTAAAATAAGCAGATGATACATGGAAGAACCATCAATGTTTGTGATAAGCTATGTTTGTGTGTATATTATAGCGAACTTGTGAAAAAAAACAATGTTAAATATTTTTGTTGATAACTTGAAGTAGTAGTTAACAGTCCGGTTTTAGACCTCATCGGTGGTAGACGCTTGTGAGCATCAACTAAAATTTTACTGTGATTCTCAAACTTTGCATATATCATAACTTTAACAAAATGAATACATGTGCAGAATGTAATACGAAGTTTAGAGATGGAGTACTGTGTAGCAACTGCAACCGTTTCCTAGACTTTCAGTGTTCCGGCATAACGGAAGCTGGTTATCGAAAGCTTGGGGACAGAAAAAACACCTGGCGCTGTCCAAAATGCAAGAACAGTACGTCACCAATTCAAGCTTCATTTAAAAACAAATCAGCCCACGAATTTAGTGTACAAGAAGAGTTGAAAAAAATAACTGCCCAATTAGCACCACTACAGGGTCTGACGGAAGATATAAGGGAGATAAAGGAAGAAATAAGACATCTGAAATGTTCACTGGAAATGGCGCACGAGGCCATAGGGAACTTTACGTCTATTACTAAAAAATTGGAATCCCGTATTAATCAAATCGAAATAGTTGCGAATGCGGTGCCAGTTTTACAATCAGAAGTAGGAAGATTAACTGAAGAGATTCATAAGAGTGATCAATGGGCCAGATTAAATAACGTCGAAATTAAAGGGATACCTCTGAAAAATAATGAAAATCTGTATGAAATTGCTTTACAAATAAGCAATGTCATTGGTTTGAAAATAAGAAAGGAGGACATAAATTACATAGCACGACTACCTACCCGCCTTCCTACAACCTTGAAATCCATACTTATTAGTTTTAATAACCGCTACTTGAAGGAAGATTTTGTTGCTGCAGCCCGAAATCATCGGCAGTTGTACTCAGACTCTTTGGGATACAGTGATAAAGCACCTGTTTACGTTAATGATCATTTGACAACATATAATAAGAATTAATTGTCTAGAGCCAAGTCACTAGCAAAAGAACATAATTTTAAATTTGTCTGTCAAACACTGTAAAATATTTGTTAGAAAAACGACCATTCCAAAATATTTTTATAAAATCAGAAAAGGATCTGGAAAGTATAACGTAATGCAGGTACTTTTACGGAGCGATTAATCAAATTTCTTTTATTAATTCTAAAACAATTTTACGCATACAATATTACTACAGTTTGAGAACCAAGTCAATAATGTTAACATCATTTACGTTTACCTGCCCGGACTATTCAAAGGAATGTTAACTGTAAGTGAATATAAAGACCAATGTATTTTTATCCTATACCGTTTGAATTAACGTGCAATTTGCAGTCATAATAGCCATATTTGATTTATTATTGCTTCGCATTTGCTCGATATGCCAAACTCCACAAGACAGGTACTCTTGAATCAGACCATTCTTTGTGGCTGTGCGATATTTTACGAGCCAATATAAGACATATTTACGTTGTATAATAGTACTTATAAAAAATGTTTCTTTTTTAATATTTTATAAAACAAACAAATTATTTTTTAAATACAAACATGATTTAATTTACCTATATTATCACCTTAAAACTCAAATTTGTTGCGTTTTATCTAATAATATATTTAATAGTACGCTTAAATCGCTGTGTTATGATGTTAAAACTGTTTTAATAGTATTCGACATATCAAGGAAGAAACGATTTATATTAGGATATCAAATTAAAGTTACTAATATATTAAATTCTAAGATAAAGTGTAGATTGTTACTATTTATGTTAACTATTACTGATTCTTACGGTCATAGTTTTTATGGATCATTTCTCAAACTTTATTTTAGCTTTAGTGTTATAATTAATATTTATAAATGCCGTCAAACATTAGCATTGAATACTGTCATTATCTTAAATAGTAATGTATTATTTTGTAAATTACCTTTTATTATGATTGTTGTACTTATTACACTTTATTTAGTCATTGTATTGTCAAGATTTATCTATATCTATATCGGTTTTTGTTGTGTCAATATATCGAAGTCTGACAATACATGTATATTTGTCGTAAACTATTGTTATAATAGAATTTTGCTTGAGGGCAATGGTAACAAGTTAATTGAATTTGTCGTAAAGTTCTACATGAATCAAGTCGTAACTGGATTTCAAAGTATCATTATTATTTCTTTTCTAAAAAGATATAGCTATTTTTCTATAAGTGCAAAACCAGATCAATGTTTATTATCAGAATGTTCGGGACTGCACAAAGACGAGTATATTTAAGAGAAACCTGAATCTAAATAATTTTGACATTATATCACTGACAGAAACGTGGATATGTGAAGGATTAATGATCAAGAACTCTTTGATGATAGATATATAATTTGGCGTCGCGACCGTAATTACCGATCAACAAAACAATCTAGAGGTGGTGGTGTTCTCCTAGCAACACGCAAGTGCATCTCTGCTATTTCGCGTCCGGATTGGCATTCATCTGCTCAAGACCTGTGGTTACCCTATCAATGAAAATGACAAAACACTTATAAGTTGCATGTATGTACCCTATACCTATGTGACGAAAATATGGGTTTTTCACTACAGGCTCAACTAAACAATTTCTCCGACAAATTGCTCTCTATAGTCAGTTCGTGTCCGAATGATAAATTTATAATTATGGGAGATTTTAACCTTCCTAATATCATCTGGTGTAAGCGGAATAATATTCTCGAACCACAAGGTATAATGGGTGAAGCTCAAATAAACTTTTTTGATACGTTGACGCAGTGTAATCTGATTCAAAAGAACGATTGTTGCAATATAAATTGCAGAATCTTGGATTACATTCTTACCACAGAAAATGTAAAAGTGTCCTCTTGCGCTGATCCATTAGTTATAGAAGATAAACATCATAAATCATTATCAATTGAATTTGAAGTTTTACAAAACGATGTACTGGATCGGAAAGGTAATACGAAATATTTATATGCCTTTGGAGATTATGATAAGATAACATCATTTCTTGACAGCATTCCATGGAACATTAAATTAATGGAGAGACCACTAGAAAACGCCGTGAATTTCATCTATGCAAAACTGTACGAAGCTCGTGACAAGTTTATACCCCAAAAGTTGCATCAACTAAAGATTACCCTGTATGGTATAGCTCGTCACTTAGAAAAGTACTAAAAGAAAAACTTAAATATCATAAAAATTTAGGTTTATGGCAACTTACAAGATAAGATTACTTTTATATTCTTAAGAGATCGTTCAAAGAGGCTAGAAAAGGAATGTTTTGAAGCGTATATTAAGCAAACCGAAGAATCCTTTCTTCACACCAAAAAATTTTGGTCGTACGTGAAATCTATCTCTAAATGTTCTCATTCTGTACCCTCCCAAATGGTTTACGAAAATCATGTGGCTGAAAGAGCGATGACATTTGTAACTTATTTGCCTCGTACTTTCACTCCACCTTTTACAATCTTCAACGCTAGATTATGGTACGCCAAAATATTATACAGTTGCAGCCACGAACTATATTAGTAACATAGAAGGTGATTCTGATGAAATTCTTAAGTTTCTAAATACCTTGGACCCGACTAAAGGTACTGGACCGGACCATATCTCGCCACAACTAATTATAAGATGTTCTAAGAGCCTGTATTACCGATCTATATCTTATTTAAAACATCGATAAAAGAAGGATAGATGCCGAAAATTTAGAAATCTACATTTATATCACCTATTCATAAAAACAGTAGCAAAAATAATGTTAAAAATTATAGACCAATATTTTAATTATGCCTAATAGCAAAAATTTTTAAACAAGTAGTTTTTAAGCAACTGTATGCTACAGTTTGAGAAACTGTAATTTCTTTAATCGATCAACAGCATGGATTTATAAAAAATCGATCTACAGTCAGTAATCTTGTGTCATTTAATGATTATGTTACTTTCTCCATGGATAAGGGTATACAAGTAGATGTTATTTTTACCGATTCCAAAGCATTTGATCGCATAGACTATCAAATACTTCTGCAAAAGTTAGCTAGCTAGGAATTCATGGAGATTTATATAGGTGGTTTTCTTCTCATATCCAGAACAGGTCAAGCTGTTGTTATAAATGGGTATTCATCCTCTTGGACTACAATTCCATCAGGAGTCCTGCAGGCTCTTTATTGGCCTTCTATTCAATATTTTATTAATGACATTAAAAGCTGTTTTAAATTCTCAATTTATATTATATGCAGACGATATGAAAATTTTCAAAGAAATCACTAGTATTACTGACTGCAAACTTATTCAGGAAGATTTACTCAGACTAGAACAATACTGTTTATCCAATAAGTTAGATCTTAATGTTTCTAAATGCTACACGTAAAAGTAAATATTTTAAAATATAATTACCAAATACTGAGTGAAAGTCTTGCTTCAGTTACAGAAATTAAGATTTAGGTTTGGTTCAGGACCCTAAAATATTGTACGACAAGCACATTGACTATCATTATTAAAAAAGCAAATAAAGCTTCGGATTTATAATAAGATGCTGCGGGAACTTTGTAACGATTAAATCTATAATAGTACTATGCTGCTCGTGCGCAGTCTTCTCGAGTATTTTACCCAACTTTGAAATCCTTGCTACGAAATTTATATAAATAGGTTAGAGGCTATACATAAACGGTTTTAAGATTCTTAGAATTTTAATGTGGTACTGTGGGCAATGATTACGAATCTAAATGCAAAATTCACCACTTGTTGCCATTGGCAGTAAGACGGAACATAGCAGATATAACATTTCTAATAAAAATTGCACAAAATAAAGTTGATAGTCCGTTACTCTTAAATAAATTGTTATTTTCTGTACCGCAAAAAAGTATATCACGACGAAAGCATCCAATTTTTTACATACCTCTTCATACAACGAATTATAGAAAAATTCATTTTTCTGTCGTGCTTCTACCTCAATTAACAAATACTCAGAAAAACATGACTTTGATATCTTTAATTCACATATATCTACTATAAAAAAAACAATGACTAGACATTGGTTTGAAACTGTAGCTTAAATTCATTTGATTATTTGTTAAAATTCTGCTGGATTGTTTGCTATTTTTTTTTTCTTGAGATGTTACCTTTATATACATTTAGATAAGTGTATGTTCTCACGGCGTCTATTCTTAGATATTTAAATGTGAAAACATGTTACTAGCTTGTTTATACCTGGCAAATGTATGTTCGTTTTTATTGTATTAAAAGCTGTTTGTTTTCCAAAAATAAAATAAAATAAAAAATAAAAATAAATGAATCCCATTACAGATTTTATAGCAAAATCAGGTGAAAACAACCTATCAGTATGGTTCTATAGTAATTTGTGGTTATATAAATTACTAGCTGTGCTTTACACTTTGCTTTCCATATTAATTGAGGTCAACAGGGTGTTGTAGCAATGGTATAGAAAAAAATTCTATAGCTAATATCCAATTTCTGTTCAAGTTTAGCTCAGGAAATGTATCTATGAGGGTAACACTTGAAATGTTCACAAAACTTGAATGTTTGTCTTGGTTTTGAATTTCTACCGATACAAGAAAATGTTTGAGTACAATTATTCTATAGCTGTAGTATTTTTTATTTTTACACTAAATTCATTAATTCATCTTATTTAATTCCGTTAAAATGAATCTGACTAAACATAGCTAAACTACTAAATCTTGAATACAAACCTGCAAATCAGGATTCTCCAATATTTCTTGAAGCTCATCAATGGTCAGATCACTTAATTCCGGAAACATTAATGACTGCGAGCTTATATTTGACTGTGGACTTGAGTCTGTTGATTTGTCTTCGTGACTTGTCATCGGAATGGATTTTTGGAACTCTCTTATGATTGCATGCACTACACGACCTGAAGTAGTAATTAAAAAATTAAATAAAGAATATAGTAGTTTTTATTTCTAGATGTTGGTGCAAGCTTATATGTAATTTAAACTTGATATTTATGAATTTAGGCTTCTTTATAATAGAAAAAAGTACATGTATGTTTTACATAAATGTTAACTTCGATAAGTCATGAAAACATTGTTCAACAAAGAATATTTGATAATTTAGAATCTGTAGCAATACAACCTATCGGAGTTAAACACGGAGTTCATCGGAGTTAGACAAATTTATAAGTTCAAGATCACTTTACATCAATTCTAAGTATAAATGAATAGTTGCTATTATGATGCAGACAACCTAGTCTTGAAAACTAATCATCTAGCTATTTTTAATATGCACCATGTTAAAATATGTTTGCTATAGGTAAAGTTTGATAAATCTAGTTTTAAGATTTATATTTCAATGTGCACTAAATAAAAATAATCAGTTTTAATGAAACATTTACCCAAATCGAGTGTATTGTAAAATTTATCAAACCCGGAGCCCCGACCACTTGATTTGTATTCTCCGCGATCCAAGGATGATTGAACACAGGATTGACAAAAATGGAAGGTTTCTCGTTGGGAAACTCCGGACTTAACACAATATTCAAACTCATGTTTCTTCCTTCATTAGAAAACTCCACTCTGTATTCTGCATTTTCATTGATTTCTGTTACGTTTGCATTGAAGATCTTTAGCGTGTCAATCTGGCGCTTTCTCAGGTCTTGTTCTGTGTAATAAGGTCGTGGAAGCATATTAACCTTCTGGAATGGAATAAGGGGATATTTATAATTTATATGTCGGTTAAATAACGGTTAGGGAACAAGTACTGAAACAAAACTCTAAATTGTTGCCGTACCAATTAATAAACTTGATACTGCAAGTGATAATTATTGTCCAAAATCAAAACAAAAACTATGACAACTGGTCCTCAAATTTTATCACAACAGAACGAAATGCAAATCGTTAACAAAAGTTTGTTTCACTTTACTCTGTTATTTATTTATTGAATCCCCGAATTCAATTAATCTAATATATATTTCTAAATTAATCAATTAAATAAACCAATAACGTACAAAAACATTCGTAGTTAAGAACAAAATGCAGTAATAAGGGGGGGGGGGGACACTTAGAAAAGATTTTCTGTCAAAACAGATTTTGCAGTTTGACCTTTATGAGATAGGTGTCGCCTTATTTAAATCTATCATAACGGTTGATTATTAGTCTTACTAGATGACAGTAACGTAGTGCAGATAAAGAAAACTAGATAATAACTTGGTTTAACTGATAAAAATGTTAAGTATTAAATAAGATACACCATATTTAAATAATATTTATAATAATAAAATATTATAAATAATCAATTATACCACAATACACAAATATTTATATATTTGTTATGAAAATTTTTAACATTTTTCAACCTAAAGCTTTTTTACGGTTCATTTGTGAGTTTATTATGTTTATGTTATTTAAATTTATTTAGTTTGTTTTTGTGTTAAATATCGTGTCGCTGCATCATTCATTACCTTAACTAAGTGTTTGTTTAAGAGAGTATAGCCATTTCAAAACTTTTAATGAATTATTCAACCGTTGCGGATTTGTCTGCTACATTGACAAAATGTAAGTTAATATTACAACTTTTCTTTTAGAATAGCTGCCTATATTTGCTACTAGAAAGAAGTGTTTATTTATATGGTAATTTATTCTTTCAATCTGTTAAAATAGTGGTTACAAAACTATATTAATAATTTGCGATTATTTATAGTATTCGCTTAATATATAATTTATTTAATCATTGAAATCATATATAAAGCGGACGTGTATTTATAAATTGTAATATAAAACAGAGTTTTTTTTTTTGGTTTTGTTTCAGTTATCGTGCCATAAAGAACAGAAGTAACCACCGCCGTTATAAACAGAAGAGCCCATTGTCTTCAAAATCAATATTTCTCAATCATAAGAAAAAACCGACAAAAGAATAATTGTGTAACAAATATAGTGCAATACCGTCATTTTACTTAATAGTACGTATTGTATTAGAAATTTCAGTGTGAATAGTTTAAAAAAAACTCTTAAAAGTAATCTCCTCAGAAAAATAAGTATATTCTGGGTACCTATATGTTTTTTATATGGCATACGCACGCAGACGAGCAGTCAGGCCACCTGATGGGAAGTGGTCACCGACACCATAGACGTTGACAATACCAGTGGTATCGCCGACGCTAGCCTACCGTGAGACATAGAGTGTTATGTCTCGTTTACCAGTAACATACGCTTGCTACGGTGCCTCAAACCGGAACGCAGCAGTGTTTTCACACTACTGCTCGCGGCGAAATAGGACACCGCGTGGTATCCACCAGACGGTCTCCTGTAAACTGGGACCTACCACCGGTAAATGTTTATCATGTTTTCATATAATATGTTTTGGAGAAAAGTTTAAATAAGATATGTTTTAACTTTTATGCGAATTTACACGCGTTAGTCTCACAGTCGTGTAATACGAAATGCAAAATAGAGATATAATACTCATATTTAATAATAAAAATTATAAAGATATGGTGACACAATTTTTTTTTACCTTTTTTTAATGATGATTATAAATTTGAAATAATCAAAAAGTTGAAAAAGTTTTTTTTATTTTATTGCTATAAATTCAAATTAAATATCTTAGACGATCAGCTAAAGACAACAGTTCTTTGAATGAATCATTATAATTTAACATTTACTAATACATTATATAATTATTAGAGTCCGACCGAAACTGGTTTCCGGCCGAAACCGAAACCGAAAGGCTGGCTTCACTTTCGGCCGAAACCGAAACCGAAACCGAAACTCACTTGGTCACAAAACTTAAATATTTCTTTTCTGCATATTCCCTTACACACTAGACTCCAGCGTTAATTTGATGACAAGGTGAAAACAGATAGGTGCCAGATCTGGTGAATAAGGCGTTGGTCAACCAATAGAAAGTGATCTTGCTGAATGACAGCATCTATGAGCACGTGTAATATCAAGACGACACAGTACACCCCTACGATGCCTATATTTTTTGTTCCACTCTCCAGATTTTCCATCAACAATATCACTTCCGACTCACAAAATATTGAGGCCATAATCTTGCCAGCAGATGACAAGGCATAAAGAATCTTCGGGCTCTTGAGGATGGCCGTTAAATATCAAATCGGCTATGTTTTTGATTCTCGGCACCCATCTTGCGGAGACTTTTATAATTTTTAAAAATTGTGTCAATATGGATTGAATGAGGTATATATATGATCTTTATTCAATATGGAAGCATTTCATACAACATTCTTATTGATTTTCAAATAAAATTTCATCGGTTTGGAAACGGAAGCCTCTGACTTGAGCAGAACCAAACTTAGCGAGACCAAAATATCTTTTACATACAACATCATATTTAAACAATTTGAAATAGCCTGGAGCAAAGAGTAAAATACCAGTATGTGTAATCTATCTATCTATTACAACAATAATAGCCTTTATCACACACACGTTTCTTTACAACTTTTTAGGATTTATTATCCTATGAAAGCAGAACGTTTTCATAATGCCCTTTTCTCAAATTAAGTATCAGATGGTAGTTCTTCGGTGGCTCAAAATAGTTATTTCCAAATGTGGCAGCATTTTCTTGAAAGACTGAGGTCGATGGACGGCTGCAATGATATTCGTCTTCCGAGCTAGTTCGCCCTACTCTAAATTGAGAAGTTCCTCCACCTTGTGACAATGAATACGGTAGAGCAGACTCCTCTAATGTTGTCTCCAAATCGCATTGAATCTCATGCGTTGTTAACTTTTTTAAACGGAGGTTTTTAATAACAAGCCCGCACTTGGATTTTCTCTATTTTTGTGAACCCGTTTCGACAGAAAGCAAACAAATGACTACATTTAGAAAGAAATTAAAGAGAATCGGAGATATTTTTGAATAAAAATATCTGAGCTATGCCTTCCAGTGTTTATTTATTTTTGTTAGCAAAGAATACATATGATGTTCACTACTTTTTGATTCCTTCTCGTCGTTCTACTAGAATCCTCTATCTGTTTGAGGTATCTTGGAGTGGTTGACAGAACTGCATCTGAGCTCGATTGTAGCAATGATACACTTACTTTCGCTACAATTTTGTTTAAATTTTCAAATCGTTTTATTTTGATAACATGACAGTTTCTAAAACCAGTTTCGAGTTTCGGCAAGGTTTCGCCAAATTTGGCGAAACTCGGCCTAAACGAAACCGAAACCGAGATATCGGTCGGACACTAATAATTATGTTATTAATATTATTTTGACGTTAGAAGTCCTCTAACAAACAAAACTCGTACATATATGAGTTTGTTTTACAAATTTGTGAAAAATTTAATAATTGAATTGTTGAATCATTATAATATTTATTATGATAATCAATTATAATTAATTTTAATGATTTTATTAAAAGTTTAATAACTTAATCATGATAATTTGTGTCAAGACGTGCAATCGTATTAAAATTAATATGTTAAACCAATATTTTGTTATTAAATTTATTAAAATTGTGTTTGTTATATATTTATTGTGCTGATTAGTAAAATAGTTTTCAACGAGAAATAATAAAAACATATATTTGTTTACGACTCATTTCATTTTAACCTCAAATTTCAGTCCTTTCATTAAAATATTCAAAACAAATCAGAAAGTAACGGTGAAGACTACGCACTCATATATGCATGTATATACACACGCACGCTAATTAAATTGCAACTGTGTGTGTTTGTAGGTTAGTCGCCTCTAAAATACAGAGTGCGCTTTCAATGTAATCAAAAAAACGGGTCGAGTGGCTGTAATTAATAAAATGTCAAAATGTTTGTTACCTTCAAAGCCTTCAGAAATCTTCGTCTGGAAACGAGTTAGTGATCGTTATCAACACAATGTTTAATAATGACTTTGTCTTAACATTTAATGTTCTTTTCTAAAAACTAAATACATATTATTTTATATTTTTAATGCTAGTACTCTAAACAAAATATAGATCAATAAGGACAAATGAAATGTAGAATCTTTTTGTTTCGGATTTTCACGCTATTTAGGATAGATTTTCATTTTAAAATGCCAAATAGGTAACGGTACAACAATTTCGATCTGCCTAAAATCGAACTCAATCGTCAGCATCAATATACTTTTTATTTAATAAAGGACCGTAAAATTTATTATCATTGTAGCCTACGTTGTAGTATGTAAAGAAAGTATTATCTAATTTTTTGTATAGGCACTGCGACAGGGTATGAGAAAAATATCATCATCATTATTTTTATCTTGTGTCAGTCCACTGCTGGACATAGGCCTCCCCTAATGCACGCCACCGTTTCCGATATTTGGCTATTCTCATCAGTTCTGCGGCTTATGTGACCAGCCCAATGCCACTTCAGTTTACTAAACCGGTGGGCTATGTCACATTATTTCTGATACGGGCCTTCAGAGGCACTCGGAGCCCTCTCCATAGCTCCCTGAGTGAATTCAAATTTGTGGACCAGTCGAACCGTAAGTGTCCAAATCTCGGTACTCGCAATCATCCGCAAATCGCAAATTTAGGCCGTGCCGTTCCCAATGGAGCGCCCTGAAAATATCCTCCAGCGTGGTGGAAACAATTTCGGAGACATGATGTCTTCTTGTCTCATATCCCGGTGCAGGCGGATAGGCTGAGTCAGCCTACATTGGACTGTGACAGACATAGTGGGGGCGTTATATAGACATGCTGCATATCGAAATAAGGCGAATCAATTTGGGCAGCGTAAGGACTCGAGGAAAGACCAGGTCTAAATGGAGTCAAAAGCTTTTTCATAATCCACAAATGCCATGTACAGGGGCCGGTTGTCTTCTATATAGCCTGCCAAACTGTGGCGCTATAACCTCTCCCCAGCCTGTTATCGAGGCTGCGTTTCGTCGAGTTTTAAAACAACATCAGCAGTCATCACTCAGGAGCGATATTGGCCGATAGTTCTTGAACAGGGTTTTATCACATTGAAGAACAATACGACCAAACCTCAAATCATACCATAAAAGTTCTCCCGGAAAATAGACATCGGAGTCTCTTTTGCATCGGTGTACTGGCGGACTTTTGTAGCCATCGTGTCTTCGTCCTTTTACAGGGACTTTACCATTTTTAAATTGTTAAAGATCAATTCTCTCGATTTCGTCTAGGCTGAATTCTAGGAGACCCTCTGATACAGGCGGGTTAGAGTTGCTCGAGAATCCTTCTCAACTAGAGGCTCTGGTTACAGGAACAGAAATTATAGGGGGCAAATGCTCGACAATTTCCTCAAGCAAGAGGGGCTGTTCTTATTGTACGCGATCTTTAAGCCCCAAAGGCCCCAAAGGCGACGTAAGCCCTGATACTAAGACCAAAAATAAGGTCGACTTCATTATATCGGACATGAAGCGCGTATTCAGGGATGTCTCAGTGATTTCTAGGTTTAAGACCGAAAGTGATCGATAAATGAAGTCTACTCTCTGACCTATTCTGCTCTAGCCTATTATTGATCCTAGCACATTCCAGATCAATCAGGAGCTGTTTGCTTTGCCTTTGACCGGTTTGCTGCCTCGAACAATAAAATCGACGTGGACGTTGACGAGGAACTTGATCAAGTAGCAGAAATTATTCGGGACGAGAGTGCAAAATTCCGCGGTCTGCGATGTACGGGCAAAAAGTCAAAATTTTCGAGGGAGGCATTGGATCTCATGGACAAGCGACGTAATGATCCAACCGTCACTTCGTAAAAATAGCGGGATCTTAACTAGACCATCTCAAAGATGGTAAGGCGTGACCTTTGTCACTACAATAATACAGCAGCTTGGAAGAAGCCATCTAACGAGTCGACATCCACGTACGCTTCGAGACCAGAGGTTCTCTCGAAGGTTGAAAGCTTTTACATATACTTAGGCGAGGGGCTGGTGGCAGACCGGGGCCCATGTCCCGGGTTAAAAATTTAGGGGTGCATATTTAAAGCAGGCAGATAAAAAGCAAATTATAAGTGCAACTTTCATCACTGACACGTTTATAATAGGGAGTGTTAATAACTGCGCTTACTTGTGACAATTGGTAACACTCGTACAGATCGGCCAGTGCAAGAAGGATATTTTTATAGGGACCAGGCTATGCAATTTTGCATACGATAGCTAGAGTGCTAGTAGCCTCCCTTATCTCCTCCGCGACGGTTATATTGATCTTAATGACGTCGCAAACACCAAAGGTGGTAAAAAAGTAGAGCCTTTTTTATGCAAGTCTTTAATCATCTTAAAGACCTTGCCCACATTGCCCAGTATCACTATCAGCCTAAAGAGTGAGGGGCGATGCCAACTCTCTTACCGTAATGCCATCTGCACCCGGAGTAGTACTTTATGAATTGTTCCGAGGTAATTTTAGGAACTTCCGGAAACGGATCGATATGTTTGTTGTTGCTAGTGTCTTCCTCTCGCTGTGGAAATAAGAACCTCGGCAATCATTGCTATGAATTTTGACGCCAGACTCTGTGTCATTGGGAAATCCCTAGTATGAAGTTATCATAACATAAAATGATCGATTTTACGGTTATTTAACTGCTATTTTTTTGTTTCTTCAGTTGCAATAACGCAGTTTGAAGAAGAGAGCGGCAGGGCGTACAAGTATTTATTATTTAGCTTGGGCAAGGACGGGTTTTATCGAACTCGCACCGACTAAAAATTCCGGGTTGTTCCTTCTTGGCGACTAAAAGGTGGGATCACAGAAACTCTATAACAGTTTTCTGCGACTCCATCAGCGCTTGTCACTCAAGGAGCCCCATCGCAGGCATACTGCCCATTCCATCTTAGGGCACGTCTTAGCTAGAGCATTCTTAAATTCGGCCATTATACATAGATAACAGACTCTCTCGACTGGATTACCCGGGATGGCCTATGGATAGAGCAAGGAAGGCAGAAGATCCACGTTATTTTAGAAACAAGACTCCCAGCCCCCAGTGGTGGCCTTGGCTTAAGGTTCCAACAGTCCATTTCGGCAGCGGAAAGAAAAGAGTTGGCGTTCTCTTTTCTTGCACCATGCCTTTTCCCTTAAGTCTAGGAGGGTAGGGAAAGTGGCCTTTGAAATACTAAAACACCTCTTTCACTTAGGCTGCTCCTTATCTGTGGTGGACGGCAGAATAAGGAAAACGTTGTGCTTACAACCCCTAACCCGTCCCCACTCTCTACCGAGCGCATCAGTAGCTGGTTTATTTATGCCAGTCGGGTTCTTCTTAGCTTCCCTCCCGCTACGACGGGCCGCTGTTCTATAAGTAAATAAGTCCCACCACAACGACAAAGAAGGGATCTATTTCAGGCTGTTCGGGAAGAGGGCGTACAAGTCTTTTCTATTTGTTTTGACATCTCAAAGATCTATTTTACGGTTTCCCACCGCCAGATTGAGGAATCAGCAGGGATATTTTTGATTCCTCGGCCAAGAAGAAGCGACTGGTATACCCACTACATACTCACTGTGTCCGGACACAGCGACCTTTTACATGTCGCTGTGGCCAGCGCCGTCAGAACATTTGACACTCTTTGGCGACCCCAGTGCAACATGAGTGTAAGTGCCGCGCCGGAGCAAACAGCGCAGCAACCCCCTATGAGCACTTGTCTGGACAAGTGCTCATAGGGGGTTGCTGCGCTGTTTGCGGCGGACAGAGGGCGTATAAGTCTTCCTTAATCTCTAGATACCTACACACCGTCTTTCTCTAGATTGTGTACACTGATGACGCACCGCCGAGGATGTCCATCTGCGCATAGCCCCTAAAAATCTATTTTAGTGGGCGCAGAAACCTACAGCTGTGCGATTGCCACCCCCTTCAGGAGCTCACAGCCCAACCCTCAGGGCGCCAGGGACGGCCAAGCACACGATGTCCATATTCCATTATTCGGTAGATGCTAATATTCAGCATACTAGGGCATGTCTAACAAAAGATACGTCAACCACTCTCCCATCCCGTATTTGCTCACAGATGTAGACACTGTATGCGCTGTCAGCAGCTTCGCCTGCACCGAGTGACATCTGATTAGAAGGGGCAACCTTTGGCCAACAACTTTAACGGTAGCCACATGGCAACTCCTCACACTCTGTCAGAAGTTTTAAAATCTCTTGTACTTTAACGGAGATGATATATAAACGGCCACCGGACGTAACTTGTATACCGACCGTTTTACCCTTTTACACCGGTGGTAGGTTTTACAGGGGACCGTCCGCGGGTGGGTACCATCGCGGTGCCTATTTCTACCCCAAAGCATTAGTGTGAAAACACTGCTGTGTTCCGGTTTGAAGGGCACCGTAGCCAGCGTATTTACTGGGTAAACGAGACTCAACATCCTATGTCTCACGGTAGGTAGCGCGTTGGTGATACCTAAAATGCCAATGTCTATGGGCGTCGGTGACCACTTTCCCTCGGGTGGCCCCGACAGCTCGTCTGCCTGCGAATGCAATAAATATATATGTATATTTATTCTATGCCCTGCGTATACTGTATGCTGCTTGTGGTCGGAGTTTACCATTAGTACGCGAATCTAAGTGTACGTCCTGGAGTTTATTTAATAAATCAAACATATTTACGATCTGATACCTATGAAACGTTTTATCGATTCTCGAAATTGGACAAGGCCATTGATTTTTTTTAACTGCGACTAAATTACGTTCTATTCTAGACCCAGTTTGGCTATCCTACAACATGACTTTGACGCAAAAACTGATCTGTTATTTTGTGTTACCTAAATATTTTTAATATAATTATTTCAAATAAATGTTCTACTATAGAGAAAGAAAATATGAAATTAAAATAAATCAGGCAGGGTGGTTTTTTAGTTTTACTCCACCCCAATATATTTTTGGATCCGGGGCTGTATTCAGGCATAGCTATGACTATGTCGACTTCAGTTAAAACATTATCACCGCGCCTATTATAAACAATATTAATAACCTATTATATTAGGCCTTAAGTTTGAAATCTCCTTAACTAATCACTTTGACCTTTTAGCTAACAGTCTATACGCGTATTTGATTACGTATTTAGACGCAAGTGCGTATACACTAGACAAATCTGTAATAAAAAAAAAACAACCACAAAAGATGCGAGAGAAAGCTACAATTTTTAGGAAGTAATGCTATATATATTACACTTAACTGATGGATTGAAAGAACGTGAAGGAATACTTAGAAGAACTGATGAAACAAATTAGAGGCAATTTTGATTTCTTCCGTTTACACTCATTAATAAAAT
The DNA here is from genome assembly GCA_029286875.1 of Lamproptera curius. Lineage (NCBI taxonomy): Eukaryota > Metazoa > Arthropoda > Insecta > Lepidoptera > Papilionidae > Lamproptera > Lamproptera curius. The sequence continues at coordinate 1,589,066 of JAGSMT010000027.1, read as the reverse complement.
AAAAAACATTTAAACGTCAAGGTTCTTGAACAATCTTAATGAATGAATTAGTTTATATATTTATTCATTTGAACTTTTAGGTCGTTAAAATTTGAACAAAGATAGAATAAGATTAAGACAAATATTTAATGACAATCATTTACGGTTCATGTTCGATGAAAGCCATAATATATGATTGGCTCACTCATGTATACGTACTTTGAAACGTTGCGTGACCCACCGCTCCAATGAGCGCACGCAACTGATATTGGCATTAAATTCACAGCCCATGCGGTGAAATTAGCCTTGATTCGATGTGTTACCACCTACGTTTAAAAGAGGTGTTTTTTATAATACTAGCTGACGCCCGCGACTTCGTTCGCGTAGTAATTAAAAAAAAATATTTTTTTTCATGTAGCCTAAGTTACACTCAGTTACATCAGCTATCTTTCAGTGACCCCACGAACTGGTTCTCGCTTTAGCATAAGAGTGCGGGTGCCTGCGGCCTGCTCACCCGCGGGGAAGATAAGAGGAATATTCATCCCGCTTTAGATGGAAGGAGGGTGCGCTCTCATACTCTGCAAGCCAAGGTGGAGTCGCGGGGGAAGAAGAGTGTCGGTATTCCGTAGGCTGCTCTCACTATCCTCTGCGATTCGGCGAGGTCGTACCGCTGATGCAGTGTGAAGGTGCCACGGGAGGAGGGGCCATTCGGCATTGAGTCGTCAATCTCTCTTCCTTCTGTGGCCGAAACGGAGCCAGCGACGGACCTTGACCTCGGGGCCGCCGCTGGGGGTTGGGAGTCTTGTCCCTGCATGGGCTGGAAACTCCTGACTCCCATGGCTCCTGAGTAACAGATTCGGCAGAGTCTTTTACCTAACTACAGGTGCGGAGAGGAAGCGCGTTAGTTCGCCTAAAGGTGGATTGGGCCATAGGACATAGTCGCGTCGTACGTTTTGCGTTGTAGTTAGTTGATTGTCGCTCAGTGATTGAGATCTCGGTGACAATTTAACAATAAAAACTTCGTTGTAGAGACGTTATCTTAGTTACATTATTTCAGTTTTATTTCGTCTTTTCATTAGCTCGAGTAAAGTGTGTAAGCGATCGATTTTAATGTTGCATATTTATATGTCACTGTCACCCATTTATACGTTCGTGTGACATTTTAGTTCTACATAATTTGTTTCTTAATCGTTTCATTACGCCAAGGCCACTTTAAACCCTCCACACTTGTTCATGTATACTTTACTTTCACATATCCAATCGTGTCTGATGTAGCTTAATCCTGTAACACTAGGCTCTTTATCCCAGTAATCTAATTAATTACTGGGATAAAGATTTCAATAAAGATTAATCTCGTAAATATGTATTTCGATTGTTTAATTACCAACTATCATACAATAATATACAGTCAAACCAACGCTGTCCTTACGCATCTCCGGTATAGCATTTTGACCAAATTTAAGATTTGAACCGTTAGCAATGTTAGAATATAATGGAATTGTGGGCGTTCATAAAATCCAAACGTGTAGGACACATACATTTCTAAATATACATATATTATTGTATTTAGTAATAGTATTGTATTTTTTAATTTATTTTCACTTGATTTAACTTCATTTGTATGTGGATCTATTTTTCTACAATAAATATTTCTTTTCATTATTATGCAACACTCTAATGCCAACCTGGACTCAAAACGATTGTTCATCAAAGGGCCAAATGCTCTAAAAAATGTATTAAATTCTAATTTGCTAACTTATCGACTGCTACATCAGCATCTGATATTGACGAAAGTTTATTACTAAAAACACAGAGAATATTCGAAACCAATGAGCTTTATAAATGTAGGATAAATTACCTTAACCTTGTTAGATTTTTGGCGAGATGTCCGTAGTGACCTCATTACTATAACGTTGAGGCACTGCGCAGTTCACGTTGTATGTTATATAAACGAATTTAATAAATCAAATGCGGTAACACTGCAGTCGGATATAATCACGATATTTTTTTTATATCTAACATATTTTTTAATTTAGATGTAATAAGGATAAATTGCGTACTTTAAAAACTAAAGCTAAACAATATATAAAATTAATGTAACGTTTATTTAAATTCAAAGTCATATTAGCAAAAAACGTAGGTTATTGAACCCGTTCGGATTAATGATAGTTTTGTCTAAAATTAGATCAGTATTAAACTTTATTTTTTCGTTACTGATCAAATTTGAAACACCTGCTATATGGTTTTTCTGACAGAAAAAAGTCAAAACTAAGCCTCATTTACTAGTTTCAGTATAATAACAAGAAGTATATGTTTTTTTTTACTGCCAACGTAGGCAGACGAGCAGTAGGGCCACTTAATGGAAAGTGGTTACCGACGCCCATTGACAGCGGCAATACCTTTACCAATGTGTTGCTTACGTGAGACGTAGGATGTTACGTCTCGGTGCCCGTCAAACCGGAACACAGTAGTGGTTTACACACTACTGCTATGCGGCAGAAATTGGAACTGTATATATAACTATTTATAACTGGATGCAAACAGGAAAAACGCAAACCCATTGGAAATAAAAAATATTTAAGATCTGGTTGCCTGAAATATGGTAGTATTTTGTGGTATTATTATAATTTTATGGTCGTTTTATACGTTTGTTTGACAAATTTTTTTTTCTTTGGCTTCCAACGTTGCTGCGGAATCATAAGATTTGGGCGGTTCGCTAAAATATAATGTCTTTGCTATAAAAGGATGTCTGGACAGATTGCAATCAGGATCCTCTAAAGTCGTTTCAACTAATAAAAGTCCTACATTTACTGGAAAAATATAGAATTGTCATTAAAAGGTAGTAAAGGCCGCGGTAACTTAAAATGCGAAATAAGTAATATTATAACATTTTGTGTACTACCTCCTCTGCCTCCGTAGCCTAGTAGTATTGGTGTTTGCTTTAGAAACCGGAGGTCGTGGGTTCGAATCCTGCGGGGACTAAACAAATTTTCGTAGTTGTTTCCTAGTTGGTTAGGACAGTTTAGGCCGATCACCCAATTGTCTGAAAAGTAAGATGATCCATGCGTCGGATGGGCATGTAAAAAGGCCACCCACCAACCGGCATTGGACCAGCGTGGTGGGATACGGTGCAAAACCCCCTAATGGATAGGGGTGTATTAGGGGAGGCCTATGTCCAGCAGTGGACTATCAAAGGCTGTTGATGATGATGATAACATTTTGGGTGCACAGTAAAATTATTTGATATTCGTTTCGAAACATAGTCAAAGCGATAGACATTGAGAATACTCGTTGATGACACATATTACAAACGTTAAAAAAAGGGGAAAATTACCACAATAATTCTTACAAAAACCGTGTTCTTACGATAAGGTAGTGGGTTCTAATCCTGCGGGGACAAAACGCATTTTCATTGTTGTTTCCTTGTTTGTTAGGGCAATTTGGGCCGATCACCCAATTGTCTGAAAAGTGATCCACCCACCAAGGGTTTTTGGACCAGCGTAGTGCGTGGTCCCAAAAACCCTTAATGGAGAAGGCGTGCATTAGGGGAGGCCTATGTCCAGCAGTGGAGTAACAAAGGCTGATGATGATGATGATAATGATGATGCAACGGTATATGCGTATATTATTTAGAATCAAGGTTGTTTTAACGTATTTTGTATTATATATAAAAGAAGGTACGGCAAAATGCTTATGCAATACGTATTGATCGCGGAATGCATACAAACGTTTTTCAAAGTAGGTCACTTGGCACCGGCCTTATTTAAGCTATCGACTTTACTGCAACCAATTGTGTTAATTTAATAATTAAATATAAGCTTAAACATTAAACAGTGACCTACTTTAAAGCACAAAAAAATTATTAAAAAACACCATAATTCAAACATGCACGTGTAATTATTAGTAACGATAAACGTAACATGATTTACTCATGTATTATTATTGTTCATAAACAAGTTTACAGTTTATAATTAAAAAGTAACGAGCATCGGCCTATACGAAATATTATATCGGGTTCATTCATTCTTTCGCCACAAATCTCGGCTGACCTACCCGTTCCCGCCCCACTAGCCCGCCGTAGTGGGGGCCCGCTCTTCCATCGAGGAAGACACCGCAAACCACATCAATTGTGCACCAAGAGGCAACGCAGATGCATCCATAGACTTTCTACCAATCTCAAACTCTCGATAACAAGCCGCCGAAGGACGCTGCCGATAACCCCAAAAAGCCACGAGAAATCCGTTCATTCTTTGCATAATATGCCGACGAATGCCCAGCGGCGATTTTTATGTAATACTCTGTAATAAAGTGTTGTGTAACAATCATTTTGGCCTCATATTTTGGCGGGTTGCGATAGTCCGCCGTCCGCCATGGCCGAAGTAGTTCGCGCGCTTTCCTTTTGACAGTTCAGTGACGTTCCAATAAAGACATCGCATTATTTTTTTTAACAATATATACGTGAGTGCCAGTGCTATTTTCTGATAAGTGAACAGTGAAGTTTATTATTTTAATAAATACACCTTTAACAATAATTGGGTGAGTGATTGTATAATACTAATTATATGTTATATCATTGTTTCTGATGAACGTTTTAATTTATTCAGTATTTCGAAAGGTTTTTTCTGGGTTTTATAAATAAGAGTTGTGAAAGGCGGTGTGGCTACTTCCTAGTAGTGGAAATGCGCCGGTCGTCAGTTTTTTATTGTAGGCTACGGCGTTACGATGTATGTTTGATCGTTAGAAATTGCTTATTGCCTAATTTTGACGTATTGGATAAGCCGATGTTGGTCTTGCTTGCGAAATTCACATGTCCCGCGTAACCTACTTCCTATGCAAATTTACATTTTGCCGCATTAAGACGCGTTTTAAATTTCCTTATGGTAATTTATATAAATAACGATGAGGTAGACGACTTATCAATATTTATATTATATTCTTAATAAAATATATTCTGATACTATCTATTTTAGACAAAATGGGGATGTTTAACAACGAATGTTAGTTCAAATAAGGCTATAATTTATAAAAATCATTACTTTAAAAATAAAACCTACCTCACAGATTCAATATTACATTTTATCTTATATTTATACATAAATCAGGTCAAAGTTTTCTATTTCAATTCGGGTTCGTAATTCGTGATAAGTTATTCCTGGATTTCTTATTATATTTTCTTTTAGAGAAAATTATAAATATTATTCTTGAAGCTTAATTATCTATTTAATTTTCTCAATTATTATACATATCAAATGCACGGATTATAGATTATTATACGGTTTTTTCGCGTAAATAATTTATATTTCTTCTCATCGTTTCGGATTTTTTCAGGATTGATCAAATTATACCAACGATGTTTCGGGAAGCTATAGCAATTAAAAATAACCTATTTTCATAAAGAGGATGGTTGGTCTTTGCCGCTTGCGTGGTATCCCATAAATTTAAAAATGTAACCCATGAATATAAAAATTACAAAGTCACATAAGTACTTTTTACCAAAGCAATATTTAAAATTATATAAAATAGAAAGATATGTCAAATTTCAATTAAAAAACCATGATGGTTATACCAAACACATTGAGATACAGTGATATCCCATCTTAGTTTCCTGCGGTGCGGGAAAGGATTCGAAAAGTCGGGAATAAATACATAAAAAATTAACGCGAAAAATCCGCAAAAAGTGGATTTTTTATATTCTTGAAATTTTATTCAAACGACTATATTATTAACTAACGACTCGCCCCGGCTCCGCACGGGGCAAAAGTGATATGTTAGTAATAAATTTATCAGCGTATCTCTGCAATATTATGCATGAATTATATATATAAACCTTCCTCTTTAATCACTCTATCTATTAAAAGAAACGGCTTCAAAATTCGTTGAGTACTTTTCAATATTTAAGCATACGTAGGGAAATTTTTTGTACTTATAATAAGAATATAGTAGCTCAAAAGTTCGTTTAAACGAACTAACTACAGCATCTTCTTCATATATATATAATAATTTATTTTTAGGCTATTTTGCGATATTATGTCTTGATAGACACAAAAAAAATGGAAACTGGGTTAATTTATTTTTGAATAATAAAGAGACATTGCACAGGTCAGCTGATCCTACAGCAAAATACATTAAGAATACATATATGAAAACCAATAGTTTTGTGTGCAACACGCAAAGTTACAAATTAACACATGTTAATATGCAACATATAATAACATATATGATATACTCAAAGATAATTAAAAGGTTGTTGAATTCTGTCTCTGTAATTATCTAGATTTGTTTATTTAATATCTCCAACGGGAACAGAAAATCAGTGAAAAATAATCTGCGATAAATTTCATGCTTTCTATTAAAAAACATGAGTAATTTTTTGAGAACGGGAAAAAATGTTTAATTCAAAGAAACCACCACCGCGACGCCTATTTTGCCGCAGAGCAGTAGGTAAATTACTAAGGTGTTCCGGTTTGAGGGGCACCGTCGCCAGGGTATTTACTAGGTATACGAGAAAACATCATATGTCTCACGTAGGCAGCGCATTGGTGATACTGCTGGTATTGCCGATGTCCATTGGCATCGGTGACAACTTCTTATCAGGTGGCCCGACTGCTCGTCTGCCTTCCCTGAAAATAAAAAACTAACGCTAAATATTGCATAGTGTACAGTCATAAAAATACGTAAAAATGGGAACACACGTCTCTTCCGAATACCACTGTTATTCAGGCACAAACGTTATAAAATGTTGTAATATTATCTATATATATAAAAGAGATTCCCACCTATATATTGACTCATCACGATATCTCTGGAACCATAACCGTAGCGACTTGAAATTTGGTTGGAAAATTCATTTCGCCGAGTAGCGGTCAGCTAAGAACGGATTTTACGTACGTAAAGTACTACTATTCTGGTGAACATTTACTAAATATATAAACATTACACAGAAAACACAACTAATCTGGAATTAAGTTATCTATATAAAAAGTATATCTATATTAAAAATTAAAATTCATGATTTAAAATTCGCGGGCTTGTGAATTCTACTTACTTTGATACATGATATGTAATTCCTACGCACTCAGACGTATACATAGACGTACAGTGCTTACTTAAAATGAAAAATAAGAATCATAATCATCTTGTTAGTCCACAGCTGGACATAGGCCTCCCCTAATACATGCCTTCGCCAATAGGGAGTTTTTGACCGTATCCCAATACGCTGGCCCAACGCGGGTTGGTGGGTGAACCGACTTTTTACATAAATACATACTTTTTACATGCCCTAACCAACTGGGAAACAACAATAAAAATTTGTTAGGTCCCCGCAGGATTGGAACCCACGACCTCCGGCTTCTAAAGCACACGCCTGTACTACTAGGCTACGTAGGCCTACGGTAAGAATTCAGAATACTTACTTGAACATGAGTTAACTAGAGCTTACTATTTACATATTTATTTTAGTAAATTTTCAGGGGTTTTTTGAGGCTTTTAAGTCATTGTTTTTAAATAGATATTTTAATATACTCTTCATCATCATCATCGTCTTCATCAGCCTGTGAAAGTCCACTCCATTACATACGCCTCTCCTAATACATCCCTACCCATTAGGGGGTTTTTAGACCGTATCCTACCACGCTGGTCCAATGCAGGCTGGTTGGTGGACTGACTTTTTACATGGCCATCCGTCGCATGGATCATCTTACTTTTCAGACAATTGGGTGATCTGGCCCAAATTGCTCTAACCAACTCAGAAACAACAATGAAAATTTGTTGAGTCCCAGAGACAGCCCATACCACAAAGGCTACGGAGGCAGTTAAAATACCCTTACTCTCTCTATATAGGAAAAACTTAAAGAAGAACGAGTAGATACCTGAATAAATCGCAAGAAAAATGTCAGGTTAATTTTTATCAAAAAGTTTGATAAATCTGAAAAAAATCGGTTTTAAAAAAAAGATGCAACTCGACTTTGATTTGTAAAATATTCTTATTTTAGGATCATAAACTGTTACTTCAATAATTTCACATATAATTAATGTTGATGAACATATTTGGTCTATTGCATTTTAAGAATATTCTTATTAGTAACTAACATGTATATATTTTAGATCATGTCTAGTTAGAGCTAGATTTACACAGCGTATTTTCTGTTAATTACGCTTGTAATTATAATTAGCTACTTTTATTAATAATCTGCACCATCACATGTAATCAAACTGGTTAGCTTATTAGTAACGTATAATTAATCAAGATGGCAACGCACGAACCTAGTTGGTGGCTGGTAATTATTAGTTGGGCAACTCTAGAAATTTCGTAGCTCGAATATATTAACAGCAGCTTCCTGCTAAGAGCTGTTTTGTAAACACACGTTTCGCATTGCGCAACATTATCGGAACTGGATTATTGTGTTCATTATATTTTATCTGTGTCATTATGTCATCCCGAATTCAGCCAAAATGCATTCGCTTGACAGATATCGTGATACATTTTTAAGGACACATGCTCGAAAACAAAATGTTGAGAAATATATATATGCCTACATATTTTACAGGATTTTTCATTTCCCGGTAAACAAGCACGAAAAATAATTCTCAGTTTTTTTCATTTACTAAATGTGAACACACTTATCATTAGCTAGAAGTAGTATGACACCTTTTGCTCATGCTCTCCATGATGGGGTGTCCAAATTAATACTCGAAACGCCTTAGTTGGACAATCTAAATCTTTTTCTTTTTGAATCAATTTAAACAACACCAACTAATGAAGTTACGCAACAGTAAATTTTAAAAACTTTATTCGTTGTTTATAAAATACTTTATTGTAAACTGCGCTATTTCCTCTCTCCAAGTTTATTATTTGTCACACCTAAACGTAACGTAAGCAAATTCTTATGTCAAACTATAATGCAATTAAAACTAAATTACTTTTTATTACTTAATATATATCAAAGATATCTTAACGTACGTAAACCTTTGCTTATGTGAGTTCTAAGTTTGTTTTGCCCTAAATAACCACTTGATCTCTCAACGTCGCGCTTTGAACCGACGACTTGGTTACAGAGCATAGCGTTACGATTAAATCTAGACTTTAAGCTATTATAGTTTTATAAGCACGGTGGAGTTCCTATATCATAACATTTTTGGTACCAACTAGTTTTGATGGGTTCATTATTTGTATAATATTACAATAAATTTAGACCTTTTTTAAACGGTAAGGCAATACTAAAGTTCATAAGCAGGTTTGTGGGTTCGAATCCTACAATGGAATTATTTAGTGCGTTCTTTGATTACTAATACTCTTCGGGTCGTGGGCATGGATAGATATTATGAATTTTACGAAAAGATAAAGGCCTAGTTATCAAGAACATTTTCTTTTTTCTTTCAGTATACATTTACAGAATTCAATGCAAATAACTTCTTATTTTCTCACTATTTTAATAAGTGAGATTTTATCATAGTGGCTTTAGAAGCCGAATATAGAACAATTACTTATTGTCGTGCAATTAATACACTTTTTATCGACATGTGTGTTATTACTAATTATTTGTTATTTGTTTGAAACGAAGTATTTGTTATTAAATTGCCTTTTAAGATAATTGGCCGTTATTTTTCACGTCTCCGTTCAATTTGTGCTGCTCTTGATACACAACAAAGACCTTTGATTCGATGCCTGCAGGGATAAACGTAGTTCTTATCTTTGTTTTCTGTTTGGTTAGGGCTAAAGGGAGAAGATTGTGTTGTTGATTAACAATGATTGTACATAAATACATATTATATAGATACAAAAACCTATCCACGAGAAAAACGTCACATTCATAGCAGAACGTTTTTCCATGCTGAGAATCGAACCTACACTCAGCCGTAACGGTTGGGGTTACAAACTACACAATCAGGTCGAAATCATCACCAAAAAACTAACTATTTAAAGCTGATTTATTACGCAACACTGCCGTGTCCATGTAACAACATTGCAGTGCTTGATACGCCCGTCTGACCCATTTCTCTAACCTTCCACGGTTTACGAATTGCGGTTGCGGACGATGATATAATTCCTTTAAAACCGCACGGTGAATGTAAAAGTGAATGAAGTGTTTATAAATTACTTTTAACTCTAAAGCGTGGTTATTATCATAATCAGACCCTATCAGTCCAGTGCTGGACTTAGTCTTTTTTCAATGAACGCCAAGACGGCCGATCTCTTGCGGTTACTGCACGGAGATCGCCATCCCGTCTCGTTGAGGGTCGACCAACACTCCGTTTTCCTAAACGTGGCCACTAAAAGGAATAATTTATAAAGAAATTGTGATAAGTATTGAAAATTTAGCAATGTGTTTCAAGAATAAACTAAATATGGAATATATTGCTAAATAATCACGCGAGTGTCACTGTAGGACGTACATAGATACAAATTGAGATAAATACCATACAACTACAGTATAACCTTATTTAAAAATATCAAATCCACTTATTTACGGATTTTTCACGTTATTTAAATATATTTATTCCCGACGTTTCGGATTCTTTTCAGCATCCATGATCACGGGCAGACTAAGTTGGTATATGTATAAGACATATACCAACGTCGGGAAAAAATATATTTAAATAACGTGAAAAATTCGTAAATAAGTGGATTTGATATGTATAATCGCGTAGATAAAAGAAATACTTATTTAAATAGTTAGTTTTTTATACTTTCGATCACCATTTAAAGTATTTTGTTAATGTTTGAATTGGTAACCTCCTCACATAACAATTGCGTGGCGAAACAAGTAAATTCTACACCCGGCCAAACACGATATAGAATTTACGTAAAGAAAAGTGTCAACTGCCTCCGTAGCTTAGTGACATGGGCGTCTGATTTAGAAGCCGGAGGTCGTGGGTTCGAATCCGCGGGAGTCAACAAATTTTCATTGTTGTTTCCTAGTTGGTTAGAACAATTTGGGCCGATCACCCAATTGTCCGAAAAGTAAGATGATCCATGCGTGGGATGGGCATGTAAAAGGCGGTCCACCCACCAACCCGCATTGGACCAGCGTGGTGGGGATACGGTCCAAAACCCCTGATGGATAGAGGTGTATTAAGGAGGCCAATGTCCAGCAGTGGACTAACAAAGGCTGATGATGTGATGATGTGATGTGAAGGAGGCCTATGTCCAGCAGTGGACTATCACAGGCTGATGATGAAAGTGTCAAACTTTTTTGTCAAAAATCGGACCCTTTTATTGGTTTATTACACGTCATCGCGTCTCAACACAGCAGTAAAAATAATAGACAATAAGGCGACAATTTACCAGTAAATACGCACTCGCTTTAAGCACCATTAGTGTTTGAATTAAGACGTTGTTTATGTAGTTTCCATGTTTCACTTGGTTGAAGTATACACTACCCTGTGGCAGTAATAGAACCCACGTTGGCTAGCCTGAGTGAGATAGTTCTTAGGCTTCTGGTGACCTAAAATTCAATATGGCGGCCGATATTCACTAAACGGGCAGCTACGCAGGGAATATTATTGTGCACAGGTTACTTTAAATAACAGGTGCCTCTTCCATTTTACTCTTAAAGTCCGATGGGACGGAAAACCAACACGAGCGGGTTGTGATAAGGCGCAGACCCCGTTTCAAATATAATCATCTGGAGAATATAGGATCATCTTAATTTATTCGTTATTGAATCATGTAATTTGTGTTAATCCATTAATATAATACGTACTTAAATAAAAATAAAGTCAAATGCCTGTACGCATTTAATTTAATTAAAATGGCCAAAGAACAAAATTAGGTACATTTGTTGTTTTACATATATACGAGACACCTATGTCTCACGTAAGCAGTGCATTGTTATTGACGATGTTCACGGGCATCGGTGACCACCTTCCATCTGGTGGCCCGAATGCTCGTCTGCCTTTGTCGGCAAAAAACAAATAATTTCCTTTATCCACTACTTCACCCATTTATTATCTATTCCTAATCAATAGTGTGTGCACACTACTATTGCTAATCGGTAAATACGTAGCACAACGATCGTTCAGCGCTTATGTAATGTTACGTTATTATAACATCGCGCTCAAACACACCGGCGATTCGGTTCAAGTTCGCAATATGTGCCCATGCCACGGACGTTTTCACTTATTTCACAACCGAGAACGGAACGACGCACTGACGTCACTTTACTATCACTTAAGACAAATGCCAACTATAAACCAGCCAAGTAAATTATAGAATTTTGGTAAACAAAGCTAATATCGATTACAGTCACCGGTGGTAGGTCCCTGTTTTCGGTGGTAGGTCCCTGTTTCAGGAGACCGTCTGGTGGAATTACCATCGCGTGTCCTATTTCTGCCGCGAAGCAGTAGTGTGAAAACACTGCTGCGTTCCGGTTTGAAGGGCACCGTAGCCAGCGTATGTTACTGGTAAACAAGACTTAACACCCATGTCTAACGGTAGGCAGGCGTCGGCGATACCACTGGTATTGTCAAGCGTCATGGTGTCGGTGGATCACTTTCCATCAGGTGGCCCTGACTGCTCGTCTGCTCGCAGTATGCCATAAAAAAAAAAAAAAAGTCGGGCGCTCTTTTTGGTCCGTTCATGGCGACGGTCCCCTAAGAGGAGTGTGTTTATTTCTGTTCTTATTAGTGTTTGATATATCATGCACCTTCATTTGGTGGTCGTCGAATACAATATTAAAGATTTCTGCGGATGTACTCTTAGTACAGACTTGGATCTGACTGACCATAGCGTGGAGCATCAGCTATGTTTGATCCACCACGTTTAAGATCGTTTATTTACTTTAAACGGGCTGCAATGTTAGTGCATTAGTGCCAAGTTCAGTTTTTTTGCGGCAGCGTTGCAACCTCTTTGAAATTCTGAATTTCATTGTTCCTGTTGATTTTAAAAGTGATCACCCTGTCAGTTTTAATGCCGTTTACCAAAAGATATATTTTACTTATAAAGTTTTATTAAGCTAAGTTTCTAAAAAGAACTTGTCAAACAGTTGTCGTACGTACTATGCCTGTAATTTCGTAGCCTAGCGTTAATTGATTTTTACGATTGCAATTAATATCTTCTAATCTTTTTCAGATTTAAAAAAATAAATTGATCCTTGATAAATATGTCGTTATATGACGTCAGTGCCTTAAAATAATGTGACATCTTATTTATCAATTGGAACTGCATTTGCCGCAAGAATTTGGATAAAGCGAAAGCATTCGCTTTGTCCTAAAATATTTTCTTTTTATAACGATCATAATTTCTCCTAGCTATTTTCTTAAGTCATCATAGAGTTAGAGTTTTTCGAGTAGCAGTTTATAATCGAAGCGAATCGATTGGCATCCAAAAAAGGCCTTCATAACATGGACCGGCATTATACAAGCCCATAAAACAGATCAATCTTCACACTTTTCAGGCAATCGAGTAATTTGCGTAACCAAATAGAAAACAACATTAATACGAAGTTTATTCTCCACAGGATTCAAAACCACTAACTTCGGCTTGTATGAAACAAGACCATTGCGCCATAGAAGCACTTAATATTACTTAGTATAACGACCCTAACTTCCACAAACACCCTGCTTGTTTCACAAAATGTGGATTTAGCGCGTAATACCACATTAGCTTCCTGAATTTTTGATGAAACCGTCCGCCGCATAAGTAAAACATTAATAATATGTTACATCATCCTCACAGTAAACCGAGCAGTTAAAGGGAAAAGGAGGCCACAATTTATATTTTTTCTAAAGTAACCTTGGTTACTCTCAGTATCATCAGCAATCATATCTTCCAGTAAATATTTCGTCAGAATTGGACCAGCCAATCAAGAGATTATCAGACAATTTTTCTCAAAGAATGTTGTATTGTTATATTTACCGGTTATGATAATAGAGCACTCAATAAAAAACGATAATTCATATTTACAAACAGACAGTCCAATTTTATTACTTTATATATTTAACCTAGTCATCTTTGTAATACTATTACACGGTCTGAATTTATGAAAGCATTAACATTTATAATAGAGTCGTATAAAAAACGGAATCGACAGAATGTATAACATCTTATCAATGCTCAACAACTCATAGCAACGAAAGAGTGTGATACTTGTAGCGTTCCTATTGATGAATTGTCAAGATGTCAATCACTGAACGTAAATCAACTAATAACAAAGTTACATATAACGAAACGAGTAACACTAACTTAGTTGATACACATTGCATTATTAAGGGCAGGCTTACAAAATATGCCGTAAAAAAGTCTTAAATGTATTTTTTTTATTATTAGAAGAAGCAAAGATTCTCTATTTTTATATTATCAGCAAGGATGAACACTGACAATGTATTTCATCAAATCTCTCGGAAGAGTTGCGCAAGAATGTACGGAAAGCGGAAGTAAGATGGCCGCGGCTAACGCTAGTTTACCGCCTGAGTAGATGTCTCTAGATGATAATTCTATGATTGTTGTGTAATATGATTGTATCATAACTTCGTTAATACCCAGAGATGTAGGAGATCGGTATTTCATGGAGGACTAACTAATCTCGTCTGTGCAACTTTAATATGTGTTATACTATAAATGTAAATATTTCTTCTGTGTTCTTCACAACCATTACACTTTTGTTAATATACAAGAATTAGACTTAACTCTTATCTAACTTCTTTCATAATTTATACATAGGTTCTTCTAAGCCTTACGATATAGTTTATAATCAAAGCTTTTCGACATGCTATGTTACGTTTTATCTTATACGCATACTTTATCTATCCCGCCGCTAATAAACGTCTGTTATTGTTTATTTGCGAATAAAAGGATAATAAATAATATAAATATTTGGATTTAATTCGTAGAGAGTGATTTATTTATTCGCGTGGTAATATTAATTTATTTTTAATAAAAAAAAACGTAGCTTTAGTTACGTACCCCGAGATACGTCAGAGAAAGTTCTGTCAAAATCGGACAAGCCATTTCAGAGAATAACCAGAAAAAACTGACAGACAACAAAAATTGAAAAAAAAAATGTTTTGTTATAATATAATCACTATGTAATCATTTAAATAAATTTATTTAATATTTCAAACAGTTACTCCTATTTTAGTCATTTTCATACATTTATAAATTTCGCGTAAACTACAAAATATATCAAAAAACATGTTTAACAAGTCATGCCATTTTGATTAAGAAGGCGAGAGCTAGATGGCGCTGCAATAACATCTTTAATTTTGTTTAACCAAATTATTCTCAATACATTTTCGAAAACCTAATGTATGTGCAAAAAATAGAAATGATTTTCTTAGACATTGTGATGCACATAACATAAATACTAGAAACAAACATAATTTAATTCTTCCAGCAACTAGACTGCAAGTAAATCTTTATGGGACAATGTGTACGCTTTACAACAAAATCCCAGTAAACGTTCAGAATTTAACTGTTAATAAATTTAAAAAAGTAGTAAAGGAACGTTTATGTGTTAAAGGTTATTATAACATAAATGAATTTATAAATGATAACACAGCCTGGTAATGGAATGCTCGCTCCAGGCTTTTTCAAGTATAATATACGTATGATAGAACTGTATGTAGCTCATAAGAAAATTTATATGTATATATTTGATTATTTTAAAAGATGACAAAATAGGCCCGCTGAGTTTCTTTCGCCGGTTCTTCTCAGGTCGGAGGCGTCCTATTCCGAACCGGTGGTAGCGTCCTTGACAATCAATAAGCGAGTGTTACACTTCTATATTGAATAAAGATATTTGAATTTGAATTTGAATTTGAATTTGAATTTATTGTATAAAAGTTTGTTTCATACTTTATACAATAATGATTGAGTAAACAATATTTCTATTCTTATTGTTATGTTCATTGTTGGTATGCTTTTTATTTCAAAGGGCTTTTACCGACTTCCTTAAAATTTTAACGTAAAAATTTTAATTTTTTTAGTCAATTGAGATTTGGATAGATTCCAAATAGTAGACAATGTAATGTCAATACTATATAGCGTCAACATTGCTTGACTAATAGGAATGTTGTAATTACGTTTAGACAATTAAACACCTTTAAAGTTAGGTATATTTTAAGTATTATTGTGTACACCCATTCTACATCATAAAATTATGATAGATTGTTTATTTACACCTAAATTGATACATCGGGCACAGAAACATAAATATATGTTATACACTTATATCCAGTAACGAAACAAAATTGTTTGATGTGAATTGAAAATTGATCAAAAATATAAATATATTATTCGATATAATAAAACTGAATCGATCAGCTTTAAAACTCAAGACGAGATTAAAGTTTGATTTAGAAATATGATATTAGCTGAATTCAAGTATAATAATAAAAATTGCAGGAATGATCATAAGTTTAAAAACTTTCGCTAATAGAATTGAACAAAGATTTTCAAGTTTGTTTATTCTTCGAATTTAAATAAGTTGATACTTAAGCTAGCGCCGGTTTCAAAAGTATCTAACCAATAAATAAAACCATAGTGAACAATGACACATGACAGTTACATAAATTAGTTTATTCGACCCTTATCACCAATACTCGGATCATTAAAGATGACAGATTATGTGTAAAACGGTACAACTAGATAATTAGCAGTTGGTCCGAAGAATAACCCGATTCATGAAGAGCAGTAAGTTTCCATAACCTGCAAAAGTTTGTTTAGCTGTCAAGACAGTAGCATGAGGAATGAGTAGTTTGGACAAATTGGCATTGGCACCATATAACGTAACATGGCCACTAAGATAGTGCTGTAGTTTTGTTTTAAAATTCTTATTTAAAAATTTTATCGCCTCCGCAGCCTAGTGGTATGGGCGTGTCCTTAGAAACCGGAGGTCATGGGATCGAATCCTACGGGGACGCAACAAATTTTCTTTGTTGTGTCCTAGTCGGTTAGGACAATTTGGGCCGATCACCCAATTGTCTGAAAAGTAAGATGAAACATGCGTCCGATGGGCATGTAAACAGTCGGTCCACCTACCAATCCGCATTGGACCTGCGTGGTGGGTTACGGTCGAAACCCCCTGATTGATAGGGGTGTATTAGGGGAGGCCTATGTCCAGCAATAGACTAACACAGGCTGATGATGTATGTATGTGTAAAAATTTTATCCTTTGCTTTATTATACGTTTTTAGAAAAACTAACACCAACAATAGAAGAAAGATTTATTATGACGCTTCATCCAATTAAAATTTATTTAAATATCACAAGAAAGCTAAAACGTTTACTACAGCTAACCTAGTAGTAAAGGCGTGTGGCTTAAAAACCGGAGGTCATGGGTTCAAATCCTGCTGGGACTCAACAAATTTTCATCGTTGTTTCCTAGTTAGTTAGAACAATGTGGGCCTATCGTCCATTTATCTGAAAAGTAAGATGAGCCATGCGTCGCATGAGCATGTAAAAGTCGGTCCACCCACAACCCGCATTGGACCAGCGTGTACGGTCCATAACCCTCTAAACGGAGAAGGCGTGTGCATGGCAGCTAACTTTTAGGGTGTCGGTATTTCGTGATGGTGTGCGGGCGCATTATAAAAATTTACTCTCGTCATTTCTCCAAAAGAAGTATAACTAAACAAAAAAAGAAATAGAAGCGCATTTTGTCTATTCCTGTCTTTTTTTTTTACATTCATACGCTTAATATGTCTCTTGTGTTGTTAAACATGAATATTTTTAACACGTTTCAGTTCCGTGATATTACAATAATTGATCACTTTAATAAATCAAAATAATGAATGCAATCACCGTGTAAAAATATAGAAATCATGATTATTGTCATGAGTAAAAATTATACATGCGTGTAGAGAAAATTGCAAGTTATTGTTATTGATTTGTTTACTTTTTCTATTTAACACATTGGTTGATAGTAATCGTTGTCGCTTATCACGCATTTTATATGTTTTGATTAATATTTTGTATTTTAAGGCATACTAATCGGCTATTTAATATTTCCGTAAAGTGTCGATTTTTACGCATTTTCTCTAGGTTGACAAATAATTTATTTTTACCGGTAATAAGTTCGATTAATTATAGAATAACATGGATAATTTTAGTATGTGACTGAACAACGTAAAAAATAACATATAATAGTGAAGTGAGTTGAATAAATCGCATAAATTATTAATTTCTTAAAAACATTTGCAAATTTAAGCAATTAGTTAGAAGGTGGTGTATATACGTGAGATTAAGATCAATACAATTATATCAAGAAATAAATCTTAATATAATAAGTACAAATGGGCCAGAGGCAAACTGAAATACTTTTTTTCGTTATCTGGCGGTTATCAATACATAGCATAATACAAAGTCACTATTGCTGCATGTCCGACTTTATGTAAACTTAAATCTTTAAAACTACACAACGAATTATAAAGCAGTTCTTTTAAATAGGTAGAGTCATGCCAGAGCAAAGTTTATATGCATGATACATAAATAAGATTGTAGAGAAACTTTGATAAACTTAGTGGTTACTAATTTGATGTCGTAAATAAACACATTTTTTGCGACATTCATTGTGAAGGCTGGCCGTACACTACAAGATATATCAAAATAATGTTCTACAATATAATGCACCTTAAAAAGGTCAACAGATAAGTCCATAACTTGTAAATAATCTATCACTTAAGAACAACCCACAATAACCATTTTCATCCATAACATTTTACGGGTAAAAAGGTTTATTTAAAAAGTAATTTTACTATACAAACTATCATTATACATATAATTCTTCGGTACGTGTGTTAACACTGAACTCCTTCTAAGAGGCTGGACCGATTTTATTAAATTTTTTTTGTGTGCTGAAAAAGATTAAAGGGTTGTTTTGTATACTGCAAGTGATCTGCTGAATCGAATTAAACTTTCACTTCTTACTTTGTCCAATATCCTAATCGCTTTGACCACTAGTTTAATATAGAACATTATCATTACATATTTTCTTTCTCTGTCCCTATGTATGCTCAAATCTTGTAAACCACGCGACGGATTTGATGCGGTTTTTTTGATTGATAGAGTTATTGAAGAGCGATATTCGTATAATTCATGCACAATATTGTAGAGAAACACTGATATTTTTATATAAGTTTCCATAGATTTTCCAGATATCAGTATAGCACGTAATTTAGATAACTATTTGCAAAGATAATACAGTAATTTGGGCGAGTTGCTAGTTTAGTTTAGTTAGCAATAAAAGCAAATTAATTTTTTGTTATTTCATTGGTATTGTACATAACATTGGGTACATTATTATGTAAAACCCTAATGGAATTGTAGGGCACATTGTTGTGTATGTAGAAGACTAATGAATAGCGACAAAGTGAAATTGTACATACGTACAGCGTAGTTATTACGTGATTGTCGCTCAATTATTGACATATTTGTTTTAACATAACACATCGGAAGTGTCGTACATAACATTACTTCAAGGCTAACTTTTGTATCGTAATGGAAAAATAAAATCGGCCAAAAAAAAATAAAAATGCCGTAAACAAGTAAGTTGTCACTAAGTTGTCAGTCACTTTGCGTTAATTAACTTAGAATAAGGAAGTACGTGTGTACAACGTCACTTCGTTGTGTTGGTAACATTGTTTATATCAATTTTATATTTCTTTAGCCCTAGATTGCACTACTACTAACTGCCTCCGTAGCTTAGCGTTAGCTTTAGAAACCGGAGGTCATGGGTTCGAATCCTGCGGGCACTCAACAAATTTTCATTGTTGTTTCCTTGTTGGTTAGGGCAATGGGGGCCGATCATCCAATTGTCTGAAAAGTAAGATGATCCATGCGTCGGATGGGGATGTAAAAAGTCCTTCCTGCACCTTACTCTCTTCGGTCGTGTCGGTTATCCGTCCCATCGGGCTTTGAGAGTATAAAGGAACGGCGCTTTTCGCGTACGCTTGTGCACTATAATAACTCTAATATAGATCGACCGCCGTAGTTGTAATCGACTGGAGAGAACATTATAGACATTGCACTGGTACAAAATGGGCGTCCGGTTCAAAAGTTGTCAATTTTAGGATAAGCGATACAATCATTATTTTCAAACTAAATATTATTACTTGATTAACACTAGAGTAAATTTGTAACGTGTACCCTAATATGAACACATTATACAAATAAGATGGAAATGAATAAAGTATAAAGTCAAATTCATTTGGCGCCAAAGAGTGAGGAACTCTTATAGGTTAGGTTACATCAAAGATGGCCGATCCATCAATACGGTGGCGTTCATTCCTGGCGCCATAATTTTTTTACACAAGATTTTAAATTTATTCCAAATCGACATAAATTAGCTAAACAGTGACCAACAGTCAACGACCGTCGAATCAAATTATAACCGTACACAATTAACTGTAAAATGTGATGCCGTAAATATTAATCGTTCTGTTTGCATAATTACATTTATCAAAGTATCATAAAAACTCTTACCATAAGCTATCAAAATAAAGAAATCTACGCATGCTAGCTTAAAATGAAGTCTCAAATATCCATATTTCGTCTCTAGATTAAAACGCCAAAGGTGAATGGTCCCGCTATTTATAGTAACATATAATATTAGATGCAAAGAAAAATATTGTATTTTTAATTTGAAAGCTGGTAGACTTGAAATCATTAAATTTTATTTTAGAAAAAAGTTGCGTAATTAATGTAATTATTAGCGACCCGCCCCTGTTTCGCACAGGAGCTATGCTGATGGAAAATAAACCTACAATATTAAACATGTGTTATACTATATATATGTATAAATCTTCCTCTTCAATCATTCTATCTATTAAAAAAAACCGCATCGAAGTCCGTTGCGTACTTTGAAAGATTTAAGCATACATAATTCAGTGATTTACGAAGTGTTTAATACGTGCACGCAAGAAGTGGGTCAACTAAAGCAAAGTATAAGTAAGTAAACAACTATAAATAAAATATATATATATGTAATAATAATAAAAAAATAAAAAAACACAATAATAATAATAATAAAAAAAAAATATAAAATACATAAATAAATAAAAATATACTATGTATCTTTATAATACCTATATGAAATAATTTATAATTACCTAATAATTGTAAGAAAAACAACAATATTCAATCAATAATACAATAACATTCATAACCTATAAGAATAATTAAATGAACTCACTGCTGCACTAACAACACCCATGCAGCGATGTAGTACGTAAGAATTTTTTTGTAATTCATAAACAAATAAATAAATGCAAAAAAGAGTACGGACCAAGTGTCTGTAGTGTTCGTTTTATTAAAAAAAAATACGTGCACGCAGTTCACTTGCTTAATTATGTTTACCATCGGCATGCAACAGCACAAGGGATCATATTATCGTTGGAAGGCGATGAACTAATGTGATAATACAGCGGTGTATATTAAACTTACTATGGGTAATGAATAAACAGATAGATATACTTTAAAAATATTCCAATATTTAGTGAAAAGACCTTTAAGTATGTTATTTTATAGCCTTTTTTTATATTATTGCGTTATTTTACTTTATTTATATTTAACTGTTACCTTTTTACTTGTATATCTTTTGTAAATAAATATGTAATTCAGGTAAATCTGGATGAATTATAATGGGGTCTGGCTCCATGATTACTTGGGAAAAGGCTAGGCGAAAGAAAGATGTGTCTTTTGTCGAAATAAAGTTTTCGCCTATGTTTAAGTCTACATGATAGGATTTGTCGTGAAAATATATTCTCAAAATGGCTGAGCTCATGTGAAATCGGTATTCAGTACAAGCGGGGAAGCGACCGTAAAATTATCCCACTCGGCCTGAAGAAGGACTTACGATAGGTCAGAAACTAGCCGACACCAATACCGATTTTTACGTGAGTTCAGCCGTTTTGTAAAATATGTTTTCAGTTAAATATCTCATGAAAGTTTTAATTGATTAATTGCTAACCGATGCTGCAGGATTTGTCGTGATTGTTGTATGTTGCAATGAAAATTCCTTGTAAAATGTTTGTCTTGTACTGTCACTCCATAACTTTAATATTATAATTATATCACCCACCAACCCGCATTGGACAAGCGTGGTGGACCAGAAACCCCCTAATGGATAAGGCGTGCAGTAGGGGAGGCCTTTGTCCAGCAGTGGACTGACACAGGCTGATGATGATGATGATTATAAATATTATACGTATTGATTTATAAAAGAATGGTTAGTTTATGTATTTATCAGTTATCTAGTTGCAATATAAAAAGATTTGCTTAGATTAGGACCAGATGATGTTGTGTTATCGTCCTGAAATATTTATTTATTTATACGTTCCTAGTGTTTAACAGTATAACGGCTCAAATAGTGTCCATAAGTTTAGGTCCAAACGAATTGGGTCAAAGGCCATAACAGACTTAATATCTTCTCGCTAATAGGTGCTAATGCAAGCGGGTCACAAAATCAACAGTTATACGCCGTGTCAAGGCATCGTTTACAATTTAACGTCACTGAGACGTTTTGAGAATGTATAGAGTACATCTAATTACAAGTCGAGTATTATAATTCAAAAAAAGCTATTCTTTAGTGTAATAACATAAAAAAAAGTTTCTTTGCATCTTTCAGGAATCATTTGTTTTAAAAGAGTTTAAAAGAAACTTACGTACTTCTTGAACTACTAGATTGTCTTATTTAATAAATCATATAACCGCCTTCGTTCATTTACAAGTTTAAACCCACTTGTAACGGGTTTTTCGAGTTTGTTATTTGTATTTTAATCTGGACGTTTCGGACTCCCCCACAATTATAAATACAAATATTCGTCGGCAATTTAATATATATTAAACACGACAAGCAGTAAATTATCCGTTAACAATGTTTAATTTCAAGAATTTTTCATTTGGAACTGTTCGTAAGTGAAACACATTAATAGAGGATTTAGAAAATATAAGTTCTGAAACCTAAGAGGGCAACAATAATAAACTACACAAATCTACAGAATAGATAAAAGAATTGTTATAGGTTCGGTGCGTTGTTTCATCGAATGTTCTGCATTTTCGCTCTAAACATAGGAGTATTTGCGCATTACTTTACGGATATATTAGTTAACCATAGAAAAACAGCGTGAAATCCATTTTTTTATTATTGCTGAATGAATAACACAACTTAAATCAGGTCCCTATCTAAACAAAACTTACATTTTGAAAACTAGACTGCTAGACTAATACATAAACTTACTTTTCTTTAAAAAATAAATACATATTGCTACCCACACCTACATATTGTTAACTGCCTCCGTAGCCTAGTGGTATGGTCGTGTTAAAAACCGGAGGTCGTGGGTTTATCGTGCGGGGACTCAACAAATTTTAATTGTTGTTTCCTAGTTGGTTAGGGCAATTTGAGCCGATCACCAAATTGTCTTAAAAGGAAGATGATCTATGCGCCGGATGGGCATGTAAAATTTGGTCCACCCACTAATCCGCATTGAACCAGCGTAGTGGGGTACGGTCCAAGAACCCCCAATGGATAGGGGAGGCCTATGTCCAGCCGTGGACTATCACAGGCTGATGTAATGATGATGATGATGATCCACACTCTTTGGCAAAACAATCAGGGTCACTATGCGCTACGCCATGCGGGTCGTCATTACTGAGTAACGAAGACTATCGTAGCTATTTAAATTACTTGGTAAAAAAGACCTGAAATGCTCTCTGGGCGGCATAGAATTTTGGTGTTTTATGATGCATTTCTTTTGGAGTTTTTGTTACTATCAGGTAGAAGGCTTTATTTTATTTATGCTTAATTAAATAGAAAAAATAGCACATAATAATATACACAAAAGAAAAATATCCTTAAGCTGAATTATGTATCATAGATTATTGTAATTTAATGATTAAACATTATTACATAGAGTTTTAGTTACTATCAGGTAGAAGGCTTTATTTTATTTATGCTTAATTAAATAGAAAAAATAGCACATAATAATATACACCATAAAAAAAATTCCGATCCGTTCTCAATTTTTCGATTAATCTAAATTAAACATTAAGTATGAGGATAAAGATATAGATGCGACAGAGACAATTAAATTCCTAGGTTTGAATATTGATTATAATTTGAACTGGAAAGAACATTTAATCAATCTAGCTAAAAAAGTCATCAGCTCATATGTTGTCAAAACTATCGACAATTATTAGCTCAGGTGCATTAATAACAGCATATTACGGTATAGTGGATTCAAAACGGCGATATGGAATAATTTTTTGAAGAAATTCTGATCATAAACAGTTACTTTTTAAAGCAGAAAAAAAGTGTATAAGAGCCATGTTAAGATTAAAAATAAGAGACAGTTGCAGAAATTATTTTAAAGAAAATAAAATTTTGACTTTGGCATCACTGTTTACACGGGTGTCAGATTTTAGTATAAGAAATCGACGAGATAATACCAAATTATGCATACGAAGAGCTAGAACTTCACGGTTGCGGAATAGTGTATTTTGTATGGCTCCAATTATTTACAATAAGTCACCGAAAGAACTTAAAGATCTTAACCAATTTCAATTTAAAAAGCAACTGCGACTACGTTTAATCGATAAGTGCTATTACAACTTACTGAATTTTTGTGCGATAAGGACTTTTAAGAGATGTACACTGTTCAGTTTTATTTAATTTAATTGTTTTGTAATTTTGTAAATGATTTTAAATGAACATTATCCTGTACCCTAGTCTTATAAATTAATGTGAATTTACTACATAGGTAATTTTGTAACTTTGACATTTAAATATATAATAATTTTTTTTATCTTCTTATAATATTTGTACGCTCCGTGTAGCAAAAACATGTGGGTCTGAATATGTTTGTAGTTACACCTCAATTATTTTATGCTATACCATGTTTTTACAAATAAATGTCTTATTATTATTATTATTATTATCCTAAAGCTGAATTGTGTATCATAGATAATTGTCATTTAATGATTAAACATTATTACATAGAGTTTCTTGCCGGTTCTTCTCTGGAGAGGTCAAAACTTCCTAACTGGTGGTAGATTAAGCGTAAATTGAATAAAGAATGATTGAATCAGAATTTAATTAATAATGTGAAAATTTTAACTCATCCACGCTAAATTTAACCTTACACTAATATAAAATGTTTTGTTATAAATCTATAATAGAAATTAATCAGTATTATAATACTTACTATAATAATTATAATTATAAAAGCGAAAAAAATAAATAGTTAACTTATTTCAGGTCTATGTTTTGTCTAAAAAACTAATATTCTTGTTATAAAAAATTATTAGTGTGTTGTTTCATAAGATAACCGTAACACAACAATTTTGAGGCGCTATGATGATTGATTATTAACATTAAAAATATTTTCACCCATATTTTAAATATCAATAATCGTAATTTTTGGTGGATAAAATAAATAAATTTTAATGTTATGCTTTAATACAAACAGCTTAAACTTTAAGCTAGTTTTAATAATAACATGTCCTTAACGCATATAATTCCAAATATAATCAACAACATGTAATTCCTAACATCCGGGTGTCTAAAACATTGTGTCTCGATAATGTATAGTGCTTTGTAAAATCTCAATGCATCGTCACATACATTGTTTACGTCAATCGGCGCAATATGACGTGTACGTTTTTCTGTTAAGCAAACTAAGCGGACATTATTATAAAGCCGCCGGTCGTACGAAAGCTTTCAGTCTGTGAAGTGCTGCAGCCGTGGGTGAGTTTAAAAAAAATAAAAGTTTTCTTTTAATTTAAAAAAAAAGCAATTTTTGTTTGATTGACAGTATTGTTTAACATGGAGTTGTCATTTTATTGCCATTTTTGTAATTTTATATTAATAATTATAAAATTATAGTAACACTATAACGTTCGTTACAATATAAGAAAATAAACAATATTATGAATTATGTAAATAGTTCCGCTGAAAGATTTTTCGCAAATCTTGACCATTTAGATTATATTTTAATGAATAGTTATCCAGTTATGTTAACAATTCTTTTAAAATAATAATATACAACTATCATAAAAGTTTACATGTAACATATTTTGAAACAGCAACACTTAAGTTAATTACTAATTATAACAATAAAAAAAGTAACAGGTTGCGTAATCGTCACGTTTTTGTAGGCAGGTAGAATAATTGGGGCATATTAAAAAAAATTTAAATAAAACAAAATCTCGGCATGTATAGGCAGCGCTTTCATTCAAATTAAGGTTGTAAAACTCTATAAAAAATAGTGATTGATGAATAAAAGGACTTTTTACGTATTTTGTTACGTTTATTTTTACATTTTTTGATTCTAGACGTTTCAAACACTCTTCAGCGGGTTAGAATTGGCATTATTATTCTTAATAGTAATCATTAAATCAACTAAGAAAGTATAGTGTTGCCAACTATAGTCTCAAATCTGTATGCACACACTATTTAGTTCTGGTTTGAAGGGCGTCGTACGGGGTGTTAAACGAAACGAAGCAGCCTTTTTCTCAGGGATACGAGCGTATTTGCAGCGTCATTTCTTACAGACAAGACGTTTCGGCTATCATATAAACGATTTTTTAATGACAATAAGTGACTTTGTTCGCTGCCACCATTAAGATATTAGATGACATAATTCATTTGCCGAGTAATTACGCTGGCCCAGTGCCCTTCAAACCGGAAGAGAACACTGCCTTTACACTGCTGTGTTCATAGTCGGTACCTCGTGAAATTAGGATTCACCTCATATTAAATTAGATGTGATGGCTTTATTTTTAAAACAATACTAACAATTTACTTATAAAACCTTGCTGAAATAAATTTAAAGATAAAAATAAATTAGGGATTTTATTTGTTTTTAATTTTGTTCAACTGATTGTATATTTCCATATATCACTCTAATATTTACAAAAAAATAAAATAAAATAATTGTTTCAAAATCAGTATGAAGAAGCTTCGTCGTATGTAAACTTAATAAATATTAGAATCACAAAGTCTTCTTTTCTTACTTTTTAGTACAGATGAATTTGAAAGTTTAGTCAGTTATATTTAAATAAGGCTTTAAAAATTAAATGTAATTAAATTTGTTAAGAGACA
Source organism: Lamproptera curius (assembly GCA_029286875.1). NCBI lineage: Eukaryota > Metazoa > Arthropoda > Insecta > Lepidoptera > Papilionidae > Lamproptera > Lamproptera curius. The sequence continues at coordinate 1,562,052 of JAGSMT010000027.1, read as the reverse complement.
CTGTTCTTATATGATATTTATATTATCCAAAAATAAATTTAATAGTATTATTATAAACAACGGCAAAAAATTAAATGACAAGAACTCATATAATACCGCTAGAATTTTAGAGTTTCTTTATGATCAATTTCATAATAATTTTCGCACTAAGTATAAAAAATCGTCTGATTGATGTGTACAAACGTATATATGATAATAATTTATTACATACTAATTATGACAAAAACTAGCCACTACTAATAGTTAGGTTAAGTTTTTTGTTAGAATTGACTGTCCTAGATCATAGTATTTCTAGTTAAAATGAATCATTTCTCTAACTGCCGCCTAAAAGCTCATATAAATAATTGAAAAAGATGAATATTATTTAAAGGTGTAAAATGTATATTAATAATATAATAATCGATTTTATTATCAACCATATTCTGCTACTATTTTATGAAAAAGAATGCAAAGAAATACATTAGAAACCACTATTATTAGATTATGAAAGTGAATTTATCAGCTTTAGTTGTTTAGTCCATTAGGATAGTTCTTGTAGTTTTAGTTCAAACTAGGATGCATCTCTGTACCTCTCTCTACTCTAAACCGTCGTACCGTAAGTAACTTCCTTTTATATAATCACATCTGAATAATATACGATCAACTATTTATTTTTCACTTATTTGTGTAACAAATTGTAATTATCATATCAATATACTGAGTCACTACTGACTTGCTATATTTTTAATTAATAACGACGATCGTCACGTGCATACTATTTCTATCAAAAGTAATTTGTCATATAGAAACTAGTCATTTGTAATTCAACATAAATATAAAATGAAAACGTGCAAATATTTATCAGCCAATTTCACGTTTTGTCCCCAAGGTTGTTTTGGTTTTTTTATCTTCCACACATTGAGTGTTTGTTGACTTTTTTCAAACGCACGTTATTAATGACTCGTTAATTATTTTATTATATACACACATCACAGAAGAATCACACGACAAACACGTATTTGTGATTTTCTCACATCATCACGTGGTAACTAAATATTAAATATCATCATCATCATCATCAGCCTGTGTTAGTCAACTGCTGGACATTGGCCTCCCCTTATACACCCCTATTCATTAGGGGGGTTTTGGACCGTATCCCACCACGCTGGTTCAATGTGGGTTGGTGGGTGGACCGACTTTTTACATGCCTATCCGACGCATGGATCATCTTACTTTTTAGACAATTGGGTGATCGGCCCAAATTGCCCTAAACAACTAGAAAACAACAATGAACATTTGTTGTGTCCCCGCAGGATTCGAACCCACGACCTTCGGTTTAAAATAACACGCCAATACCACTAGGCTACTATTAATATTAAATTAATAACTTGTCTGATAAAAAATGGGCTTGAGCGGTTTGCCGACGACGCTTGTCATTTCTTGGATGTTAGGTATACGGAGAAATATGTACAATGGTGTTTCTATCCGTCAACGTCAGCCCCTCGGAGGCAGGATATCTAACTCTACCATATCGCTCATTTGAAAATACTGTATAAGAATAATCAATTGTTGGCCAGTAAAGATGTTAGACCGCGCAGTGAATAAATTAAACTTTAGAGATTCATATTTAGACTGACCAGAACAAAAAATCTTGTTTCTATAAATGATCGAATCGATGTGTAATAAATTAAATAACAGCCAAAACACCTGAAAAAATTCGTATAATGGTCAAAACAACATTGTTTAATAATGCCTACTACTCTATTAAAAAATTACATTGAGAACTAAGATGTTTGAAATTAGGCCATATTCTGCACTACCAAATCCCCTGTTAACTTCGTAACATCATAATTAATGTAATAATTGACATTTGTAAATGATATAACAAACAATAACTATAAATGACTACGGTTAAATTTAAATAATGCCTTTAGGAATTAAGTCCGCCATGGTACCATACGCCATTGTAACTCGTGCATTGAGTTTTAATAACTAAATAAAATAAATAAATAAATAAGCACATGAAATGAAACACTGCAGATATTCTTGACACGTGTAAATTTTGAAAGGGTGGCTACTTTTGACGTTCATTTGAGCTCAGTAGAGCCTTAAGTGACTAAATATTTTGTGATTTTGACCCCAATTCGGTTCAGACTTTGGGAGGATCGACTAAAGGGGTACAACCGCCAAGACAACAAGTGTGAAAATATTACTACGTTTCGTATTTGGGGCAGTGCTATTTTGGTAGTAATTTATTTTTAATCCTGTTTATGATAGATGATAGTTAATTTATATATAAAGTTGTTATTACGTCTAACATCGAAATTACTCGGCATATTTTTTTCTTAGTGTGATATTAGCTAAAATTCTTAATAGTCCGGTGTAAAGTTATGATAAGATTGTAATAACACATAAAATGAATTTTACTAGTGAAATGTAAATTTAGTATTAAATTGTAGTAAAACTACAATAGATCTTTTTTTTTTTACTTTAATTTTAATATTTTTTTACTTATCAAAGCGGAGATGCAGATTATTAAGAATTGAAAAATTAATTTACCTGAAAAATAAAATAAAAAAGACACTTTCGCATTCGGTAGGATTCGAACCTACGCTCCCAGAGGAAATCTGATCTCGAAGACAAAGATCGTATTAGTCTTAACCGCCTTAACCGCTCGGGCACGACTGCTAGAGACTCTTAATCAAAAATTGAAAACATATGTAATTCCTGAAAAATAATAGTGGATAAACATATTTATTTTATGTTTTAATAAATCAATTTATTTTATCAGTGTCAAGTACCCATATAAAAGTGAAAGTAAAACTATATAAATATAGACACCGTTTTGTAACTCATTGATCACGCTATTGTTAAAGCCGGTACGGACGATCGACTTGAAATTTGGTATGAATATTTCTATTGCCAAGTGGAGATCACCTAAGAACGGGTTTGACGAAATTTAACCACAAGTAGCAAGTCAAATTTATACCATAAAAAAGTTTATTTACGACACTAGATTGAACCTAGGACTTTATCGAGTACACCGCATTTAAACCGAGAAAAAACTATGGGTAGTTTTAGAGGTGGTAGGTTCCCTTTTTACAGGGCTGCCTTTCTGGGGCGGTATCACCACGATGCATTTCACTACTGCAAAGTGGTAGTGTGAAAACACTATAGTGTTCCGGTTTAAAGGGCACCGTAGCCAGCGTAATTACTGGGTTGACGAGACGTAACATCCTGTCTCACGGTAGACAGCGCGTTGGTGATACCCCTGGTATTGCCGCTGTCAATGTAAGGTTGGTGACCACATTCCACCAGTGGGACTGCTCGTCTGTCCTTAGCAATAAAAAAAAACAAAGGTTTGCTATACAGAGACATCGAATCGCCTGTTCTAATATCGGTCATATGATAATGATCGTTAATTATGCTCATAAAAAAATCTGACTCGCGTAATTTTTACAGTTCTCAAAGATTAACAGATTTTGCGTTTGGAAAAAGGTAGAAAATTACCTCTTTTAGTGTTTATTTACTTTTTAGTGTTTGTTTACTTTTTTAGATTGATAATCAAGTTACGACAGTTTTGCCGGCACTTGTGGTGTAAAATGTGAAGTCGGTCTAGTATTTACATATCAACGTTCTTTGATTTGAAAATAGTAAGCAGACATCACGAAAAATGGAAGAAAGATATTTTGTGACATGTTTAACGTTTTAAAAGTTTAACTAGCTTAACTAGCTTAACTTTAAAGCAAATTTAAGAAAATATGCATTAGAATTTCAATAACATCCTTAATTAAGTTAGTAGGTATATTATATTATTATTTAGGCGTAGAACTTTTTTTTATTTTTACATAAAAAAATAAGCCCCGAAGTAAAATTTCATTTCACAACCATTCGATTACGAAATAAACAAACATATTATATTTTATAAACTTTTTGAAGTTATACTTCTTTTTATTAAATTATTAGAGTAAGTTTTTACGATGCGCGCGCACACCGTCACGAAAAACCGACACACTGAAGATAGCTATAATCAACTGACAACTGCGATCATGATTTATTTTTACAAACGTAGAATAAGACGAAAGATAAAATTTTCGAAGAGACTTTTATCTGGTTACGACAAAGGAGTATAATTTCTAACGTGTACATATAAGTACACACACACACACACACACTTTTATTAACTATAAAAATAACCTAAAAATACCTTTGTCCACAGAAAATGTCAGCCCTATAAGACAGATTGAAACAAAGATGGCCGCCGCAACGCAAAACAGTGTTACAAGCACGGATGAAAAAGAAAACTTGAAGAATTTAAATTATAACAACACCATGACTAACCAACCACGGGTACCGTCAGCAGAGCAGATTGTGTTAGAAACGGGCAAAAATATCGAAAGCAGTGACGATAATTACTGTGCAGACTGTACAAACAAAATGAGTGCAGATAATGAAGTACAAGTAACTCAAACTTTGTCTGAAATACAGCAATTCTATAACGGAAAGAATATTCTTATAACAGGAGCTACTGGTGAGTTTTTCCTACTAACTTTTTTAACACATTAATCAGTGAAGACGGCGATTATAACTTTAGCCGTAAATAAAAAATATGGCCTTAAATTTTTAAAAACAGGCCCAGAACAATATTATATTGAAAGGATTAATCTATGCATGAAAACTTATCGTTCACATTACTTATAACTTTTATCAAAGGTTTTGGTTTATTTTAGATAGCTTTAAAAGATGAACTAGAGTTTAGTTTAATTAGAAATTATATTCTTCCGATATTTTTAAAAGGTAAAGACTTTTTTAAATTAAGTTCTATTCGTTAGTAGTGAAACAAGCAAGCTTGGAGCAACAAGAATTTGTATACAGTACCTCATAATGGTAGTTGAAAACCGTTATTTGATTGTAGAAATTTAAAAACAATTTTATAAATATAACATAAATAAGCATTTATTAAAAACAAACGCAATTAATTATTAATAGACTGAAGTCGAATGCTTATTTGTATTCTAAATAAATTTATTGGTAAAATCTGTTTGCATAAGCTACCGTTTCGCTGGCATAAAAATATATAAATTAAATAGATAAATTTAAAATGCCATAAATGCCGCGCCTACTTATATCTACAATAATTAAATGACAATTGATGCAATAATTCGTAAGCAAATTATATATTCATAAAAAGTATGTATCAATGTAAATATTAATGACTTTGTGAAATTTTAAAATGTATATATTTGCAGAAAAAAAACTCACGTTTTCCGATTAACGTAAATGTAAAAGTGTAAAATACATATGTAATTTATTAAAATATTTTATATACGCATCAATATGTGCCGTATTATAATTAGAAAATTGTCTAGTATCTAACACTGATAAAGAAACCGCTCGGCGCAGTGTCCTTGACGGTTATGCACTAAAATCAAATTCAAATTCAAATATCTTTGTTCAATATAGAAGTTTACACTTGCTTATTGATTGTCAAACACACTACCACCGGTTCGGAAAAAGACGCCTCAGACCTGAAAAGAACCGGCGAAAGAAACTCAGCGGGCTATTTTTTATGTCATCTTTTAAAATTAACAAACAATTTGAAGGCATAACATGTTGTGCAATCTATGTCATGTGCAACACAATGTCTTAGGAAATCATGCCTATATTTTTGCACATACATTAAATTTTCAAATATGTATTGAGAACTAACGGTCATTATTTTTATTTTTGTAAACAACTTTTTTAAAGATTCTTTAGAGCCCAGGTAATAGACTGCACAAATTGCACGTTTTTGGAGGACAAAGATCGTATTAGTATCCGCCGCATTTCCCCACAGTAGAATGCCATAAGACATAATACTATGAAAATAGCTGAAATACACTAAACGAGCTGTCTCCACATCAGTTAATAATCTAATTCTTTTTACTGCGTAAGCTGCAGAGCTTAGTTTACTTGCTAGCCTATTAATATGGGGGCCCCATTGTAGTTTTGCATCCACAGTTATTCCTAGAAATACAGTTGATTCAACTACATCTAACGCCTCCCCATCCATAACCACTTCAAATTTACCATGCTTCACATTAGGAGTCATGAATCTAATACATTTTGTTTTCCTTTGGTTTAATAGCAAGTTATTAACACTAAACCAATTCGCTACTCTAGAGAGAGTATTATTTACATCGTCATTTATTGACGTATGTCGTTTAATTTTAAAAATCAATGAGGTATCATCTGCAAATAATACTATCTCTTCGCTATTATTTATCACACATGGTAAGTCGTTTATATAAATGAGGAAGAGAAAAGGCCCAAGTATGGATCCTTGTGAGACCCCATATTTACCGGGCCTCAGAGGAGATCTTCATTCACGTCAACCCTCTGAATTCGATGGCTCAAGTACGAAGACAGAAGGTTGAGTGTGGTATTTCTTATTCCATAGTGACGTAATTTCCTGACCAGAGTCTCATAGTGTACACAATCAAAAGCCTTTTTGATATCACAGAAAATGCCTAAAGCATCCTGCGATGCTTCCCAAGCCTCAAAAATGCTTTTAAGTAGCCTGATGCCTGCGTCAGTTGTTGAGCGACCCCTAGTGAATCCATACTGCTTGTTATTTAAAAGACAATTACGATTGTAATGTTTAACCAATTGGTTTAGTAAGACTTTTTCAAATAATTTACTAAGAGTAGGCAGTATAGATATTGGTCTAAAGTTATTATGGTCCGTATTACATCCTGATTTAAATATCGGAATAATTTTGCTATGCTTCATTAGGTTAGGAAATTCGCCTCTTCTGATATTAACATTGAATATTTCTGCTTTGTGAGGTGATATTACATCGATAATAGAACTTATCACCTTAACAGACATCCCTCATAGGTCTGTAGTTTTTTTTTAATATCTAAAGTTTTAAATGTACTTACAACATCTCCGGTACCTACGTCCGTAAAATTAAGATTAAAAAAGAATAAATATTATCTTTTAATAGTGACTCAGCAACTGTTGGAGAAGATAAAAGTGACTTGGTAGTAGAAACTAGAATGTCCGAGAAGAATTTTTCGAAATAAGTAGCAACATCTTCGTCAGCTTCTATATAACGGTCATCAATATTTAGAGTAATTTTAGAGTTGATCTTAGTACCTCTTCCAGTGTCACTGTTGATAATTTCCAAGTCACTGTTATTTTGTCTGATGAATTTTTAATTGTTTCTTTGATATAAAGAGATTTCGCGAGAGTACAAACTTTTTTAAATATTTATGGCAAATATTATAGGCACTGACATGTGCAACAAAGAACTTACTATAATTATATGTTTTTTCACTATAAAGCTCATATAATCTTGGCTTGCTTTTGTGAATTCCAACTGTTGCCCATTCACTAAAAGCTACATAACCCTTTGATTCAACCGTTTTAGAAGTAAATATTGATTTAAATTCTTTCCTTATAAAAGAGAATAATGTATTATACAGCACATGTGGGTTATCGTTATACTGTAAATAGTAAATTTTTTGTGATATATTACTTCTAAAGTTCTCAATACGTTTTTATACATAGGAACAAACATTTTTTTTTTATTGTATTTTGACAGATGTTTTATTTAATTTGAAAGATGCTCTGCGTGTAATTTTATAATGCTTATTTACAAATATTATCAGAGATGTCTAGTTGATTCTAGTAGGTTCAAGAAACTTATTTATAAAATTGACTTTTTAATGTTCGAATCAATGTGTTGTAAATATATCTAATCTAATATTAGTAGAAGTACAACTCAGTATATTCTATAGAGTTCAGAATATAATATTCTTAAAACAAGTTTGATACTAACAAGTGATCTGATATCTAATCAGTTGAGAATGTCAGCTCTACATTAATGTTATTTCAATAGTCATCCACAAACTCATAAATCTACGTTATTGATTTCAATAGCATTGATTAATAATATTCTTAAACACTCAAAGGGTTTTATAAAATTGAGGATCTGTATACCATCAACAATGCAAATATCACTTCTGATATTTAGCTTTTTACATTAATAGTCACGTCATATAAGAGGCTACAGTAATCTAATTTGTGTATATTTTACAAAGCATTATTAATAAATATTAAAGAGCCACCAGGGCAGTTTTTTATAAAAATTAGATAGGTACATCCTATCATATGTCAAATAACAATTATTATAATTTAATATATTATAAATGTCAATTAATTAAACTTATTTAAATATTTACCGTATATCTAATTTTACCGGTGGTAGGTCCTTTTACAGGAGACCGTCGGGTGTACTACCGGTGCATCTTTTGCGCAGAAGCAGAATGGTAAGACCTACTGCTGTGTTCCGGTTAAGAAGTCACGCACTAGCGTATTTACTGGACAAACGAGACTTAACACCTATGCGTTCTCACGGTAGGCAGCGCGTTGGCGATACCACTGTATTCATATTCATGGTGTCAGTGACCACTTCCATCAGGTGCACTCTGTGATCTGCTGCGTATGCCATAAAAAAAAAAAAATAGGAGGTCTGTGTTGCAATATTTGTCTGAAATATTTACAAATATTTTTATATAATATACCTAAATGATTGTTTTTCTGTGGCAACTCTTTAAGGTAGGGAAATGTGAACAGTATTACTTTCTTTACATTGAGTTTATTTAGTTTTTCTCGATAGTATAGTAGGTTTTGTCTATTAACATTTACCCATTCTCCCAATCAAAATAATTAAAATAACGTTGGAGCAATGTGTATCAATCAAAATTTTTCTCATTATATGTGATTAAGTAGCTCCGGGCATACAGATGCTAGATACTGATTGCCCCGAACTAGGGCGTGTGTTCAATTTCCACAACGAAAAAGTATTGTATCATGTTTTTCTTATGTCTTGTTATAACTAATTTCATTATATGTTTTTATCTAGAATAGAAAATTAAGTTTATGTTATTGTCAGTATCTTTCATTTAATAATACAAGCTTTCTATTTTGTTCTAAGCTTTTGCAGGTAAAAAGATGCCTATGTTTTATCTTTTTCCCCTTTTTTTTTTACGGTAAAAAGTTTATAAACAAACGGTTATTTAATTTCTTACCGGTTCAACTCGGATCGAATTTTTGAATAAGTTGTAGGTGTGACCTTTTAACTTAAAGAACCTAAATATTATAAAAAAAAATTACTGAATAAATAAAACTAATAATACTTTTATTGGTAAAATGTATTTAAATACTATTAGAATTATTAATATTTTGTGAGATAGAAGTGCCAAAGTAAGTTTTTATATAACAGTTATCAAAATAGTTTGCATGTATTGAAACATTTATTATAAATAGCCAGTTATAAAAGAAACTGATACAAAAATATTTCTCTCTATTACCCTGATTAAAATTTAAAAACAATCGTGCTGGAAAATAGTCTCGTAGTCTTTTCGCTAGTCCTCACAGACTTTCTTTTAACAATAATATACAATTAATATAGTATATTATTATTTTTATATTCGATCCATTCATAAAGCTATTAGGAAGAAAATCCCCAAGAACCCGATAAACATATCGTCGGAAAAAAAACAGAAACATGTTAACCGACATAAATGAAATTGTTCTCCAGAGCCGAATCACAATTAAAAGAATATTTTTTTGATCAAAAATAGTACTATATTTAATTTTATTATAACTAAAAGAATATAACGAAAAAAATACTTTTATGTTTCTGTTTTTCTCCGTCGATATATTAATTTTCCTTCAAGACTTTCACGCATGAGATCTGGCAACACGCGACGTTAAAAGTAGAAACACGTGCCACTGCAACGGTTGCGAAACGACTGGTTTTATTAAACTGGCGACCCAGAAATTATACGAAAGCTTTCCATAAACGTCCGCATTATATAATGGCGCTAGTAGGTCAAGGTCGAACGGAATATCGCGGCGAGGCTTACGCGTAGCGTGATAAAATGGTCGGTATTTCATTAAAAAATGAACAGTTCAATAAAATGAACAGTTTATTGAACTTCACTTTAAGTTGTGAATAAATTTTATACCTTGCAATGTTGGACATGATTGATAAATTTTATTAATTTTTAGGTATGCATATATCATACTGGCTAGATTTATTTTTTGCAAGAACTACAGTTATTTTTAATGAATAACGGTACGATTTATTTTCGCAAAATATTATGTAGAATTTTTTTTAATTAATGGCAGCTGTTTTTTACAAAGCTAGTCTTTTTTTTTTTTTGATAGTTAAACCTTTAAACTGTTACCAACATGATAACTTGAGTTTATACTTTAAACATATACGCCTATTGAGCGCGACGACCGCAATAGGTGGACAACTTAAATTTTATCAATACGCCTTCCATTGACGACTTTTCATGAATGGCTCTTACTATCATTAAGACGGCATTTAAGAAAACATGTAATTAAAAAAAACATGTTTCTAAGACTTCCTTTTAAGACTTTATTTAAAGTAACAAATACAGAAATCTATAATGTATTTCTTTATATATGCAAAAAGGAATCAAATTTTTTAAATGTTTAACCAAATTTATAGATTTACTTGTTTAGGGCGACCTTTAAATGGGTAAAAATTAAAATTGAAGAAGCAAGTTTGTAAAATGCAAGCAATGAACCGTCTGTCACTGTCAATCACTGTCTATTCTTATAAGAAAGAAAGAAAGAAAGATTTATTCTCCTCTACTTAGTCTAAGTCAACTATGATATTTAACGTTTGTAAACCACTTGACTAAATAAAAACGTTAAAAGTATTTGTTTATCTCTTTGATTGCTTTGCTTTTTAAACTGTTGCACGATTCATGTCACCGTAATATTCCAAATAATATATGACCTTAATATCTATGGTATCAGGTCTTAAAATAAAATTAAAAAATCACCATTAGAAAAGTATCATGGTTGTTGACAATTAGTGCCAAAAACCTTACCTTTAATATCGCAATAATTCCTTTCGTTAAGTCATACAAAAAGCAAAAATAATAAGTAATTTTTTGTGGTCTAAATACGAACTGCGTACGAACGAACGAACAGTAACAATGGCTCTATTATTTACGCCTTTACCTTTTTTTTTTAATAAGGCTCGCTCTATATAACATTACTCGCGTGTTCAAATGTATGCAAATGATAGTTTTAAAACCTTGGTTCACATAACACTTGTTTAAAATAGTCACTTTATTATTATGATCATACAGTGTTGCCTTTATACATTTCTTAAAACTTAACTCATAAACTTACTTTTCATGAACTTAAGCTTTCATAATTGTAAAATATTTAATGACAGAGAAATATAAATACCAGAATAATATATCAGAATATAATGGCGCCAAAATACTGCCCTATTATTGGTCGAAATCCTCGCGACGATTGACATTTTGCGGATGGAACCAATCAGAGAGCGCTTAACGTTCCATTGCTAATGGAGTTTGGTGATGGGTTTTATTTATATAAATTTCAGGTGTTATTTGGCTTTAGTATTGCTTTAATTAGATTTTTGCTACGAGCGCTCATAATGATTTGATATATTCCGTTATTTATTTTATACTAGCCGTTAGCAGCAACATCGTCTGCGTGGTAATATGAAAAATACATATCAGTGGTGTTGTTTTTTTAAATGGTTACTCCCGTTATGTCAACTATCTCTTAGAGAAAATCCCGTCAAAATTGGACCGGCCATTACACAGATTAGCCAAAACAAACGAACAGACACACAAACATAAATAAAAATATATTGCAAACCGATAATCAAATTTTTATTATTTAATAGATAATCACATCGTTATCAATATAATCAAGGCGCTTAGGTGATTTATTCCTTCTGTCAATATATTAAGAAGCTATACTTTAATCACACAATATTCTTCTAGGTTTCCTTGGCAAGATCCTTGTTGAGAAACTCCTGAGATGCTGCCCAGGTGTAGAAAACCTTTACCTGCTAGTGAGACAGAAACGGGGGAAGGACATTTACACAAGGATAGAGGAAATTTTCGAGGATCCAGTGAGTTTTTTATACCAATACTAGTCACAATAAAAATAACATATATAACGGTTGTAGCATTTATTGTTTACCAATTAATTAATTGCAATTTAAACGGTATAAAAGTGAATTTTAAAACCGATAGCAACGAATGGCGCTGTTCAAAAGGGGTTACATTGCTTACAGCGACACCAATTTAAAATGGATGCCATAAAGACACCGTAACTTCAATTTGTCAGTAAATGGCTTCGCGCAATTTTTATTTAAATGACTACCGTTGGAGTCGGAAAGTTCTGGAGTGGAGACAGAGGCTCGCAAACTAGCCGGTGTGGGCTGGACAATAATAGCTGAAGATCGGAAGCTTTGGCGTGCATTAGGGGAGGCCTATGTCTAGCAGTGGACTGACAAAGTCTGATGATGATGCTGATGATGAAATTTAATGTATCGCAAGATACAACATTATCATAACCGAACACGTAAACTCGAAGAAATTTGACAAGCTGTCACTGACAACTGGCCTGTCACAAAGTAGTACTGTATAAACACTTGTGTCTGTCAGTGTACCGTGTATCGTGTACTGTATTGACACCAAAAACGACATAATTACTGGGTGAATAAAACGTAACATCCCATGTCTCAAAGTCACAAATAGATTTGTAGCATGTAGCTTCTTATGGGCATGGTATATACTCTACCCCACAGGTAAAAATAATGTGTGTGTCCTTTCCACTTGTCAAACGGATGAGAGGTTAAACTAAATGCGATTAACCTTAACCTCAGTAAGTTTGTTCAGTAAACATCAATTTGAGCACTAAGTGCGCATATTTGCATACAAACGCAGTCGTACACCAGGGTTAACCCGAAATTTGTACCACACAAACAACCCAATTAGGGTCAATAACTTACTCCTTGGTAGGTTCTTTATCAACACGAAACAAACAACTGACAGTGGACTAACACAGGCTGTTGATAATATTATTGCCACGGTGGCATTCTTGCAAAAGGAGGAGAAAGTACTGTTGTTTTTTACTATTTAAGGCATTTAGTTATTGCTATTCGCAATAAGCAATAGCTATGGCTATAAAGTTGTTTGATAATGATGAATAATCACTCTGATGGTCATAGTAGAGCCGTCTGACCTTTCTTTTTCGTTTCGGATATTCGTCCTATACGAGTATTAGTAAAGGAAGTAGATGCGCATTTCACTGCGCGATCAATTTTTAACTCTCAAAACCTGGTTAATACTGAGTCAACTTGATTTTTAACTATTTTATGAGTTTAATAATAATTATCAATCATCACAATCAGCCTTTATTAATTCACTGCTAAACGTAGGCCTATTTTCATGAACGCTAAGACGGCCGATGTTAATGGCGTCCGTTAAATAGAGTTGCTCATAATTGCCACGCCGAGCTGGCGGATTGGCAATTGACTAATTGCACTTACTGCGGATCTGTCTCACTACCACTGTAAGGCAGATCCGCCGTCAAGAAGAAACGTTGTCGTCACATCCTTACGCTAACAATAATCATTAGGGGAAGAGAAGGTAATACGGACCACTTAAGGGAAAATCGATGTCAAACAAAAATCGTTATGTTCTTTTGTATTTGATGCATTTATTAATTTAACTTATGTTAAAGAACGCTTAAATCAAATCACAGATACAAAAGATATTGGATGATTTCCAAAAATTTTCCTCCTTTGGTCCATTTTGCCTACACGTGAAGATAAAACGAACCAGGCATGAAGGCAAAGTAGACTATGGCGACATAATATCAAACTAAAAGTCTCCACACTGGACCCAGCCTCTAGCTGATTTATAAATAAATGATGCTCATTATTTAAAATCATAAACGTATCGTTGCTTAATTATTTCTATTATTTACGCGAATATTATACATTATTAAATAAAATGACTTTACGGATTTTATCGCGTTTATTTAACATTTTTTTTTATACTTGTTTCTATTTATTCGCTTTCGATCACTTTCCAGCGGTCGTACGTCACCGGGTTAGGATGCTTATTTGCTAACACAAGTAGATTAAGCATGGAAGAGATAATTCAAATTCGGAGATAAAACAAAGTCATTTTATTTAATAATCGTATGTCTTCTTCATATTCGCTAGATGAGTTTTTTTTTGTGTTATTGTAGATTTTTCATTTTTGTCTATTCGTTTGCTTCCCTTTTCTATTCTTTCCAGTAAAAAAATTTGATCTAGTCCGTTTTGAAGTTCATACCTAGGCATGATATCCTTTGGAGCAATAGTAAAAGATAAACTCGTAGATTATCTTTTACTATTGCTCCAAAGGGTATTTATTTGGTTCATTTTGCCGGTCCCTTTTGCCTTTTCGGTGGGCATGTAAAAAATAAAATATTTTGAGATTATTATTGAAAAGAATCATGCCAATTTATCGTTAAAACTAAGTAAAATAAACAATATCCCAAACAAAATCCCCAATATCCTTAACGTAATATAACTGTAGGCGATTTAAAATTTGCTGTTTTTACATAAAAACTTGCAAAAATAAACCTTGACAAAAACGTGTGCCGCTACATGACCGCTTCAAGGACGCTGACCAACTCTGGGTGGAAGGCGACTGTCAAGTTGAAGCAAGTTGGTAATAATAATAATAATAATAATACTAACAGTATTAAAGTGATTAGTCCGGTTCGTTTTACCTTCAGGGTCCGTTATACCTTCCTTTCCACTACTACCAAAATTTTACTTCCCTGATGCACGATTAGCTTACTTCCTTTCTTTATATAAACAAATAAACGTAAATATATATTAAAATAATTCGTAAATTAATTTAATTAGTCATCACAGATTAACCTGTAGTTTCGTTTTAAAATATATTAAAACAAAACGTTGAGGAGACCTGAGGTAGATGATTTCAACCTCATCATCACTTCGGGCACAATGACATTAATTTGGTCAAGGCGAGGGCTCACAATATTTGCTGTCGTTTTAACTTAAACGTGACTTATGATTAATGTGTGTCAAGTTCGTACAAATATGTTTGCGATGCCGACGAATCGCTTTATAATACGTAAACACACTTGAATTTTAAGTTTTCTACTTAAAAACAAGGGAAACAAAATTTTTGTTATAGAGTAGTGCAAACATATATTTTTTTTTTCTACACCATGTTATAATATTCCTGATTTAAAATCATTTGAATCACACTCAACTTTATTAGAATTAACAAAAGAAATAAAATAAAATAATACTAATGGTAAAGTTACGGAAAATATTATTTATATAGTGCATATTTTTTTTGTTTCTTTACTTGTATTAATTAATTTTGAGGCATATGTTCTTGACAATGGCTTCTAAAAGTATATTTATTACTTTTAACCTAACACTAGTGCAAAGGTAATGTAAAACACTTATCATCATCAACATCGTCATCCTACCTGTCGTAGTCCACTGCTGGACATAGGCCTCCATAATACACCCCTATCCATTAGGGGGTTTTGGACCGTATCCCACCATGCTAGTACAATGCGGGTTGGGGGGTTATATGAATCAAATAAAAGCGATGTCATAAACTTACGGTTGAATAAATATTGAGCTGGATATGCCATAAATATTACACATTTGCAGTCTATTTGTCTTTCACACTATACTTGCTAATCCTTGGGTAAATATTGGTCGAGTGTTCAAACGCGAGGAATAGTACAGTTGTTCAGAGTGAACTGATGCAGACATGCAATGAGGTTTGTGTTGTTTGTAATTTAAAAAAAATATATACTGTATTACTTACACATTATTCTGGCGTTCTTGCCTACAAGGACATTGTTACTTCTTAACTGATTTCTCAAATTAAGGATATACTCAATGTAACGAAGCATATGTAAACCAATTTATATATTTGTATTTTAACCTCCGTGACCTAGTGGTAAGGGCGTGTGCTTTATGAACTGGAGGTCGTGGGTTCGAATCCTGCGGGGACTCAACAAATTTTCATTGTTGTTTCCTAGTTGGTTAGGGCAATTTGGGCCGAGAGCCTAATTGTCTGAAAAGTAACACGATCTATGCGTCAGATGGGCATGTAAAAGTCGGTCCACCCACCAACCCGCATTGGACCAGCGGTGGGACAAAACCTGATAAATGGAGGAGGCAGACTTACGTCCAGCCGTGACTATCACAGGCGACTATGATTGTGATATATATATATATATATATATATATATATATATATATATATATAATATGTGATTATGATTTGGATTATATCAAAATTCCATTTTAATATTAAATTGTATTTAATTGTTCTGACTAATTTATGTTACGAAAAATTGACTAGCTGAGATTATTGCTGTCCTAATTCACACATCACACAAAAAAAAATTGACATATTACCTATTTAAGCAAGAATTACTAACTTAAGAATCAATAAAAAGACTCTTTTTGTTTCAATATAGACTTTAATGGATCAATCCACCTCTGCGATACAAAAAAAGTCACTTCATACTAACATTCTATTAAATGGTAAATATTTATCATCATCATCATCATCATCATCAACCTGTGTTAGTCCACAACTACTGCTCTCCCACCTTATCCCACCTAGCTGGTCCAATCTGGTTGGTGGGTTGACCCACATTTTGCATGCCCATCTAAAAAGTATACTTTGTCTAAAACAAATATAAAATTAAAGAATACAATGTCTAATGTCAAACTTTATCGGTGTCATAAAAGTCGGGTACTCATATAGGTTGAACATCGGCCATTTTGAATACACAATTTGGTATTCAAAATGGCCGCGGTCGACCAATAAGAACGCGTTAGCTTCTGACTCCATAAGTGTCTTATTACATTACATTGTATAGATTAATTTTGGTGTGAATTGACTAAAGTATAGAATAAGATATATGATTATATTGAAAGAAAAAAAGAAAAGTCATTTATTTGGTACGTATTATATACAATAAATGTTTAAAAATAAATTTACTCATAGGAACAAAAAGAAACGCAAAATATTAATGCACCTAAATGGTTTCTATTCAGCACAATCCCATGAAGTTCTATAATATTAAGCCGAGTAGCATATTTACTTCATACATATGTAACATGTATTCATAGCCACATTAACACCGTTAACATTAAAAAAGTTTTATACATTGATTAACTAAAAAATAGAGACTTAGATTAACAAAATAATATTAGGAGATGGGAAGTGACAATTTTTAACCTATTGAATATAAATTTAGACGCAACGACAAGCGAAACACGCGCCGTGTTTTTGTTGTATTTGTTTGGTGGTCAACAAGGTCTGCCAACAATGCGAAGTAAAAATTTGTAACATAATATAAAACTAGCGTTGGAGATACAAGGAATATTCTCTTTTCAGGTGTTCGACCGATTAAAGGAAGATGTACCGAAGTTCCGGCACAAAGTTGTGGTTGTACCAGCTGATTGTGAAGCGGCAGGTCTGGGTTTGACCCTGAGCGACAGACAAATGCTTACGGAAAAGGTAAGATAACTTAAATAGGACTTAGCTAACACTTATATGAGTGTAATAATTGTAAAATTATGATATAATTCATTAGTATTATATTCATTTTTAGTTCAATTGAAATCAGATATTGTAGAAATTTTGAAAGGCATAACTATATGAACTACACTTAGGAGGTAAAGTATATGTAAAAAAATACGTAATTAGTGCAATAGAGCATGAAATCAGTAGTTGTAGTTTCGAATTTTCGACGCTAAAAATTTATGACTAGGTGTTTTATAGCACTTTTAATAACGAGGTCAATCATCATCATCATCAGCCTGAGTTAGTCCACTGCTAGATATAGGCCTCGCCATAATACACACCTTCTCCATTTTGGGGGTCTTTAGACCGTATCCCACCAAACTGGTCAAATGCGGTCGGTGGACCGACTATTTACATGCCCATCCGACGCATGGAACGAGGTCAATAAGAAATGGATTTTTTAATTTTTTAATGGCATACGCATGCAGACGAGCATTCGGGCCACCTGATGGGAAGTGGTCACCGACGCCCATTGACTTTGGCAATACCAGTGGTATCGCCAACGCGCTGCCTACCGTGAGACATAGGGTGATAAGTCTTGTTAACCCAGCAAATACGCAGGCTACGGTGCCCTTCAAACTGGAACACAGTGTTTTCTCACTACTGCTTTGCGGCAGAATTAGCCACCACGGTGGTACCCACCGAGACGGTCTCCTGTAAAAAGGGGACCTACCACCGGTACCCCGAATTTAGATAAGCGAACTGTCATTTCAAACTGGACCTAACATTACGTCGTTCTTATTGGCAAAAGATGACGTGAGAATTAAATAAGGCAGCGGTCTTCCAATAAGAACACGTTCTATTGCCGCCATTTGTATTTCAGATAAACCTTAATTAACTTAAGATCCATGTGTATAAAATATTGATTGTTTTCATTATATAATATAAGTTTTAGGTTTGTAAATGTTAACCTATTATTTTTCGCTAAACTTGCTTATTGGCACATACCTACTGAATTGAATCAGCTTATAGATTTATGTTTGCCTAGTACATCTACAACGTTACATACCTAAAGTACATAGAAATTACGTGATCACTTATGTACTTTTGTAAAGCGTTTTTTCACACCTGCTATGTTTTTCTCTTTAGCCGCCATGTTTGTTTAAGTAAATGTTTAAAATAAATAACTTGAACAAATATTGCATACCGAGAAGTGGTTACTTTGATGCGACGACAAGCTGCATTTATTTGCGTAGTTCAAGTTCACGTGGCAATGAGTAAATATTCGAGAAGCAACGTTCTAGTAAATGAACGACTGTACATACATCTTTGTATAAATACACAATAATATTATCTTATATTTCATACAATATAGCTAACATTATATTTAAATTCTAAAGCTGTAAAAACAAAACATAAATTATTATCTGCGAAACGGTACATAGTACAAATGGATGATCAATCATTGTTTTTAACAATAAATTGTTTGATATGCGCAGCGATTTATCTTGCAACAAGTGAAAGATTTATCAAGCAACTTATTTTATCAATAATAAACAAATGTTTTTGACTGGTTGAACGCTAAGTGATTATTATCACGTAATGTTCCGGCAGCTTCTAGAGAATTTGTCATAATCCATGGAAACATTTTGTCTGTTTTAATCATATGTATTCTTAACATCCACATCTATACAATTATATATAATCGAATTGTTTTATTACTCCTCGCGTTTGTTATGTCGTGTCTTGTTTATAACATCAAAATAAACGTTTTAAATAATTACGTTCTTTTGTTTACGCGAATACTAAACATTATTGAATAAAAGGACTTTTTACGGATTTAAAATGTAAAATAAACGCTATAAAATCCCTAAAAAGTCCTTTAAGTCAATAATGTTTATTAAAATAATTGTCTGACTGTCTCTCTGTTTGTTCTAACTAATCTCTAAAATGGCTAGTTCGATTTCGTAGGGTTTTACTAGAAGATAGCTCACGTAACTGGGAGTAACTAAGGCTACTTTTTATATATAACCACGCGGACAAAGTCGCGGGCCACAGCTAGTTTCATGTTTATTAAGTAACATTTACTGACTGACTGTTACTAACGCGAATTCTAAACACGAAGAACATCAATGTTACGGTTATAAGTAACTTAACGTGATAAAAACTGGTAACACTTACTATTTATTTAGTTTTAGTTATTCTTGATATAAGCCGCAGAACTGACTCCCGCTGGAGTCGGAAAGTTGTGGAATGGAGAGCGAGGTTCAGCAAACGTAGTGTAGGACGCCCTGCGGCAAGATAGAATTACCACATTCTTCCACATTCGTGGCCGGTGTAGGCTGGATGAGAATGGCCGAATATCGGAAGCGGTAGCATTCTTTAGGGGAGGCCTATGTCCAGCAGTGGACTGATACAGGATGATGATAATTACGTTATGCTTCAAATTGTAGATAAAAAATCATCTTTTTCAGGTAAACGTGATATTTCATTCCGCGGCGACTGTGAAGTTTGACGAACATCTAAGAGCGGCGCTGGTCACTAACGTGCGAGCCCCGTTACATCTTCTCCGCTTGGCAAGAGACATGAAGAAATTGAACGTGAGTCGATCATAGTAGTCTAGGAAATACCTTAAATGTAAGATAGATTTTTTCTACAATACAAAAAGTCTGTTCGTTTTGTTTTCTAGTCAATAACACTGTTGTAAGTACCTTGAATCAGAATGTGATCTCATTTGTCGCAGCGAGATCCTTTACATCCTAGCAAATTTCCTAAATTTATCATAAGGTTAACTTCAATACTATTATCCAGAACATAATGTATTAAATTACAACTTATCAACAATTATTCAGTACGACTGGCGTCAGATCTCCACAACACAGATTCCGATGCATAGACAAATGTCTGCTTATTCAAGGCACTCACTGTTTATATGCCAATCATGACGACACATGAATACCTCAATATTCAGGCTGCCTTAACCAACGTTACTTCTAATGTGACTAGTGGAAAATTGGCAAAATATTTACATATTATTCATAATTTGAAAGGTGCTGATGCACATTTCAACCGCGTATTCGAACTCACACCTGACCCGGATCGAAGAGAAGTTCTACCCGTGCGCGCGGACTGCGAAACGCTCCACAGCACCATAGACAAGATGACCGACACCGAGATCAACAATATTCTACCGACGTAAGTATAATTATTTCATTTCAATAGTAGAGTTGTAGACGGCCGGCTTTTTAGACTTATATTAGTTCAGGTTAAAGTGCACTGTGGCTGGTATGAAAATATTTTTGCCATTATAGCAACTGCCGCCGCAGCCTAGTGGTATGGGAGTGTGATTTTAAAACCGGAGGTCGTGGGTTCGAATCCTGTGAGGAATAAACAATTTTTTGTTGTTTCCTAGTCGGTTAGGGTAATTTGAGCCGATCATCCAATTGTCTGAAATGTAAGATGATCCATGCTTCGAATAGGCAAGTAAAAAGTCGCTCCACCCACCAACCCGCATGGGACCAACAGCGTGGGATACGGTCCATAGCCCGCTAATGGATAGACGTGTATTAGGGGAAGCCTAAGTCCAGCTGTGGACTATCACAAGCTGATTATAATGAAGAATTAGTGTGTAATTAGTAGAGTATAAATACTACTTACTTCCGGTTTGAACGGCACCGTAGCCAGAGTAATAAGAAGGATTGTCTATTTCTACTGCAAGTGCTTTGTAAAATCTACTGTCTTCCGGATTCAGGACATCGAAGCCAGAGTAATTACTTGGGTATCGAGACGTAACAATGTCTCATTTATTTGACTAATAAAAATTCACTTTTGACGGAATTTCTTTCTTCGTTAAAATTCCATGTATTTTTGACATTCGTTTTTCTTTACATAATTTTCTATCCCTATATACCAGAATCAACTAGTATTCAGTGTTGTGTTAACGGGAAATGTGATCAAATCTCTGTTCATTACCCAATTTCAGAATATTAGGCGATTGGCCGAACACCTACACTTTCACTAAAGCGCTGGCGGAAAAGGAGTTGCGTTTGAATTCGGGAGCAATACCCCTGGGGATATTCCGACCTGCCATAGGTGAGGTTATGTTTATCATTCAGTTTTGTATTTAGAAGCGTATTTGAAACAACTCTATTGAAATACTCTCTTATACATAATAATATTTATTTACATAATAATCGACATCTCGTTGACAATTCTTAAGAATGCTTGACGTGTGACTTTACTTAGCTTTTATTAATTCTGTCTCTTATTAGTTTAACTATAGTATAGTATAGTTGCTTGTGTGGAACTTATCCATGAATTGTACTTCCGTTAACCACGTCTCCTATTGATATTAACCGCACTAGATATGTAATAAAAAACACATGATATAATACAATCAATAATACAGGTTTAAAGGAACTTTGTTGGGAAAGAGTCCATTTGTCGAATTATTCTTAAAATATTAACAAAATTATTTATATTTCTATACTTAATACGAATTGAAAGTTAGAGAAACAAATTACGTTTAAGGATACTGAAAAAGAGATAGAAAAAAAACGTTCGAATCTATCGAAGGATCTTCGATATAAATAGTTTTCTTTTGCATTGCAGGGTTTCGTTTTGTAATATCTGTGAGATATAATAACAAATATGCCAACTTTACATACTTTATTCTTACGTACTGTGTTTCACATTTCTTCCCTCTCAAAGCTCTTTAATTTCTATAACACATAAAACGGGCAAAGCGCCTGACTACTTTTTATTTGTTATTTCTGTTTTATACTAACATTTAGTTATGATTTTACAATATTTATGTATACTTATGTTTATTTCGGTTTATTTTATTATAATGTGTATCTATTTGAATTAGTTTTGTTCCAGAACAAAAGCCGAAACAGGAATTGGATTTGGTAAAATCTGTGTAATGTAAATAGATATATTATAAAAAGTGAAGTTTTTTTTTTATTTATATCAAATTATATATTGTATATTTATAAAACTAACACAATATTTTATTATTATATTAAAATGTTATGTACTTCAATCGCTCTATGTACACATATTATAATAATATGTGCATGAGCCTACAATAATACAAATATAAAGTAAAATTGCAAAAACTTATCTATAGAAAATATTTAAAAAATCAACTTAATATAAAAAACCATTTTAAAGAATAATTTTATTGCCGAAGAATTAAAAGATTCCATAATATAAAAGAACCAAAGAATTCAGTAAAGTGAAAATAAAAGCAATAAGAATCAGTTACTTAGATGTTTTAAGTATCTTTATAAAGAATTTTAAAGTTTTTTATGTTTTTTTCATTTTAAAAAATTAAAGTGTCTAAATCAAGAGGCCAATAGCATTTATAGGTTACTTTAATTGTTTTACATTGTGTTTTTAGTAACTTCCACTGCCAAAGAACCTCTCAAGTGCTGGCTGGATAATATGTACGGACCAACGGGGGTAGCGGTTGGAAGCGGTAAGGGTATACCTTGATAATACGTTTATTTTCCTAGCTATTTGACCACTTATGCTCTGCGTTCAAGTTTCTACATAGAGTGACTAGCATTTGATTCCGATAGTTAATTTAATTATGCTGGTCTAAACTGTACAATACTAATTATTTCTTTTATTACGCGATTATTATCATATCAAATCCACTAATTTACGAATTCTTCGCGTTACTTAAAATATTTATTCCGACGTTTCGAGTTCTTTCAGCATCCATGATCACGGGCAGACTAAGTTGGATACACAGGCACAGCATATACCAACTTAGCCTGCCCGTGATCATGGATGCTGAAAGAATCCCAAACGTCGGGAATAAATATATTTAAGTAGAATCCAAATTAGCGGATTTGATATGTAATCTAGCTTCGTTTTTGTTGGAATTTGTGATAATTGTTACGTTACATTGTATTCCTATATGGCCTATAGTATAGGCCAAAAAGTATATGCGATGCATGCGGGTATAGCCAGCACATTGCAGATCAAAAGGATGTCTAACTCACGTACCTTCTCGCGAACTCTGAGTTAGATGAAGCTTACCAAAAACAAGAGTCTGGAAGCATAATTTCATAGTTGATAAAAAAAAATTACAGATTTTTAATACGTTACACTTGTAATTACATTTTAAATAATGGTCGTTTTATTTTAAGTGTAGCCTTTATGTCCTTTGGATTAGTTTTACAATAACATAGCTTATGTTATTGTAAAATTTAATTACAATCTATCCAGTAGTTATTGCGTGAAAGAAGTCAGCCAGTGTTAGTCCACTGCTGGACATAGCCTCCGCTAATGCACGCCTTCTTCATTAGGGAGTTTTGAACCGTATATCACCATAATGATCCAATACGGGTTGGTCAGTGAACCAACAAATGCCCATCCGACGCATGGATTATGTTACTTTCCAGACAATTGGGTGATCGGCCCAAATTATCTTAACCAGCCATATAACAACGAAAACACAAAGTTATTTCGTCGCGGGATTCGAACCCACGACCTCCGATTTATAAAGCAAGGGCCAATACCGCTAGACCATGGAGGCGGTTGCGTCTTAAAACCGGGTGATGGGTTCGTGCTCAAACCTTTAGGCTATGGGTCACTATGTTTACACCATAACCGGTATATAAATTGGGTTAAACTATAGAATTACATTTTTTTAGCAACGGGTATACTGAGGACTATCGAATGCAATGAGCGCGTCACCGCCGATCTCGTGCCGGTCGATTGCGTTGTCAACTGCTTAATGGCGCCGCAGTCAGCGTCAACAACGCCTACGAAAGGTATGAGTGGATTAATAAAGCCGTCACTAAGTCTAGATATAATGTATCTAGAAAGAGACAGAGATCTTTAGTTCCTAAATATAAAATGTTTATATTGCAAAAAGGACTTTTGACAGATCGCGATTATTTACGTATTTAATTATACTTTTGATTCGCGACGATTTAGAACATTATCCAGAGGCGTGGTAGCGGAACACATTGGGTCTGTCTGTCCAGACAAAATCCGTTACATGTGATTTAATTCAATGCTGTTAAGTATTCGCCTATATAAAGAACTAAATATACTAAATATTTATTCGTTGAATGTCGTACGCCGTTTCTATTCGGGTCAGAAGGTTCTACTCCTAAAAGGAAACTAAATATTCGACAATTAATAATAAAGTGTAATGCTTCTACAAAAAATAGTACGGTCTCTTTTTTACTAGGGACCGTCTGGGTAAATACCAACGCGGTGCCTATTTCTGCCGCAAATCAAAAGTATATAAACAGTCTTCCGGTTTGAAGGGCATCATAGCCACAATAATTACTGGGTGAATAAGACGTCATTATGTCTCAAACATCCCATGTATCAAAGCGGCGAGAGCGAGTAAATTCTTGGGATCTCACACTTATAGACATGACGCCCTGCCCATAAGAAACACAGTTGGCATCCAGTGAAAGTATTGCTGGTCTCATTGCTTTGTTTAATTAAAAAGTAACCTACCTAGAAAAATGTGCGCTAATAAAACATATTAATATAGCTCCCCGCCCCCCGAACCCCCCATCTTTAACTACGTAAGCTCCGTGGAGAACCGAATAACTTGGGGCGACTTCATGAAGCTCAACATGGCAAGGATCGACAGACACCCCTTCTCGAACGCCGTGTGGTAAATAACACATATTCTTATGAGTTTTCGTTATAAAATGTTCAAGTTTCACTTTAAAGTTCTTGTTTATAGCGAAAATACGACAAAGAAAACGTTAAATTTATAAAAGCAACATCTTATGTCAGAACTTTGATTGTTGAACGACACGTGGGACGCGTGACGTTCAACCAATTAAATAATGAACGAATTCAATATGGCGTCGGTCCACCAATGAGAGCGCGTTTAAATCCGGCGCCTATTGTGTCAGATATCAGGACATTGTTTACGTGAATTTTGTGTATCATATTGATATCATCCTCATCATTATTCTCAGCCTGTGTTAGTCCACAGCTGGGCATAGGCCTCCCCTAATGCACGCCTTCTCCATTGGTGGGTTTTTGGACCGTATCGGGTTGGTGGGTGGACCGACTTTTTACATGCCCATCCGACGCATGGATCATCTCACTTTTCAAAATTGGGTGATCATTTGGAATGCCCTAACCGACTAGGAAACAACAATAAAAATTTGTAGAGTCCCCAGGATTCGAACCCACGACCTCCAGTTTCTAAGGCACACGCCTATACCACTAGGCTACGGAGGCAGTGACAACACATATTTTTCTTATTTAACCGAGTAACATTTAATTCATAGATAATGTCATTTGTTTGTTTAAAACACAGGTACATATCATTGCAATTGACCAAGTCGGCGATACTGAATAAAATCTATATACTACTCCTCCACCTGGCGCCGGCCGCCTTGGTCGACGGATTGGCACTCTGCGTCGGAAGACAGCCCAAGTGAGTACCTAAGCTGAGATGTAATAGAACCTACGTTAAGTTAAGCTTACATTATTACTGCCTGAAGTATGTTTAGAACATACAGTTAATACCTTTTTTATTGGTAAAGAAATGCCTAATCAATCTTATCATACAATGTCGGATTTGCTCCGACTAAAACCAGCAAGTTGTTCCTTCAGGCGCCTAATATGTGCGGTCAGAAGAACGTCTTGACAGACGACCATAAATATGAATTAGTGATTGTAATTAAAAGTCGGTCCACCCACCAACCCGCATTGGACCAGCGTGGTGGGATACGGTCCAATCCCCTAATGGATGGAGGTGTATTAGGGGAGGCCTATGTCCAGCAGTGGACTATCACAGGCTGATGATGATGATGATTGTAATTACTAACTTAAAGGACTTATTTTTCTTGTGATGTTTGGTTAATATTCATAACTATTTTTATACTCTTATGTGAAATATACAAGGTTTTTACTGGTTAGTACTGTCAATGTAATTTTGTTAAAAGCTAGGAGCGGATTGCATTCAGCGTAAAATGTATATACCTACTACAGGTGGCAGTGGGTGGTACCACCGCGGTGCCAATTTCTGCCGCAAAGCAGTAGTAGTGAAAAATTCCACCGTGTTCCGTTTCGAAGGGTATCGTAGAACGTATTAACTGATATTGGCGATGTTCATGGGCGAGCGGTGACCACTTTCCATCAAGTGGCCCGACTGCTCGTCTGCCATCGTATGCGATAAATTATATTTTCAGAACAAAACTTAACTTTTCTTATATGTAAATTAGGACGTTAAACCAAATTAGATGTTGTTTTAATAGTCGACTGTCTTTTAACTACTATTTTTAATACCACGCGAAGAAAATAGCGGTTAGCTAGTTCATCAGTTCATTGTGTTATGTTTATCTAAGATATAAACTTTGACGACCCGCTCGGTTAGTGACCGTGGCTGTTGCGCCAAAGAGTGTGGGTTCGATTCCCACCACGGAATAAATATTATCTGGTAAACGTAGTGTTTTTCTCGCGTCTGGGTGGTTGCATTTCAATAATGTGTATTTATTTACAAAAGAAAAGTAAGTCAATGTATTTATCAGTTACCTAGTTTCTATAGTAAGAGCTTTGCTTGATTTGGGACTAAGGTGATGTTGTGTTATTCATCCAGAAATATATACAAAAAAAATAAAGAAGAAAAAATATTATGTTTTTACTTACCCTTCTGTTTTCTTATGTTTTTCTTATGCGTTTCCTTTCACTTCCTAGAATGTTGAAGGTGTACAGCAAGATTCACAAGTTCTCTTCCGTAATATCGTACTTCTGCACACGCGAGATCAAGTTCTGCAACGAGCGGACCCAGCAGCTGTGGCAGAAGACGACCGAAGTCGACAAACAGGTCAGATTTTTTCGAGTTCTTTCTTTGTTATAAGTCAAAACCGTTTTTATTATAAGTCGTGGAAATTGTTTTATTAAGTATAGGCTCTTTAGAAAAAGAAGATGTAGACATATTTTAATGTAAAATCATTGCTAGTAACAATGAATATGTTTAAAAGAACTTGATGAAATACCTGAAGCAGTAGAATATTTATTTCAAATATAAATTATACGATTCGAACCAACTATTTCAAAAGTAAAAGAAGGGCTAGTTAGGTATTCGTTATTTGAGGGAGGCGGTTAATTTCTTAATAAAGGATTGATAAATGAAAATATTTTATAGTAACAAAGGAAACGCATTACAGTTGTTCCCGTTCAGTATGCGCGAACTTGACTGGGAGGACTATTTCGACGACTACTTAGCCGGAATCAGGCGGTACTTGTTCAAGGAGAGCGACGACACTCTGCCACGGGCCAGGATCAAGTGGAAAAGGTAGATAATAGTTCCAAAGCAAGCATATTTCAGTTGACTTTACAGCAGATTAAAATTTTTTAAGGGTAAATATGTAGAATTGATGTGAAAAATGTAACCATAACAACGTGGCCTCACTGTCGACGAGATGGCGAACCCTTCATCATCATCATCAGCCTGTGATAGTCCACTACTGGCCATAGGCCTCCCCTAATGGCTATCACTTAGCGACAAGTAGGGGAAAAGAAGGTAATACGGACCACTTAAGGGAAAATCGATATCAAACAAAAAATAATATCTTTATTTTTCTTTTTTTATTATTATATGATTGAGCATTTATTATTTTAATTTATTGTTAAAGAATGCTTAAATCAAATCACAGATACAAAAGATATTGGATGATTTCCAAAACCCCGCTGTGGTCCACTTTGCCTACACGTGAAGGTGAAACGAACCAGGCATGAAGGCAAAATGAACCTATGGCGACATAATACCAAACTAAAATCTCCACACTGGACGCAGCTTCTAGCTGCTTTATAAAATAAATGAGAGCAATCGAAACATCGTATGTCTTCTTCATATTCGCTAGACGAGTCTTTTTTTTGTGTTATTGTAGATTTTCCTTTTGTCTATTCGTTTGCTTCCCAATCCTATTCTTTCCAGTAAAAAAAATAGATCTAGTCTGTTTTGGAGTTCATACCTAGGCATGATATCCTTTGGAGATATTCTACGAGATTATCTTTTACTATAATATTTAATTGGTTCTCTTTGCCCGTTCCGTTTTGCCTTTTCGGTAGGCATGTAAACAATAAAATATTTTGAAGAAAATCATGCCTATGTATCGTTAAAACTAAGAAATATAAACAATATCCCAAACAAATCCACAGAATCCCCGATATTTTTAACGTAATATAACTGTAGGCGATTTAAAATTAGCTGTTTTTACATCGTGTGCCGCCGCTTCACGGACGCTGACCAACTCTGAGTGGAAGGCGACTGTCAAGTTGAAGCGAGTTGGTAATAGATAGCACTAACAGTTTTAAAGTTATTAGTCCGGTTCGTTCTACTTTCAGGGTCCGTTATACCTTCCTTTCCCTAATAAAAAAAGTTATTCAATCTTCTCGTTGCTTCAGAAGCAAACAACACCAAATTATGACAATGTGTACATTGCCATAATTTGGTGTTTGCTGTAACCTGGAGCGCATTTTTAGTTTCCTTAAATTTTAAAACGAATCTATTTATTTAAATCTTGACATTTTCAGTGTTTTATATGATTAAGGCAATAATAATTAGATTTAACAGCATTTAATTCTTTTTCTCTTTCTTTTACAGATTATACTATCTCCATCAGATAGTCCGAATCATTTTCTTCGCCTTCGTTATGTACGTGATATGGTCGATTTTGGCGCGTCTTTGGTGATTTTTAAAACTATCATATAGATACTCGGGTGTTGAATGTCAAAAATATTTTTTTAATCTACAATACCACTGCAAATAGTTGTCAGGATAATGTAGATAAAAACGACGATCGTAGATAATTAAGCTATGGTTTTTATTAAATGACGTCAACATATTTACGGACAAATCAATCTAATGAATATATATTTTAACGTACCATATCTACTTCATGTCTTATATATTATACTCTAAAAATGTAATGTTATTAAAATATATTATGAATAAAAAAAAAAATCCGCGGTTGGTATAGGTCATGTACACACCATAATTATTTTAGGGATTTCTTTTTTAATTTTTTTATACTTTATGTTGTGACAGCCATGTTACCAAAACTAATGTAAATATTCTTTATGTATAATGTAGGGGCAATATTTTAATGTTTAAATTTTAAACAAAGTACGCACGTGGTGTTACCATAAATAAATTCATTTTGTACATCATATGCCGTGTTTTATTTCTTTCTTATTATTATATAAAAACATAATTATTAATACAGAATGTATTAATAAAAATAAAAAAGAGAATAATAAATACCTATACCCATCCCGAAACATCGACAATTTTTATGAATAAAATCTTAATATATATAAATCACGTGTCACTATGTTTGTCCGCGATGGACTCCTAAACTACTTAACTGATTATAAAATATAGTTCCCCACCATGTGCAGTTTAATCCTACTTGAAAGATAGAAAAGCTTACATCTTAATTTATAATGGCAGTTATATGTTTTTCTATTATCATTTGATGCAAAATGTTAGCTACAAAACGATTGTGACAGTTGGCGATATTTAGTGATTGAGTCGTGTTAAATAGATAGTGCTGTTGAATGTATAAGCTTTTTGTATAAACTTTTCGTTGATAATAGAATTGGGACAATTAGAAGTAATTGCTAAAAATTAATTAATTTTGGTGACTTATATTTATAATAATTTTTATCTACAGTTAAAAAGAAAAATGCAATTTCATAACGCCGTTCATTTCAGTCAATTCCAGGCCATCAAATAAAAAAAAAAAAAAAATGTAAAATTAGAAATTTTACAGAGCAAAAATAATAAAGTGATGTGGTATTCTATATAAAGCAAAATATTTTATGACATACTCAACGGCGGATACGATTGAAGATACTGTATATTTATTATTTCACACGCTTGCGACGAATGTAATCAACTTTTGTTCTTTGTTTTTTAATAACCATGCAACTAAAACATTAAAATTATGTTTTTGGTGGTAGTGCTCTATAGCCATACAAATTATAACATTTTTAATAGAAAAGTAAGAATTAATAAAACAATAATATTTCTTAAAGCGAACTCTTTTGTTTAGAATTTTGCACAATATCAACAGAAGGAACATTTTGATTAATTGTCATTGGTCTGTCCACTTTAAATACCAATCCAATCGATTTTTATACCAGTGCTATTTTTCAATGTATTTAGGTATAAGGTTTTATTTACACTACATTTTTTAACTTTTTATTTACAAACGACATTCATCTAATAAAACGTCCTCAAAAGGTCCTCATGACTGATATTCTCTTTCTGTTTGTGTTAAGCCTTTAAACGCGTGGAAGGGTCTGATAGTTGTTTATCTAAACTAAATTTTAATAACAATGACATCTACCGCCGAGTCATGGACAGTCATTGTAATATTTTTTTAAAAGTGAAAAAGTAAATTAATATTAATCTTTCGTTTTCTTTTGGACTCATAATACAATTGGTAGATGTTTACTATTAGTCATTAACTTCTATCTTTAACTTTATGTACTTTAACTTTACGTGTCATATATGCCTGTATCATAACACTGATGGAAATCGACAAATATAAATTTGTTTTGCAAATTTGTACAGTAAAACTAAAAGTCAAAACTAAACATTTATTGCATCTATTTCATATCTTCGTCGCTCAATTTGATTTTGTCCGATTTCTTGATGATCTCGTCGATCTTGTGCAGATCTTTGAGAGAGACTTCTCCCGAACCGCGTTGCAATGGTTTTGGTTGGGATGGGTCCGGTTTCCAACCTAGGAAATTGATTATTTGGTATGTTGCCGGCACGCCACGGGAGCTTTTCTCGGGAAAGTCCTAAAACAGAAATAGATTACACGTATAAATCTCGAAATAAATGTCAATAAATAATTGTACAATTATTCTATAAGCCTTATACGAAAATGTATTGGTGCGTTACTTCATACACATCTAATTGGTATACCGCTGCCGCAGTCGAAATACACGCGGTGTTCAACCAATAGGAATGACATGTTTTTATGTGCTAAACAACTTTTATGTAAAAGTTGTTTACGCAAACTCCATGGTTATTTTGAGCACAATTAAACGGCTGCTAGTTTACATGCATACGTGTTTTTATCGCAAAACTTAGGACTGGTTGCGACAATGGGGGCTTTTTACTCTATGAAGCATAAGTTGAAGAATATTATAAGTAAATATTTAATTATTATTATTCCAGAACGAAAACAAGATACCATCTTGCCCGTATAATTATAATGTAACAATAATAATAACTCTTTATTTTGTAGGTTAAGGTACATTGTATGTAAAAGCTCTGAAGCCTGTGCTAATAGAAACTGTGTTACAGGCTTCAGCACCTTCCCAAGTAATGACTGAATACAAAAACTATTAGTACTGTGGCAACTGGATGTTCACCAAACACATATAATTACATCTCTTTAGTAAAATAAATACATATTATGCGGACACAAACAACCAAACGGTTACCATGGTAACATAGATCACAACAATCCACCGACCTTCCCATACATCTCGTCGTAAACAGCGGCGGCCGCGAACTGCACGTCTCTATCGAGCCTCAACGGTCGATTCAGAGCGGCGTTCGCCTCCCCCATGGCGCGAACGTCCCTCATCACGTGCCAGGCGCTCGGGTACCAAATTGTCATTGACTCTACGTCAACCGTTTGCAGGGTAAAACCCGCCCTGTGCGCGAATAACCTTATTTGTTATGTGTATCTTAGCTGTAGTCTCACATCATCAGCCTTTGACAGTCCACTGCTGGACATGGGCTTCACCTAATACACCCCTATCAATGTGAGGGTTTTGGACCGTATCCAACCACGCTGGTCCAATGCGGGTTGGTGGGTGGACCGACTTTTTACATGCCCATCCGACGCATGGATGCTCTTACTTTACAGACAATTTGGTCGGCCCAAAACACCCTAACCAAGTAGGAAACAACAATGAAAATTTGTCGAGTACCCGAGGATTCGAACCCACGACCTCCGGTTTCTAAAGCATCACGCCTATACCACTAGGCTACGGAGGCATAGTTTGCTTTTCGTTAAAGAAAAAATGGAAACAATAGTCAACGCCTAACTATAGTTTAGGCAAATTAAATAAATAATGGTAAGAGGCAGTACGTCCCCTTTTTACAGAGGGCCGTATCAGCGCGTTGTCTGTTTTGTCGCGAAGCGGTAATGTGAAAACACTGACGGTTTGAAGGGAGCCGTAGCCAGTGTATTTACTGGGTAATCAAGACTTAACGTCCTAAGACTCACGGTAGGAAACGCGTTGTTAACCACTTTCCATTAGTAGGCCTGACCGCTCGTCTGCCTTCGTATGCCTATATATATAAATTAAAACAAGACATAATGATATAACGTGGAGGAAATTTTAGACCATAGAATCATGATCAATATTTATGTTCTCGTTTTCTGGGATTCTTTGTTGACTATATGGACCAACTAACGTATTTCTAAAAAAATTACGTTCGATTTGGCACGTAAAATGACGTTCCTGAAAGTATAAACTAACTACAGCATTCGCTGTAGGATATCAGCACTCTGAAATGTGTATCTTAGCTATAAATCACTTTCTTCAAAAAACTTAGACAAAAAATTGTAAAATAATATCAAAATATCCTTCAGATTGAATCCAACTGCGACAGCCTATCTATTTTAGAGACCAGCCAATGGCGCAGTAGACATTATAGTGCACAAGTTCCCCCGCAAGATTCGGACCCATGACCTCTAATGACGCGATTTCTTATGTTTATGTAACTTTGCAGGAACCACCCACCGACCCGCATGGGACCAGCGTGGTGGGATACGGTCCAAAATCCCCTAATGGATATATAGTAATGTTTACGCACTTTTCTTTAAACTGAAAAACGTCTTTCAGTTTAAAAGAAAAGTGCTAACATTTACTGGAAGAAGAATCAGCGAAGCAACTGACTTTGTAATTATATATTTATAATCATATTTGTGTATATGTATATATATTGATATATATTATATTATATATGTATGCAAAAGTAAACATATATTTATATATACATATTTATTTTTATGTACGCCTATAGTGTATTTATCGTTATTTATTAAAATATATTTGCTACCTTGTACTAAAATTTTATCTAGAATTTACACCTATTTTTAATTCTTTGTTATTTTCATATTGTACCTTAAGAGCACCACGCTAAATTTTTCATAACCTCTCTAAGGTTGGCTGTTAGACTAAGGCACTAAGCCCGCCTTAAATATTTAATTGTGCAATAAGAATAATTAAATAAATAAATATACCCCGTATTGGGAGGCCTATGTCCAGCAGTGGACTATCACAGGCTGATGATGATGATGATGATGAAATTTGCTGGAAATAAACAATGATACTCACGCATTTAGCAAACCACCGACATCACGGATGCGGGTAAAGGGCGATATGTGAGGTGACATCCCACCCTTCCTCTCCGTCTCTGCCAACTGTAACGCTTGCCTCAGCTCCATAAGCGTGTCACCGCCGAATACACAAGCAATAAATACCTAAACAACATACATAAATATATTAAATAATCATCATTATCATCAGCCTTGTGTTAGTCCACTGCTGGACATAGGCCTCCCCTAAGGCACCACTCCTTTTTGCATTTAGGGTTTTGGACCGTTTCCACCACGCTGGTCCAATGCGGGTTGGTAGATGGACCGACTTTTTATATACCAATCCAACGCATGGATGATCTTACTTTACAGACAATTGGGTCGGCCCAAATTGCCCTATTCAACTAGGAAACAACAATGAAAATTTGTCGAGTCCACGCAGGATTCGAACCCACGACCTCCTATATCTAAGGCACACGCCCTTGCCACTAGGCTATGGAGGCAGTTAAGAATAATCAGAACAGAAAAACTCAAGCAACATTGTTATAAATAATTACTTATCATTCTATACCTAAACATACGATGAAATGGAATTTATAAACTTTGTAGCACAGGGATTATTGCGGCTATTGGCAGGCTAGTGCACTTCGAATCGAATTTTCCTTTATATCAGTTTAGAAATAAGTTCGCTGCATTAAGAGAGTTATTATTGTTATTGTAATCCATGGGATAGACCTCGCGATGTGCGTGTAGTTCTTATTAATAAATTGTCACCAATATGTCAATCTGCCACCGTAGCCTAGGGGTATGGGCGTGGTGGTGCTTTAGAAACCGGAGGTTGTGGGTTCGAATCCTGCGGGGACTCAACAAATTTTCATTGTTGTGTTCTGTTAGGGCAATTTGGCCCGATCACCCAATTGTCTGAAAAGTTAGATGATCCATGCGTCGGATGGGCATGTAAAAAAATCGGTTCACCCACCAACCCGCATTGGACCAGCGTGGTGGGATACGTTCCAAAACGCTCTAATGAATAGGAATTTATTAGGGAGGCCTACGTCCAGCAGTGGACTATCACAGGCTGATGATGTATGTCAATCACTAAGTGACTAGTCAATAATAAAGTTCTTATTCCATTCAAATTTAAAGTCAAAAATTATTAATTTAATTAAGGCTCTACTAAGCACTGACAACATTCGATTAAGACTTACTAATTACCAGACCATTTGCAAGTGTAGAATATAAACTATTTCACACATCTTTGCGCTCAATATAATAAATATATAAAAATAAATATAATAATAAGAGAGTCACTGCCACAGGTTGCATTGTCAATTGAAAAATTTCAATTTTAATTCAGATTTAGTGCAGTTCTCGAAGGTACTTACTCCATCAGGCTTGAGACAGCGCATCACACGATCAAAACATCCAGGTAAATCATTCACCCAATGTAGCGCTAAGGAGGATACCATTAGGTCCACACTATTGTCTGGAAACTAATTTATAATGACATTTTAGAATTAATTCATTTTAGATATATAATAAATATAGATAATAAATAGATTATATACTAATATTATTAAGAGGAAAGGTTTTTTTTGTTTTGACAAAAAACTACAACAAATAATTAACCAATACGAAGCAATTTGATATATATTTATAGTAATTAAAAGCTTATACTTATACTTATATATTATCCTTTAGAAACATAGGCTACTTCTTACCCTAGGAGAATCTATTAAAAAAATCTAAAAACAAGACAGGTTGAGCTGTGAATGAACTAGTAGTAATTAATAAAAAGGAATCTATATCTAAAACCTACTCAGAATTGTTGTTAGTGACTAACTGTGTGCAAATGGTGTGTGTTTGATTCCTACTATTGAAAAATGATTTAATTCTAAGACAATCAACCTGAAGACATATTTCAAATGGTTGCCTAATGAGTGATTTTTCCCTTTAGTTTAGCAGGGCGATAAAATCTTTTTATAAATAGCAGATTCAACATAATAACATAAGACAATTCAACAACAATTAGATATAATATATGTCTCCTCTTTGTAGTAGTGACTGTAGCAATTGTTATCATTGAGCTACACAACAATTTATTACACCAGCAGCCTGCAGAAAACATGCTGGTTCTATATTGTTTCATGGCTCATCACTACATAGTATAAATGAAAGTTGCTTTATCAGTCCCTAAATCCTATGTATGCTTAAATCTTTCAAACTATGCAAAAAATTATGATAAGTTTTTTAAAATAGTTATATGCTTAATATTGTTGAAAACTATATAATATTGTTGAAACAAAAACAATGTCTGTCAGTAACCATAACCTGTGCCAACAACATAGTGTAAGATAAAGAATGAGCATTGTGGCAAGAAAGCTAAAAGTATGATAATAAAAAATTGTTGCGCATGATATTGATTCCATAGATTTCACCTCTTTTTTTATATAGACATGTCTGTGGTTCTCTAAAAACCATTCTACAGTACAGTTTGCACATACAGCTTTGCAGCAGAAATAAGCAATAATGCTTACCCATAACTACACAAAATCTTATATAATACTAATATTTATTTTTCAAACATAAAATGATAGTTACAATAAATTTAATTACACTCTAGACTGTTAAGGTCATCTGTTCTTATAAATATTTAAGAAATTTTAAGATGTAAACATTAAAAGAATAGAAGGATGGATGTGGTATCCATTCTTCTATTCTGTTGTTTTATTGTTGTTCAATTACCAGTAAAATATTGAAAATTAATGTCACAGAATGTATCACCATAAATAAAAGTGCATAAATTTAGAAAAGATATAACAATCGTAAAATGCCCTTTGTCATAACTTTAACTAAAGTATTGATAAAGTCCAGACAACTTATTAGTCTTTTATTAAAACAGTAAACCTTAAATATTTTTAATTAAGTTCAATATTCTTTGATTAGAAATGAATAAGTCTTATTTAATGCTAGTGACCCACCGCTGCATCGCTCGGGATCTATGCTAATAGAAAATATACCAACAATATTAAGCATCACTGTAACTATTTTATAAAACTTATCATAATTTGTTGCATAGTTTGAAAGATTTAAGCATACATAGGATTTTGGGACTGATAAAGCAACTTTCATTTATACTATGTAGTGATGAGCCATGAAACAATATAGAACCAGGATGTTTTCTGCAGGCTGCTGGTGTAATAAATTGTTGTGTAGCTCAATGATAACAATTGCAAAATACATGTAATATTTAACTCTGGAATGGTCTTTATTATATTGATTTTAAATTTAAAGTTATTCAATTAACTCAAATATTTAAAAATAAAAAAGAGAAAAATCAATACAAAACCTACTTACTTACTTCAAAGTTCTCTTCATCCATAACTACTTTTTCATAATTGACACCATCACCTATTATTGCTTTGTCTAAATTTGTTTGTGAAGTGTCACACAGTGTGATCTTTTCAACACTATCGGGGAGGAAATGTCGGGAAACATAACCCCTACCAGCACCTAATGACAAATATTAAATAGTGCATATATATATATAAGTCATTATATTAAAAAAATATGAAAAAAGGGTCTAAATGACATGGTTCAAGATTAGTATCTTATGTCTTAAAAGATCTGATATATTATAAGTTAAGTATGTAATAGTTAACAGCTGAAGGATTCCTTTGATTTTGAATTTATATATTTGTTAAATAAGGTATACACTTATATAATTGTTAAATAAGGTAGCCAGGTTTTTTTTAAATCTTTTTAGACTGTATCATATAAAGCTAGGGGACAAGGAATGTAATATTCAATTGACCCATTAACTGAAGTAGCCTTTAACAGGTAACACAGTTGTGTTTTGGATCTACTGATTTGCAGCACAAAATATAACGGTTTTGTTACCTGCCTTATTCATGATCTGTAATATGGGAAATTGAGACAAGAATATTTAAAAAAAAATTATAATTAATTACTGAAGACTCTGTAGATAGTCACAGCTTAGTAATAGACACCATTTAGATAATATTAAAAAGAATGTTGTTTTCTGGTTAGCTAAGGCAATTTAAGCCAATCATCTATCTTTCTGAAAAGTAAAATGATTCATGCATCAAATCGGTACACATAAAAAGTTGTTCCACCCACCAACCCACATTGGACCAGAGTAGTGGGATACGGTTCAAAAGCCCCCTGATGGAGATGCCGTGCATTAAGGGAGGCCTATTTCCAGCAGTAGACTAACATAGGCTAATGATGTATGTGTATGTAATGTAAAATAAATGGAACCATTGGATTTATATAAATAATATATGAAGTCAACTAAAATTAATATACCTAACTCCACGGCATTTTTAAAGGTCCTTTTGATATCAAACACTCTATCGGCGGTTCGCCAACCAATTTCTTCCTTGATATATTCAGCCTGTTGGTAATCATCACTGCGAGCCGTCCGTTCTTTTTGCAATATTTTCGCTTTCCGGTCAAATATGTTCATACTTCGGTATACTGAACTTGCAGTTTTTGGTTTTGTAGCTTTAGTACTTTGAAATCTGGATGTATTGTAGATAAGAACATTATGTAAATATCTGGGTACATTATTTAAGTTGTGAGTTGTATACAAACTGTAACAATTTAAGACCCTTCTTTGGGCCATTTTATTAAATGAATTAATTAAGTAAACGTAATTTTTAAATTTGTTGCATTTAATACAATGTAATCGTACAATCCTATATGTAAGATAATATTTCAACGATTATTTTAAGGTTATGTTTTATTTGTTTTTAACATTGACAGATGATCGATTTTCGCATAACTGTTGTCAAATATCAATAGGAATATAGATATAACGATACGCGCTGCTACAACATCTGAATTAAAATATTTTTAAATTCTTCTGAAACTTCCTTGTACTAAATTAAAAAGTCAAATACTAAATTCATCTTTTGGGCTATATGATTTTTTTTATAATTGAGTATAAATATATAATCACCACTCTATGTTCTACTAAAAAGAACTTTAAACTTAAACAAATGTAAGTTTAAAGTTCTCGCCTAATAGTCTGGCATTATCCTTATTTACGTAAACGTACGTAATGGATAGTTTGAATTCGGATACAGTTAGTACCTTGTAGTTAACTCTGTATTAATAATTATTAATTGATTGAAATAGCAACACAACTATGATGTCAAGTTGACGTTTAATTTCGGTGCATTGATATGATAAGGTTGACATTATGTAAAAATACCGAAATATTTTTAATTAGGTTAGAATTACATCAATATTTTCTTTATAATTGAAATATAGTGCCCGCTGTATTTATTAAATATAGTATTGTATATTTAATTTTCCAACAGTAAGATATTTTTTAAAGGTACCTGCAATATTTATAAAACTTACTTCATTTATAGTGTTACTGAATTATTGTACAATTATATATAGTTAATAATTTTTTAAAGATGTGGCCCATATTGATGCAGTTTTTGCGAACTAACGCTCCGTATATAACACTCCCGATCGCTGCAATAGTGGGTGTCATTGGATATAATCTTGAAAGTTTACTATCCGATAGGTATACACCATACAATAGTAAGTATTTAATCCTGCTCTTGTTTTCTGTCCGGATGGTACCATGTATATATAATTATCTTGGTCAGTTTTTGATTTATTTTCAACATTAATTTCTCTACAGTCTACTAAGAATGATGTCATTATTAAAAACACTTTAAATAAACAAAGTTTAATTTTTCAGAGCCTGTACAAGATCAAAGATTGGAACGGGAAACAGAGGAAGAACTTCTAAAAGATCCTACAAATGTGAAAAAGTTGAAATATAATGAAAATGTGTTTGACAAGAATATACCACCATCCTTACAAAAACAATGAACACTTTGTAGTCTATGTATAGTTTTATATATTAAAGTACTTTCAGTTAATTAGTTAGTTATTAAATTTATATTGTGTTTTAGTTTTATTTATCAGACCTGGCTTATGAGATATATCTATATAAAGTAAGTTAGCAGCTAATAGAAATTTTGAAGTTTTACCTTTAATATCTTTTAAAATAATAATTACCATTGTCAATCAAAAAATATTAGAGAAATTCTGTTAAGTTAATCAATATTTAATTATAAAGATAAATGTTTTTGAAGAAAATAAATTTAAATAGTACAAATGAGTGTCCATGAGGCATTTCACACTGCTAGGGACAGTGGAGTGCAATCATCCAGAATGCAATACATGGATGTCACAATCTTTTCCAATGAAGAATATGACACAAAGAGGTGAGGATTAATAAAACATTTCATATCTGAATCATATATTTATGACTACTGTGACTTACCTTATCAAAAAGTATAAACAACATGCTGATTTAGCGAATGTAACAAAGTTCATATGGTATCCCATTTCTTATATAACTTGCATAAACATTGTGTTTTATTTTTAGGAGAGGTAAAGTCTACAATATTTAAGAAAATTTGAACTATCACAACAACACTATGAGAAAAATGTATACTAACTTTATATATAAACATGACTAAAATTTGTACATTACAATAAAAAATTTAACAAAATTATTTGTATTATAAAAATAAGTTCTTTTAATAACATATTTAGTTCACTTAAATATAGACAAATAATTCTATTGTGAAACATTACTATTATAATCTGCATTAAGATTAACCAAATGATGGATAAATATTCAACAAAAATAACATCTTTATTGCTATTTAGTTATTTACAAAAGTTTTATGATATAGGCAATTTTCAACATAAAAATATATATAAATATATATAAGCTTCAACAGTGTATATTTAAAACAATCATTAGCACATATTTTTCTTAAACCAAAAAACATATCACAGCCAATTAGTTGCACAAAAGTGGCTATAAAAATTGATTATTTAATAGGAATGTTTCTATTGCCATAAAATCTGTATACTCACTACATGAGTTGTATTAGTTGTCTGTAAATACCTTTCTTACAATTTCTAAGTCCTGAAATGCTCTGCTTTTGCTGATAATACTCTCTGTTCACTTGATTCGGGTTTCTCTGTACCAATAGGCAGTAGTTCTTCTTTCACCTTTTCACGGGCAGTTTTATCAATAACCTTATGGTTACCTCCAACACAGAACCATTGGTCCCTTGCCCAGTTAAGAGTTCTTCGTCAACAGTCAGGTACATATCAAGGTGTGAGAGATCAGTGAAATACATCTCAACATTATAGTCTTTAAGGAATTTGCACAATATCTCTTCATCATTATTGGTAAACCTAGGCTTCTTTGGTGTTTCCTCTACTTTCTGCACATCATAACCGATAGAGAGGAAGCTTTCGTTGATAACGTGAGGTGGTACACGTTTCCAAGCACTATCAAGC
This sequence comes from Lamproptera curius, assembly GCA_029286875.1. Classification (NCBI taxonomy): domain Eukaryota; kingdom Metazoa; phylum Arthropoda; class Insecta; order Lepidoptera; family Papilionidae; genus Lamproptera; species Lamproptera curius. The sequence goes on along the minus strand of JAGSMT010000027.1, from coordinate 1,520,888 downwards.
ATGTATAACGCTTCTAAGCAAGTCATATACCTATCAACACCCTTACAGCGTTCATAGCTTTCTCCAAATGGAACAAACCACGAAACTCGCTACGCAACGCAGCGAATATCCCGTTCCTAACCGGTATCAGACCAGAGGAGGCTTTCCAAGGTACAAACACCAGTTTTAAGTTGGACAAACTCAACTTCGAGTGTATCGTCGCCCTGTCCAGTATCAAAACCACCTTTCTATTCTGTATCTGCAACTCACGGTTCCAATACCTTACGTAATCCTCGAACATCTGAGTTGTGAAGTGTGCTTGCGCGTGTCTTATGTATGCTACGGGTAAGGTGTCGGGATTTCTATGGGAATGAATCAAGGGGTCGTCTGTCCCGCAAACGACCAGCCGTCTTTTATCCCTCCCTGTCACATTAGCGCATAAGAACAACGCTAGACGGTCTTTCACATATCCCTGGATGTATTTCTTTCCGGACATCTTTTTGATCCGGCCCTTTGACGGATTGTAGTATAAGCCGACCTCGTCCGCCGCGTATATGTCTTCGTCGGCGACACCTAAGCGTACGTCGCACCAGGTCTCTTTGAAGAACAGGTTCTTCCATTTGCAGCCAAAAGCTATGTTGCTATAGTCCCTTTTGGGGGGGTTGCCGCGCAGCGAGATCTTGTACTTCGCTTTGAATCGATCCAGCCACTTTTTGCTGCCGTTGAAGGCGACGAAGCCGCTCTCCTTAGCGAAGGATTCCGCGACGTCCTGCAGCATCTTGCCCGACACTTGAACATCCATAGCCCGCTGACTGTTGAACCACTCCACCAGTCTAGCGTCCAGTATGCCGTTCATGTACTTCTTTCCGGCCTTCTTCGGTAGCGTATACTTGTCACGGTCCTCCCAGATTTCGTTCACCACTTCGGGTGGCAAGTTGTACAGTAGACACATATCTGACACGGAGCGGCCTTTATGCATCTTGCTGACGATCGCACATTGGGCGACGTAGTTCAGGTCCTCGCGTTTCTGGTAGCTGGTGTGGTCTGATAGGCCAGCGATGAAGTTGTTATCTTCGTCAGAGTATGTCGGTTCGATCTTAATGTGTAATATTTCTTGTTCGATGAAAGGCTCCGGTGTTGTGACGGGCTTTAGTCTGTCTTCAGCCCTGAAAAACAAATAAAGCACAACTAACGTTATTGTTTCTATTCAAATTAATAATCCTATTTTATGCTTCTCGCACTTATCAAGTTTTGAAGACGCGTTTAGCATGGATGTTAGTGGGCTTGATATTATGCCATGGCAAAAATATTGTGTGATATAAATAATCTGGTCTACTATCAAAGCTTGTTGTTGCAAAGTCAATATAATAAGAACAATGTTGCGAAGAAACAAAAACAAAACGACATAGCACAGTTAACGTTCCTCTTTTAACTAGGAAATACAAAGTTAAATAAAGTTAGCTATTAATAATTGTTATTTATATTATATTGAAATATTTATAAAGCAGCAATCATTTAAGGACAATTCAAATATCACTTACTCTCTAACATTGCCGCCATTCTTTTCGTTCAACTCATGTACAGCTAGATGTGCGTCCAGGAGGCCCTTTGTTTGAAACTTAAACGGGCATCTAGTACACGGTTCCGTTGCTTCGTGAGTGTTTAGATGTCGAAGCTGTTGTAAGATAAGCAATATTTTGATAAAAACTCCTTAGCTAATAGTAACGTTTTCCAAATCGATCTCGACTACGGCGATATTTAGGCGCATCTGCGCAGGTAGTATTGTATAGTGCACAAGTGTACGCGCAAACACTGGATCCCTCTTCATGTATTCTCAAAGCCGATGGGACGGATAACCGATACGTTTCTTACTACGGTGATGCCCAGATCAGGGCGTATACTTTCAAACCGACGGTGGTTTAATTGACTCAATGAGAAATGACAGTAAATGAATAGTTTTATATTAAATAAAACTACTTAAAGATCTCTTTTTAAAAATACAAATTAACTTATCGAAACCCGATTTAAACCTAGAGGTTTGCAGCGAAAGCTTGTTCAAGTAACCATAAGAAATATAATTTAGGGCATGGCTCTGGAGCGGTACCACCGCGGTACATATTTCTGACGCAAAGCGTGTAAATACTATCTTGTTCTGGTTTGAAAGGTATCGTAGCCAGCGTATTTACTGGGACGTAACATCCTAAGTCTCCCGGTAGGCAGGTCGTTGACGTTACCTCTGGTATTGCTGATGACGATGGGCATTGGTGACCGCTTTCTATCAGGTGGTCTGACTCTTTTGCCTTCATAGGCAATAAAAAATGTAGAAAGACCGACTTATGAAAAGTCTACGAGCTTTGAGCCCACAGTCTCCGCTTTGCAACTAAAGCTAGCACAGCTAAACTATGGGAATCGCTCACCATTGTGATTCTGTGGGAGTACGCCGCACCGCAAATAGGGCATATCTCGCCCTTGTCCATGTGGACGCGACTGTGTATTCGTAGGCTGAATGCCTTCGTGAAGTAACGGCCGCACGGTTCGCATTTATGTCTGTAGCAAACATTCAGTCACGAGGTACGAATATAAATTTCTATTTTTTTTTTTTACAATCAATAAGTGCTAGATTTAAGAGCTCTAAAGCAACGTAAAGACGCTGAAGCTTAAAGGGAAAACGCGTTAATGTTGGAGCCAAATGGGGTGGCGATAGCTTCTCTAGAAGTATATTATATACTCAGAAATACTGCAAAAACATGATAAACACAGAACTATTCTAGCATAATACTTTTATAAAATTATTAAATTTAGTACAGTAATAGATATATAATTAGTCCCACCGGATTAGTAAGCTAAAATGGCAGTGGGCCGATAATACAAGCCGCAAAACTGACGACCGCGGAGTCGGAAAGTGTCTGGAATGGGGACCGGGGCTCGGCAAACGTAGTCTGGGACGCATTGCGGCAAGATGGAGTGATAACATTCGCAAAGCGGCCGGTGTGGGCTGGATGAGAACAGCCGAAGTGCGGAAGCAGTAGCGTGTATTAGGGGAGGCCTATGTCCAGTAGCGGACCCAGGCTGATGATGGTAACCTAGTCAACAAATCCCAACGTCAAACAATAATAGCGTGAGACATAAATGCGTTCTTATTGTTTCTTTTTATAGTTGCGTTAAATGATAGGTCACCATTCGCCATACCACTCGGCAGAATCGCACTTACCACGCGCCAACGAGTATTACGAGATTCCATTAAAAAGCGCCCGCCTTCTGGCTCCTTGTCGAAGCTCTTCGACCATCTCTTCAGGATCATCGGTTTGGCGGAGGATGCGGATCTTATGAAAGATCTCTGCTTCCATATACGCCAGGATGTCCAGAGGTGGGAGTAACCACGCCAAGAATGTGGCCGTCTCGTACGAATACCTGCCCTGCCCATAAGAAAAGCAGCTTGAGACGCCACAAATCCGCCCGCCACCCTGAGACGGGAGATGATATGACTCGATTGCCCAATAATTGCGCAAGTAACGATCCGCTTTTAAAGTAATTTTACAGTATTGTAAAGTCGGCACTTATTATAGATTAAACATCTCTTGGAGATTGTAAATAGCCGCGGTTCAAGATTGGATTGTTGATTGTGGACATTACATTTGTTAACATGCATTCATCCATTTATTAAAAGCCTCGCTCCCAACTAGACGCAACGCTAGAAAACGCTCTGTCTTCCCGAACGCGGCTACCACTCCAGAACTTTATTGGCCCAATGACCATAGTTTCTTCTGACCACATGACTGGCCCACTGCAACATCAACAAGCTAATCCTTTGCACTACGTCAGTGTCGTTAGTTCTTTTATGGATGAATTCGATACGAATTTTATCCTACAAAGAAACTCTGAAAATGACGCGCTTAATAGCCCATTGAGCTATGGCAAACTTGTGGACCAATGTATAGTCACTAAGTCAGTGACCTTAGTTCTTTGACGGAGTTATTTAATACATGCTATGCTCGGAGTTTCCTTGTCGAATAAAATTCGTAACATGTATACCAAGGCTAAATTATGGGTATGTTCAAGTAGTAATCAGTTACCCTAGCTCTTGCTCCATATTATTAGCATATATTTATTCCGGCAAACTTCTAAAAGTACAGTAGTTATGGTACGGGCTTGGTATGAATATTGTATTTATGTTAGATATCTTTACCAAGCATATATTATTGTTCAATAAATTTTTATTACCTTGTGACAACTTGATGCTCCATGGAATGATTTTTAAGGTCCGAACTATATTCAAATGATGCATTGCACTGGTGACAATCAAATTTCTTTTTCCTTTTGTGATGTGCAGCAGCATTTCTTCCATTTTTTTCATACTTTGAATCTGATGGTGACGAAACAATTTCTTTTCTGTACTGTAAATGTTTTAATTACATAGATTTATGATACTTTTTCAAAGATTCCTTTAAATGTTAAATATAATATAGAAACCTATGATTAAGCAAAGTTAGACAGGAAATTGTATGGTTTTTAGTCAACTGTTCAGTGCTTAACACCTCAATGACAATACATCAATATGAATGCTAGATGTATGAAATAAACTACAATGATAGTTCTATGTAAACTACGGCAATAAAGAAGCTGCCTTGCTGCTGCCTTATTGCCATAGTTTAATATGACATATTTTTAGATTAGCAAGAAGATAAGTCGGATAATAAACATTACAGTAATTAGTCTTTTATTCATTTTTATTTAATTATTATTGATTAGGTATTGTTGGTGGTGTGCAATAGTGGAAGCCCATGTCCAGCAGTGGACTGACACAGGCTAAGGATAAATAAATGAAGTCTTGGAATTGCAATCTATAACAATGTAAAAACTCTATATAAAATAGAAAACAATATTAAATAAAAGCATTTGTAATTAGTTTCTTATAGCATATTCATAAAAGATTAACTATTTGACTTTTATTAGGTAGGCTTTTTTTTAAAGGTCTAATTATTTTAACATATTACAAATTTATTTAACACAAATCAGCATAATTACAAATATTAACATGTTAAATAAAAGGTCTCAGGTACAAAGTTTTAGGAGGTTCAATAATTATCATAATATTATATAATAAGTCTGAATATTTATCAGTCATTTACTTTATAAAAGGTTGGCCAGGATTTGAACAATTTGCTTGCATTGATTCCAATATTTTCCAGACATACTTTTTTTGTTTAGTTTCTAGAAGATTATTGTACGGGAGATGTATAGCAGAATTATATTTTTTGTGTATTATATCATACATTTTTAATGTTGTATTTAGTAGGACGTCAAAACTTTACCCCACTAAAATCCAGTGGACCTTCGTCTAATTCTCCGACCTCGACGTGTAAGAACATTTGCGGTAAAATCTCCTCGTGTTCATAATTAATAAGAACTTTACTCGGAGTTCTTTTTCTTTTATTAGGTCTCTTTTGAACTTTACTTTTGAGAAGTGATAAAACTTCATCTTTCGATGATATTTCGATGTTTTGAGTAGAATTTTGGCCGTCATGAGACGCCATTTGGCTTAAAAATTAATGAGGGTTAATTCAGGTGACAACCATTATTTTAAAATTATCTATTATCTGATAGTAAATAAAATAAATATTGACTACTTGACGCCATTTTTGATAGATGTCAAAAATTATATGCTGCTAATAACTCACAACAACAAAGGCCATGGGTTAATGCCATTTAAAAAAATGCTTCTGAGCAATATAATTATTATAGATACCTTATAAATTGATTGTGAAATCGATTTACAGTCGAACATATTAAAAAGTGTTAATTGCGTGCTTAACATCAAAATATTTTATCTGTTTGCATAAATTTCAATTCCGCTACCATTTTATTTTTTCTTTTAGTGGCAACTTATAGATGTCAACGTTAAAAAGTTATCGCTGTCATTAATGATATGAAAAAAAACCAACGCGCTTCGCTTCTCTTTTGGAATTTATGGTACTGTAACAAGGCTCGCTTTTGTGTTTCACTACGGAAAAGTTGAAAATTTCGGTACAATCATGTCAACAATGCGTTAATAGCGTTTCTATTACAACAATATAACGTTTACGCTATATTGAATGTAAGACTATTCGTTTTATGGATCAATATCGCACTAGCCTTGTTATGTGTCCCTAGCGTCACTCTTGCAAATGGAGACCAAGTCCGGCGTCGGCATTCAAGATCACTGGATGAAGAGTGTTATGGAGCCGGCCGGTGAAAAACAGATGCAAATTGACAATAGATCTGTGAAACGAGAAAAAATGGCTGAACAATATAACGGTGGTGATAATAACGTGAGTTACGATATGAACAAGCAACAAAACGATACGAGATACAGATGCGATGTTTGTGACTTGACTTTCGAAGGGATGGAGTATTTAATACTTCACAAGAAGTTTCACGGCAACGACAAAGATACTCCGCAAATGGAGCCTGAAGCGCCGCCGGTGAAAGAGGGCCCCAAAAAGCGTCGTAAATTTAAATGCGATCTGTGCGACGTCAAAGTGAACTCTCAATACCATCTAGACATTCACCGCAGCAAACACGAGGGTATCGCGTCCAAGAAATATATTTGCGAGGTTTGCGACCGAAGCTTTGTCGCCGCTCAGTTCCTCAAAAGCCACATGCAGACCCATTCAGCCACTAGTACTATAAACTGTGATATTTGCAACAAGAGTTTCACCGGCCAAGCATATCTGAAGCTTCATATGCAACTGCACAATGACATCAAGAAGTTCAAATGTTCTAAATGTGATGAAATGTTGCCCACTAAAAACTGTCTGAAAATACACATGAAGAAGCATACTAAAGTAAAAAGTTTCAAATGCGACTATTGTAATAAGTTGTTTGTGTCCAAAATCACTATGGAGAAACACAGACAGACGCATGAGGGGCAACCGGTGGATTGTCACGTTAAATGCTCGCAATGTGATAGAACTATGCACTCGTCATTGCTGCGGACACATATCTCTAGGGCTCATCCGCTTACAATCGATGATGATGTTAAACGGCCCCACAAGTGTTCAACATGCGGTAAAAGTTTCATTGTTAAGATAAACCTGAATCTCCATATAAGAGTTTGTCATCCCGACCTAGCGGAACCAGAGGACGAAGATGATGACGTTATGACAGACAATTCCTAGTTCTAACTGTGTACCTATCATGTATTATTATCAGATAGCAATTATACTTTTTTTATGATAAAAAAAGATTTTGTATTTTATTTCGTTTAAGGATAACTTTAGGTCATATCAATGCACTAACAATAAGATAGATTATAATGAAATAAGATAAAATCGACGATTGAGTATTTTTTTTCAGTATATTTGTGCATGTACTGCTACTAGTGTATTTTTATATAATAAATAAACAATTATGACAATAAACTTTATTAAGATTTTTATTAAAGCTTTTATTTCAAATAGTGAACCATTATTCTAACAATGCTTTCTTCTTGCTATGGACATTTTTGTTTTCTTTTAATGAAAGATCATCTTGGAAATAAATATATCTATTTTCTTGGAAAGGAATAATCATAACAAATAAAAAAGTTTGAAACAATTAAAATTTAGTTTATATTACTTCACACTAAAAATAATTTATTTAAAAATATTTTTTATTAATTTCTGTATTTAGTAGCTTTTCAATATTTAGCATCTTTTTTGTATAGCTTAAACTAAATGCGTAGGTACGTCGTTTTTGTACATTCAGTAATAACGCATTTTTATGGCATTAAAGTTATAAAATTAATTTTACATTTGATGGTGATCCATTAATAAGAACGTTTTCGCGCCATTAGCTGCTCTGTTTAGAATTAGGCTTCGATATAGATAAAGGAAATGCTAAATACAATATACTAGGAATGTCATCTCTTGTAATTTTAATTTCTTCACCTGGGGAATTATTTACAGTAAGTAGGTATATTCGTCAGGTTGATTAAGATGCGCTAGAAGCAAATTCACGAATATGTGTAAAAATACCTTTTTGGAAACGTTTGGATTGTCTGAACGAGTTCCTAAACATTTAAATACGTCCTGCGGGTAGAGTGAGTTAACGGTCGTGGTTATGGCCGCCATTGCCTTTCAACAATGATACAAAAAAGTGAAACAGTTGTGAAGAGTCTGTACGACATACGCTACCCATCCTTGTCGCTTAAGGCCTTAATCACTGACACCGGTTACTTTGGGCCAAAAGATCGTTGTTACACATTGTGATTGCTTTTCCTGTACCTTCTATTGAAGCTTCGTTATTACATCCTCCACAGCGGAGCATTGAAGCTATTAAGTGACAAGGAATTTTGTGTGGGAGTGTAGGTAAGACGAGGCTGTGTGTTTTAAAGGAAGATGGTGATGGGGGTAGTTAACGAAAGCGTCTTCAAAGTACCGCTTCCACGATAGTCGTTTAAACGCACGCAGTAAGTTGTGAAACGTATTTTTAAAGTGTATAGATTCTTTTTTTTTTTTTATCCTTGAAGTTATGCTTCCAGACTCATGTCTATAGTAAGCTTCATCTAACACAGAGTTCGAGAAGCTCCGTCCTCAAGAACTAGGTGGCCCACATTTTTGCTAAAATGGAGGCCACACGTACAGAAGGTACGTGAGTTAGGCATTAGTTTATGTCTCCTAAGGATCGTCGACGATCGGTTAACGGACCGGACGCCGACGGTCTGGCGACTGTATTAATCGATTGCTGGGGCGGTGAGAACCGACCTGGAACGCGGTGTATCTAGCATACGCGGTGTGTGCGTCGCTGTGCTCGTAAGCGAGGGCGAACTACAGGTGAGTGTGTGCTATCCCTACTTGTGTGTGTGTGTAGTTGGATGTCGGGACCCTTTTGGGTCCGGAGTCTCGGCGACTCCTTCGTCGTCCGGGTCGAGAAGAACGTTTCGCGGTCTACGCTTTTGACTAGTCGCGTTTGGATCGGCGCGTATAGATTCATATCTTGCTTAACTCATGTGGCACAATGTTTTATGTCTCTGTTAAGAAATACGTGACAGCTGGCATCTAAAGATTTTATGCTACAAGTGCTGTGAGACATAAGTATAAGAATTGTGCAGAGGTCCAATTGGAACAATATTTCTTTAAAGAAAGGGCAATAAACCATTTATTTACTTATTTTGAACTATTTAGTGCTTTAATGTTATTTTTTTATTTAGGTAAGTATCATAAATACAGCATTTAGATACAGGTTAGTGGAGACGTACGTCGATAACAGTGGGTATTTTAACAAATTTAATATTTGAAAGTTTTATCAATTTCTAACTATTGCTTTAATGATTATTATAGTATTTATTTTTCTTATTTTTACGAAGGTTTTTAACTCAATGGTTTTGTTGCGGGTGATGTAAATCGCACCTTTGCGATGAAATAAAAAAAGTTAGACGAAGAAAAAAATAATTTATTGTAGCTTAAATAAAAGAAAGGATATAAAAATAAAATAAACTTAGTTCTAATATTGAGTATTAAGGTACTGTAACTTTATTATATTTTACATGGAATTTTCACTAAATTAAATATCTGCAATAGTTTAATATAAAAGCTGCGTTTTTATTCTAAACTGACCCCAAATGCATTCCGAATGCATTTCAAATTTGTATAATAAATTGTTACTATCCTATTAAATATAAACCATATATATTATAAAGAAGATTAAAAGGCGTAACACATAAAAAAATCCATAATTAAAATTTATATTTAAACGTCATAATTACACATTTAATACATTTCAATTAAATGACACATTTTTAGCGGTAATAATGAGAAAGAAAATGTTTATAAAAGACGCATAGTCTTTTTTAAATTTAATTACTTATGAAGAAATAAATATACTTAAATGAATTAAATAGTATTTTTTGTGTTTTTTACTCTGCAGGCTTAGGTTCGGGGGTGTCTTTTGCTTCCTTCTGAGCAGCGGCATCGGCAGCGGCTTGCTGTTAACAGAATAATATTACGATATTAACATTATATCATTGAAGGCAATGCTTCTCGAAAATATGTCGTTAATATGACAAATCAGTGGATAACAGAAAATTCTTTCGAAATTCAGGGCTTTATTGGTTACGTGATGTAAAGTATTTTAGTATATTAAAGGTTAATAAGTGAAAAACAATTAAGTTCACTCTTTATTTTATACAAAATAAAACATGTTACGGACTGAAGTATCGTGAAAAAATTGTATAACCGATTTCATCGTCATTAACTCCTTTATATTCATTTTTAAATTTATACCCGGATAAAATCCCTAAAACTAATAAAACCATACTTTACGCAAAACTATTATTTTTTTATATTTAAACCCCCGCCGTGGCCGAGGTCGTGGGTTCGAATCACGCGGGGAAACGACTTTGCGTTATCGTTGTTTTCTGGTTGGTTAGGACAATTATGGGCCGGTCACCCAATTGTCTGAAAAGTAAGATGCTTCGGATGGGCATGTAAAAAGTCGGTCCACCCACCAACCCGCATTGGACCAGCGGGGTGGGATACCGGTCCAAATATTCCCTCATGGAGAAGGCGTGTATTCGGTGAGGCCTATGTCCAGCAGTGGATTAACACAGGCTGATTATGATTATGATGGAGAAGGCGTGTATTCGGTGAGGCCTATGTCCAGCAGTGGATTAACACAGGCTGATGACGATTATCATTTTTATAATATTAATATCAATGTTAACTTACCGCTGAAGCCTTTTTCAAGTCGTCATTCAACTTCTGCTGTAAAGTACCGGTGACTTCTCTGATTAGCTGCAGTTCTTCCAGTTGCTTCTTTGATAACGGATCGAATACCCTGACAGCTTCTTTGTTCGGATCCACCATATTCTCACGGAACTTTTCGTAACGCTCAATTATGACATGGTAACGATCCCTGTCAATATAGTTGATGTCCATTTTTTATGTTTATTGAGTTCTAAAAAAATGTAAAACGCTGTAAAAGTCTCTTATTATTATTATTTGAATCATAAGTCAGGGTGTAAAGGTTTATTTATTCCTTAGTCATTTTTTTGTCGGCAAAGGTGATCAGACGAGCGGGTTGTTCAGCTGATGGTGACACAAATCCGCTCCTCCAACAATATAAGATGTCACTTCTCCTATACCAAATTATTACGATTTCGGTGCCCTTTAAACCGGACGACCGCAGTTTTACACAGTACTGATTTTCCGAAATAGTTAAAAAGAGATCTGTCATCTTATCGCTCACTCAAACATTGAATCTAAAGAGTTTGTATGTTTATTATTTGTTTGTATTGAATTTTTAAATTCTTTTAGTATTAGATGATCCGTTTTTTGAGAAAGGCTATTAAAGGGTATAAATTGTCAAGCTGAGTCAAATAGGAGCAGAGCACTTAGTAAGAATGCTTTAAAAAATGTTTTGCGTTTATGTTTCGAAAATTAAAGTTTACACAAAGTAACTCTTCTAGATAAAACAATAATGAAGGAGCAAAACATTATAGCTGCAAAATCTCTGCTATGTTCCTATTTAAGGGCGACATAGACAGTGTAATTATTAGACAAATCTTCAACTCTTTTGTCTGTTTGCACGAGCGCACTCGTATCGTTACGTTTATGGTTGTGGGTACGTATACCATCAGGCGAATATCGCCTCGGCTCGTCGCTTTACTGAAATAATGTGAACAAAATTTAAATTATAAAAGTAACGTATAGTAAGCACATTTTAGTTCTTTGGCGTCTTTTTAAATTTTATGTACAAAGCTTTATCCAAGTCAAATAAACTCAACGACAGTAATGGAGACAAAATGCCAGAAGCAAACGCCTTCTTATTGGTGGACCGCGCCATTTTCTAACTCTACGCAATGTTACGCAATAAGAATGGCTGACGTTTAGGCGGCAAATGAGTTTGTTAAAATTTTAATCAATTTTGAATAAATTTTATCGCTTACTATCTGACTTTGTATTGCCTCAATCGATAAATAAAATACCTCAATTTTGTATAAGACTTAAGTTAAAGAGATACAATATTAGCTAAAACGGTTAAGCCGTTCTCGAGTTTTAGCGAGACTAACGAACAGGAATTAATTTATATATATATAAATGAATTCCATAGATTAGGATTAGGTGAAGCGGTAAAGCCTTTTTGATATAGACATTTTGTCTCTATGCGAACGTTCTTATTCTGGTCCAATCTTCACGTGAAAAAAGTCGCAACAGCACATACACTAAGTGTTACACTATTGTTATACATATAATTTGATTATCAATGGTTAATTTAGACCAAATAACAAGTAGTATTATATAAACGATAAATAAAAAAAATAAAATATATATCTTCACAGAATACGTAGCCGACTTTAAAACTTTCCTATTATATTAATCTTACCTGAACCGCTCGATTCCAACGCCAAAGTGGAAATGGACGACAATGTCATGCGTCATTTATTTTTTTCTGTCCTATAATGAAACCGTGGGGTTGAAACATTTTTTAAAGTTTATTTTTAAAATTCAAATAATTGTTACTTACCAGTTTCATGTATTATTTGACTTAACTTTTCCGTACTCAAGTTTAAATATATTCAATCATTATAATTAATAACATGTTATTATTTTTAAAATATTAGTAACTGTTTGCTTCTTGAGCTCAGAATTTTGTTATTGATATAATTTAATAGGTACGGTTGAGTTGAATAAAACACGCTTTTTATTCGAGTCTACTGACAAAAAAAGTAGTGTTATGTAAAATGTGTTCCAATTCTAGTTTAACGCTTAGAATGTACAACTGAAGTTAATGTTTTAAAACAACAATCAAATATCTATTATATCCTATTTAACTTCACCACAGAGTATAAAACAAAGTCGATTTCTCTGTCTGTCCGTCCCTATTCACGTATTTAGTTATCAAAAATAACGTAACGGATTTTGAAACAGTTTTTTTAATAGATAGAGTGATTGTAGAGAACGGTTTATGTGTATAATATTTCAGAGGAGATCTAATGAGTTTAGGGGTGTATCTGTACTGTGTACTGGTCGTAAATAAACACATTTTTTGCGCTTACATTGTAAACGCTTTGCTGAAAGAGCCCACGAGATAAATTAAATTAATATACATATATATATATATATATATATATATATATATATATATATATTACATATTGAAATGTTTAACAAACATTTTTTTCTTTTATCTTGATTAGCTCCAGACTCATGTCTTTAGTAAGCTTCATCCTAACACGAGTTCATGAGAACTCCGTCCACGAACTAGGTGTCCCACATTTTTGCTAAAGATGAGGCCAACGTACAGAAGGTACGTCAGTTAGAGTATAGTTTATGTCTCTAGGGATCGTCGACGATCGGTTTACGGACCGGGACGCCGACGGTCTGCGACTTGTATTAATCGATTGCTGGGGCGGTGAGAACCGCCCTAAACCTAGTGTATCTAGTATGACAAACATTCGAAAAGGTATATGGTATATGACACCGGTGGTCGGTCCCCTGTTTACAGGAGACCGTCTGGGTGGGTACCACCGCGGTGCCTATTTCTACCTTAAAGCAGTAGTGTGAAAACACGACTGCGTTCTGTTTGAAGAGCACTGTAGCTAGCGTATTTACTGGGTGAACGAGACTTAACATCCTATGAGTCACGGTAGGCAGCGCGTTGGTGTTACCAGTATTGCCAATGTTAATGGGCATCGGTGACCACTTTCCATCAGGTGGCCCCGATTGCTCGTCTGCCTACGTACAAAAAAAAATTTAAAAAAAAGGCAGTATTACTTAATACGATATTCTTGCTTTCTTTAATTACGACACAAATTCACAATAAAATGTTTTCTCAGGCTTTTCGTCAAAAAAACGAGAAACTTTTTCATAACAAAAATAATATAAAAATGCGAAGAGTACTATAAATAAAATGTTTAGCGCTTCTGGAGCCGAAAAGTCAATTAAATTTATGAAATGTATTTAACAAATTCAAATGATTACCATACGAACAAACGCACGATTATAAATTTAGATTTATTTTTGGAAGGTTAAACGTGCCTTTTAAGAATCTTTACTTTACTTCAATGTAATATTTATCGAACTATTTATTTCAATGATGAAAGTTAAAATATAAAATGTATTTTTGTTGCCTTTATGGCAAATATAATATATATTGATATAAATAATATACATTTGATAAATATATTACAGCATATACATGTCAATAGACCTATGCATACGTATGTTAATTAATAATTACGCATTACATTATAAGTATTACAAATAGAAGTAAATAAAAATAATTTATTGCAAAGGTCAATAGAGGTGTTACCGTCATTGTTAATTAAAAGAGCGAGTCTAGGTTTCCTGTACAACAATTATTGTTTGAATTTTGTTTAAAAGTGTCGTATACATTAATCTATTGTAAACATGTTATTATAAAACAGTGACACGTATAGAAATGTTGCCTCCTTTGTTTTTGTTTACTTTATACACGACTAAATATCTTTATTAAATATAAATATTTTTATAAAATATCATTATTCAACATAGGAGCGATACACTCAATCATTGATTATCATAAATCTTCCACTGGTTCGGTAAAGGACGCCTCTGACCTTAGAAGAATCGTCAAGGGAAATTAAGGGATTTTTTGTCTTGTTTTACTAATAAAAAATCACTAAATACCGATAACAGATTATTTAATATTAAACTGTTTTCTTGTCTATAAAAATAAATTAAATTTGAGTGTCTGTTTGTTACGTAAAAATGACAATTGATAAATGCTGACTATGTGTTATATAAGTAGTAAATTTAACAAAACATTTTAAAATTTTTGTCTGTCGGTCGTTTTCATCCGGCTAATTTCTGGAATTTCACGAGAGTTTTACTGGAAGATAGCTGATGTAACTGGGAGAACTCAAGCTATTTTTTTATATATTCGCTACGCGGAATTTTTGTTTTATGATATTGTCCCGTGGTTTATTTGTCATATCTATTTATTTTCTTTGTGTCCAAATCTTTTAATTGCCAAGATGATCATGTTTAACCGTTCCACTTCGTACCTCTTTTCACATTGAATCATTAAATTGAGTAAAAAATACGACATCTGAACTCTACAATCAAGTGTAATCTGCTAGAATGATGGATTATATAATGCCGGTAGGATTAAGCATTCTGATATTATGATATCGACGGAAGAAAACAGAAACAGCCGAAAAAGAATTCAATAAGTTAATATTTGTCAGCATATGATTAATTTTTTAATTGTTTTCCGGCTCTAGTGAACAATTTCATTTTGTCAATATTGCTTAGGCACCTTAATATACATATCGGCTACAAAATGTTTTTTCCCCAAAGGAATCAAACCCACGACTTACTTGTTTGCTAATCAAATGCCAATACCATCGGTAAGAGGAATTATAAACACTCTTGACCGAAGTTAAATTTTAATACAAAACGGGTATTATATAGTATGCCGAGCAAAAATTTGAACAGCAACGATAAATAATCATACAATGCATTATTATCTGTCCCAAAATGACGCATAGCAAACGATTAAAATGATATTTTAATCGCTTAAATTTTCAACTTTCAACTACGTTTAGAACGAACGAAACGAACAAGGATTCCATACAATGCCTACTTTAAGACAATCAGTTATGTCACGACATCTAAGGCGCTTAAGGATATTAAAACTTTGTTTTAAATGAAATCGTTAGCCCGTTTGTTTTAATTATTTAAATAACTAGATGGTACTTAAGCTTTAATACTTTTTTGCGAATAGTACACATTGTTGAATAAAAAAATGTTTTATGGATTTCGACGTGTTTGTTTACCTTTTAACTGCTGAAATTTCTTAAAGCGAAATCCTATTTTGCGATGTATCCCGACACGGTTTATGAAAATGTTATAAGTTTTAAGTTTAAATTTAAAGAAATCTGTAATCTCAAACCTTTTTACTACATAGTATAAAACAAAGTCGCTTTTTCTGTCTCTATATCCCTTTGTATGTGTCTCTTATCCCTTAAATCTTTCAAAGTATGCATTCGATTTTCGATGCGGTTTTTTAAGGGAATTCACCATCTACAAAACATTTTTGTTATTGCTATAGAGTTTGACAACGTGGTCTGCACATGTTTAAAATAACATGGTAAGTATTAAAAAAACGTTATTTATTATTTTTTATTTATTGAATAAAGCGATAAAACAAGTATGATGATCACCTCATGGTATTTGACACCTCAGTGTCATCATCATCATCAGCCTGTGTAAATCCACTGCTGGACATTAGCTTCCCCTTCTTTATTAGGGGTTTTTCTGGACCGTATCCCACCGCGCTGGTCCAATGCGGTGGATGGACTGACTTTACATGCCCATCCCACGCATGGAACATCTTACTATTTAGACAATTGGGTGATCAGCCTAAATTGCCCTAACCAACTAGGAAACAACAATGATAATTTGTTGCGTCCCTGCAGGCTTCGAACCTACGACCTCCGATTTCTAAAGCACACGCCCTTACCACAAGGCTACGGAGGTCCGTACTTCCTTAAGTTGTATAAGTGATGACTGTTAAGACTGACAAAAAATGCCACTTCTGATGCAATCTGTTTGAAATTTTATTTTTGCAATCAGATCGGACTTATACAGCGCGTTCAATTACAACAATATCTTGCCACAGCTTCTGAAATACAAGATATCAATACAGATATCAATACTTGATTGAATTGTTTTGATACCTTGTAACAAAAGATTTTACAAAAGTTTAGATATAATTCATAATTATGCTTACCCTAGTCTCTATTTGAATGAAAATTTTAATTGACAAATTTAACAGAATCGAAACCATGGTACAAATTGAAAAATTACTTGAAATTACCATTAAAAACAAAACTGTATTAAAATTTTAATACTATTTATAACCTAAGATAATATCAAACTTGATGAAATTTAATTAGTTTATTGATAAGGGCTTTTTGCGTGATTATTTTATCAACTGATTTCCTTTGACTTTGACAGAAATGAGACTCGACTAGGAAAAAAATTAAAGTAGCATAATATGTAGAACTACTCGTAAAGTCTGCCTCGTGATGAACAGTAAAAGATGGACGTAAAAGAAAAGCTAGAGGAAATACTTATTATACGCCATAGCAGTGCAAGTGTAAAACGTTTTATAGAAAACAATTGATCAGTCCGTATAACCTTAACTGAATATATAAACACAATATAAATAAATATAATCGCAAAATTCAAATCCACGACCACCGGTTTGTAAAGCGCAAGCTCACCACGTTACGGAAGCGGTCACGCAAGCACGTCATCACTTTACATGTCGTTACATGAGAAAGGTATACTATCTGTCCTTGTTTTTATTTAACAATTTTAAAAAATGTATTAGAGATCCAATTTTTGCTTTGATTTTATAAAATTCGAAATTTATACATAAATCAGTTATCATTTTTATAATAAACTTTAGTGAATCTACAATAATTGTTATTCTTATTTGTTTCTTTTTAATAATGACGGCTTGTAGCGTATAACGGAACGCAAAACCACCCCTCGCTATGACTCACACGTAGCATCCCCAGTCGGAAAGTGCCGAAGTGCCGCCGAGCGGCGCGCGTACACGTTCGCTAGAAAACATTATAAATTCAAACGGAGTATTATGTAACATTAAAACATTTTCCGCTTCGTTTCGATAAATAATAAATATATAATATGCCCGCGGAAACGCAGCTCGTGAAACGACACGGACATCTATACAAATATGTCGTTGAAGTATCGTGATGTAAAGTTGAGATATATCGATTTTCCAGTGACGTGCGACAGGAACGTTGTATGCGGAATACGGTGTTTTTTTAAATAAATTAGTGTAGTGTTTCAATTATCGAGTTATGTGCGTGTTAGTAAAGTGTAAAAAAGAAACAGTCGCGTTTTAAATTGGTACTACTTTAGTTTTTTTATTTGAAAACATAAACAACTGGCCGAATTCAGTGCTGCTTACATAAAAAAGTATTGTATTAAATTAAATTACAAAGGCATCTATTATACTGCTCAAAGATAAAAGATTAAAGACGCCATTATAAGATAAACACAGCAGTTTTCCGAGTTGACTCTTGACGCTTTAATAAATTAAATATCGCTCTTAATTTAATATCACAAAAAAAATAAGTCTTTTATTTACTGTATAAAATATTAGCTGTAAAAGTATTTACTAAATATATTCAGTCATACAAGGTGTTTACAATTTTCCGGTATATTTTAAGTGTATTTGTTGGAAATGTTTTGTCTATTCCACCGTCTTCTTATATTATCAATAACAAAAAAGTTTATTTAATACTAATTATTGTATATAACGTACATTCCAATTTATTGTAGTCGTAGCGAGACGTAACTCTCGTAGCTTCTACGTAGGGATGGAAAAAATTATAATTTTCTCTGTGGAGCCGAGCAAAAACTTACTAATTTAATAAAAATGTATAATAAATTTATATAATCTGTAATTTTACAAACACCATTTATAGATACAGATAATGTTTTGTGACCTTTAAATTAAATAATCATTATCTCGTTATTAACAACTTATCGTGGAACTTAAACTTATACTATTTTGATAATTGTACAACGTAAAATAAATTTAATATTTACTCACACACATTGAATGCTCATTTAAATGACGATAGCAATACATACTTAGTTTTGTCTTCATTTTTTTTAGTTTTATACCTATTTATAGGACATAAAATTACAAAAACTTCTATTGTATTATTTTTATTAAATAATTAGTTATTAAAATAGCGGGACTTAAATATCTAGTTAATTAAATTACAGAAGGTTAAAAATATAATTATTGAAATACATTTATTTGATAAGCAGATGAGAATATTCACGAAAATCTAGAGGCGTGGTTAGACAGTTCAATGACCGCTCTATAATTTAATATCGACTGTTTCGCAGAATAAATTGGTTCGCAAAGAATATTTTAATAATGCAATCTTTTGCTTGTGGCGTCTTGAAATTTAGTCTACGCACTCCACATTCGGTCCAAAAAACCCTCTAATGGATAGGGGTGTATTAGGGGAGGCCTATGTCCAGCAGTGGACTATTACAGGCTGATGATGATGATGACTCCACATTATCATTTGTCACAAAAATATTATAATAAGAGGAATAATGAAAACAATCACAAGCATTCGTTTTCAAAGCTGGAGAAGAATGCTAGAGTTTTCTTGAACTTCTTAAGAACAGTTTTCTCCAAACTCGATTCTCTATTTCTGTACATTTCAATATTCTTCAAATTCATGTACAAGTCTTAAATTTTCATGTTACATGCTCGTAACCGAACGCTGGAAGGGAGCCAACTTTTTAAAATGATTTATTTTAGTGCGATATCACTGCAACAAATATCAAACCATGTCGATCGTTTTTCAGAAAAAAACAACTTAAGTTTAAAAACATAAGGCATCATAATCATCATCAGCCTGTGATAGTCCACTGCTAGACATATGCCTCCCCAAAATACCCCTATCCATTAGAGGGTTTTGGACCGTATCCCACCACGCTGGTCTAATGCGGGTTGGCGGGTGGACCGACTTTTTACATGCCCATCCAACGCATGGATCATCTTACTTTTCAGATAATTGGGTGATCGGCCCAAATTGCCCTCACCAACTAGGAAACAACAATGAAAATTTATTGAGTTCCCGCAAGATTCAAACCCGCGACCTGCGGTTTTTAAAGCACACGCCTATACCACTAGGCTACGGAGACAGTTAAAAACATAAAATTGTTTATTAATTTTTTTTTTAAGAGAACATCACTGTTTTTGATGCTGGTGAATCATTTTCATTACACCTTACATATAAGTTTAAAAAAACTCCCTCCTAAGCATTAAAACCTTAAAGTAGGTGATAATATTAAAGCAATCTGTATTCTGAAGTTTAATCTCGCACCTTGTGGCGTTGGGGTTAAGCGTGGCCTATTTAACTCTAAAAGAAGTTTTAGTTATTCAGGTTCCACATTTTCCTGTTTCATTCATGACTCGCTACACAGTGTTTAGAATTTTTCTTTCCTTACTTTGGTTCGAATACAGTTTTTACGAATAAATAATACGGTGCAAGTTATGGTTCAGATTGTAGTAAATTTCAAGTATAAAAAACTTTCATGTAACTTATTTTTGATATACTAGGTAGCGTTTGGAATACGTTTTTATTGAAATTACTTTTGGAATAGGTACATAAAAGAAAGAAAAATCTTTTCCAAGTTTTTAGTATCTCTTTAAGAAAAGTTAAGAAAGTCGATTATTTATTTACCAGTTTTTTCTGGTGAACTGGTTTCAATACATTTAAATGTTATTCTTTTAGGATAACCGCCGTTGCACTGAATTCCAAAAGTTAATTGACTAGAAACAAATCGTGTCAGCCAGGAAACGTTATGACCGTCCATATTTCTCTATAATTAAAAGTGGTTTAGAGCGCGATGTTAGACAGTAAACAATCGAGTGACTCGTACGTGTCCACGGCAGTATGACCCAGTGTATTTCTGTGGCCGCGCTATGACTCATTCTGATTCTCGAATGCTGTGGCGTAGAACGTGAAGATGGAGAGCGGGGGTACCACGACGGCCTCCGAGGCCTACCAGTATGTCGGCCCGTTCAGATTGGAGAAGACCCTGGGGAAAGGTCAAACAGGTAATTAACTTAATGGATTTATACTGCTCCATATTTAACTCTTAACGTTTTATTAACGTAATTGCAACAATAATACCAAAGGGACCAGAATTACCTAAACTTAAACATTGAAACAATGAATCCCAATTGGCGGGCTCCATATTGCTAGTTACATCATTATGCTCGACCTTTAAGGGATGCCATCAGATTCCAGACTATATTTGCATAGGAGTTACAGAAGTGTCGATCCATAAAAATATATTAAAATGATCGAAACAGTTCGGCCAATAGGCCGTCACGTAGTAGAGACTATCGACATTCTTAGAGAGATTAAACCATCCAAGATTCTAAAACCTCAGTGCAAGCTTGTCTTTGCCCACCAGGCAGTGCTCCTTTGTTATAGTAAAATTTATGAAATATGAAGATAAATGTTGATATATTAACTTTTTCCGTTTCCCGTATGGGCTTTAGCGTTAGAAAAGGGAGGTCGAGGGTTAAAACTTACGAGATCGTAACAAATTTTGACTGTTGTTCCCTGGTTAGTTAAAACCATGCGGGCTGATCATTCGAATGCCTGTGAGAAAAGAGGTTTCATGCGTCTAATGTGAATGTAAAAAGTCGTTTTGCAGCTGATCTCGCTCCCGTCGTGTCAAGTTTCCTTCGAATCAGACTGTGAGAATAAAAGGCACAGGGACTGTATCTTTTTTTTCGTGTTCACTTGTACACTTGTGATATTTATTTTATTTACTATAATAATTGTTAAGAAAATATATTCTACAAAACGGCTGAACTCACTAATTAGTCTTTGTAGAATATATTTTCAGTGCAATGTCTCGACAAAAGCTTCAATTGTTTAACAATTGTTAAAATCAAGCAGGTAAATAATAATCCTTAGACAACATTAATATTGTGTTTTAATGTCGTCTAACATTTAGATACAATCTTAATGTTGTCTAGGGATTATTTCTAATATAAAGAAGTAATTTTTTGATTGAGTGTACGAAGGATGCAACCAACTTTGCTCATAAATCGAATTAGCAAGCTGAAGTGGCCATAACCATATTACTCATTGCACCAACATATAAATAACAGAAATGACTTATGGTTCTCGAATAGCAGCCTCGTACTGGTCATCGCAGGCTTTTAGACTGACCCCCCACTAATGACATGATGATCAGTGCACTGCTTAATTAAAATATGTGATTTGGCCGAAAACCGAATATTCGGCCTACCGAATATTCGCCACATATACACTCTTATAAAGCCCTAACAAGAATAATATATTTCGCACCAAACAAAGAGGTTATTTTCTAAAACTGAAACCATAAGCGACGAAAACTTACTCACAACAAATATTGAAAATATTGTTTTTATCCACGCGACTTATGTAATCACATCCATGCAACTTAGCACTGAAGAATTGTACTTACTAAAGTATTGTAGTTTGGTAATGAACCGATATAGTGGTCAGGAACATAATGTGTCTTTTTCGTAATTAATTATTCGGCCAAATAACACTCAGTATTCAGCCGAATAAAAGTCACTGTTAAGCCGAATGCCGAATACCAAAATAATTGGCCGGGTATTCCGAATGCCGAATAGTAGTCGAATATTCGTGGCATCTTTAATAAATACTCTATTTTATTCCAATTTTTGTGTTTTTAATCTAACATTACTTCATGTTAATTACATTTTTTTAAATACCAATTACAAACAAAATTACGCACATTAACATATAAAATGAATTTAATTTTTTCTATGAAAAATTCTATACTAGATATTTTAAGCTATTTTACTATATAAGGTTTGTTTCGGGTTGCCATATAAAATGTGCGTTTCATTACACCGTTAACTTTATTTTAATTAAAACGCACAGATTGTTATCGTTAATTTACCGTTTTTATATTCTGTTAACGTAAATTTGATGTTATCACAAATTTAATTTGCTCTATATTCTGCTTCAAACTAAAGTTAATTGGTATGTTAAGGGTTAATATCTTTTGTTTATATGTTAAAAAAATTATATTTTGTAATTAAACTTTGATGAGGTGCAATACTTTCACTATAATTTACTAATCTTCATTGTCTTAGTAAACTTTGATAGAGTGCTTAATGGAATTTATTTATTTTTGACCGACTTCTTGAAAGAAGGAGGTACTCAATTCGGAGTGTATATTTTTTTACATATATATGTTACCTCATTACGCCGCTTCTAAATGATAGATATTAGCTTTTTAATAATTTAGTGATGAGTAGTTTCAAAGATATATAAGAAATAAAAAAAATTACGGCAGGGAAAATCTATATATATCTGTTTTAAGAATAACACAGTAAACATTTTAATGTAAACATTAAAAAAAATGTAGTCAGGCACATTTAAAGCTTATTTAAAATAATACAGTTTAAGGTCATAGAAAATTATTGCATTAAAAAAAATATGCCAAAAAATGAAATTTGTATTGCGTCATAATAAAAGAATATTTTAAAAATAACAAAATATTATTCATCGCCATCATAATTATTTCTATTTTTGGAATATAAACATTATAAAAAAATGACTTTGGATTTTATCGCGTTTATTTTACATTTTAAATTCGACTTTTGAACATTTCAGCAGCTGTCATGGTGACATCGCTATCACCTTAAAATAGCTTCAAACATATTCATGGTAACTCCGAAAGAAATTTTTGAACGTCTTTTTGACGCATAAATGATTTCTTTTTCGGGCAATTTTGTGATGTCTTAGTAATATCGATTATAATCAAAGAATACTTAAGCCAAATAAGGAAGGGACATACCTTTACGAACTTTTTGAGATAATTTAATATTGCACAAAATATCGAACGCTCTTAATGGGTTCATACCAAGAGGGATTGCATACAACGGCGTCCCTCTAATACGTACTATTTATTGGCGCTGAAATGTTTGACATTACTGTTAACTCCCATGTCCTATTTGATGAAAGTGTTTCGGAGCATGGTATATACCATAACCTAATTTAAAAAAAAACATGTTGAAGAATACAGTGTCACCCATCGCAACGAAGTGATGTAAAACGTCTTACTAGAGGAGGTAGGTCCCTTTCACAAGCGACCGTCAAGTGTAGTCATAGTATCTCCGAGGTTCCCATTACTCTCTTTCGTGTTATCCCTTTACCAAAATTAACCTTTAATCTTATTATTGGTTAGTCACCGAGATGTCTACCACTGAGCGATAGTGATCATGAGCGAACAATTTACGCTATACCATCACTTGATCTTACCACTGGTAAATGCGAAATTCTACTGCAAGAGTCAGCAGTACATTGGCTACTGTAAACGTAGTCTCTACTTACATAGGTCAGACGAAAGATTTGTCACGACTAGCATTAAAGAACACATAATATGACAATAATAATACCGAAAAAAAATTAAATCAGGGTATATCAAAGGAGAGGATGCTTGGTTACGTCTAGGATATTATTATTTAATAATTTAAAACCAAGCACACCAATGCTGCAAGTCTTCCAAATACTGTCCTTGGCACCTTGGTATGCATTAATCGGACCAAATGATTGTACATTTTATTTATTAACGGTAACTGGATTAACTTTGACATTAAGACGCTCGAAATCTCAGTCTGCCGTGACCACGAACTTCGGGACCAAGAAAGGAACATGAAACAAATGAAACGTAGGTTATAATTTATAGATAACCACAAAGCAACTACTTTTGGTGGATATATAAAGATTGTTTAAGAACGCCAGACATTCGTCATATTACTAATTCCTACATTATTATTTTCTTTATAAAGTTTTTACAGCTATTTAACATTGTTAAGAAATTCATTTTAAACAAAATTAAACAATTCTAGTCTCTAGTACAACACGCTGTTAGTGTATACAACGAATAGAAGTTAGATCTAACACGAACAAATCAAATACCAGCTAAATGAAAAATTCGAAGTGAATTGTGCTCGAAATAGTGGCAACTTCGATGCAGCCGTCGTTGCCACACTTGACCAATATCAATTTATTTTTATGCTGGCAATATCGCGCGGCTCGCTTCCCGCCAAATTGAATAGTCCCTTTCAACTTTACGTACGCCCCGAATGTGTATTACATTTCATATTTTTGTTTCGTGCTCTCTCGCAGTCTGAATTTAACTTGCGATGTTTCAAATTGTATACTTTTAGTCTCCATATTTTCACAAGTTTCTTAAATTTGAAATAAGGCAATGTCCATATTCTTAATTGCGCAATCGTACATAAAGTCATCATTCCAAACTAGCTTTTTGAAAGTGTATATATCTTAAGTCTCCATTCCAAAAATATGTAAATTTTTCTTAATTTAGAAATAAAACAATATCCATATTCTTAACTGTGTAATCGTACATAGAGTCTTCATTCCAAACTAGCTTTTTAAAAATATATATATTTTTTGTCTTCAAACTTCCCATATTTTTCTTAAATTTGAAATAAGGCAATGTCCATATTCTTAAGTGTGTAATCATACATAAAGTCATCATTCCAAACTAATTTTTAGAATAAACGCACCGTTACACTTTTACACTTAACATCATAAAACATCTAACCCCAAAAATAATCATAATAATAACTCATATAATGAATAAAACTTGTGATACTGTGTTAAATTCTATTTGGGCATAAATATTTATACGATTGCATGAAAATCGCGTGATGATTAACTACTCACCAATTACAACACTACTTCTTAGCACCATAACAGTTCGTCTGTCTGTTTATTCTAACTAATCTCTCTAATAACTGGTCTCAATTTGGTAGGACTTTTGACTAAATTAGGCTACAACTTTTTTTCTAAATATAAATATAATTATGTTTTTTTTATGTCACTACGCAAAAGAAGACCACAGATTATTATAAAAAATCTAAAATCTTGAAGTCAACTGATTCAAGAATATAAACTAACTTTTATCGAAGCACATGTATTTTATCACGATATTTACAGTTCAACAAAGGAACAAATGTCTTCATCTTGTAATGCATAATAAAACTATTATGTTAAATCGGTCGTGAAGTTTCAGCGTTGACTTTTATATTTGACATTTTCGCAGTCTCATTTTTTGTCATGCATTGCTTTAGTCAAACTGGAGGGTCGAAGTTCGTTGACCCCACGAATCCATTTGATCGATTCGTGTGATGCGATCGGAAGGGAAGATAGATCTGGTGTTAGTAATTAATCATTGTTATTATATATATGATCCCTAGAATTTATGCACACTCACTGCGTTAGTGAATAGTGGAAAATTATTAATTATCTGTAGATAATAAACGGCGGGAGATTTCGAAACGAAGTAGTGACAGATTGTTATAAAGATCGGTCAGTATTTATCAAATTTGTGACTATTAGTTGTACAGAAAAAATATAATCTTTAAATTAAAAATGAAAGAAAACTATATTGTAACCGTATTACAAAACACGCAAAATTAATAAATCTGAAATGTCGGGAACAGTTAAAAATAATAAATTACGTAGGTGTTAAAGTTAAACGTAACATGTTTAGACCACACGTAAATCAAATAAGCTAGTATAATATATTTCTTTCTGAGGATAGGTTGAAACCACTAGTAACCATTACACAAATTAATTGACTTCATCTATTAAATAGTTATTTTATTAATTCCTAGCCATCAATGTATCAGCCATGAGGTAATCAATAGTCCTTGATTTACGGCCTATTGTACATGATCACAAAAGCGGCAAATTAACTGGGAACAATATGGATATTGTGGCATTAGAAGTGTTTGTTACCTAATATAATATCTATATACTTAACTATTAATAACCTTATAATATCTTTATGATTTAAAAACAAAGCATATTCAAAGCATTTACTTGAAACCAAATTCACTTGTTTAGAAATCAAGTTGCAGGCGTTTTTCTCGTGACTGTCTTTTACATATTATAAAAGTTAGTAGGTATTCTAGAGTACTAATTAGGATTTGTTAGAAAAATTTTGCGTTAGAATTTATTGTGGTCTGGTTTGACGGGCATAGTAGAGTTATGTGTGAAAAATATGCTTCCAATCGAATACTCCACTTAAACGAGTTATAACATCTTGTAGTCGTCTCTGTGGTTTAGCGGTATCGGCCCTTGCTTTATAAATCTGAGGCCATGGGTTCGAATCCCGCGGGGAAATAACTTTGTGTTATCGTTGTTTCCACCCAATTGTCTGTAGTGTAAGATGATCCATGTCTCGGATGAGCGTGTAAAAAGTCGGTCCACCAACCCGCATTGGACCGTGTGGAGAGTTGACCGATTGAAATCCTAATTAGGCTGGAATTAGGCTCTAATGCACACCCTGATTTTCATATTTACCTTATCCTAATAATGGTTTCCAATTTGGGTAATAAATGTTTAATGTCAAACACCGCCATTTGTTTACCGACGTTTGAGCGAACGCATTCTATTGGTGGACCGCGCCATGTTTATTCCCACGCGATGATTAACCAATAAGTGCTCGACTTTGGCGCCAAACGAGTTTGACAGTTCACTTGTTAGTGTAAAATCTATCTCTGATATGGCTGGAGTTCCAATTATGAAGATCTCCTCTTTTGTTTTAAACAGAAGAAGTATATTATCTTATAGAGAATGTTAAAAACCCTATCATACAATGTAGTATAATAAATTCTATACATATTTGTATCGTGTTCCGAAAGCACGCGGATAACGACCGCACAGCCATGCACTCGGAATTCATAACGGGCCGTTGAGAAATTGTTACCAGCGGCCATGTTGTGGAAAATTGCATTTCCCGCGCTTTTCTGAGGGCCCCGCGCGCTAAGAGGCACACTGTCGAGTTCTTTTTATTTAAAGGCAACATTAATAGGATACGAAATCGAGTGCAACTAAAATTATTTAGTGCTAAAATCGTATCGTATATCCTTTTTATGAAATGTTTATGTAAAAAAATGTAGGTGAATTAAGAATACATTGAATGAATGATATCATTTTGTCTCTCGGGATGAAATTAACCACAGTTAAATTTTTTGTACCTGATTTTATTCACTTTCTATTATTTATAAACTGTAGGCACTCGTAAGTGTAGTGCTGTACAAATATAGCAATTATTAATTTAAAAAATGTTTGATAGTAAAAATATTACGCTTATTGCATAAAAGGACGGCCTACCCCGTAACCACGGCCACTGGAAACTTATATTAACGATACGACGGGAATTTAAATATGTAAAATAAACGCGATAAAATCCGTAAAAAGAATTTTTTTTTTCAATTATGTATAGTATTCGCGTAAACAAAAGAATTAATTATATTACACTTGGTTCGTATGCTGAGGTGTTTTTGTAACTCGTCTAAAGGGTTAAACAAGAACAATTACGAGTGATTAGTATAAATCCTTAAAAGGTCACTATATATTGTAAAGCTTTAATTTATCTAAAATAATATATTTAAAAGTCTACAAGGAGCACTAATCAATTGCTTATAGATATGGACTATAATTTATAAACAGAGAATGTGATTCATTCATAACACAACATCAAGTGTCAACTATATAAAAATACTGTACGATATACAAGTTATCTATATGGAAATATTAATATAAGGATAGACGTCATTGACAGTTGTTTTTTCATAGCAAAATCTGACTCTAAATAAGTAATAAGATGTAAACAAAGTAAAAGTCAAGGTCGAGTGTCATTCAGTTATTCCCTGTCAAATATATTTATTTGATATGGAAGCATTCATCATCATCATCATCAGCCTGTGATAATCCACTGCTGGACATAGGCCTCCCCGAGTACACCGCCCCCCATTAGGGGGTTTTTGGACCGTATCCCACCACGCTGGTCCAATGCGGTTTGGTGGGTGGACCGACTATTTACATGCCCATCCGACGCATGGATCATCTTACTTTTCAGACAATTGGGTCACCTCCATTAACTGCCTCCGTAGCCTAGTGGTATGGGCGTGTGCATTAGAAACCGAAGGTCGTGGGTTCGAATCCTGCGGGTACTCAACAAGTTTTCATTGTTGTTTCCTAGTTGGTTTGACTCAGTTTAACTCAGCGGGATTTTGTTAATAAGTTTAACAGTTTGAAATAGCCCGGAGCGAGTTCATTACCAGGCGAACAGTTTATATCCTCTATCCTATCTATTGACAATAATAAACTGGATGTATGACGCTCCTTCGATCCATGGGTTACGTCGTTCATATCTATGGGCGAACTTAATGAAAACACACATAAAATCAATAAAAAAATATGAAATCAAACTTATAGGCTAGAAAAAATAAAAATTTTCCCATTAAAATACTTTTTATCATAATACATTTTTATTTTATCTTTTTTTTATTTTAACTGAATGTATTTATTTTACCGATTCGCAAATATCTGGTCACAATGTTGTAGAGTATGATTCTTCTACGATTTGATCAACTTTGCCATCAAAGAAAAGGTGAAAAGTGTCCCTCGGAAGATCTGAAAATAATTTAATTTACTATTAAAAAGAAACTCAAGTTTCGCAAGTAAAAATCTTTTATATTAAGTGTTCATATATTTATTTATAAACCTTTTTGCACTTCTGTATACAATAATGCGGTTGTTTTTATCGTCAGTGGTGTTATAGCAGTAAACCTCAAAGTGATCTAGACGTGCAGAAAAACTAATATAATATTAGGTAAGTATAAAAGAATAAAAAAGATATGTGAAAAAAAAAAACAAAAATTTATTACAACGAACGAGATCTTGAAATAGATAACTATTATGTTATGTTTAAATACTTTTTTTTTTAAATCGTTTAAAGTGATGAGAGAAGCACTACGTTCACGTAATGGTAAGTGACGAGCTCTGCCTATATGAAACATCATCAGCCTGTGATAGTCCACTCTTGGACAGAGGTCACCCCTAATACACCCCTATCCATTAAGGGGATTTGGACCGTATCCAACCACGCTGGTCTAATGCGGATGCGAAAACCTCATCTTACACGAAGTATAACAATAATTATGAAAAGTAATAAAAAGTAAATAGTTAAATCGAATAGATTTTAAATGCAAAAACCTGTGATAATATTATGAATCGTTACTCCACTCTGTCTGATAGGTAAATAAATTAAAATTTTTAGAGTATAGAGTTGTGACTCATCATCATCACCATCATCAGCCTGTGATAGTCCACTGCTGGGCATAGGCCTCCCCTAATACACCCTTATCCATTAGGGGGTAATGGACCGTACCCCACCACGCTGGTCCAACGCGGGTTGGTGGGACCCACTTTTTACATGCCCACCCGACGCATGGATCATCTTACTTTTGAACTTTTGAGTCCCCGCAAAATTTGTACCCACGACCTCCGGTTTCTAAAGCACACGGCCGTTATTGTGAGTTGAGAGTATTGCTGCTTAATACATCGATTTCAAATTTTTCCATTCGCGTTTTTATACAATTTTACTTATTTTATGCATTTAGGTTTTAAATTAAGTATCAAAAAACTGTAATTTATTTTATTAATGTTAGCAATAAAGTGTAATTATAGTATATATAATACGTATTCCATTTCCTGTATTTTGAATCATTTGTGAATTCCGGGGCGCTCGTGCGAAATGCTTCGAAACGGAAAGCCTGAATTCCTGTATAATTGACAGTCGACACTTCAGATACATTCGAAATATAGTAGGCACCGCCGAGAATATGTTGACAATGCGTTTCCCAATATACAGGGATACTCAAAATACTCCTAGAATTAAATCAATTAAAAATTTTGTTAAATTATGAAAAGCAAAATATAATAGGATTATTACTTATAGAATGCACATAAAATATTTAATTAGAAAATTTAATAAAAATAAATTACAAGCCGGATGTTTGCAGGTAATTTCAGTAAACGCTAATTAATTCAAATCAAAAGGTCTTCATCAAAATAACCTAATTTAAATTAAAGTGGTGACATTTGTTCGTTTTGAATAGTCTTCGAAACTGCTAAACCAATATATATAAATGTGCTTTACCTACTAGAAATTGATATTATTCTTTAGTGACCACTTTTTAAAATAAAAAAATTACACGATTGTATGTGTGGACCAGTGGACGGACTTCTAGCTGCTTGTACTTAAATTACCTTTTATCTTTAAATCGGATGCATTTGCAGTTGCGTCTTTGATTCTGAAGGGCAGATTCCATGCATAAAAACTGTATTAATCCTTCTAAATCTGGTATCTATCCAAATTTATCACATGAGACTTTATGATTTTATGATCTTGCATTTGCGATAAATATCTTGATTAAATGATTTTGTTGTATCTATCTGCGATTGCTGGACTG
Organism: Lamproptera curius; assembly: GCA_029286875.1. Taxonomy (NCBI): domain Eukaryota; kingdom Metazoa; phylum Arthropoda; class Insecta; order Lepidoptera; family Papilionidae; genus Lamproptera; species Lamproptera curius. The sequence goes on along the minus strand of JAGSMT010000027.1, from coordinate 1,490,003 downwards.
ATTAAATGTGTTGTATTATCGATATTATTTCAAAAGATGCATGGTCACCCTAGCAATTGTTTTCACTGAGCGCAGACGACAGTTCAATTATGCAGGTTTTAGGGTCACACAGCTCTGGTTCGGGCATTTCACGACGTTAAAATCGCAACTCGACTCCCGTCGACCTAATGCAGTCGGATAGTCAACGAACGACTGAAATATTTAACACCGGAGTATTTTGAAAGTGGTAGGTCTCCTAGGTACGTTATACGGGGGTTCCTATTAACACTCCAAAACTCTAGCAGATACTCTTTCAGACACTACTGACTTCCTGTTAGAAGGATATTTTAAACAACATAATTACTTGGTTATTATGACGGTATCCTTCAATATCTTAAGGCGTCGAGCAGATTTCTGTTGCCGCGTTTCTTATTGTATTACGCCCTATTAGTATCATCGCTGTAAACAATTAAAGAGATTTAAGGTTTACATTCACTATGTTCATGACTAAATTTGTCCGTGCTTTACAAACCAGATGACGTAGATTCATATCCTGCAATTAATCATTTTGTATTGGCGTAATTTTTTTAACTTTGTTAGGGCAAAACAGGCTGTACTTTAACTATCTGATAAGAAACATCCACGCCTCATGTCATAAGGAAGAAGTGATCTAACAGTTAAAATATACAAAAAAAATCAAAATTCTTAAGATTTTTTCCATAGCATTCATAAAAGTACAACACAAACATTTTGAAGTTTTCTCGCATTAACGCTGTGCTCTTTATATAGAAAACAGCGATGAATTTTGCACAGAAATAATTGGCCGATCACCCAATTATCTGCAAAGTAAGAAGATCCATGCGTCGGATGGGCACGTAAAAAGTCGGTCCACCCACCAACCCGCATTGGACCAGCGTGTATCCGACATACGGACCAAAAAACCCCTAATGTCCAGCAGTGGACTATCAAAGGCTGGTGATGTTTGTATGTATGTATGGTCCAACTGCTCGTGTGGCTTCGTAGACAAAGTGGCCCAAGCTGAACCAACTAGACTACATAGACATTAAACATCTATAGAGTATATCACCACGTGAAAAATAAAACGTAAATTTGCATTCCACTCGTGTCAGCTGCAACGGAGTGCCGATGCCAGCAAACATATTTTTTGCTATTCAACAATGTAAACACTTTAAAGAAATTACTGTTTCATTATCATATAATGACTTGCTTATGTATTCTTAAGTCACATAAGTTATAGACTTTTATTAAACATGCTTAAATAATGCGATGGTGCCGAGCTTCTCTTTATTTCTTTATTTAGAGAAGTTTTAAGTTTCTATCTATAAATAACTAGCAACCCAATGCCCCTTGGATTGGTTGGAATTTCGTAAAATCCGTTCTAAGCTGACCTCTACTCGGCGAAAGGAATATTCTTACCAAATTTCAAGTCGCTACGCCTTATGGTTCCAGAGATATCGTGAAGTGTCAATATATTGGTGGGAATCTCTTATATATATGTGTGTAAACATATATTTTATGCTGTTATTATTAATCACCACAACTAACCAATAAGGACAGCGTTGTTGTTGCTTACACTGTTTAAAAACACTTTAGTTCTCATATAAGTCTTAGGATTAGCTTTTAAATGACACAAAAGATTTTCGGCTTTATATCGTCTTGAATATAAATATAAGATCTAGGATGGAGACCGAGGTTCGGCAAACGTAGTGTGGGACGCCCTGCGGATGATGGAGTGACGACATTCGCAAAGTGGCCGGTGTGGGCCGGATGAGAATAGCCGAAGATCGGAATCGCATTAGGCGATGCCTATGTCAAGCAGTGAACTGGTGATGGTGATGATGAAAGAAGAACAAGAGTAATGAAAAAAGAGGCAAGCAGATTGTATTATTGTTATAAATATTTCCTTATAACGATACTTAAACATAAAGTAACCGTTTGTAGATTCTTGAAACAAGTACTTAATATCAGTACAAACATCAGTACATCTACCGAGAAATAGTGCAGTCACTGAAATATGCTGGTTCGGAAGGTCATATATATGTTTTTGAATTACACTGCACTCTTACAACATTAAGATTCAAAAAAAACTTTAGACACTATTTGATTTAATAAAAATTTCGTAATAAGGAGTCAGGAAAAGAGTGACTATCGACTAATAACAACAAAATACGTATAGATGCCTCCGTAGCCTAATGGTATGGTCGTGTACTTTAGAAACCGGGTTCGAATCCTACAAGGACTCGACAAATTTTCATGGTTGTTTCCTAGTTGTTTAGGGCAATTTGAGCCGATCACCTCATTGTCTGAAAACTAAGATGATCCATGTGTCGGATGGGCATATAAAAAGTCGGTCCACCCACCTACCCGCATTGGACCAGCTTTGTAGGATACGGTCTTAGACCCGCTAATGGATAGGAATATGTGATGATGAATAGTGGACTATGAGAGGCTGATGATGTATGTATCGACGTATAGATACTGAGAAAAGATTTTCCTTCGTAATTTTTCGGAAAAGTTCGTATTTATCATGCTCTCATACATAGCTTTAGTACCATACATGTCTATCTTATGCAATGACTTTACAATAAACATTAATATCAAAATGACACACATATAATACGATCTTTAATTGACAGTTTAGGTGTAATCGTATTTCAATAAAGACATGGGTTTTCCCGAAGGAATATAATTTCTCACTACATCTACATAACGCCGGTAACATTGGTAACATCATTTGCGGATCTAGTTTGGCTCAACTGTAGCTTACATTTTCTTTTTCACGTAGCCATTATCCCAAGTTATCATGGGGTCGGCTTCTAATACATCCATAATTACCTTAATAACGGTTATTGAATAAAAAGACTCTTTACGGATTGTATCGTGTTTATTTTACATATTTATTTTACGTTTCGAACACGTTCCAGCGGCCGTGGTCACGGGGTAGACACATTATATGAAATATTTTGACCGCGTGCTTACTTTTCTATCAAATTAAAGCTCGGTTGATGAACGATCGCCGAGATAAATAAGTATTAACCTTAAAGTACGATTATCGGAAAAATGTTCAAACACATACATATATCGAAATGTTACTACATTTCGATGACTTACGGTGAGGTATATGCTCAATTTATTCTCCAGAAATTTGGATAAAATTAACTCAAAAACACTCCTACGATTTTAAAAATTTAAATTATGAGATGGCGCATAAATCAAAGATGTGTTTTCTCATATAATTAGTAAATCAAGCCCAACAAATATGTACAGTTAAAACTAAACGTCGCAAGCGAAATTGGCTGAATCAATTCGCTGGATAAATAACAAATATTTTGTCAATTTAACAGTTAAATACGAGTTCCCGTGAATATAGCAAAAGCTTCCTTCAAATGTTTTAATCTTTAATGCAAGAGACTGAACCATTGTTAAATAAAAGCCGAGTTTAACATCGTCTTTTATCGATGTACGTGAGAAGAATTTTAAACGATTTGGCAGTTCAAATTCTTTAGATTTTTGCAACGAAGCTTTTGTGCTTATGCAATTACTATATAAATTTGGGACCGAGTAACTGAATAATTTAATTTTAAGAGTGTGTGAATAGTTATTCGTAATTCTATACGAAATATTTATGTATTTATAAACAAAATTATAACAAATCCGGCAGAAAATCTGTCTACTCAGTTTCGGTCGACTGATTACTTTAGACTAATACATTAGACCTAATTATAATGCTAAGTTTATAACATATTAATTGGTAGATTTTATTAATTAGAACCGCCAAAAAACTTATACATTAATATCAGTCAATATATTTATTATGATCAGAAATTTCAAGTCTGTTTGAATCAAAACTGATAAACTGCTCTAATATTGCTAGTTTTGCAATGATTTTTGAAAAAAATCATGTGTATAAGATAATGGCTAATTGTATTTATTTAAATTTGGTGCATTTATTTTCGACTTCAGCAGCGTGATTTTAATCGATTAATGAATAAATATGAACGTCTCAATATTTCAAAGGCAGCACTAACAGTAACAGATAAACATATACTCTTGCAGTATTTCCTCAGAGGACTTAGTGTAAAAGTACATAAATTAGTCAATTTTTTAATCTGCATTTGACGGCAGTCGACAATATTATAATAACGAAATTAATAATAGAATAAAATTAATGAAATACTCTTTGTATTATGAAAACAAACTAACAGACACCACAATCTAATTTACGAGCAAAGCCATTTGCTCATCATCATCATCATCAGTCTGTGATAGTCCACTGCTGGACATAGGCCTCCCCTAATACCCGATTATTCATTAGGGGGCTTCTAGACAATTGAAAAAAAACAACGATAACACGTACGATAAGTTGTTTCCCCAAAGGAATTGGAATCTTCGACCTCTGGTTTGTAAAGCCAAATTTTGCAAGGGCCAAATACCGCTGGACTTCGGAGGCGGTTTGTATTTGGCGGTTGTTTTTATACCCTATACAAATAGAAAATGTGCTTTCCGTTAACAAATTCTAATTTTTTAATCAATTAAGCGCCAAAAATTCGGACATTCTTGTTTGTTACACATACACACATACACATCATCAGCCTGTTTTGGTCCACTGCTGGACATAGGCCTCCCCTAATACACCCCTATCCATTAGGGGGTTTGGACCGTATCCCACCACGCTGGTCCAATGCGGGTTGGTGGGTGGACCGACATTTTACATGCCCATCCGACGCATGGATCATCTTACTTTTCAGACAATTGGGTGATCGGCCCAAATTGCCCTAACCAACTAGGAAACAACAATGAAAATTTGTTGCGTCCCCGCCGGATTCGAACCCACGACCTCCGGTTTCTAAAGCACACGCCCATACCACTAGGCTACGGAGGCAGTGGCAGTCTTGTTGGTTAATATGTGGCAATCTAAAATGGCCGTCGTCTTATAATAAAAGCGCGTTGGTTATGGCGTTAGTGTTTGACATTACTCTCTTTACGTAATTTCCATCTTTTATTTGTTAGTACTGCGTAATTATGAAGTAAACGCGACCTGATATCCTTATGTCTGCCTGTCTTACGGTAAAGGTGATTTATAAATATCTCACCCTATATTTCCTACTGGCACGATAGTTGATCATCAAGTAAAGGTCCTGCTAGTTCTGTTACCAATAAAAAAAATCAAAGTAATAAAAAGCCGTAGCACCTACTGCGTTAAATTTAACTTCATCATCATCACCAGCCTGTGTTAGTCCACTGCTGGACATACGCCGTTCCTAGTGCACGCCTTCTCCATTAGGGGGTTTCTGGACCGTATCCCACCACGCTGGTCCAATGGGAGTTAGTGTTATTTACTTAGCACTTAACTATTCTTATAAAAAAAAAGTAATCTGTAGCAGATACGATATATTCAGAAACTTTGTTCAGCTGCCACTGTTGAAAGTAATATTTAGTTAAAATAAAAACATCTCACCATAAGTGATACCATGTTGGAATTGAATACTTGACTGATACTTACGCTTCTTAGGCGGGAAATTTGCGGTCGGCAACCCGATTCATACATATGTATGCACGCACTGCCAATGGTGTCAGATAGCGGCCTCGTTATTCTCTAGAATTGTACCACAATCATCAATTATAACCTAAAAATATGCCATTATTAGCTCATGTTAAAGAAGTATTAATACAAAACATTTTCATTTAAATACGCATATTTTTTATTAGCACTGTTTTCATTCGGTCACAAAAAAAAAGGCCATTCTAAAATAATGGATAACAATTAATAAAGACGGCGTCCATCAGAGAGACTTGTATACAAAGAACTGAAGTCACCGACATAGTGTAAAGGATAATCTTGTGGAAGTAAACACCGTAGTGAACATCACTTCTACAAATGGTCATCATATTGGAGGCCACGTTTAGGAAAACCGAATGTTGGTCGACTCCCCACCAGGTGGGATGCCGATTTCCGTGCAGACCTATGTCCAGCAGTGGACAGTAATAAGCTGATGATGATAGAATAAAAAGAAAAAATAGAAATCTTTTTGTCTTTTTCAATATTTCAATATAGCGTTATATTAAAAAATAGCACTTGGCCCAGCAACCCATATGATACAGCAACTCACAACTACCATTGACACGTATCATTTCGTTGAAAAACTTCTTAAGTGCATCGTAAACTTCGTTTCTTGTTACGAATTAGGTCATAACATCTACTGTTTCAGAATTTATGTGTCAATAGCTTGGTTACGCAAAGCTTGTGTTCGCAATCGAGGAGGTCGCATTTATCGACAGATGCAAGTTATAAAATAAAGATTTCTTTTTATATTAACACCGGTGGCAGGTCCCTTTTTTACTGGAGACCGTCTGGGTGGGTACCACCGCGGTGCCTATTTCTGCCGCGAAGCAGTAATGTGAAAACACTGCTGTGTTACAGTTTGAAGGGCACCGTAGCCAGCGTATTTACCGGGTAAACGAGACTTAACATCCTATGTCTCACGGTAGGCAGCGCGTTGGCCATACTACTGGCATTGCCATTGTTTATGGGCGTCGGTGACCAATTCCTATCAGGTGGCCCAACTGTTCGTCTGCCTGCGAATGCCATAAAAAAAAGTCGTAGCTGACACTATAAATGAACGCGTGATCGCACTGTTTATCTATGCTATAGAAATAAATTTCCTTTTTAAATTAATACGCGTTATATAGGCAAAAAATAAGATGTTTATATTCAATCATATCTCAATTATGGGTCCATTCTTTTTCTGTCGAGTTTCATTATACACATTCATAATAGAAAGTGTCTCGTCTTTCCTTATCTCGGTTGCAACTTGAAACAAATGTTGTATTATAATCTTAATAAACGGTCATCATCATTGTTATGATAAAATGTTAAATTTAAGAGTTGTTCAAGAAGCAAAATATTCGTATATACATATATTATAAATAACATTTTAATCCTACAAACACCCTTAATAAACCAACAAATAATTTATCCATCCTTTGTTGTAAAAAGTTGGACAAGGAAATGCTTTAAATTTAAAGATAAAAAGAAAACAAGTAAAATTGACAAACCCTATTACTATTATTATTATTTACTGTTAACAGTAAATAAAAACGATTTAATGATATGGTATGGTAAAACTGATGAAAGCGATTCAAGATAAAATCAATCATACTTGCGAGAAATAAGAGATTTCAGATTGCATCTAAAATGCATTTTGAAAAATTTAACATTTATTTTTTATGTTAAGCTAAGAGCCATTAATATGGTTTAGTCTAATGTTCAATCCATGTCTTTACAATCAAAAAAGGACACATTCTATTTAGTCCTGAGCCATACCGTGCTAGTGAAGAATATTTTGAGAACTAAATTAGATATGATAAACCAGCTAATAGATCATACACTTGTCTTTTAAAAAGTGATTATTATTAAGTTTTCTTAACATACTGGAACGTCAATAAGTCGCCAAATTTCAAATATTAGTGAACATTAAGCAACACGGCACCACGGTCCCCTGTACGTTGAAGATAGATCTTCTCAGGTCTGGGGAAGTGCCTACGCGGTATCGCTTTTGCCGGATGCAAAAGCAAGTGTATAAACACTACTGTATTCTGGTTTGAAGGGCTGTACCTAGCGTAATTATTAGGAAAACAATATAATTAACGCTGCGTTTCTTATTGATAGGACGTATTACTTACTATTGCAAACGTGATACTAAATTAACTGGTTTTAAATGAGTATTGTGTTATATGTATAATCGGAACATATAACGATATTTTTTATTTTTTTGTCCATCTGTCTGTTTGTTCTGGCTGATGTCTCGAATGACTGGTCCGATTTTGACAAGTCTATTACTGTAAGATCGCTGATGATACTAGGAGTAGCTTCAGATACTTTTTTTATAGGAAAAAATCAAGCTTTTTTTTATCATATATTACCAAAGTCGCGGGCAACAGCTTTGATAAAAAGCTACGATCGTACGCGATAAAGACAATATACACGAAGTTCTAGAACAAATGTATATTTTTATAACTATGTGAGTATGAAATAAAATTCAATTTTGTTTCAGGACTAGTTAAGCTGGGAGTGCATTGCGTGACCGGTAAGAAGGTCGCCATCAAGATCATTAACAGGGAGAAGCTGAGTGAATCTGTGCTTATGAAGGTAAGCTTTTATTATCTGTATATTTAATACTGCCACCGCTTATTAAAGTTCATGAAAATCTTGCTAAAATAATGGTAGAAACATTTTACTAAGCATTACTAATATAGTAAATGGTACTAGTTTGTCAAGAAAGCTTTAATATCTAATCAACACAAGAAGTTTTAATAATTTTCTTAAAACAATTAATTGCATTGTTACTGCATAAACTGTTCTTTCTTTTGTTCCTGTGAATACTACAGATAGTTAATTGGGAAATTCTATAGCTTATAATCACGTTTATTTCTATGTTTATTAAAATAATCCGGAAAGTTAGTAATATTTAAAAATATTTTAAATTATTAATAAATAATTTTATGCATTTAAATTGTATATTTAAATAATATATATTTTATTAATAATATTTGAACAAAATATCTTGTAAAGTACAAAAATGTAAAGCATAAAACCGTATTACAGTATTCACGTACGCAGTTACAGTACTGTTATTCCATTCTGGTATTCCACACAAATTAAGCTAGAGGTTTAACTATTGTATGAGCTCCAACGATCTAAGTAACGCGGCTTCCCATTACATTGAGATCTGTGTATAAAAGTGCCTCTTGTGCAGCCTACCTGTAATTACATTGAGAATAACACGCTCCGTCTATTTACTGCTTTTAATTAATGAAACGCGCTACAAAGTATGCTCTACTCGGCAAGCTGATGGTGTGTTTGTCGTTTGAATGGACTGTTTGTATCTTTGTTGGTTTTTTATATATATTTCCAGCAGTGTTCCATGCTTTACAGTCATAAAGTAGTAGCGTGAATATAGTTGTGTATTCCGGTTTGAAGGGACCGAAGAGTATTTATATCATAAAGTAAGTTTTGGAATTTAAAAAGACGTTTTTGTTTTGGCTCACTACCACTTTGTCCTCACAACCTTCGACCTCAAAAAGGTCAAAGGTTTTTTAATAGATATCACACACATTCTCATTTATGACTTGGTAATGAAAAGGATAAGTCTCAGATATAAATAAAAATTAAACATTTATTTAGCGTATGTTGTGTGATTGATGTCCTTATTATATATTAAAAACTGGATGACGTTGGTTTGAATCCTTCGGTGAAAAACTTTTACAAAGGAAAAGGCTAGGTGGAGGGACCAAAAAGGCCCACGATTTTCATTCTGCTGTTATTTATGCAATTAACTAAACAGTTTAATAAGAAGTAGCATATTTATAGTAATATCTCTACGCAATCTATTAAATCGATATACATATTTTTGAAATACATAGTTATGCTAATAAAATAACATTTAATATGTACATTATATTAACACACGCCCCGCGACAGGAGTGGCATAGTTCGCAATTTAGTCTGGTACTGTTAAAGTTAACTTGAATTAGCTTTATTACCCAATTATCTAGCTAATTAGCAGTTAACAACAATAAACTGCAGGTGTACGTTTGGCTCCATTCCAATTTTCCAATTGGGAGCCGGAAATCTGCTAAATATTGGTCAATCGCCAAAAGGAACACACAATGTAATGAATGTGTGTAGCTTTTTAGGGAACACTAGAAGTTTAAAACAAAAAAAGCTAAAAGTATTATAGCTGTAAGTACTGCCTCCGTAACCTAGTGGTAAGGGCGTGTGCTTTAGAAACCGGAAGTCGTGGGGTCGAATCCTGCGAGGACTCAACTAATTTTCATTGTTATTTCCTAGTTGCTTAGGGCAATTTGGGCCGATCACCCAATTGTCTGAATAGTAAGATGATCCATGCGTCAGATGGGCATGTAAAAAGTCGGTCCACCCAACAACCTGCATTGGACCAGAGTGGTGAGATACGGTCCAAGAACCCCCAACGGAGGAAGCGTGCGTTAGGGGAGGCCTATGTCCAGCAGTGGATTAGCACAGGCTGATGATATATGTATTATCCCTATTTGTGATATTACGACTATGGTTTAACCAAATTAGAGAAGTAATTGATGTTAACATAATGTGATGTCAATCATAAATGGCACCAGAATAAAAACTTGTTCATTTTTATTGGTGAGCCGCGGTCATGTTGAATCTAATGCTATATTTAACCAATAAGAGTACGCGAATTTTTGTCAACAATAAAGTTTCAGGTTACAATTTTTACGTAAATTATATATCTAAAATAGCTACTAGTGATAGATATTTTAAACTATATCTATCTAGTAAATAAAATATCTTTCATGTTAAATTGTGGCGGCTTTTGTTTAAAAGTTGAGATTTATTGGGATGTTTATTATGTATTTTCAGTGAATGAATAGCGATAATCCTAATACATTAATGATATATACAACGCAGTTCATGTTAAAATATTTTTTACATTTTATACAAAACTGTATTTGATAGGTTCAGTAGTTACGCAAATTACATATGTTGTCAATAAAACATCAGTGTATAAACAATACCGTGGGTTAGCTCAACATCAATCTATTAAAAAAAAGAAAAAGCTGGTTATTACAATAATACATAGTTGCTTTTAAGACTAACTCCTTTATTTATTAGCTGTAAATAATTTGTTTAATCCAATAAAATTTAAACGCGCATAACATCATCATCAGCCTTTGTCAGTCCACTGCTGGACGTTCTATTAGATTTTTAGCTATTCTCATCCAGCCCACACGCCTTTTCTTAGGAATTTTTATTATATAGATTTGTATTTTTGTTTTTTGTCTTTAGGTCGAGAGGGAAATAGCAATAATGAAGCTCATAGAACACCCACACGTGCTCGGACTCTCCGATGTATACGAGAACAAGAAATATCTGTAAGTATTATTACTAAACAACTGCTACAATTGCTAATTGTAATATTAAATTTATACTAAATACTTTGACGATAAAATACCTACATAATACTTTATGTAATCCTGGTAATACTGCGTGAAAAAATTAAACTAATTACTGTCCACTTAGAGAGATATGGTCATTTTTAATGCAAAAAATTTACACTGGTTTTAAAGAAATTTCACGTGAATACATCTTTTTACATTTATTCTTCTGCTGACAAAGTAAATCTTTTCGTGACATTTAAATATCTTTCGTCGTAATGTATATTTAAAAAAATCGCGTAATCACTATATAGTAAAAATAAAGTCGCTTTCTCTGTCCCTATATCACTATATATGCTTAAATCTTTCAAACTACGCAACAGATTTCGATGCGGTTTTTTAATAGAAAGAGTGATTGAAGAGGAAGATTGTAGCTATATTTTATATCAGCATAGCTCCCGTGCAAAGCATGGGCGGGTCGCTAGTTATGGAATACAAATTACTTCTTGACACTTTTATGTGACATAAACGTCAAATAAAATACAAAATTTACGGATCATACTTTGCAATATAACGCTCAACTCATTATTAGTTTGGTCGATTTTGTTCTCGAAAGTCCGGGTCATATAAGTTTCGACTTAATAACTAATTCCTAATTTAGTGAGTTTGACTCATTTAAATGTACGACAGTCAAATTGTAAACAAAAATCACTGACCTTTACATTTACCTAACTGAAGGTACTGGAAAAGTTAATGAATCTACATTTAAATTTTGATTGTGTGTAAAAAAATTCATGCATATAAAATACGGTCATCGGTTTTGAATGAATAACAACCCGACCTGTATGACCCGAGAAAAACTGGTGTACTGAAAGTCTTTAGCAGCTTAAATAATAAAAATACATTTCTGGTTTCTTTCCAACTTTTATAGCTTTTAAAAGTGCACAACAAGTATGATAAACGAACAAGATGAGAGTAATCTTCTTTGTACTGATCAATGTTTTAACGTACATATTTATGTATAGCTACAGATTTGTGTCTGTTAATCTGTTGTGCATTTTATCTATTTTAAAATCTATTAGACTAAGATAGCTTTATTCTAAATAGAAGCGTTAAAATTGTTTAAAGGAATTTTGACTTAATTCCTAGAACCCAAACTAGAAATTAGACATTTGTGCCAGCAATCGTAAAGCTCATGAGCGCGAAATAGCGTACTATTCGTCGACCCCTGTATTGAGTACAATCCCATTATACTATATTGAGGAAAATGTACGTAATATGGTTAGTACCTTCGTAGATTTTAGTAAAAGAACACCTAATCTTATAAAAAGTCTTACATCACTAAAGGTTTTTCCTAGGCTATTCTAATTAACTACTCTAACTGAGTTTTGAATAACAGTTTTGAATAACGTTAAAGCGACTATTCTCGATAACTTTTGGTTAAGATAATTATTATTCTATGCTGCTTATATCGATCAAACTTATAAGATAACATAATATAATTAAGTAGTAGGTGCAAAGAAAGATTTTAGGATTAATTTCATAATATTTAATCTCTTAATTAAAGAGCTTTTTATGGCGCCTATATTATTAGACTCGCACATTATTACACTTAGTTACAACTTTTAGTTTAACATACTTGATTTTATTACTTCCAGCCTTTTGCCTTTCTTTAGTAATACATTGGGACCGGAACAGGGCGCAAAAATTGTGCATAAAGGAAGGGCCAACATCGTCTACGTGGCGGGCCCTTGCTTTATACCAGAGGTCGTGGGTTCAAATCCCACAGGGAAGCAACTTTAATAAAATATTTGAATTATTTTAAATATCTAACATATTTGTTATCGTTGTTTTCTGGTTGGTTACGACTATATGGGCTGCTTACCTTTTTATCTGAAAAGTAAGATGATTCAAGGGTTAGATGGACATGTAAAAAGTCGGTCCCTTTGACAAGACTATCTTTCGCAGTCGCTATAGGTTGTCAGAGGCTTCACATTAACTGACAACTTATTCATCCTTAGAAGGCAGTTTACCCTTGGTGGTGAAGTTCAACTGCCAGTCGCTCTGCGCAAAAACTGTTATTCAGGTAAATCTGGTTGGATTAGAAGCCAACCCCATGATATCTTAGGAAAATGACTAGTTAAAAGCAGAACGCAAAAATTGCACGAATTCTCGAAGGAATCTTTTTGAAATACAAGTAGTTGCTACTGATCTTGATACATGTCTTTATAAATACCGAGTAACAATTCTGCATAGTTTCTTCTGTACGCGGTCAAGAAAAGAAAGAAATATATAGAATTCAAGAAACACTGAACGATTGAAATTTAACCTACATTCCGTGAGAGTTAACGTTGCATGTTCAATATTTGATCTGAAAGGCGCACTGCGGGCGGTATATTAAGTCACTCATTGCTCCATTGTAGCATTAAAGGCGATTGCTGAGCGATTATAGCTGCCATCAATTGCACAGTTGATTTACTTGGCCTTTCAACATATTATTTGCAAATCCGTTGTTGGCGTTTTGTGCCAGAGTAAGATCTTAACAACTTTACAAATTAAAGTAAGATAGTGTATTGGGAATTTTTCAACTTTCTGCCTTGTATAACCTAATCTGACATTTTTTAGTTGTCGTTGTTTTGAATCCTATAAGTGAACAGCTGTAGTTTGAAGTTTTATTGCTGGTAAGGATATGATGAGCTTATAACTTAATTGGCTAAAAGTTATATTATTTGTATCTAACACGTCAAAATTTGTCACAGTTGGAAAGAACATCTTTCACAAGTAGGGCTCTAGTCGCTTTTAAAAGGTGACAACTTTTATTGACCTTTTAATGTACTCGACAACATCATTTCTATTTTTAATTTGTAGCAAAAATTACACAAGAGATTTTAAGATATGTTTAGTGAAAGCTGATGAGGGCAGCAATGTATTTTTTTATCGTCTACGAAGTCAGACGAGCAGTCGGGCCACCTGACGGATAGTGGTCACCGACGGCCATATACGTTGGCAATACCAGTGACATAATCAACGCGCTGCCTACCGTGAGACATAGGATGTTAAGTCTCGTTTACCCGGTAAATACGCTGGCTACGGTGCTCTTCAAACCGGAACACAGCAGTGTTTTCACACTACTGCTTCGCGGCAGAAATAGGCACCGTGGTGGTACCCATCGAGACGGTCTCCAGTAAAAAGGGGACCTACCACCGGTATTAATATAAAAAGAAATCTTCATTTTATAACTTGCATCCGTCGATAAATGCGACCTCGTCGATTGCGAACACAAGCTTTGCGTAACCAAGCTATTGACACCTAAATTCTGAAACAGTAGAAGTTATGACCTAATTCGTAACAAGAAACGAAGTTTACGATGCACTTAAGAAGTTTTTCAACGAAATGATACGTGTCAATGGTAGTTGTGAATTGCTGTATCATATGGGTTGCTGGGCCAAGTGCTTTTTTTTTTAAATATAACGCTATATTGAAAAAGAAAACTGCTGCCTACCGTGAGACATATAATGTTAAGTCTTGTTTACCCTGTAAATGCGCTGGCTACGGCGCTCTTCAAACAGGGTAGTGTTTTCACACTACTCCTTTGCGGCAGAAATATACACCGTGGTGGTACCGCCCCAGACAGCCCCCTAAAAAGGGGACCTACCACCTCTTACTAGCATTTCCCTCAATACAGGAGTGTTTAATCATTAAATTTCGATTGAAACGAATGTCCGAAACTTACAAACTAGATATTACAATTTATTAAAATCATTTTAAATACATTACCGATTCCCCTCCGTTTCGCACGGATATTGGATAAAATAGGTGTGGAAAATGTATACAGTTAGGGTGTAATAGGACACGCTTAAATATAAATAATTTAATTAGTAAATGGTTTATTTGTTTAAGGATTGTGGGAAGAGCTAAAATAGGTCTTATATAACTATATAACTAGTCATATATAGCTGGTATGGTGCTCTTTTATGTAGAAATCATCATCATTAGCCAGTGATAGTCCACTGCTGGACATAGGCCCTAATACACCCCTATCCATAAAGGGCTTTTGATCCGTATCCCACCGTATACATCATATACGTCCAATGCGGGTTGGTGGGTGGTAAGTAAAATGGTTTTATCAATTTATTAATAATTATATACTTGGTGATTAGTGAATCGTTTTCGTTGAGCAGTAGTGCATTAAGTTTTGAAAAATATTTAGGAACAATGTATTTTTTTTTACAATATTTCTTAATACTATTTAAATACTATTTTACAGCTGCTTTTTACAGGGGACCTTCTGGGTGGGTACCACCGCGGTGCCTATTTCTGCCAAAGCAGTAGTGTGAAAACACTACTGTGTTCCGTTTAAAGGGCACCTTAGCCAGCGCATTTACTGGGTAAACTATGCCACTATGTCACCCCGTAGGCAGCGCGATTGTGATACCACTGGTATTGCCAATGTCCATGGGCGTCGGTGGCCACTTTCCATCAGGTGGCCCGACTGCTCGTCTGCCTGCGTACTTTTTTACCTTATAAAACTTGTATAATAGAGTTGTTCAAAGATTATTATCTTATATACACAACACTGCTGCGGCAAATCCGTTGCGGGTAGAAAAGAAGGAAGATTGGAAGTAACTTTGTTTAAAGCATTTATGTATGCTCAAAACGAGCTTTTTTAATCGTAGGTGCTAAATGACATTTAAACGGTTTGTACTTCTTGTACACAAATAGTAAACTTTTAACTTTGGTACTAAACATTGTATTCTCACTAAGTAATTACAATGTCGTACAAGTCGATTTCGACTACGGCGGCCTATTGCTTACTCTCATATTTCGATGGGACGGATAACCGACACGACCGGAGCGAGAACTGGCGCAGGACCGACCTTTCACATGCCCGTCCGACGCATTGATTATCATACTTTCAGACAGTCTGGTTATCAGCCCGCATGGCCCTAACCAACAAGGAAAAAAATAGAAAAGTATTGGAGTCCTCACGAATTCGAACCCACTCTAAAGCTCAAGCCCACTAGGTTACGTTACAGAGACAGTGTCACTGAGTAAATGATTTTCTGCATTAATGTGTTATATTTATATTCAGAATTAATCACCTAATAATTTGAGATATCTGTAATGGTATTTAGCTATCTGCAAGATAATAGTAGATTATTAATAAGTACAAATGCGGCCCGCTATAAACATTTTATTACTATCATGTTTGCAAAACGGTTGGCGATCCTTAGCTTAAATATGTATTAACTATTCATAAACTGGCATGAAATGAAAACATTTGGAAGAAACTTATATATTTTAAAGAAATAGGAACACTTTTTAATCATCTTTATGAAGTTTGCATTTATATTTATACTACATTAAATGAATAATATATTGAAAAGTTTCTATTCGAAATGTATTCATTACAATTTCTGCTTGACATCTTTTTTATTGATTTAATATCTTTTAATGGTTTGATTAAAATAAACACTAGTTTTTACTTTGACTATACGCACAAAATTTGTGAGATCTTAATGAGCATATGTTACAACACACAAGAAAAGTTCTGCCCGGTTTTTGACCAAAATATCTTCCGTCGTGGTTTTGTCACCAGATTTCCAAAGTTAAATTCTGCCCAATAATCCGAGACCATAAGTCCTCTATTGGCTAGAATCCATTGCAACTGTGTCTTTCTTAGTCTTCGGTTTCCTGTTTTATTCAAGGAAAAAGATGTTTAAACCAAAGAGTTAGTTACTATGTGTTGTTCACGAGAATACCCTAAATGATACAGTTTTCCCTGTTTGCCTCCCCTGTAATTTTAGGCAGAAAGATTGATATTAGATTATTTAATAAAATAAAGATATGTCAACTGAGAATATTTTCCATATTGTTAGTTTTAACACATTATTGTTGCACACAGCATATACAATAATGTCATAAACGTTGTTCACTTAACGACAAAGTCCATTACCGACTTGCGAGCACAAATTCAGCCCAGTTTCCAGTTTATTTTGCAGCATATTGTAGCGCGGTCGGAGAGCGTCGCTTTGAGCGAAAATTTCCATTCATCTGGAAATAAAATTACTTCATAGTTAGCAAGCGCAAGTTATTATCGCGTAGTTACGGTCGATGTTACTTAATGAATGAACTGAGTTGAAATGTAGCGCTTTTAGTGTGGTTTTCTGATTTGATGAACTTTGTCATTATTTATACGGGGGATTTTTACTAACTCTAGTAACTTTTAGTTGACTTTTGACCTGATTAATAATACCAGATAACTTAAAACCAGTATATTAAGTAAATGAAATATACATAAATGTGTACAAATGACAATCGGCTACCATACAATTCAAACAAAGCAATAAGTTTAATTGATAAATTTGCACAGATTCTAATATCCGTTCATTATTAAATGCCTCCGTAGCCTATTGGTTTGGGCGTATGCTTTAGAAACCGGAGGTCGTGGGTTCGAATCCTGCGGACTCAACAAATTTTCATTGTTGTTTCCTAGTTGGTTAAGGCAATTTAGGCCATACCCAATTGTCTGAAAAGTAAGATGATCCATGCGTCAGATGGGCATGTAAAAGTCGGTCCACCCACCAACCCCATTGGACCAGCGTGGTGGGATACAGTCAAAACCTTCAATGGATAGGTATAGGAGGACAGTCAATGGACTAATCACAGGCTGATGATTCACACCTAGTGACATTAGGGAGTGCTTATCTCAGAAGATAATGAGATATTCTATACAGAAGCTGATGTACATGATAACCTGTGCCGTCAACTATATTAGTATTAAATATCACTACCTCATCTTGTAATCACTGCGACCCTGCATCGCACGGGTGCTATGCTGTTAATAAATGCACCTACTATATTAAGCATGTGCTATACATATAAACCTTTCTCTTCAATCACTCTATCTAATAAAAAAAACTGCGTACTGCGTCCGTTGCGTGGTTTAAAAGATTTAAGCATACATAGGGAAATAGGGACAGAAAAAGCGACATTGCACTATACTATGTAGTGATAACCAAACAAAACAATATACCGAACAATATTGCAAAGAAAAATATCAAAGTGCGTGTTATGAAATAATAAAAAGACCGACTAAATTTATCTACTTACAAATAACTTAGTTCTCAAGAATTCTTCAAACTGGGTCAAAGCAAAGCTGGAAATAACACAAAGTCACTTTACACCTGGGAGACAATTTGACATCACGATAAAAATTTGATATCATCATTAGCTCTGCTCGAATTCTCTTTAGTATATATGTATATTTGTGTGTTATTATTCCAACAGTAATTCTTGGACTTTATGAACTTAGATTAAATATTTGGGATGTAAAAATACACATAATATGCTTGATATTCCGGATATATTATGACCGGAAGGGTTAGAGAGGAATAGAGATAATTTATTTAGACCCCATTTTGTAAATGTGACTTTGTTTTATATATAAATTATTATTACTTGTTTCATGTATAGGTATATATCATATTAAGTTATCTATTTTATAAAATAAAATATTTCACAGATAAATTAGCAATAAAATTTAAAAAATCGAATGTCAAACTTGATTGGTGGTGAATTTAATCTATACAAAAAATTAAATTGGAGTCTGTTTGTAACATCAAAATAACAGTTTTTTAATGATTTTATTGTGCATAATTATTTATTTTATTTACGATTATTATTCATATCAAATCCTGGAATCAAATCCTCCTCCACACGAGCTAGACTGTGATTGTGGTTCCTCTTCCATTGGACAAACAAAAAGACCAGTAAGAACCAGAGTCTAAGAAATAGATAAACATGTCGGTGCTTAACCGATGTTAAGTTCCGACGCCATAAGAAATCTGCAATTTGCATATTCCAGACAAGCCCAATCATTATTTTAGATTTGATGAATCAAAAATACTTGCAAAAGAACATCGATTTATACCATGGATGATCCGGGAAGCAATAGAAATTAAAAATATCCAAATTTTAATAGAGAGGATGGTTAATCTTTGCCACCTGCATGGAATCCAATAATTTTAAAAATTAGATCCAAAGATATAAAAATTACAAAGCCACAGGACAACTTTTTGTGTTCAAAATTAAGAAAATGAAAGATATGGCAATTTTAAATAAAAACTCTGACGGTTATTCCTAAATATTGAGATTACAGACATATACCAACTTAGTCTGCCCGTTATCATGGATGCTGGAAAGTATCCGAAACTTCGGGAATAAATATATGTAAGGAACGCTAAAAATCCGTAAATAAGAGGATTTGATATGATTTCATTGTGATATATTCGATACATATAACAAAACCTTTTTTTGTCTGTCTGTCGTGTTTGTTCTAGCTAATTTCTGGAATGACTGGTCCGATTTTGTCGTAATTTTCTCTAAAAGATGGCTGCTGTAACTGAATGTAACTTACGATACTTTTTTCCGTATAAAAATCTAAAAGATTTTTTTTATTTGGAAAACTATTAACAAACATTATAACGCAACGAAATATGATCTCACTACACAAAAAATATACTTTCGTTTTTTATTTACAAGATTTCATAAATAGAATCAAATATATTATTTCGTCATTGCAAAAAGCAATTAAGTTCTTTAAATTAATCGTCAGATTACGCTTTTTTGTACATTTAATAAGGGGGAAGCCCACATAATCCAAGGATTTAACAAAGTTGTTTAATTACGGCTTGGGAAAACATTCAAGGTACCTGAATATTAAAAACCGCGTCTTTAGCTTATATTTTAAACACACTGTTTTGTTCATGTTTGTTACGAAAAGTTCATTGTTCGTACGTAATTATTTATTCTTTAAATTGTAAAGGAATATAATAGGTTAAATTAAATGTTTTTACTAATTATTTTACGTTTATTAAAATAGTTCGTAAAAGTTTTGTAATTTGTTGGTCTCCTTTTACTTAGGGGTAGAAATGGTGGCTCTTTTCTGCCACAAATTAATATGTGTATAATGTGAAAACACTGCTGTCTTCTGTTTTGACGGATATCGTAACCATAAGATTTACTGTGTGAAGACGTTACATCCCATGTCTCAAAGAGTTGAGCGTTTGTTTAATAAGTTGTGTCAAGGAACAGCTCTGTCATCTTTATACAATAATCCATCATCATTTAAGTGTTGTTTAATTGAATCAACAGCTCTTGCAATCGTTTGTCAAAACAAAATGAATATCCATTCATCAATTTTAAAGTCTAGTCTAGTTACATGTTCAGATCTATTTTAGTTAATGATGAAATATACTAAATAGTCGTTTGATATCTTGAATAATTTAAATAATAATAATATTTAATTAATAACAATGTGTAAGAGCAACTTTATAACGATTATTTTGTTTCGGCTGCGATTTATCAATATTGCCTATAAAAATCCAATAAGAGGAAGAAATACTAGAATTTTTAAAATCAAGAAAAAATACTTTTGAACGTCGTGCTATTTTGTAATAAATAAAACCCGGAGTTTTGGGTGTAGGTGTTTCGGGGCCTGGTAGCTATACTTCAGTCAAAAGGATAGAACTTATGTAAAGCAAAGTATGAATGTGAAAATCAATTAGCTCTGAAAATTCTGGCACTCTTATTGGCTGAACATCGCGTGGGGATTAAATATGACCGCGATCCACCAATAATAATGCGTTGCTATTAGTGTTTTACATAAGACTTTGCTTACCTTAATTCTATTAATCGTTATTTGGTATAATTTACTTACAGAGTAAATGGAAATATAACATCATGTCTACTAAAGGACAGAATCTTGTAAGCGTCTAAATATCCGCCTCTTTTTCTCGTTCTTCTTATAATCGAAAGATGATCGCATCTATAATTGACAGAATACTTCCTTAACCATCAACTTATGAACCTCTTTTTCTCATTATTTCTTATTCAAAAATTATCGCATAACAAGGTGCCTAAATCCAATTTAAGTCTACCTATTGCTGTACCTATGCAGGTACATTATAAGTATGCATTTATGAACAAGTATTTGTAATAAATAAATACCTGTATATTTGAAAAATTAACGGTAGGCGATTTAACACTGACATTTTGACGCCTCACGTCTTATTTGGTCCGTGACCAATACCCTAGGAAAGGTTCGAAACTTCCAGTATAATTTTAAATAACTGTTAAGTAAAATAAGAAACTGTATAATTTATCATCTATAGTGTATTTTAATATTTGTGTTGATTTTTATGTATATTAGTTTATACATATTTTATAATATTCATACATTGGTATATTCACCTATATGTTGTCAATTAGCTGTCAGTATGTTCATGTCTCTTGACCCAATTAATGCATCGAGTATGGCTGTCACCATTTCAAATACGTATTTTGGTGCAACTCATAAATCATTTAGATGTTCGCGTGTACATAAAACCTTGTAGAATTGCTCTAACACTAGCCACCACTCGGAACATCAACAAACAATTAATCGATGTACAAGATAATAAATTTACAGTTAAAAAAAGAGTGCACTAATGTATTATCATACTTTTATTAAAAAAAAATAAACTCCTTTAAAAAAAAAGTTTATCGCGCTCACTTACACCATGCAATTTGGTTATACATTTGTTACACAAAATGTTGTTAAATATTTATAAAAAAACGCAATTACTGAATTAGTTTATCGCAGATATAAACTACTAGTTAATACCCACGACTTCGTCCATGTGGAATATAGCGAGGCGTATTCGAATATAATGTACAGTAATTTGCTGGTGGCAGGTCACCTTTTTACAGGGGACCGTCTGGGTTGGTAACACCGCGATGCCTATTTCTGCCGCAAAGTCGTAGCGTGAAAACACTTCTGTGTTCCGGTTTAAAGGGCACCGTAGCCAGCGTATTTACTGGGTAAACGAGACTTAACAACTATGTCTCACGGTGGGCACGCTTTGGTGATACAAGTAGCATTGCCAATGTCCATAGGCGTTGGTGACCACGTTGCATCTAGTGGCCCGATTGCTCGTCTGCTGCATAGTCTTTAAAGTAAAAATCTCAATCTCTTTTTTAATATGAATGGATACACCTTATTTATATTAAAAGAGCTTCTTATTTTAACTTCAACAACGATGAATAAACCTTCATAACACATTTAAACTCTTTTAATTACTTTTTTCCCAATAATATATAGCCATAGCCTATGACTTTTTGTGAAATTTATTCCATGTACGTAATCCTTTAACATAGGTTAAGTGGTTGTGACGTTAAAAAGGGGCAGACAGACGGACAAACAGAATTATTTTCGCATATATCGCGTGTTTGTATGTTAACATAAAACTATATGTTTTTTTAAGTCCTTATATGTTAACAAACGACTGACCTTATATTTTATTTTATTTGATTTCAAGCACAACTCACAGATTTGACCGTTTTTCCGTATTTTATTTTTTTCGAAAGTTTTCGAAACGCCGGGAATAAATAAAAATGTAAAAATAAACGCGATTAAATCCGTAAAAAGTCCTTTTATTCAATAACGTGTAGAAATTCACGTAAACAAAAAAAATGATTCAGTTTTTTCGTACTTAACAAACGTCTTACTGAAATTTATTTATAATAATCTAAAGATAATACATGCACATATCAATAAAACTAGGCATAACTAAATATTTACACGGTTGTAATAACTTCATAGTAGAAAGCGATATTAAAAATTCCTTCGAAACAATAAACAACAAACAAAATCAATCTGCTACGCTCTCATGTAAAAATAAATAAAAAAATGTTACCAGTTCCAATATCGAGTTTTCAAAAATAGAACGCGACGGTTCATTCTTTGCACAGACTAGATTTTAGTAAGTGCTGAAACGTGTTCGTATTTCATGCGAGCGTCTGTGTCATGCATACGTAATGTTGTTGCACGGTCGGAGCGCGGGTTCGAACCCGACTGTTGATATGACAAAGTGAACTGCTCTGAAATATCTAACATGGAGGAAAATTTAAAAATACATATTTATGTTCTGAAATGGCTTCAAATATGTATGCGCAATAAATATAGTTTACGGTAAATATTATAGATGATATATTCTACTTGATAGATATAACACAGACGCGATAGAGAAGAACCCTGACAATAAAGTGTTCGCTCCAGGCTATTTCAAACTATTAAAATGTGATGTTTTTTGTAAAATATTAGAAAAACTTATTGAGAAAAGGAAAGAAAGTCCCGCCGAGTGTCTTACGCCGGTTTCTCTCAGGTTAGAGGCCTCAATATCCGGTGGTAGTTTATTTGACAATCAATAAGGAAGTGTAATGTTGAATTTAAAGATATTTGACTTTCACTATAAACCAAATGCGGTTATTGTCGAGTTTAAAGTATTAAAGCAATTGTAAAGGGAATAAATTCGTAAAACTAGTAAAAGTGAATAGGTTTTTACGTACTGTTTATGCTAGCCGTAGAGCTGAACTAGACTGAGCTCATAGACCTAACCAAATTTGATTATGGGAATTTATTTATAGAAAGTGGTAGTAATGTAAAAGTCTAATGGCACTTAAGAGACACTCAATTGGTCAAATATAGCGTGACAAATGACGTTTGGCGGAAATAGCCAATCAGAGCTTTACGCTTTCAAGTCGTAATAATATTACTAATATTAAATATGTCCCGGACGACAAAAAAGCACAACATCATCTATCCCCAATCTAAGCTTTTACTACGTAAGCAAGATGACTGATAAATATATAAACTTACTTTTCTTTTGTCAAAAATACATAGTATGTAGATAAAAGCACCCAGAGTAGACAAATACTATATTCATCACTCAATATTTTTTCCCATGGTGGGAATCGAACTTACAAGCTTTGGCGTTACAATCAGGGTCACAAACCACTGCGCCAAGCTGGTCGTCAGTGGTTAGTTTGGCGAATGAGTCAGTTGAGCTCAATTTCAGCACTTATTTGGCTCTAATACAGACAGTAAATGTTTGTTACTTAATTACTGAACTTAACAACGTGATAATGACACGCTTACGTCACTTTTGCGTGTTGGTTTAAAGTTAGGCTGTCACTTGTTGTCCTCGTGTTCAACGAAAAACCGAAAATTGTTTATGTAAAAAACATTAACAACCGATATGAAACAGAGGAGTTTTCATTTTTACTGCAATTTTAATTTAATTAAAAGTTTACGATACCAATATTAAACAATCAATTCTTAAAACCTTGAGGTATTGACATGTTAAAGTGCTGACACCTACATTTTTTATTGCCACTGTAGACAGACGAGCAATCTGGCCATCAAATAGAAAGTGGTCACTGACGCCCATGGACATCAGCTATACCAGGGGTGTCACCAAAGCGCTACGTGAGACATAGCTTGTTACGTGTCATTATCCCAGTAAATATGTCGGCTGTGGTGCCCTTCAAACCGGAACACAGTATTATTTTGCACACTACTGCTTTGCGGCAGAAATAGGCACCGCGGTAATATCGCCCCAGAAAGTCCCCTGTAAAAGGAGACCTTCAATAACATACATAATCATATTTCAATATAATTTACTTAATAAACTTTCTATGTACCTAATATATATATATATATATATAATTATATATATATATAAATCATATATCTATAACATAATGTTGTAACTAAGGTTACTAACATCTATTTATGCATCTTATTATCTTTTACAATAAAGAGACACTTGAAAAGTTAAATTTAAAAGTTAAGTGGTAGCAAAGTGCGAGAGTGCATTGCTGCGTTCCATGTCAATCTATGTTAATCGTACAGTTCGTGTCTATTTTTAAACCCGCCTTTAAACCTTACATCAGTAACTACCTTTCAGTTAACTGTTGGCTTTTCATTTTTGAACTGCTTAGGTAGGCAAGAAAGAAATATTTATTTGGATCATATGCAAGAAGAGTTGCGCATGTAAATTGAAATAAATAAAAAGTTGGAAAGTGTTCGAAACGTCGGGAATTTAAAATGTAAAATAAACGCGATAAAATCCGTAAAGTCATTTTATTTAATAAATAAAAAGTTGCTTTGATTAGTACCGAATTCGTCTTCACTCAATATAGCATCATAATGAGTAAACGAAGATCTAGTTAATTAGATCTTCATTCATAGGAGAATACCTTTTTTAGAAACAATTACTGGAACAATGTATAAAAATATTAGTCTATTTTTTATATATTAAATACTATACTGACATCGTTTAACTAATCACATTTGGGAAGCATTAACCACAGATATGAAACAAGTAATGTAGTTTTTTCCTGCAATTTTAATGCGATTATAAGTTTAGGATACTAATATGTCACATAACCTCCTCCGTGGTCTAGCATTTTTGGTTTATAAACCGTAGGTCGTTGATTCGAATTCTGCGGGGAAACAACTTTGTGTTATCGTTGCTTTCTGGTCGGTTAGGAAAATTGGGGCCGATCACCCAACTGTCTAAAATTAGATGATGACATGTAAAAAGTCAGACTACCCACCAACCCGCATCGGACCAGCGTGGTAGGGTACGGTCCAAAAAAAGCCCCTTATGGAGTAGGCTCACATTGGAGGAGGCTTATGTCCAGCAGTGGACTGTCTATTCAGAGCTACAGGCACAGACAAAGACACAGGCTAATGATGTTGATTAATATTTAAAATAGTGTTAATTGAAATTGAAAATTTATATGCAAAGAGCTGCAATTGGTTTCCACTGCCATACGTCAGTCACCACGTGATGTTTCCCACTGTAAAATCCAAATTATACGAATTAAACATAAATGTTCCACAAAACGACAAAAAAACTGTTAAAATAACAATAAAGTTGTTTATAATATGTACATCACTACATAATATAAAACAATGTACGTCTCTGTCCCTATATCCCTATGTATGTGCATATCTAATCTTTAAAACAACGGAACGGATTTTGTTGCGGTTTTTTTAATAGATAAAGTGATTGAAAAGGAATGTTTATTTGTATAAAACATGCTTAATATTGTAGGCTTCGATTAAGAAATTTATAATAATATACATTAAAATTCAACTCATACATAACAATAAATAAAAACAAAGAACCTTACAGTGAATGCTGAATGAATTAGGCATATTTCACATGGAGTATTTCAATCCGGAATTAAAGTCTGCCAATTAAACACTGGTCCATTTTAGGGCTTACGTAGCTACTCGCTTTTATGTTGAGCCCATTCGGTCATGGAGTAGGAAATGTTGCGCGCATTCAAAAGAACTCAAAAGATATTCTATTTATTACGGGCGAACCAGAGAATTTTGTGTATTTCATATAACGAGTTTGCCGTAACACGAACTCTGACTTATATACGTTGGAATGAAGCTATTTCAGCAGGCTCACGTGAACTGGCAGCAATCATGTAACGTCAAGCGTTACGTTCTGCGTTTTACAAGTTAATATTAAAAAACTTGTTAAACTTAGAGGTCATAACATAAGTGACATCACGTCTCTATCCTTTAAATTAACTCCATCATTCGTGCTTTAAATTGTCGACCAATATACTCCAACTTTATAATAGTTCTTTATCTAATATTTAATCTCCAAACAATAAATTCCTTGCATGATTTCTATAATTAAAAAAGGAAGAGGAAAAAATTCCTCGGATATAAAAAATTGCGTAAGACAAAATTATAACATAATATTAACCAAAAGGTTTTTTAATATTGTGTTATATTTATTATTTTCGACTGGTCCACAAATTTAAAGTCGCTCAGCGAGCTATGGAGAGGCTATGCTCGAGTATCTCTGAAGGACCGCATCAGAAATAACGTGATCCGTGAGAGAACCAAAATCACCGACATAGCCCACCGGATTAGTAAGCTGAAGTGGCAGTGGGCCAGTCATATAAGCCGCAGAACTGACGACCGCTGGAGTCAAAAAGTTCTGGAGTGGAGACCGAGGCTCGGCAAACGTAGTGTAGGACGCCCTACGGCAAGATGGAGTGACGACATTCGCAAAGTGGCCGGTGTGGGCTGGATGAGAATAGCCGAAGATAGGAAACGGTGGCGTGCATTAGGGGAGGCCTATGTCCAGCAGTGGACTAGCGCAGGGTGATGATGATGATGATGATGATGATTAACAAAAATATCTTAACAGCAAAACGTTAAAGAATTTTTTTTAGTGTAGTCAAGTCATTCTCCGCTTTGATACCTGTGGCCGAAAGTTTGCATTTTTATAGACTTGTACCACACTATACGGTTATTATTCTGTCTAACAAGAAAAGAGTTAATATAGCTATGAAAGTTTCTAGTAGCCAGAATAAAAGTACAGCAATTCTTATAATTATCAAGTCTTCTGTTTATTAATATAACAACGCGATAGCTATACCAACTTACTTATTTTCATAGTCTTAAGAACGTCTTAGCCATGGCTGTTAAAACAGATTTTTAAAGTTTATTTGTTTGTTAATTTTGATAGGTACAACCACACTATGTAAATACTAGCGACCAGCCCCGGCTCCGCACGGGTGCAATACTGATATCTATAAAATATTATGTATGAATTATATATATAAACCTTCCTCTATAATCACTCTATCTATAAAAAAAAACCGCATTGAAATCCTTGCGTATTTTCAAAGATTTAAGCATACATAGGAACAGAAAAGCGACTGTTTTATACTATGTGGTGATCTGCAATGTATTTTAGGCGAATGGGTAAAAACACCATTGAATACAGCACAATTAAAGCCGATGTTTTAATATATCATGTACATATTACTTAAGTAATAATTAAAACTGCATAAATACTAGAATATAGAATAGCCAAAAATCGGAAGCGCCTGCGTCCATTAAGAGAAGCTTCTTGGAGGAGGTTCCTTCACTGGACTGATACGAACTGATGTTGATGATAATTACTATAAATTATTACAATAACATTAGCTATGAAATAATCTCTTTTTCAGTTCTCTTAAAAAACTTTTTTTTTTTTATTTATTTGTTTATTCTTTATGCACATTAAAATATACATAGGCGGGCTTAATGCCTTAGGCATTATCTGACAGCTAACATTAGGGAGGTAATGAAAAATTTGCCGTGGGTGCAGTTAAAATAAGAAATAAGATAAACCAAATCTATACCATTAACCATAAATATTCATACTTAAACATAAATATATATATATGAATGTTTTTATGAATATGTGTATATATATAAAAATATATACACATATTCATAAAAACACAAATAAATATATATGTACACAAATATAACTATATATACATATGTCACAGTGTTACTTGCTTTGCCAATTCCTCTTGCAATAAATATTTACGCAATTTTTTCTTAAATTGGATGATATTGTTAGCCATTCTGATTTCCAAAGGTAGCGCATTCCACAGAAGTATAGATTGAATTGAAAAAGATTTATGAATGAAGTCGGTACGATGTACGGGACACAGAAGAAGGCGGTTATTCGTGGAACGTAGATTTCTAAGATTAGCATCACTGAGATAACCTTGGAGAAAAGAAGGGAAAAAGGTGGTAAGTGCCCTTGATGATCGACGTTGTCGAATTGGCAACCACTGAATTTGTGTCCGATATGGATATGACACATGGTCATATTTACGAAAATTGAATACGAATCGAATGGAGTTATTTTGAAGTCGGTCAGTTTATTGAGTAGATCTGCATTCAGGTCAAAGTAGCACGTCACCATAGTCCATCAAAGGGAAAATTAAGGCCTGCACGAGCGTAATTTTGTTGACATTGGAAGTAAGTTTTAAGCGCTAGAGGATCTCGAGTACACTTGTAACTCTCTGAGAAACAAGTGAAACTTGATGTTTCCAACTGAAGTCAATTGTCAGTCCAAGGTTTTTCCACTATCACTAAAGGAATGGCTCGCCGTCGAATGTGATCGATAGGAGTTTTGTTGTGTCTAACTTACTTAAAATGCGATTGCTGCCAGCAATCATCGCCTGGCACTTTTTTGGATTGACGGTAAGGCCAAACTTTAATGACCACACTTTAATGGCATACAAATCATCATTCACTTTGTGAATTATTTCTGTGATCCTATCAGCAGTGTCCTCAAAGTAAAGTTGTAGATCATTGGCGTAAAGATGGTACGAACATCGAAGTCGAGTCGAGAAAATATGTTGAGAGGACGCCACCAGCCAGATTAAACTAATTTGAGAAAACTTCATTAGCATTAACAGACTGTTGACGACCCCGAAGATAAGATAAAAACCAGACCAGTGCTTTATCAGAAACCTTTAAATGGGAGCATAGCTAAAAGAATATCGTGACTGACGGCATTAAAAGCATTAGAAAAGTCTATTAGTACCAAGACTGTGACTTTGGTATTTTCCATAGCAGCTCGAATGTCGCCAGTCACTTTGAGAAGAGCAGTGGTGGTGCTGT
Source organism: Lamproptera curius (assembly GCA_029286875.1). Classification (NCBI taxonomy): domain Eukaryota; kingdom Metazoa; phylum Arthropoda; class Insecta; order Lepidoptera; family Papilionidae; genus Lamproptera; species Lamproptera curius. The sequence continues at coordinate 1,460,743 of JAGSMT010000027.1, read as the reverse complement.
GACCTGGCCGAAACCCAGACTGAAATGGGCTAAATAAGTTGTTATACAGCACAAAGTTGGAGAACTGCTTCAGAACACAGGACTCAAGCACCTTGGATAGAAAAGGAAGGATTGAGATGGGTCGATAATGAGCCGGTATAGATGGATTTAGGAATTTTGGGAAGAAGGACGAACACTGACTTTATCCTCACAAGGTAGGAAAAGATCTCGGTAGTATGGAGAAGTTGATGATGTGGGTAATTGCAGGAAGTAGGTAATGCAGGATGGGGATAATCATTAGTCGTCCATACAATCACATCCGACAGCATTGGACTTGATCGCATTAATTGATTTTTGGTCTCGTCAAAAGTCACTGGTTTGAAATTAAAGAAATCAAATTTTGGGAGCGTCAAACCATTTAAATAGGAAGTAGCTATTGATATACCCTGCGGATCTATAGAGGAGGATGAGACAAAATGATGATTTAAATCATTCAGAGAGATTGAAGATGGTAGGTTTGATAGACGCGACTTGCCGATACCTAAAGTTCCAAGGAACTTCCAGATATCGGAAGGAGACGAGGAAGATATATTATCAAGAATGTAACGGCGTTTAGCGTTTCGCACCATCTGATTACACCGGTTTCTAGCTAATTTATAAAGTTTCCAATTGTCATCTGAGCGATTTCGCTTAAATTTTCGGAAGGCATGATCCCGACGTCTCATAGCTGTCCGTATACCTCTGGTCAACCAGGGCGCAGAACGGTGTCTTGTCTTTACTTTTTTGATCGGAGCATGACTATCATAAAGTGTAGTGATAGCATTGTTGGAGTATTCCGACTTTCTCGTCTACTGTTTTAGCTGCCGTCAAAGGCACCCAACTGATTTCTTGCTTCTCCTTCAGGCACGTGTGAATTGACCTCTAACTTTTATATAAACGCGATGTAATCTATTAAAATCCTTTTATTAGTTAATGTCTATCATTCGTTTAAAAAAGAGATTTTTTAATAAAGAGTACTTGTTTGTTATTCAGAAAAACTGTAATAAACAAATCGTAGAGTCGCCAAGTGCCCTCGATCGAAAATTTTCAAACGCCATTTTAAGTTGAACGAACACTTGATATTTATTTGCCGCCTCGTTCAATTTAGCTGCAGTCTATTGAATTGCTTCAGCATTTAGCTTTCACTTTAGATTTGTACTTTAACCGTTTAAACACTGTAACTGGCTATTACTATGTTGGAAAAGTTTTATTATTTTCTATAAGAAGATAAGATTATACGTTGTATCTGGACACTGCGAAATGGTTTGATAGAATTTATCTCAAAAGAAATTATATTTCTTTATTAATCGCAATGCTTCTTGTATAATAGAGAAAAGTAAGATAATTCATGCGTCGAATAGCCACGTAACAAGTCGTTATAGGAAGTAAGCGCCTTCAAGTTTACTGACAACTATATAATCCTTAGAATACAGTTTACCCTTTGGGTTCCGTAGATTAGATGCCAGTCGCTCCGCGTTAAAAATTCTCTTCAGGGAAATCTGTATGGATTAGAAGCCGACCCCATGATAACTTGGGAAAATGGCTAAGGGAAAGAAGAGCTTATGGAATTTTATTAAATAGTGTGAAAATATTAAATAAATTTATTTTATAGAGTTGTGAATGATAACTTATAATTTTTTAAATTATACATATTTATTTTGCATTAACCAAACCGTTACTATTTGTCAACATTTTTTTTTCAAGACAAAAACACCAGTGTTTTCAACTTGTAATTTGCGAAGGATGAAAATTCTGCTCTGTTTATTTTGTATTTCCATTGTGCTAAAACAACGTCGTAATAGCAAAAAGAAAGCGCCGATGTCCATTAAGAAATGTAGCTACTTAAGTTCTTGAGCAAATGACGGCCGTAAAATGTTATCCTCAGTAACTACAAGTAGTATATTTGCTTCGGGTCACTGTAAGTAATGAATATTTCCCAAAAAGTAATCTTCTTAAAGGCTTTACCGAAGTTATGGAAGGTTTTTTTTATATTTAGAGATGCCTACACGTAATTTTCACGACACCAAGGGCGAATTTCGTAGATTAAAACCACAACGTTGTTACTTCCTGGCACCTAAAGTGCTGGGTTAGAGGAATGTTTACGCACTTCTCTAACCTCACCTGCGCAGGCCACCTGTACAGTCAGACAGAAGTGATCTACTGCCATGTTGAATAGGGAATAGTGAAAGAATCCCGATCTATCCATTCTCCTGAAAATCTACTATAACAGGAGCAGGGATATATCGACCACTATTTTCACGTCAGCTGCCTCCGTAGCCTAGTGGTATTGGCGTTTGCTTTAGAAACCGGAGGTCGTGGGTTCGAATCCTGCGGGGACTCAACAAATTTTCGTTGTTGTTTCCTAGTTGGTTAGGACAGTTTGGGCCGATCACCCAATTGTCTGAAAAGTAAGATGATCCATGCGTCGGATGGGCATGTAAAAAGGCGGTCCACCCACCAACCCGCATTGGACCAGCGTGGTGGGATACGGTCCAAAACCCCTAATGGATAGGGGTGTATTAGGGGAGGCCTATGTCCAGCAGTGGACTATCAAAGGCTGATGATGATGATGATGATGATGATGATGATGATGATTTTCACGTACTCTCCTGAACGCATCCTGAGACGGTTTTGCTTCCTGCTTGGGATATCCTCTACGGTCAACTTCCGTGTTCTCGTTGAACAGCTTCTTTTTAGCTCACTCGTGGCCAAATACTACTATACTGACAAAACCACTACAACGTAGTCCTATCAAACGGAAGGTTGGCTTCTGATTTAACCTGAACTGAATCTAATATTCCAAAGCCGTACTCAATAGAAACACAGAATAGATGTCAGTATTTATAAAGGTTGTCAACACCTGTAACCAACGATAGTCTCGGCAAAATAACCGACTTTTCGCAAGTCTCTCTCTAATATCTATCAAAATAATGAAGCAATTAATTAAACTATAAATTTTTAAGAGTAGGCAGTAAATAATGATGACAGAATTTTTTTTTCGCTACATTTAGAACCACTGTTATATAACTAAGGCTCGAGTTACGAGACAACAAAAACAATTAATACTTTTAAGCAAAAGTATTAATTGTTTTTGTTGTCCCAGCGTGGTGGGATACGGTCCAAACCCCCTAATGGATAGGGGTGTATTAGGGGAGGCCTATGTCCAGCAGTGGACTAACAAAGGCTGAGGATGTGATGTGAAGCAAAAGTAACGCTAAAACTCACTTAAATATTTTTTAAAGGTATCTGGTACTGGAGCATGTAAGCGGAGGCGAACTTTTCGACTTACTTGGTGAAGAAAGGTAGGCTGACTCCTAAAGAAGCGAGGAGGTTCTTCAGGCAGATAATATCAGCACTGGACTTCTGCCATAGTCACTCTATATGGTAAGTCAATATATACTCTAAAACCGGGTACCCATTAGCGAATTGTTACCGTATCTTGTGTGATACAAGAACGAGGTTTTAGTGTGCACGCGCGTAACAGTTCAGGTCTACGATGTCACCAAAACGTTTTTGCCGAACGTACTAATTTTGCGAGTTGTACCGAAATAAATTGTTCAGAGCTTTTAGTATGTACAACAACCTTTTTTACATCTACAAGCATACTGCAAGCGCTCTTTGGGTCGCGGCAAAAGCCAACTATCGTCGGTTCAGTACAAATGCTTCGTTATAGCGCTCGTTGCAGGTTCGCAAACCACTTACAAACCATGTATATGGTCACAACAACAGTTACATACAAGTTGCATAAAATACTTATTATATGAACATTTCTGATTAAGAAATAGTGTAAACAAAAGGATTTACAATCTAAGTACAAGTTAAGTAAAAAGAAATCTAACGTTAACGCTACTAAAAACAAACCCTCTTTCAGTCATAGAGACCTCAAGCCTGAAAATCTATTGTTGGATGAGAGGAACAACATAAAGATAGCGGACTTCGGAATGGCATCTCTTCAGCCGGCTGGTTCCTTGCTGGAAACTTCCTGTGGGAGTCCACACTACGCGTGTCCCGAAGTGATTAGGGTGAGTAGTTTCACTGTACTGAAATAGAAATATATATTGCAGCGTGATAGAGATAGAATTAACGTAAACAAAGACTTCTAGAAAATATCTCTTATTGTTTAACGCTGAAGCTGAGAAAAAAAAGAAAAACTAGAGCGATCGAATCGAACAAAAATGCGATAGAGAAGAATGTGACAAATCACAAATGGAGGTTTATTGAATTTTGTACCAGGGCCAGTTTATCTTTATTTAATACATATGCGTCATACGACAATTGTTGATTTAAAGAGCTCATTTGGTCAATACGGGGATTGGTCAAATGAAGCAAGAAATATACTCATATTTCTTAAAAGCATTTTATTTATTAAAAACACTTTCTAAGACTGCAGCGATATCACGAGAACACTGAACACAAAATTGTTTAAGTTTTAACCTCTGTTTTATGAATTATACTGCTATCATTTGTATTTCTATATTTTCTATAGACACATAGAGTAAAACAGAAACTATATCTTTTATAAATACTACTCGAACAGACATTGCATTTTATTTTTAAGACTTGCAACAAAACGAACGCTTTGCAGCAACCAAGGTTACGTAAGAGAAGTTCCAAGTCAATGCGCCTAGTTCCAGTGAATGCAGGAAAATCTTTATACATTTAAAAGGCTTTCGTATCGCTTGTTTGTGTGCAGAAAAGCTGTGAGTTTCGCGCTACTTTTAAAATGCCTCTTGATAGTAGCCTACTTAAAATCGTCTCTGCAAAGGATCGATAAAATTAACATAAAAACAATTAACCCCTTGAAAGGCCTTAGAGGGTCGCACGCAATCGATTTAATCTTAACCCATTTAAAAACATTTTTAGTTAAAGGTAAAACAACAACGCTAGCTTCTCGTTTGAAATGTTTTATTCTAAAGATGGTCATATATTATTCTATACTTTCGAAAATATTGAATTTCAGGCAGTCCTTAAACATCATCTGCCTGTGATAGTCCACTGCTGGACATAGGCCTCCCCTAATACATCCCACCACGCTGGTCCAATGCGGTTTGGTGGGTGGACCGACTTTTTACATCCCCATCCGACGTATGGATCGTCTTACTTTTCAGACAATTGGGTGATCGGCCCAAATTGCCATAACCAACTAGAAAACAACAATGATAATTTGTTGAGTCCCGCAGGATTCGAACCCACGACCTCCGGTTTCCAAAGCACACGCCAATACCACTAGGCTACGGAGGCAGTCCTTAATACGCGATGTAAATCAAAGCAACGTAAGTCAAGACATATTTTTTAAATGTTTACATGTAAAACTTAAAGGTTAGGATCCTCAAGGCCTTTAAAATAAAAACAAAACTTCATTTATAACAAAGAATATACCTTCATAGTTTATTATTATAAGTAAGTTCCTAAAATCATTATATTTTAAGAACCCGACGGCCCCACAGACACTGGATTCGCGATAATTGCGTTATCTTATGCTGGAAATAGAGAAGATTGACGTATGTTCGAGGAATTGTTTTAGAACATTGTTCGACATAACTTGAAACTACTGTAAATAATTTTTTTAATAACTTATGAGTGTAAAATATTTAAACCCCTTTGCAAAATGTAATAGCAACCATTGCTTAGTAAATTGTTTCATTTTCAAAAGTTATGGATAGAATATCAATTGGTCAGCTTAAATATATCAAATTGTTGTTTATGAACTTTTAATAAACACTATACATCATGAATTTTCATAAAATTGGTGTTAAGGTTTTTATAGATAAAATTATTTCATAAATTAAACTTATTTTGACAAGAGGAAACAAAAAATTTTGAATTTTTGGCAACTTGTCATTTGGTATGATTTTCTATATTATCTTAATCTTTAAACTTTAAATAGACTTAGTATTTACTTACCCTATAATAACTTTAAGTGATGTTCAAACTGTATTAAGGAAAACAGTTTAAAATTTTAAACATGTTTTTTCACTTGCAAGCTTTACAGAAAATGTACACAATGAATTTAAATAAACAACTCCTTAAAATAAATATACAAAGTTACAAGTAAAATAATTATCAATTCAGATCCGGAATAAACCCTAATGGCCCCAGGAGCGACCGCGTTCTTATTGGTTGATTAGGGCTATTTTAGACCCTTTCCAAAGAAGGAGGACTTCTTTATATATGTTACCTCTTTGCCCGCTCCTGGTGGTCCGATTTTGTTCATTATTATTTAATAATGGATGTTAGCTGTAATTTGGCCCCACTTTTAGTAATTTTGTGATAAGTACTTCATAAGATATTTGAAAAATAAAAAATCGTGTGATTAAATTACAAACACCGCCAAAACCGTAAAAGATAGATATAAAGTATCTTTTGTATAATTGTACTACTTGAATTGGTCTACAAAAAGTTCGGGATAGCATATATCTTTGTTTAAGAATAACCCACATTAAGCATTAATTTAATGTAAACTCGTTAAAAAATTAAAGCAGTCACATTCAAAACTTATTTAAGAAAATACAGTTTAAGTTCACATTCTTCATTTTATGTACATAAAACGTGTCATAGACAACATTTTAATTAAACCAATACCTTAAAAGATATGTGACATTTAAAATACGGCAGCAAAAAAAGAGGGTAATTACGGTCAGAGTTATATGCCATTAGAAACCGATCATATTTTTTTGTTACAATTTTACTTTTAAATATCTGCCTTTCTTCTATGCGTCTATTGAATTTGGGTGAAAGACTTTAATTTCTATCGCTTAATTAGCAAAACAATACATTGTACACACGGAAATATTTGTATACTAATTACGTATAATACTTTATACTTAAAGCTTATCCGACAGCAAACATTTCTTTGCGCAATAAATAAAGCGTTCCGTATCCGATTACGCAACTTGTCGTCCATCTTGTAAGAATCCAATTCTATCCAGCAGCAAGGAAGAAGTGTTTAAAATTAAAACTTGCGAGAAGCTGCTATACTAATTGTTTGTAGAATGAAGTAAATTATAAGCACTCATTATTATAACTTTAATAATTATTCTGTTTATCGTATATATAAACACCAAACGGAAGAACAAGGTGTTAATTGATTTATTTTATTATAATAGCATACTTTCTTTAGAAACGTAAATTGTATTATAATAATATTTTGGACAATTAACACAACATCATCCAACCCCGCACTATGCAAAGCTTGTGAGTATAGAAAATTGATGACTGATAAATACATAGTTTTCTTTTGTAAATAATTACACATTTAAAATTTAATAGTCATCATATAATATTTTTCCCGTGGTGAGAATCGAATCCATACACCCTTTGGCGCAGCAGTCAGAGTCGCTTACCACTGCGCCAAGCGGGTAGTAACATAAATAATGCGTACAAAACAGTACTTTTGCAAAAGAAATATAGTCATCAAAACTTATGACAAATTAAACGGACATCAAACATTTTTCTATAAAAAATTATGTGGTTTCATATAAAAAATTATAGGGAAGGAAAAAGCAACGAAGACCGCCGAAACGTAGGTGATTGATGTAGCGTCATTAAGCCCAAATTGCATGCATTGGTATTTGGCGCCACTAAAGTAGATTTTAGACTTGTATTAAATAGATCCCTATAGTTTTAGCTAAAATTGCAATAAATACCGAATTAAATAAGTTTGTTTCTGTAATTAACTACTTTAAACTATTTTTTTTTTACTTGGATGTTATGCTTCAGACTCTTGTCTTTGGTAAGCTTCATCTAACACAGAGTTCGCGGGAAGCTCCCGTTCCTACGAACTAGGTTACTTTAAACTATGCTATTAACAATGTTATACGTGTTGAAATCCGCCCCTAACTTCCATCTAGAATGCGTTTATTGTAATAGACTCACTCATTATTTTTAATGGCATAATGTCAGCGTCTGTCGGTATTGTCCCCTGTAAAGTTTTATGTATTGTAATAGCTACTGTTATTTTAACACTGCAATAATGAAAATAAAAATAAATATAAAATTACATATATTAAAATAATAAACAAAGAGTTAATTGTATAGTTATGTTTTCAGCATGATTTAGACAAAGGAATAGTATTCCAGCGTGCAATGTGACATTTTACTATAATAGGGCCCCATGCGACGGCTTCTATTGAATAACTGTCCGTCTGGGATCTATATCAGTATTGTACATGCTGTTGGGTAAAACGTAAAATAGTACTGTTTTAGGTTCGGCAGAGAAAATTTTTATTAATATACGAGTTTGAACCCTTCACCCGGTGAAACCATACCACATCCTTACCTTTGTCATTATGTAACATCAGAATTACAGTTTTTAGACGATTTCATTGTAATTTATAACGGAAATATATATTAGACCATTTTTTATATTTTTGTCTGTTCGTACTAGGTAATATCTAAATACGTTGTTCCGATTTTGATAATACTTTCACTAAAAGATAGCTGATGTAACAGGGAGTATCTAAAGGATACGTTTCTGAGACTTATTTTAGATTTTTTATACTGCCACGCGGACGAAGTCGCGGCCTTCAATTCGTACTTATATAATATATTTTACAGCGACAGCAGTGTTAGTAACATAATATTTCACAAAGTTTATAAGAAATTAGTCACACAAAAAACTGGTAAATCCTATTAAATATACATAACAATAATCATATATGGGGACTGTACTAGAAATCAAACTGTTCTTCCCACTTTTAGTGAAACCAAAGATTACATAATGATGTTGGAGGGATTCAAGTGCCCACGAAATAAAAAACACAAGTGTTCCACCCAGTCCAATTAAAAAGTTTTATACTTGGCTTGAGTTTGTACGGCATTATATAACGAAGGACAAATCCACCCCTAATATTAAACACGAATGCATTTGCTGTGGGATTTCCGAAATTACGACTGGTTTGAAACACTAACTATAAGCTGAATTACTCGTTATTATTCTGGTTTGAAGTGCGCTATTGTGAGTAATGGCTCCGACGACAACAACCTCTATGTGACATACAATGTCGTTGACTGGAATAGAATGCAAATTTTCTCAAGCATAACTAAGCATTTAGTATACATAGTTTTTTTTATCAAGGTGATATTGTAAATAATTATTAACACACCAGAAATATATTTAATATTTTCAAGAAAAATACATTTACTTATGTATCTAACATAAGAAAACTATAACACAGAATACGTAACCTAGAACTTAAGAGTAAAACTAAACACTAGTGAAATACCCTCCAAAACTATAAATAATCTAATTAAGTACTTATTACGAAACAAAACAATACAAATATAGCAATATCATATAAAGCTATTAACAGCATTGTACTTCGAGATTCTTGAGCTTTGATCGACAACCATGTAACAACAAGTTAGGTCTTGAGAATGTCTGAAACTATTATAAAATGTATATGAAACATATTGTTGCTAAATTCCTTGATTAGGCTTATGAAGATTCAACATCATGTATATTTATAATGAAAAGACATAGCCACATATCCATTAAGTACTTACAACCATTTTAACATAAATATTATATAGGGTTAACTATGGTAAACATTTTATTTTGTCAAAATATTTAAATGTCTACTTCATTTTGTTTCAGAATCATGTTATGTCTACTTATAATAATTTTACATATAAAATGTTTTTGCATAAATTTTACTGAAAGTTATACCATAAAAGCTTTATTAAATGTCCATGATATAAAACAAAAAATTAAGTAACTTGTGACTGAACCTTGCTTTCTTAAATTTTCTCACAATAAAAAGGAACTATTAATTTGTAACAATTGAGCACTTCCTTTAGAGGGGAGATATAAATAAATTATAAACTATTTTCACTTGAAGGACAAGTGCTTCCACTGTTTAAGAAATAATACACAACTTAAGTAGCAATACATTTGTACAATTATGACCAGTTTATTTATATTGTTATGTAGATAATACACACTAAGTTTCTGTATGACCAAAATTTTTAAAATTTTTAACCATGGCATCAGATCCCAAAATTGGTAATGATAAAGCAAAAATACAAACGAGAAAGACATACTCAAACATATCTTTAGCTTAAAATATTTAGAAATATCAGAAATCCTATTTGGTTTAGGATTTTTTTTTTCAACTGGCCTGGCTAGACATGTAAATTTAACAAATTATAACAAACAGTTATCATTCTATTTGGAAAAAGTTAGTCGTCATCAACCCTCTGTTTTTTGCTGGTATTTGAAGGTGTTTGAGGTGGTGAATAGCCACCAGTGTCACGTCTCTTACTTGAGTGCCTGGCACAAGTCTGTCCAGAGAGACGCATAGAGTTCGATTCACGAGTTGGCGAAAACTGTTTGAGCATCTCTACATCATTGAATATAACCTGAGCCCCACCACCGCATGTCGGAACAACATCTCCTTTATACAGCTTTGTTTCTAGCTCACCATCTGTATCTTGTTCTTGGGAAATTAAGCAGTACTTTGAGGTCTTGGAGTTGGCTATGTCCTTTACATTTGTCAGCTTGTGTACTTGTTTGCTGTGATTTATGCTTGGCTTCATCACCGTTCCCATGGGTACGATCTTGTTCGGCGCATGCTCTATCCATCCGCGGCCATCGGCCGATAATGAGCGGCGGTGGCGTGGATTCGCGACGGCCACACCACGACGCGAAGTTGGCGTGTCCTTTGTTTGGTGGGCGGAACTGAATGGGGTCAGCAAGTGCGCTGGTAACGCCCTGGGGGTTGACCCTGGCGTGAAGTCACGAGCACTAGTCTGCGCCCCCATGTCTCCCATCGATTTTGGCACAGCGTCAACGCTATCACCTCTGTCGACATTCAAAGCCTGGGCTATGATCCGAAGCCGGTTTTCCTTATCCTCAATCGCGTTACGCAATCGTTCCTTCTCAGAATTGATCTCTTTTGCTTTTTCGTGTTCCGCGGCAATCTTGTAATTGTACTTTCTCTCTAGGACCTTCTTTTGTTTTTCTCTATCCAGTTTATTCTGGCTGAGGAGCAAGTCCTTGTCTTGCAGTTCGCGCTTAAGTGCAGAAGTGTATTCGGTCAATTCATTTAATTTCCTTTGATGTGATAGAGATGCGTTTTCGGTGGCTGTCAAACGTTCTTCTAGTGCTCTTATTCTTCGTTCCGCTGCTGTCAATTGACCTTTTAATGAAGTGTTTTCACTTCTAACCTCGAGTGAATCCTTCTCCAAGTCTAACAGAGCTGACCTAAGCCTTTCATCTTTTATTGCTTTGCTGCGTTTTAAAGTTTCCTGCGGCTTATCCTCATCTCCAAATGTGCCATTAATTCTTTAATTATATGAGCTGCTTGTGAGCTGTTCAATTCCAGACTTGGAAAATCTGGTCCTAAGCTATAGACCAAACCCAAATCAAGCTCCAAATCTTTAGCCTCAGGTCTAACAAGATTATCTCTAGCTGTTGTAAACAGTCGGTTAGCTTTACGCCTACCAGACATTAGACCAATAGCTGCAGCAACATCTGATATCTGTGGCTTGGCAACTTCCACTTCAGCTGCCATTTCTGCAAACCTCATCACCTGCAGGGTTTCATCATAATCTTCCGCTCTGGGATTGGCACAGACTATCATGCGCACTTGCCCTTCACCCTCAAAAAAGTTCTTGAACAAATGTGTTATTTTAGATTCCCTATAAGGTACCATATTATTTGTTCCATTGATCTGATTTTCTCTTAAAGCCTCCAAGCAAGTTCTTAATGTCATCAAAGATTTGTTAATATTGCCAGCTTCTCTAAGTCTCTGGCCAGTATTTTTTGTCCTGTTTGTTCTTTCGCTTCCTGCAAGATCCACCAGACTGAGTTGGCTTATATTCAAAAACTTTTTGTTTTGTATTACAGCTTCTCCCATTTCATCAACAGGTGCCTGCACCAATCTAATAGTAAAGACAGAGTGGCTTCTACTTGACTCTGCATTAAGATTTGTATGAGCCATCCGCTTCCTTTTCAACCCTAAATAGAACGCGTCAAACGCGTCCTCTGCAGACTTTATTTCAATTTCTGTAACACCGTGCACGTACATGTTGTGGGCTGCATCTTCACGAATTATTTTCACAGGCAAATTTTTACTTATTGGAGGACCATCTTCCAACAAATCAAATACACTATTATTGTAAATCTCTACGTATGATACGAATACGGCGTACTGATTGTCTTCGTTGACTCCGTCTATTTTAGTTACGTCGGTTGAGGACATGGCTAAATCAGGATTCGAGTTATTTTTCTTACCCGATTTAAACTTGTGCAGTTCCTGCTGCCGTTCCAACATCGCTTCAGCTTCACTTTGAATATCGAACATGTTCATTCTGTCCGGTTTGAAAACATATTTATGCGCTTGGAAGTCGTTAATAGTTTTAAATATGATATTCAAACAACGCGGTAGTATGCCGCAGTTTTGTGGTTCACCGGTCATTGTGAAAGTTTTACCGCTACCTGTTACACCGTATGTAAATAATAACCCATTCTTTCCCTTGATCAGTCCCTCGACCAAGTGCATAGCAACTTTGTCGAACACTTCTTGTTGTGACGTTTCTGGCGGGAACACCTCCTTAAATGTGTACTTCATTGTTTTGTTATTTTCATTTCTGTAGCTTAAAGCGGTGGAAGGTGGCGTCAACAGAACAGTATTTGAGGATATTATCTTCATACATGAGTTATCTATTTCTCTTTGCATAGGACGAAGACGGCAAAATACCTGCACCGGATCTCGATCCGCCGAAGCCAAGTTCTGTTTACTTCTAGCGGGCGTCCGCATTTCGTTTAGTCGTTGTTTCGATCTTGCCGACTTCATTTTATAATTTATTATCACAGAAAGCTAGCTTAAGCAATACAATATATCTTTTAACGGTTTAAACTTTGATAAAGTCAAATCAACGGTCTTCTATGACGTATTATGCCAATATATAAACTGTGAAGTTCGTTTAGTAATAACTGAAAAATTTACGAACAACTGCTCTCGCTACCAAGTTAAGCTAGCGATCTGAGTCTAACTTATGCGGTTGCATATTATTTTGAAGCAGTCCTTACGAAATGAATAAGCTTTTTAAAAACGTCGTATAATAACGGACAATTGAGATTATCAGCATGACATTGGTGTGAAATGTAGCCATGCTACTGTTCAATGGCGATACAGAAAGTTTTAAATATTTTTTATAAAGTAACTAATATTATCGTTTAGGTAATAATTGCATAAATTTTGATTTAATTGTACCCGTATAAGACGTATATCTAATTTTAACATTATTTCATCTTGTGTGGCCAGCTATGGACCTAACACCACTTAATAAGAAATGGAATTTATGCAAAAATGCAAAGGAGGAGAGCGTATTGCTAGTTTTATCGTTGCATTCATAGAACGACTCTTAATAATGCTTTCAGAAGGATCGCTAAATATTTTAGACAATATTACGATATACTATATATCTATATACGCCATAAAAATGTTTACCTTAGGTATACATTTTTATTTTGTTACATTGCCAAACTATATTCTGCTGTGCCAAGTTAAAAGTTTGCCTTTCGCTAGCAGTCATTTATTTTTACAAAAATATTACTTTTATAATTATTATTGGATTACAAAATACTAACATTGTAAAAATATAGCCCTAACACTAAAATATGTCAGGCTCTCTCCTTAATGTGCTTGGCGACAGGCCGATAAACATATAGTAACAAAAGTTCATTTTGTAAAACACACAATTTTTCGCATTTTCATTATTCACAAATGTCATGTTTATTCATAACTAATGAAGAGTAAATAAAGAAATTAAATACAAACCGTATAAAATTACCATCATTTTTACAGAAAAAAAATAACTTTGTAAAATCTCTTACATACCTTTTTAGCAAACAGTGTTTAAAAGAAACCATTGTAAATAAAATAAAGTATTTAAATAGTGTGTAAAGGTTTTAAATATATCATAAGAATAAGATAACTAGTTACTATTATTTGTCAGGTTTGTTTATGTTTACAAATTAGACGCGAAGGGTAAAAGTTTAAATCACTCATTGTTATGTTTTTTATTAACTACATAAATAGTGATAGTTTTTATCATGTCCTCGTATTATTAATCTATATCAGGTATAAAGATTGTTGACAAAAATGACTCTTAGAATTTCAAGTATATTCGTTTAATAAATATTCACTGAAACAATTTGTGACCATAATCATTAACTATACTTTTCTTATTGCAGGGTGAAAAATACGATGGGAGGCGAGCAGATGTCTGGTCCTGCGGTGTTATTCTTACGACTTCTCTTTGGAGCTTCCATTTTGACTTGATAATTTACGAATTACTCGAAAAAATTAAAGGAGTGTTTACGTGCCATGATTTCACCTATTACTGCAACTTTGTGAGTATGTATAGAAGTTAATCCCGAGAAAAGGATGACTGTAAGTTTAATTTGTATGTTTTTGCTCATAACTTCACATACCTGTGTCAGTTTTTTTAGTAATTTTTTACATACAGTATAATACTTTATGATAGACAACAATTTATAAGTAGACACGTGTAAAGCGAAGTTTCCAGGATATTCTAAAATAAATTATTTCTGGTTGTACTTTGTCAGAAGATTTCCTCGTCACCCCTATACACTGCTTTCACACTCAACTGATTGACTTTCATGTAGTATCACAATTTTTCTAAGCATTGTTGTACCATATCCTGGCCAATTATATACTTTAATGCTATATCAATTTTAAAAGCAAAAGAATAAAATTTATCATGTTTGAAAGACTCAAATGCATCCATAAAAAATGTTAATCCCTTAGTACTCAAACAAAATAGCAGTAACTATCAACAGAATTAAGTTTGAAATTGGAAATCTATCTCAGAGTTGGCAAAATTTTAAAGATTAATGCTTCTATTAGCTGTGTCAACTATAATAGCTATTGCAAACTTAAATGTATTGATATACCCACTAACATTTCAGATTTCAGGCACAGGGGTTTATAATAACTTTGCATTGGTTTTTTCCAGTTGGCTGAAATTACCAGACACCAATGGGTAACTGCTGGTGGCAGAGGGGAGTTAGAGCAGGAACTTCCAATGATGGAAGTGGTCCAGACGAGGGTCCTTCCTTCAGCAGATGCAATAGATCCTGATGTTTTACAAGCCATTTGCAGTCTAGGCTGCTTCAAACAGAGAGACAAGTTAATACAAGAATTACTTAGTCCACAGTAAGTTACTTTTTATGTGAATTACATGCAACACTACTTTAAGCCGAATATTATCTGAAATGTTGGCAAAAATATGCTAGATTGATATAATGTGTTACTATTGATCTGTTGCTAACAAAGACTTGAGAAAATTGTTTTTGGTAAAATACTTTGCTAGCGCAGATGGTAGAACTTCGATGTTGAACTTCGATTTAAACATACTCAGTATTTTTACAAACTTTTTGCAATATTATTAGCTTAGGTAAATAAAACTTAGTACCTTTCTGAACAAGACAACAATATAGCTGTTTTAAAACGAATGGCTGTGTGTTAAATGTAGCTATTGTATAGATTTTATTGATGTTTAATTACTTTAAAATCTTTCTCATGACCATACATGCAGATAAAAGTCTGAACATCAGGAAAAGTTGTTGAATTCATCATTAGCCTGTGATAGTCCCCTGCTGGACATAGGCCTCCCCTAATACACCTCCATCCATTAGGGAATTTTGGACCGTATCCTACCACGCTGGTCCAATGCGGGTTGGTGGGTGGGCTGACTTTTTACATGCCCATCCGATGCATGGTTCATCTTACTTTTCATACCACCTGGATGTAGAACTCTATATATAAAAGAAACTAATGTATGTCTCTAAGCCTCTAAGAAAACATGTACCAAATAGTTAATTTTAATTTAATGAATAGTAATGCTTAAAGATAACATAAAGCTTCTTAAACATGTTACCTCCGTAGCCTAGTGGTATAGGCGTGTGCCTTAGAAACTGGAGGTTGTGGGTTCGAATCCTGCGGGGACTCAACAAATTTTCATTGTTGTTTCCTAGTTGGTTAGGGGAATTTGGGCCGATCACCCAATTGTCTGAAAAGTAAGTTGTTGAATTAACAAATGCAATAGCCGCATATACAATTGAAAGTGTTGTTTATTGTATGGAATAGGTTGTTTTACTGGTTGGAATGTTGATATCTTATATATCATATTAAATTTCAGCCACAACACAGAAAAGGTCATCTACTTTTTACTGTTGGAGAGGAAACGGCGTAGGCCTGCACGGGATGACGAACCCAGGCCACCAGCACCCGCAACACCCGCTGACCCACCTCGGAAACGACTGGACACTTGCAGGGTAATTACGCACATTGTTATAAAATTTTACTAGCAAATGAGTAACCAATCAGATATATCTTTTTGACAAGATATTCATGTCAAGGATATGTATACTTTGGTGGTCAAGTAATTTTGTAGGCAATAATTTAATGTGGTTTGCTTTTTTTTCGATTAGTAGTGCTTGCCATAATGGAATAATAAAACTATTTTAAACATTTTAATTACAAATTAAATCCACTAATTTACGGATTTTTCGCGTTACTTAAATATATTTATTCTTGACGTTCCATCCATGATCATGGGCAGACTGGATGCTCTAAGCCTCTAAGAAAACATGTACCAAATAGTTAATTTTCCGTAAATTAGTGGATTTGATATGTATAATAATTACGTAAATAAAAGAAATAATTATTTTAATTACAATTTTTTGTTACTGCAAAAAATTTAAAATTTTGTTCCCCGGTTTTTTAGTATTTTACTGCAATAATATCCTATATACATTCGTAGATGGAATCATTTATTAATTACTAACCCTTTGTATTACTTGTTACAGGTAAACGGTCAATCAGGCCATTTTGGACAAATAAGCGAAGGTTCCCCCATTACTCCCAGGAGGTCGCAAATCAGGTAAGTAAATTATTGCAATAATCATCACATTAAATTTTCACGCCTTTGGTACTTTTCTTGTTACAAACTGCTATTTTTAAGATAACAGTGTTGTTAGTAAGATTAAATGAAAATAAAGCTGGTCAGGATCTGCTATACTTAAAATAATAAAGTCATAAATCCAGGTATAGTAAGATAGTACCAATCAAAACTCAGTACCAATCAAAGGGCGCCGTAGCTGTCGTGATCACAGCATAAAGGCCATGTACCGTCTCATTAATTTGTAGTGTTATAAATACTGGAATAAGCATAATTTTGTTCTTCCAAAAACTAGGCCTGAAGAACAATGAAATTTTGTCATGGGACAATGTATACTTTTCTTTAACAAAATCCAAGGAAACGTCCAGCTATTATTTGCAAATAAATTTAAAGAAGATGTTAAGGAATTGTTTGTGTCTAAAGAATACTATTGTTGTAATTACTACTTAATAGATAACACACCCTGGTAATGAACTGTTCGCTCCAGGCTATTTCAAAGTATTTAAATGATTATGTAGAAATTTTGTAAAATTTTAAATTGTAAAATTAAAATTAATAGGAAGAAAAAAGTCCCGCTGAATTTGTTACGCCGGTTCTTCTCAGGGCAGAGGCTTCCATTGCCGAACCGGCGGTAGTTTATTTGAAAATCAATGAGAAAATGTAATGCTTCCATATTGAATAAAGATATTTGATTTTAACCTTTCATACGCTGCTTTTTTAATCGGCTATTATCACTAACCATCAAGTGCTTCTGCATCCGGAAGTTCTTCTCGTCTCATAGCTTCAATTAATAATAAAAACTAATATTGAATATTTCTTCAGCAGGTCTTCATCGGGGCGGCGCGAAGGACGCAGTTCTCCACAGTTAGCTGCCAGTCCACCTGGTAAGGAAGTTTTCCGATACCTCTATTTTATAGTACATGTAAAGCTTTGCCTATGGTAACGATGGCGTTATTCATATATAGGCGTTATAGTGTTTTGAAGAACTGTTATGTCAGACACTGAGTGATAAAACATCATATGTATTATACTCTATCGCTGCCTCCGTAGCCTAGTGGTATAGGCGTTTGCTTTAGAAACCGGAGGTCGTGGGTTCGAATCCTGCGGGGACTCAACAAATTTTCATTGTTGTTTCCTAGTTAGGACAATTTGGGCCGATCACCCAATTGTCTGAAAAGTAAGATGATCCATGCGTCGGATGGGCATGTAAAAAGTCGGACAACCCACCAACCCGCATTGGATCAGCGTGGTGGGATACGGTCCAAAACCCCCTAATGGATAGGGGTGTATTAAAGGAGGCCTATGTCCAGCAGTGGACTATTAAAGGCTGATGATGATGATGTATTATACTGCATCATTAATATAAGTCACCCTGATTCCATTAATTCCTGGTCTATTTTTGGTAAAGTATAGGTACATTTTTTACTTTATTTTATGTACATATCATCATCATCACCTTGTATAAGTCCATTGCTGGACATAGGCCTCTCTTTCTCCATTAGTTTTATAGACCGTATCACTGGTCCAATGCAGGTTGGTGAGTGACCCGACTTATGGATGCATGGCATGGATCATCTTACTCTTCCGAAAAATGGGCGATCAGCCCAAATTGTCCCAACTAACTAGGAAACAACTATAAAAGTTGTTGAGTCCTAGCAGGATTCGAAACCACGACCTCCAGTTTCTAAAGCACAGGCCCTTACTACTAGGCTATGGAGGTTACATGTTTAAGAAGGTTTTATGTAATCTTTTAGCATTACTATTCATAAAATTAACTATTTGTTACATGTTTTCTTAGAGGCTTAGAGACATACATTAGTTTCTTTTATATATAGAGTTCCACGTCCAGGTGTTCTGTAGTCTAAAGAAGAAATTTATTTATTATAGTGTTCTATCCTATTTAAAATAAATATATCATGTTTTCAGCTGGTCATACACCTCATCGGGTTTCGTCTCTGGGTGGCACACCAGCTACGCCTGGATCACCACTTGGTAAATATTCACCTATAAACAAGTTTTAAAAATAGCATATATGTCTAGGCATTGATTAATGATTTGTATTTGTATAGGGGCTTGTGTTTAAAAATCTTTCTAGTTAATAGTATCTTTTATTCAACAGTTAATTTTAGTATTATGATACAGTAACAGAAAGAAAGTATTGAATGTGAACAAAATCTTATGTCACTGAACGCGTTCTTATTGGTGGACCACGGCTATGTTTTATCCCCACGCGATGCTCGACCAATAGGAGCGCCCGACTTTTTGCGCCAAACGAGTTTGACATTGCCCTTTGTTTACATAAATTTTATTTCTAAATACAGAATATAACACAACCGATAGCAAGGTCTTATTTGTCCCTGTGCCACTACTCAGCCTTAAGAAGGAAAACCTTTCGCCTTATGCGCTATAAAATCAATAGCTTTTGAATAAAAACCCAGTTGAATATATAGTACGGTGCTTACGGATTTTATCGCGTTTGATTACTTTACAATGACTTTAAAATCCCAGGGTCGATGGTCACGGGACCCTCGTATTCGGCTACCGTCAATTTTGTGTAAAATATTGTATGATCCCAAATAAATTGAATTATTGTAAAGTAGCCCATCGGCCATCCGTTCTGTAGTCCACGTGACCGGCCCACTGCCCCTTCAACGAGCTAATCAGAGAGACTCCGAGTATAGCGCGTTCCATAGCACGTTGAGCTACGGCAAACTTGTGGACCAGTCCGATAGCCTGGGGCCACGGTTCTGCCTCTGGTCATCATGGGCAGTACGCATTGGTTAAAGACTTTCGTCTTCAAACTCTGCGGCATCGACGACGTGAGAAAGTGGTTTGTTTAGCTTCCTAAATGCTGCCCAGCCCGGCTTCTTAATAAAGTTGAAGAGTGGAGGCCACGTTTAGGGAAACGGAGTGTCGGTCGAGCCCTCACCAAGTGGGATACCGATCTCCGTGCAGTAGCCGGTTCAAGGTGGGCAGCGAGCAGCAAGGGATCGGCCGTCTTGGCATACATTGAGAGAGCCCTATGTCCAGCTGTGGGCTGATAGGGAATGATTATGATGATGATGATTGTAAAGTAATTACACAGGACAAAAGCTATAAAAACTGTATTATTTATCATGTTCGCTATTCGCTTAAGAAACTGAATAAACAATTTTTTTTCAATTTATCATATAACTCCGTTTCGTTTGATTTCAGCTTCGCCATCGATAAGGGAGCATCACCATCAGCGAGCTAACTCCACCGGCCCAACAATAAGTTTGAATATAAGTAAGTACCAGTTTACTCTCCATCATAATATACAAAATTACTATTATTGTATCCATACTGACATGTTTACAAGTGTAGCTATTTTAGAGTCGTCGCTAACGGCGACAGAAGCGAACGCGGTCTCATGTACGCGGCCATGTTTGACCAATAACATTATAATAAGATTTGTAGGTGGTATGTCCCCATTTTACAGGGGACCGTTTGAGCCGGTACCACCGTGGTGCCTATGACTGCTGCAAAGCAGTAGTGTGAAAACAATAATGTGTTCCGGTTTGAAGGGCACCGTAGTCAGCGTATTTACTGGGTAAACGAGACTAAACATCCTGTCTCACGGTAGGTAGCGTGTTGGTGATACCGCTGATATCGGCGGCGTCCATGGGCGTCGGTGACTTCTTGCCATCAGGTGGTCCGACTGCTCGTCCTCCTGCGTAGCCTTTAACATGACTTTATATGCATAACTTCTATCTCAAGATTGGCTAAATTATATCAAATATATAAAATTACAGATAGAAGTGAATAAAACTTTTTCCTCTCTGTTTGTTACCTTTTAGTATAGTGTCACAGGTTAATGTTTGTGGCGACAAGGTCATTTGTGATAGTGTTTAATTGATTTTCTTTTAATCTCTTTTAAGGCGGAGAGCCCGGTGAGGCGGTGATCATCATAAATGAATCCCCTCTTATGGGTTCTTCAGTTGCAGTCCGACCTCACAGCCCATCACAGACGCATAGAGGTGAGATTCAAATTGTGTTTTCGTAAATATAACACAACCCGCATCACCCCCAACCCGCATTGGACCAGCGTGGTGGTTTACGGTCCAAAACCCCCTAATGGATAGGGGTGTTTTAGGGGAGGCCTATGTCCAGCAGTGGACTATCAAAGGCTGATGATGATGATGATGAAATATAACAATTTGAGTGTAAAAGCAACTGTTTCTGTTGATACAATAAATGTAGGTTTGTGCGTTTACTTTTATTAGTGATTTGCTACTGGTGTAAACACTATTTTGTTTATATAATAAGGTATTCACGTTGATAACATAAGTTCAGCTCGCTATTACTATACCATTTGTTATGGATGATTTAAACTAGGTTTAAGGCTCGGCTATATATCTAGTTCCAAACGAGGCTTATGCTTATACAGAGTGATTAAATTACACATAAACATTGTGTTTGTTTAAAGTAAAATAAGTACATTATATTCTCTTAAAAGTGTAAAAAAACTATGCTGCAGTCAAATAAGTCATGAAACAAACGCAAAAAAGTCTTATGTCGCAAAAATAAAAAAGTCTAATAGGGAGGTTCACCAGTAAGAAATACTTTCTTACTGGTGGACCTCCATATTGGTTTTCCGCGTGATTTTTAACCATTAGAAACGACTTTCATTTACACGCCATTTGAGTCCATTAAGCGGTATTGGCCATCGCTTTATAAACCGAAGGTTGTGGGTTCGACTTCACTCATGGAGGTTGTGTTATCGTTGTTTTCTAGTTGGCTAGCACGATTTAGGCCGATCACCCAATTGTCTAATATTATTTAAAAATGAATATAAAACTTGGGTTATTTCAGTGAGAGAGAGGTCATCGCTACCCGGCCCACCCAGCTCCGGTCAATCGCCTGCGCAGCCCTCCATATTTCCCAATCTTGGCACACTAACAGGTATTATATGTATGTGCTTTCGGTGTTGTATCGGTCCGCTTATTACGCAAGTGCCAAATAAGACTTGAAATTTATATAATAATTAGTTTGTTAAAACTCTACAGGGCCAAAATACTTGCTTTTAAGTTTCCACTGTGACTCAGTGAGAAACATACTTTTAATTTTGAAATTACACTTCATTTATGTATTTTTTAAGTTTTATTTGTCACTTGTATAGTTATTGTATTATTAATATTAGTGATTTGTTTTCTTTTACAATTTTACTTTATAACAAATTAAAAGTTAACTCCGCTGCACTGCGTGTATGTTTCAAAGTTGTACTTAGTTTTTAAAGGCGTTTCTGAAAGACACTTATAGTTTTAACTTAAATGAATTATGACAACAGATAATGAAATATAAACAAAATGAAAGTCTCACAAAAAGTTTTATTTGTTAATGTTTCATGACACCATCATATGATTTTAGGTCTTATTGAAGAATGTTATCAAAAAAATACTTGTAATATATTTATAATTTGTACTTATAGTTATTCAAGTCTATATATACCTCAAAGATTTGCAAATCCATTTGTCTATGTAATCAAACTGCTAGTTCAGTGCAATGAACAAAAGAACAAGAAGAAGAAACAATGGATATGACATTATCAGCACTATTATAATTTTATTGTTATATATCTAGTGATATTATTTAAAAATTATAACGAAATTGTGTCTCCCTTGCTGATAATCAACTAATAGCCATGAGTATGACGCTTTTGGCATTGCTATGGGATACATAGTATCGTGTTTGCTTCTTATATAGATGAATCTTCGTTACACTGTCGTAATAAATGATGTCAACTAATTACACAAAAAGGCAAATAATTATTCAAGCCAATTTTTTATTTTTTTATATTTAATTAATCTTTAACTTGTGCTATCTGTGATACATTTGTTACATATAATAAGTTTGCTGTTGCAAAGTTTGCTAAGCAACAGTGCTCAAGACATGATTACTGCTTTTCAAGTTTAAGTTACTACTTTGGCGTGTTTGGTGTTATTTGCATGCATATAAATATTTACAAACCTACGCCTAAGCCAAATGTATCCTAGGAGTAATATAAACAATATACCAACAGCAATCAAGTTGCATCGCCTGGATATTAATCACAGCTGTGACATTACTTTAAAGCCATTCTGTGCTTTAATTGTGTGGTATTTTATTTATTAATACTTCATGTACATAAATAAACGGAACAAAAGACAAAGGCCTTGTTTTCAAGTCAACCTTTAAATGATAAGGGAACATACACTTATAAGTACTGAGAATTGGTGTTTGTTTAGCCTAAATCTGTTTGAAAATGTGTTCTTGCACTTCGTGTTTGAACTGAGCACGGGTAAAAGCCACCTGATTTTGGTACAGTCATAAATATCTTATAAATAAACGAAAATGTTAACGATCCGCATGTAATGTGCCCACTTGAACGGAATTACCGTACTGCCATAACTGTACGGATTACTCTCCCATTAGTGCGGTATCGCGGATTAACTTATTACATGTCACAGAATCAAAATCAAGTTATACGTTTGCGTCTGCATTTAAGCGAAAACAACACATGATTTAGGTCCCGCAAAGTATCCGAAACTTCGGGTATTTTGTGAACCAAATTGAACGCTTTAAAATTGTCTTTTTATTTAATGTCTTTTTATAAAATCAAGAAACATATTATTTGACTTTGATACTGTGGCACGTAAAAAGAAGGCAACGTTCAAAAGAAGACGAATGCACAAGTGATAGCAGTGTGCTCCCCAGCGGGCGCGGGCTCGGGCGCCGTGGCCGGCTCGGGCGCCTCCGCCCCTTGGCGGGCGAGGCTGGCCACCATCAAGAACTCCTTCCTCGGCTCGCCCAGGTTCCACAGGCGTAAGATGCAGAGTGAGTATTTATTTGTTTTATTTTGAAATAAATATACCGAGGAGTTATTACCAAGGAAGACAGCTTTGTTCCTTCGATTATTCCTACATAAAGTAACAAAAATATTAAAAAAAAACAGTGCTCTTATAATAATTATTATTAGATTTATATGTGACAGATATTTATGCTATAAACATTTTAAAATACTGCAAATGATAAATTAACGTAAATAAATGTTAACAAATGCTGCTTATATCACTCATTATTGTATTCTACTTAATTCCAGCGTCATCAGAGGAGGTCCATCTCACACCGGAGACTTCACCCGAGTTGACCAAGCGTTCCTGGTTCGGTTCCTTGCTGCTCTCGGCTGACAAGGAAGAGACATTTACCGCATTGGTGAAGGGCAAGCCTCTAGCCACCGTCAAAGCTGATCTCATACACGCCTTCTTGAGTGTGAGTAAGATGCATTTTCCATAGTTAGTGTGAGCTCCTCCAGAAACGGTGCTTAACTATTCTTGTTTTGGCATATACCAAAAGACATTTTAAAGCGACTTTTATTTTACTAAAATTTTTCTAACCAAAACTTTTACCTAATATTCGTTTATTTACTACCAGAGATAAAATCTAATACTATATACTTAGTTGTTCTTAAGGTACATATATATATATATATATGTATGTCACGACTTTATAAAAGTACTAGCTATTGCCCGAGACTTTGTGTTTAAATATTTTTTTTCTGGCATATCATTTAATACCACATAGTTAGAACTATGTAACTGTTGTTGTCTATTTTTGTTATAGATGTTTTTACTACCTATCGACATTCAAGTAATCTTCGTTTTAGTTTAGACGACATATATTTAGCTATCAGACAGCTAAAAACATTTTATATATTAAAAATAAATTTTGAAGACAGTATAGGTCTTGGGTTGAAATGTTGCAGGGGATAATGCTTTTTATTTTGATCAAACAATTTACCTTTGAGAAAATTAGGTACACCCGTTTGATGGATGTGTTTGTTAATGATAGGTATTGGTTAAGCGTAGTAGTTTCATAGCGTTTCATTTTTTCTCAACTGATCATAGAGTCTACTATGATCAGTTGAGAAAAAAATGAAAATGAAAATTTTATTTGCACTTTTTCAGATAGCGGAGTTGTCCCACAGTGTGTTAAGTCCCATGTCGTTTAGGGTGGAATACAAGAGAGGATCTAATGCTCCAGCTATGTTCCAAAGGCATGTCAGGTTTCAGGTCAGTTTTAATGTCAATATAGTAGTTTGTTTTAATATTACTTAAGTTTTTTATTAAATCCTATCTGAACAACAAGTATGCGGTTTATTTAAAACAATAAACTTAGGCTAATTGCTATGAGATGAGGTTTAATAGTTCGTTATCTCTTTCTTTATTTTTTAAATTTAAACGCAAATATTAAAATATTTGCGTTAAAATTTATAACAAATATTAAAGCCTTATCAAATGATGTATTCCTGTTTAACTATATGATAATACAAGAAATGTACATAATGTAATAAGTTAAAATAAACCTTCATTTCCATCTAAGCATAGTAATTTATATTCAAGTGGTTTCATAAGCCTAGCATCCTTTTTATGTTTTTCACTGAAATGTCAATCATAGAGTAACAATTGACTAATAAGTATCATAAATATGTACGTCTACTTAGTTGCCATGGGTTGCAATTCTAACATCATTTTTAGGAGTGACTATTTCTCTAGTATGAATGTAAAATAGTCAATTCTTATTTTGATATCATCATCAGCCTGTGATAGTCCACTGCTAGACATAGGCCTCCCATAATACACCCTATCCATTAGGGTTTTGGACCGTATCCACCACGCTGGTCCAACGCGGGTTTGTGGTTGGACCGACTTTTACATGCCCATCCGACGCATGGATCATCTTACTTTTCAGACAATTGGGTGATCGGCCAAAATTGCCTAACTCAACTAGGAAACAACAATGAAAATTTGTTGAGTCCCGCAGATTCGAACCCGACCTCCGCTTTCTAAAGCAAACGCCATATTCCACTAGGCTACGGAGGCAGTATTTTGATATGATTGATGTAAATTCTAAAAATTCTTCGTATGTGGCCGTTTAAGTAGTTTCTGAACATATTTTTATGCAAGAATCGTTTGAATACACTATGTAAACGTTTCAGGTTGACATATCCACCATTACTAAAGCGCCCGGCGAAAACGGGAAGGAGTACCTATATGCTATCACATTCACTCTGTTATCCGGTGAGTTTGAGGGTATTATATTAAAAATGTTCATTTCACTGCGTGGCGTCGTCCGTGGCGGACGTCTACGAAGCTTATCCACTATGTCATTGCTCAAAACTCTAAAACTTTTATTTAATGTAGAATTTTTATAATATTCACGAACGAAATATTTTTCCTCAATTTATTGAACAGAGAAGTAGACACTTTTTAAAAACTAGATTTATGTTGTATAATATATAAAAAAAAATAATAATAATTTGCTTATTTGAATGAAGACAAATAGAGGTCCTAAAATACGACCACCGCGTAATTCGTATAGGCACCGTGCATTGCGTTGTAGTGCGTTGAAAGTGCAATATTAATAGATATTGCACGCGGTGCTCTTTAAGGCTACGTTCCACTTGACATTCACGACTGCAATTACTGCGTTCCACTCGCTTGTGAGCGTTACGGTCGTAAGCTCAAGTGGAATAGATTACAGGTCGTTGTGAGCGTTCGTAAACGTAAATAATGCAAATGGCGTGCTAGTGAAAATAAGGGAAACGATATATTTTGAAAAAAATATGAACATATAATAAAAATATTTATATTTTAAATAGTGTATTTAATTAATTGTAATTAAAGAGTACCACGCATAAATAACAAAAATAAAATAAGGTAATTTTCACAATCGAATCTATTGATGCTTTGAGTTTTAAAAATGGTAACAATTTGTTACCCCACCATTCTTACACGGGTCGTCGTGAGCTTTGCGTGAGCTTTGCGTGAGCGTGAGCCATAACGTCGAGAGTTACGTTTTCGTCGCGACCACAACCACCGAGATCGTCATTTTTTTTTTTATCCTGAGTTATGCTTCCAGACTCATGTCTATAGTAGCTTCATCTAACACAGAGTTCGCAGAAGCTCCGTCCTCACGAACTAGGTGGCCCACATTTTGCTAAAATGAAGGCCACACGTACAGAAGGTACGTGAGTTAGGCATTAGTTTATGTCTCTAAGGATCGTCGACGATCGGTTAACGGACCGGGACGCCGACGGTCTGGCGACGTATTAATCGATTGCTGGGGCGGTGAGAACCGACCTGGAACGCGGTGTATCTAGTATACGCGGTGTGTGTGTCGCTGTGCTCGTAAGCGAGGCGAACTACAGGTGAGTGTTGGAGATCGTCATGTGGTACGACTAAATGAGCGTTTTCAGCGTCGTGACCGCTCGATGGAACCTTAAGCCTGCCCTCTGAGAAACTTAATTTTAAGGTTTCACCATAGAGTAGGAACGAATAAAGGAATGAAAATAATTGGCAGGCAACATCCGGCGCTTCCGGCGCGTGTGCGAGGTGGTGCAGGCGGCGGTGTGCCGAGCGCCCGGCGCGGGACGCGCGCCCGCGGCGCACCCGCCCTCGCCGCGCGCGCAGCGGCGCACCATCCACCCGCACGGTGGGTGCTTCGAGTCCTCTCACTGCATCTGACATAGGCCAAAGAGCGACGAACTCTTAGAAGATATATTATTTATCGTGTATTCGCGTAAGCAACGATAAATATCGACTCACTATATAACATAAAATGCTCGTTCCTCAGCCAACGAAATCCCGGACAGTCCGGACACGCCCCAGCAGCAGTCGGACCACGACAGCGACTCGTCCGTCTTCGACACCGTGAAGAGCCCAAGCCGCTCCTCCATTGACCAGCTGGATCAGGTTACATTTCATTCTTCATACCATTCTCCTAATGAATTTCTCATATTAGCATGTGAACGGCGTCTATTTCATACAGACTTAAATATTAATACAGTTTCCACTACTACCGTGGTGGGCGTAAAGAAAACTGTTACCTAAGAGGTTAATAGGGGTGAGTTCCCCTAATGAAGACCTTATAAAGCATATTAAAGTAATACCAGTTTTTAAATCGGGTGGCAAAACGGATCCAAATAATTTTAGACCTATATCCGTACCGCCTACTCTGAACAAAATCTTTTAAAAATTGCTATTGGATCAAATAGTGAAACACTTCTGTCGAAAAAATCTTGTAAATAATAAGCAGTACGGCTTCTTTAGGGGCCGCTCCACAACTGACACAAGTGTTTGGCTTGTTAAAAGTATATACGAGGCTTGGTAAGCATCGTAGGATGTCTAAGGCATTTTCTGCGACCTTGCAAAGGCTTTTGATTGTGTTCAACATGCGACTCTGGTCTGGAAACAATGCCACTACGGTGTTAAAAAAACCGCACTCGATCTTCTGATTTCATACCTTAGCCATCGAACTAGGGGGGTTGACGTGAATGGTAAGAGATTTCCTGGGGCCCCGGTAAGTATGGGTGTCCAACAAGGACCTATTCTTGGACCTTTTCTGTTCCTCGTTTATTTAAATGATCTACTACATATAGTTAACAATAACAATGAGATAGTATTATTTGCGGATACCTCTTTGATTTTTAAACTCGCACGTAACATAAGATAATAATGTAAAATAGTATTGTAAAACATAGAATAGGAAATTAAAATATTTGTAAAGAGTGGTGGCTTGGAGTAAAGTACCCTTGAGAATGTGTAACAAAAAATGTAAATAAAAATTGTAACAAAGAAAAGCAAAATAAAAATCGTAAAATTAGTAACAAAAATAAGATTGTAACAAACAGTAAAACTATAATATGTAAATAAAATAAAAAGATAAATGTACAAAAGAACACGTACAGATGAAGAACAAAAAAAAGCTCATAAGGACCCTGATTAACTACGTTAGGGGAAAACACGTATATAAAAATAAATAATAAAAAAAAAAACTCGCACGTAATACATTGATTAATGACGATGTAAATAATACTCTCTCCAAAGTAGCGCATTGGTTCAGTGTCAATAATTTACTACTAAACAACAAAAAGACTAAAAGTATTAAAGTTATGACCCCTAATGTAAAATGTGGTAATTTTCAAGTGTCTTTGGATGGGTAAGCGCTAGATCTTGTTAACTGTACTGTGTTTCTCAGCATCGACGCTAAGCTGCAGTGAGGCCCCCATGTAACTGACTGGCGAATAAACTTAGCTCCGTGGCATATGCTGTAAAGAGAATTAGACATAACTGACGTGGAGAGAGCCTGCTTGGTATATTATAGTTATTTCCACAGTATACTGTGCAGAAAAGCAGTATACTGCTTATGGCATTCTACTGTGGAAACGTGGCCGATATTATTACAATCTTCGTCCTTTAAAAAAGAGCTATTCGTGCAGTCTATAACCTGGGCGCTAAAGAATCACTCAGAGAGTTGTTTACTTGAATTCAAATATTGATTAATTAATTGTTAGTTCTTAATATATTTTTGAAAATTTAATGTATGTGCAGAAAAAACAAAAATGATTTTTAAGGCATTGTAACGCGCATCACGTTAATACTAGGAACCAGCATAGATTTATTCGTCCAGAATCCAAGATCCAAGATTTATCCATTAATAAATTTAAAAAAGTTGTCAAGGAACTTTTGTTTGTTGAAGTTATTACAATGTAAATTAATTTTTAAATGACAACACAGTCTGGTAATGGAACGCTCCCTCCAGGCTTTTTCAATAATATCATAATTTTATGCTTTTATTTGTTTGTTTATTGTTTCAATTATATCGTAAAAGATGACAATAAATAATTCCGCTGAGTTTATTTCTCTGGTTATTCTCGGTCTGAAGCGTACTTGTCTGAACCGGTGGTAGATTTTTAACAATCAATAAGTGGGTGTATCGCTCCCATGTTGAATAAAGATATTTGAATTTGAATTTAACAATATTCGGTACAACAATCATTTGTCCAGTAAAGTTGAAACTTTTTAATGCCTTCCAAACACGTTATTCGGAAATAAGAGAGAACACGTGGGGGAGTTCTGTGATATTGTTTTAAACAACGATAACACAAAGTTGTTTTCCTACTGAATTCGAACCCGCGACCTCCAGATTGAAGAGCCACGGCCGTACACACGTACTAATAAACAAATACGTTAATATCGCGTGTTACAGAACGGCACGCACCCGCTCGGCTCCAGCTCGTCCGTGACGAGCGGCTCCAGCGGCTACAAAGTAAGTATTCAGCCCGCACGAGCCTCTCTCGCACTTTAACCTATCCAAATTAAGGATTGAAAGTTCTCTGAGATATTTTATTTTATCTGTGCACCTCCTACTTACTATCTCTGCACCACCTTAAGGTTTATTGAAAGATTATGCCATTAAGTCTGACAATCACTACATAGTATAAAACAAAGTCGTTTTCTTTGTCCCTATGTATGCTTAAATATTTTAAACTACGCAACGGATTTCGATGCGGTTTTTTTAATAGATAGTGATTGAAAAGTAAGGTTTATATGTGTAACACATACTAAATATTGTAGGTATATTTTCTATCAGCATAGCTTCTGCGCGATGCAGAGGTGGGTCGCTCCTAAATAAATAAATCATAATCATAATGAATAATAAAACGACATGCATATATAATTTAAACGAGCGGGGAGTAAGTTGACAAGAGCGCATTAGTATTAGTGTTTGTTATCAGTTGCTCATATGCAACGTGATTTTTCTCATAATGCGAACCGAAAATAATTTTCTTTAATATCAGTAACATATTCCATTGAACTATTTTTCAAACCAGGTTAACTTTTGTCCCTAAACGCAGCTAAAATCTTTAGTTTTCACTATTTCTAAACTATTACTAGAAATAAATTGCATCATTAGCGCGTCGAGTGAGCGACGACCGTTAAACAAATCATCGCTGAGACAATTGTGCAAAACGTAACCTTTGTAAACGTGTGTAACTTTTTCAGTTTACATTATTTTAATTTCCTTTTTACTATACTATATTTTGAAGTGCTAGAACAATCATAATCATCAGTCCATGCAAGTCCACTGCTAGACATAGGCCTCCCCTTCTCCATTAGGGGCTTTTTGGACCGTATCCTACCACTCTGGTCCAACGCGGGTTGGTGCGTAGACCGACTTTTCACATACCCATCCGCCGCATGGATCACCTTACTTTTCAGACAATTGGGTGATCACCCCAAATTGCACTAACCAACTAGGAAACAACAATGAAAATTTGTTGAGTCAACGCAGGATTGGGACCCATGACCTTTTTTTTTATTGCCTGCGCAGGCAGACGAGCAGTCGGGCCACCTCATGGAAAGTGGTCGCCGACGCCCATAGACATTGGCAATACTGATTTCACCAACGCGTTGCCTACCGTGAGACATAGGATGTTACGTGTAATCTACCCAGTAAATACGCTGGCTACGGTGCCCTTCAAACCGGAACACAGTTGTGTTTTCACACTACTCTTTTGCGGTAGAAGTAGGCACCGCGGTGGTACCCATCTAGACGGTCCCCTGTAAAAATGGGGACCTACCACCGGTGAAAGCGACCTCCGGTTTCTAAAGCACTAAAGTCACGTGGTATATAAAGCTACGTCATACGCGGTAACGAAGGAATTGACTCAATGCGTATGTAATCAGTCGTGCGATTGCAGCAGGGCGTGCGCGGGCGTCGAGCCGCCGAGCCGGCCTCCGCCTCCCTCGACCACGAGATCATGAGCTGCGGCCGCGACCTGCCCGGTGAGGGTTCCTCCACGCCATATCTAACAAACTAGTTTTAGTAAGAAATTTGCGTTTCAAAGAAAAAAACTGTGTTTATTGATTGAAGTGAGCTGAACGTATACTTTAACGATAGTGAGTGATACGCCATGAGCATTAGAAAAGTAGCGTAAGACGCGTGGTAGACGTTTTATTGAAAGAAGACCGTAATAATTGTTAAATGCTTATTCTACTTCACGTGTATTGTGCTCGTTTTATCTTTACTGTATTTAAAACTTGGCATAGGTCCGCCTGTGTGCATTTTTATTGTGCAAAGGGATAAATGGATGAATAATGTAACATCTCGTTTACACAGTAATTACCCTCTACGATGGCTTTCATACCAGAAGACACACACCAACATTGCAGTGATAATAACTGAAAAGTAAGAGAGTGCGTGCGGTCTGGCCGCGAGGTTCTACGCGCGCTTGCTTTACTCCTTACAAGTTACTCATTTTTTCCCTCTTTACAACAGTGTATTGTCCCTATTTTTAATTTTCCCCTTGTAAGATTGACGATAAAAACACAGATTCACTCGCTGTAAACCGGTGCGGCCTACATAATGTTTGTCGACTGACAGGTTGTTCGTCTGCAGGGGGCCACGCCAAGCGCTCGGTGTCGGAGTGCCGCGAGGCGGCGTGCTCCCCGCGCCGGCCGCAGCCCTCCGCGCCCCGCGACCAGCTGCGCCGCAACAACTCGCTCAGGGACCGCCCCGACGCGCCCCAGGCCTGACCCAGCCCTGCCACCGCATCTGCCACCGCATCTGCCACCGCTGCCATTGCCTCTGTGGCCGCTATCATCACTTCTGCACCCACCACTGTAACTACCTCTGCCATCGCTGCCACTGATGCCACCACACTCGTCACTTCTACACCCGCCGCTGAATTAATCTCGGCCATCGCCGCCACCGTCTCTACTGCCCCTGCCACTCCTGCCACCACTTCTGCCCTCGTCGCTGAGCCCCGGACTAATTCGGTGATGTCTGCCACTCATTATACTTGTACTGGAACAGTGGAATGCTCCACTCGAGCCTCTTAACCTTAAGCTACGAAACTATGATGACTTGTGTCGTCCTGCACATGTACATACTGCAAGGTCTCTCCGCGACTGTATTCCGATAAGCTTCTACGTACGCTGTTGTAATGAAATGTTACGAATGTTACGTATTAAATATTCAAATAAACCGGCCATGTATTTTAAAAGTGTTCGAAGGAGTAACCGCGTATCG
Organism: Lamproptera curius; assembly: GCA_029286875.1. NCBI lineage: Eukaryota > Metazoa > Arthropoda > Insecta > Lepidoptera > Papilionidae > Lamproptera > Lamproptera curius. The sequence continues at coordinate 1,427,920 of JAGSMT010000027.1, read as the reverse complement.
CTTGTTTTAGTTTAGACCTACCGATGTAATGATGTCGAAAGCTGTATTTTTGCATAAACGTACCTCCCCGTGATGTGCCGACGAGTAGCTCATTCAAGATATTAGTCTGAACGTAGATTGCACTCGAATAGGCGTCGTACACTACGTACGATGCGATCTCCACGAAAATTAGTAGTGAATTGACCATTATAGTGATTGACTTATGTTCGCATATCGTACTTGAGACTTACATCATTTATTGCAAAGCCAAATGAGATGTTACTGTAACCATAGCAACGGAGTGACGTCATAACATGAAGACGTGAACCCTCAACGCCTTATTCCACCTATAAGATATACGTACGTTTAACTTATTAAATTTCTAATACACAAAGTTTCGATATCCCGTTTGGTTTTGATAAAGCGAAAACGTTGTTACTTTTGAAATAATCGTATAACAATTGACTACGCTGAACGTTTCTAGTGTGTTGTTGATGTAAATATGAATATAATCTAGGCAAAGTATTACGCGAGTGATTTTATTAAACTGGCGTCTGTAAGGGAAGGTGGCTGACGATTGATGTGACGTGTTTTTTATATATTTCGACGTGTGTTGCCTTCCATGTAAGTTGTTGTCGCTCGGTCACGTTCGTGAGACCCTACCACGTATTGTGACGTCAAATATTTTTCAATTTTACACATTCAGATATTATTAATATTCAACCAATACATCCGAAATTATTATTGTTATATTAAGTCATGGATTTTGGAATATGACGTAACAAAATTTAGGAACCCCCTACACTAAGTCGCACTTCGACGACACCTCCCTCCCCGTTAACGTGATTAATATAAAATTAAATGCATTGTACATTTTTCTATTTATTTACCACGTTAATAACACAGAATTTTGAATTTTGATCATTACAACAACTTACTTGGAAGGAATTAAGCGATTTCACTTAATGTTATTCACTCGCTTTTGGACTATCCCTTTTCGATGTGGCACCTTCCTTTGAGCTCCGCGCTTAGTGTTACTGACATCGTGTGATTGGTTTACGCACATAAAGTGATAATTAGGCGAAATATATATATATAGTACACTGTCCGTATGTTACGAGTTTCGTTTAGTGTACATATATCATTACGTGATCGGAATAATGTAGCGAATCAACATGTTGGTGCAATTATTATTAGATTGTGTTTATTTAGTTATTATTAGGCAATGGCATTTTGGATAGTGAGTAACTAAGTGGAATTTTGACAAAAAAAATGTCTATCATTTTCGATACAACCGCAGTAATTTAAATATTCATTGATCATTTCTAATATTCGTTTTCAACTAGACCACAATCGCATTTTCAAATCTTAACATGAAATTTGGGATATTGATATTGGTTTGTTTGTACGCTTCCGCAGTTTCGCAGCTAAAATACTCCGTCCTGGTCGTAAAGTGAAACATCTCTAATAGATTATACTCAATCACCGTTTACGGTTAAATGTAACAAATTATGGGATCTGAAATTTTGTTAACGAAAAAACATGCTGCGTTCCCATTGGCCGATCGTCGTCAAATGTCAACCGACTTGCGATCTTCGACCAATGAGGACGCGTCATTCGAAACCACTTGTCTGGATCTTAATTAGCTTATTTATAAACCTTCCTTTCATTGCTCATTCACAATTCTGTGACGTAGTCTTTGATCTTACATTTGAGTTATTGTTCGAGTGGGCGAATTGATCCAATTTTAAAACAAACAGTCAAAAGTGACTCAACAAAACCATTGCTAATCGATATTAGGACTGCTGTTAAGTTTAGATAGACGATTGTAGTATTAATGAGATGTTTTTGTAATAAAAATACGAGATTCGTTCGGAATTTACCGAATTTCGTTTGATAATCACGTTATGTTATTATTGTTAGCTTTAAATGCCTTGGATCCCGCCGGTAAAAGCTAATGCTGGCCTCGTCTATTTTAATAAACGTTTATTCGTTTTCTACTCATGTACATAAAGTTAGTAGAGGCAGTGAATTAATTTCGCTTCGTTCTGATGCGATCAATGTCAATAGTCAACCTGCGTTACAAAAGAAAGTTCGAGATATTTTCATAATGATATTACCGTTGTTTTGCGACGCCTCGTGTATATTGTATGGCTATTGTATTACCTGACATCACATATCACCTTTATGGATTACTGTATCTATGTACTTTTATGCGAAATTGTGTTGCACGGTTGTATTCTGAAGAGGGCGTAAAAATTAGCATTTAAACTGACCGAAGATCTAGACTTGTGTCATTGAGCTAAAGTACTTGCTGTCTGTTAACATCGTAACCCATAGCAACGGGAAAACGGCTTGTTATTGGTCGGTGTTGTGACCAATGAGAGCGCGTCGTTAATGGCACTGTAGCGTTGCTATGGGTTACGGTGTTTTAGTCAGCATTTGTAATCAGAGTCGGTTGTCCGTCCACCATCTTGAATGTATGTTGTTTTGTTTCGATGCACACATGCAAAAGACACGAATTGAATGTTAACAGTGTAACTATAGCAACCGAGTGGCGTTATACGTATAGTGATGCTAGTAGCGAACTGCCACTGTCAGTGATAGACATCTCCGTGAAAATATGTCAAAAGAACGCTGACGTATGTTGCCACAACTTTAATATGGGTTACAATAACACTTAACTTAAAGTCTAGACAGTTCAACCTTGAAATAGGCGTTTTAATCTAACCTTCATATTGATGAACTGTCATTGAGTGACGGTCGTCTAATAACAAGACTAAAGATATAGCGAGAAAAGATATTCCTTCGTAATAATTCGTATTTATCGTGCTCTCTCAAATTGCTTCAGTAGCTATACATCATATTATACGATGACATTATTCATTCTGACGTTTGACACTAAACGATAGATAGTTTTATAATACGATCATTCATTGACAGTTCGGGACGCTTGAAGATTCAATTGTTACCGAAGGAAAATTATTTCGCACTACATACATACGACACCGCTTTGTTGCTATGGGTTACCTTGTCTTTGCATCTACTGCAAAGTTAATGCAACTCAACTATAGATATAGGATAGCCCTCTTATATTTGACACCATCAGTCAGAACAAGTGTCATCTTCAATTTTGTCGTTACTTCAAAGTGCTTACGTTTCAGATGTACTTATAGGTCGTATGAAATTTTTTCTCCCGATTAAATTATGATGCAAAATGATTGTTACGAAGTGAATTAACCCCTTTTCGCATAAGAATCTCCGTGTTGTAAAGTTTTGCGCGAACGATTTGTATAAACGCCTTTAACTATATAACATATATACATATATATAAAGAATAAAGTAATCGTATATTTTACATTTACAAAGGAAAGATTGTAATTTTGTACTCGGTTAAATGTTAAGGTTTCCGCGGGACTGCCGCGTCATTTCCTCTTCCCTTCGGTCGGTACTGTATTTGTATTGTTTCGTTTATTGTTATTTGTTCCTTTTTATTTATTTAAACGTTGAGTTGTAAACAACGTTGGGGTGTGTTAATGTTTTAAAAATGTTGCGTACGAGGTTTTGTGTGTCAAGTACCGACCGCAAAGTAAATTTCAATATACATGTTATGTGCTCGTCGAATGGTTTGTAATATAATGGATGTGGTAATACTAGCTTTGGTCCGCGAGCGTTATTGCCCGCGGAAGGCTATCGGCAAATGTACGAAGAGAGGCTTTGATGATGAAATTTGTTCGCGTGACCGTGATTCTCACAAGTGGATGATGTAAATTGTACTAATAAATCCTATGCTATGCTGTAACCTGTACTGTAACTGCTTAAGAAACTTAATGGTTAATATTGAAGAGATAATAAAATTACAAAAATGAAAAGGTCGTTTCATTGAGACTCTGTAATATCGTCATTATTGATACCTGTAATTTAAAATATATTGTAGTTTTTAGGCTTTATGAGTGTAGCCGAGACAGGGGCAAATGATAGTGTTGTGACTCATCAGGTTATTACCAAAACAACGTGTGAGGTCTCTACATATTTACTAAATTAAAAAATGTACAAGTCTTCTCCAGAAAGTGTCAAATTTAAAATGCTGTAATATATGTTTGCAACGGAATACTACCAACTTTGTTGTATTTAAGTTTAATAGTAAAGTTGATCATTTATGTCATTATGCCATAAGAGACTATTTAATTTGAGTCAATTTGGAAACACTTAAATAATATTATAATCTGGAGAAAATATCCAATACTTATATTATTATACACTGACATGAAATTTAGTAATGATCAAAGCATTTTCAGTAAACAATTCTAGGGGAAAACGTCACAAGGATGCAATAAAACAACGGCTGATTTTCAAATATATTTCAGTAATCAAAATATAATAATAGGCTTACACATTAATAGTTACAAATCGTATCTCACGGCGTGACCGAAAGTCGCGCGCAAAATGAAACAAGCCGATCGACCGCGAACCCTTAAATGCTATACAAATGCGTTATATCAAGCCCCAAAAGAAATCCTATATCACAAAAACCTTAAACATCCATCGTTAGTAGCGGAAATAAAAAACGAAACATATTTACATGCCCGATAAATTACAATTTTCCATAGAGTATTATAGTTTTTTTTTTTCAATTTTTTTACATAATTTCTCAGTGCCCTTTATACACATTGTGGATTTTATCTTCGCTTATTCGTAACTTTAGAAAAGAACCGAGCGGCCTTAACAGCTATACTGTGAAAATATCCTTCCCAACATCATGTGCGAACAACATTTGAAACGTTGCGAAATCAATTTGAAATTAAATCAATGACAAAAAAATGCACAATTAATATGCGTCGTACAATTCGTCTATGCTATTTATTATCATCATCGGTTATTTTTTTTTCTCATCGTCATTCTCATCAAAATCAACACTTTCGTCCTGTATGATTTTCTTTTAAAAAACGCGATATGAATACACTTACAAAATACCGATTGTATATAAATTATTAGCTAGTTTGTATTTACAATAGTCTTTTTGGGCTACGTTCTTTTAAAAAAATTCTTGTTTTAACATAATAGTTTGACTGTAGGCAAGCATCGACATATCAATTCATATACTTATATACTTAGAAACTATATTAAACCATCGAAACCAACATGTATCAGCTGAATGTATGGTATAACTAAATGAGGGCAAACGAACTGATTCGCGCCAGGAACTCGTTTCTAGTATGTACAAGATTGTTATTAAACTTACAGAGTATCATTTTATATCACAAATGAAATTTTCAAACTATTATCATTCTCTGTATGAGCAATCACTTTTTAAAACTACTATTGGTCAAGATTTTACAAACGACAGCGTTATGAATTTCAAGCTACTAAAGGAGACAAAAAAGGTCATACTAATATACAACGCATTGAGGACACGATACATACGAACTTTATCACACGCCGGCTCCAAATGTAATATCTTTAAGATATTAGTACGGTAAGCATGTGGCTTAAAGTTACGTCAAAATCGCCATACAGTACACACGTGTCCTTTTAAAACCAATAAAATTAAGGAAACATGGACGTATTCGAAAATAAAGAAAAAAATGCTGAGCATAATAATTTTTTCTTCTACATTTATGTCTATCTATTTTTTTTATTTTAAATTTTAGACTCACACCTTTCATCTGTATAACATCTAGCATACAGTACAATGTATATACGAAAGCGTCTTCTTCTATAAATAATATCTGTGTATTATAAATGCTGGTGTCATATAAAATTTGACGTGAGAAACATTTAAACCGATTTCCCGCCATTTTAGTTCGACGCTTCAATAACACCCACGATTCAGTTAAAAATGACCACAAGTAACATTATTAATTTAAAAATCCCGCATCTTCTTTACACCATAGTTTTACTTTTCTTATTTACATTGATCACTTATCTTCGTTTCCAATCGACATTGTTCAGTTCCCGACTAACCTAAAAAACTAAACTCAAACGTGTTACAATTGGCATTACGTAATTAACGGCGCTTATAATTGCGTCTATTTATATTGTACGCGTAATTACTTAATACCAATCCGTAAATCAATAAATACTAAAATTACATAATAAATTCATAACCTAAAACGGGTAGAAAGCTGCCGTATGTTATTAAGAGAAACGAAAATAAAAATCGAAAGCTACCAACAACGAGTTAAAAGAAGAGAGTTATTATTATTATTAGAAAAAATGGCGATTCTCTTAAATCACTGGTTCATTAAATTAATTAGTCATTTGCAAAAACGCACTAATGCCGTATGACAACGAAAGCGACACTAATTTTTATTAAACGATTAATAGACTAAAATTTTTCATAGGCGTTGACTTGGTCTATGCTGCCCCCGCTGTTTTACCGACAAACTCTGCTTCATTCGATATAATAATATTCAGTATTAGTATTAATTAATAATAAATAAAAAGAATTGAAATTTAAATAAGCCCTTAACAAAAAAAGTCCGTTGAAATTTTAAATCAATACATATAATGCTCTTTTTATTTTTTCTAGTCACTCTATTTATGGTTAATTAAAAGGTTTAATAATATCTGTATGTTTGTTATTCATACAGCTAGTTTCGTAAAGTTTCTAGAATTAGCTGCAATTGATAGAATGAAGAAAGTTTTATAGTGTTTCATTGGAGATGGAAGATATTTTGAGCTTACATATCGGAAAGTTCTACAGAACTTTCTTATACATTTGACTTTACATACTAAGGTTATAAATCATTCTAACCACAACCTTGAAAATTTAATCTACGAAAGTTAAAACACAATCCATTAAACAAAAACATAACTAAACTTATAAAACGATAAAGAGATTTAATATCGAAATAAATATGTTCAATATTTAATTGTAGTGAACTTTCCATTCCTCTTACCGTACCGATTATCGTACTCGAATCAATCAAAACTCATAGCGAGTCTTATTTTTCCGTCATAAAAAACGTAAATGTCAACTTATAGCGGTTATTTCTTTTCGTTAAAATTGACCGTGACGTCTAGTTAAAATGTAACAGTCAAACATGAAAAGCAAGTCCGTCGGTAAAAGCGAGGGTAGTGGGAAGTGAACGCGGCGTCTAATATTGCGCCAGCGCCATCTCGCGGGCGTCGTATCATCTGAGCGGCGCGCGGCAGAGCAAGGCCAGCGCCGCCACCAACATGGCCGCCGGCAGAGGGCGCGGCGCCAAGCTGTTGTACTTGCTGCTCTGCTCGCATGTGCCTGTTAACAATATTATTAGTTAATACAGTGACAAAAGATAAGAAAATTAATTAAGAAAGTTTTCACCGAACTTGTAAATGCCCATCGGTTGCAAAAATTATCTTTACATCTAAGTACATCATGTGATCGATTCTATAAAAGGAAAAAAAGTATAAAACCAACTCGTTTCCCTCCAAGATTTCAAACTCACGGTTTACCCAAACGTAGGTGTAGTATTGCCCATCTAACGTTAACTTAAACGCCAAAATATATGGCGATCTATCTCTTTACGTCAGTCTCACTAAAAGTGGAAACAAATTGGTCACGTTGACTTAAGCAACTCGGGTTTTACTCTTGAAATGGACACCGATTAGTCTCATTAGTTTAAGCAACTTAAGTTTTTAGCTAAAAATGACGACAAGCTTATCATATTGGCTCAAACTACACAAGTTTAACTGCCTCCGTAGCCTAGTGGTATAGGCGTTTGCTTTAGAAACCGGAGGTCGTGGGTTCGAATCCTGCGGGGACTCAACAAATTTATATTGTTGTTTCCTAGTTGGTTAGGACAACTTGGGCCGATCACCCAATTGTCTGAAAAGTAAGATGATCCATGCGTCGGATGGGCATGTAAAATCGGTCCACCCACCAACCCGCATTGGACCAGCGTGGTTGGATACGGTCCAAAACCCCCCTAATGGATAGGGGTGTATTAGGGGAGGCCTATGTCCAGCAGTGGACTATCAAAGGCTGATGATAATGACACAAGTTTTGTAAAAAGTTGCGACAAGTTATGGATATTTTTAAATAGCAGTATTACCGTTAGCTGTGAGGTTGTACGCTTTGTCGCCCGCCCTGCCGGGCTGCACGCGCCGGTCGCAAGAGCGCGCCACCGCGCTTAGCGATAACGAACCTCCGCGGGTGTCTGCGAAAGATTAAAAGATATATAGGTTACAGCACAATTTTGTTTAATATGTCACAGCAGAACCTAAAGTTTGGCCAATTTACAACCGAAACAATTGGCTTACATAAAATTATACAATATATTTAGTAAGAAGTATGAATTGAGAACAGTAGCAGTAAAAAGAGTTGAAATAAATTAGAATAGTGGTAGTTATGAAATCATTTCCAAATGTACATTTTGAATGATAAAACGAGAATAACAAAAATAGTGATGGTCGATTACGATTACGGCTTATTATAGGCAGCCGTACATTTGTTATAAGGCTATATCAGAGATCAGCCAACTGCGCAGGCGTCAAAGCCCATGATAGATATAATGACATAATGACATAGATAATGATATAATGATATAACTACATAATGACAGATGTAATGACATAATGACAGATATAATGACATAATGACAGATATAATGACATAATGATGACAGTGTACCATTGAGCGGTCGCAGCGTGTACATGAAGCAGAAGGTGCGCGGGTGCGAGGAGGCCCTCGCCACGGGGGAGGCGATCACGAAGCCGAGCCCGCCCTCCGTCCAGCCGCCGTGGCAGGTGTACGCTGCAATGTCGTAAAATAAGACACCGTTAGGTAAAAAGGTCATAACTAAATATTAATTAGTATCATATGGTTTTATACCGGTTTTTAACTATACCCATAGTGAAAAAGGTAGAAAATAGCACCTTGTTAACTGTATAAGTTTTAGCGAAGTCAAAATCTGTTCAAAACTTGCTATTTCTGTTTTTTAATTTAGTTTTAACTTCATGCTTTATGCCTAGTTAAAAGTAGACGAATAAACCAAACGAGCGAGATTGTTTATGGAATATTCCTTCGTCTAAAGGGCACAGAAACTAGATTAATTAAAAGCCTGGTAAACGAGACGTACCAACAAACGTGGAGTAACGTCTTACGCTGTGTTTCTTACAAGCAGGGCAACTTATACCATCAGGTGAACGTACTGCTGGCCTTATATCATTAACTAATCAAAAAAAAACCTGTATTTTAGTAACAAACTGCTAATAACTCTACATTAAGTCTAACAACCCCTCATCATCATCATAAACAGCTTTTCGCAGTCCACTACTGGACACTGTCCCTTTTTAATGAGCGCCAAGACGGCGTCCTATAAAAAGAGTTGCTCACAATTGCCACGCTGAGCAGGCGGATTGGCAGTTGACTAATTGCTCTTGTACTGCGGATCTGTCTTACTCCCACTACTGTAAAGCAGATCCACCGTCAAGTGGGCGCTATTGACGCCATTAATTAACAACGTAACAACCCCTAGATTATTTATAAGCTGTACACCATAACAAAGTATTTTGCGGTATTGTCACGCGACAGATCTCACCTGCCGCAGTGCAGGGCGACTTGAACTCGATGGTGTCCTGGGAGGCGCCGCAGCCGATGCTCGCGCTGTCGTACTGGCCCGACACGCACTCCGCGGGGCCCGCTCCCTCCTCCGTGTCGCCTGGGAACGAAGCAACCAAATATAACAATAAATAACGTATCCAGACAACACAAAATTATTTAGTTCCATCAAATGGGCATACAAGAAGTCGGTCCACCGACCCGCATTGGACCAGCGTGGTGCATTAGGGGAGGCCTATGTCTAACACAGGCTGATGATGATGATAATGAATCAGTTCCAAACAAAGCAAAGCTTTGTCAAAGTGGATCATTTATCAGTCGTCTAGTCAGCTGACCAATAAATGCATAAACCCACTTTTCTTTTGTAAATAAATACATCCTATATAGATATACATCAGCTAGACACGAGAAAAACACTATACTCATCACATATTTTTCCTACTAGCGTATAGACAAGGTCACTATCCCCTACGCCGAACGGATCGTCAATCAGTAAATAAAACATAAACTAATTCCTCCAGCAACTATTCTTCTAGTCGATTCCGCCTACGAAAACGGGGGTTACAGCATTGTTGTTAATCAATAAGTAACTTCTATGTTAACAAAACATAAGGCAAACAATACAACGTGACGTTCAGCAAAACTAGACACTAAATAGATGTAAACGAAGTGACCTATAGCGACGAAGCAGTCGTCTAAAGGAGGTGTTCTAGTAAAAAAATTATGTATGACACTAATTCGTTGTCATGTGTTGCATCGAGTCTCGAGCTTCATTTGGCTAAATATAGTGGAAATAACCAATATACCAACCAGTTGGCCGTGGGTTCGAATTCTGTGGGTTAACAAATTTTTATCGCTGTTTCTATGTTGTTCAGGGCAGTATGGACAACCCAGTTGTTTTGAAAAAAAAGAATGTTTCGAAAGAGAGCCAATTAATGCATCAGATGGGCATGTCAATATTCGGTGCGGACCACATTTAGCATTCCTTATAGGACGTGTTAAAATTTACTGACAATTATTTAATTCTTAGAATGCTTTACCCTTTGAGTTGTGGAGGTCAGATGCCAGTCGCTCTGCGTAACTTTTATTCAAGTAAATGTGCATGGGTTAGAAGCCGACCCGATGATAATTGAATACTTGGCTCGGTGTAAGGAAGAAAACCATCAATCATAAACATCGTGGCCCTCATTCAATCCATTGAAAGCAACATATCATTTTGTCAGTTGAGGTCAGATGCTAGTCACTCTGCGTAAGTAAGTCGCCTTTTATCAACATAAGAAAATAAGATAAGCATAGTATATAGTGTAATAATTCTATGAGGAATGGATGCAGTTCAATTGGATAGTGATTGTAAAAAATACCCATTGTGTCCTGTTGCCTCCTGCGGCGACTGTCCGCCAAAGAGCTGACTACGGAGTATCTCCCGATGATCGGACAACGCATCGGCGTCAACGATGTCGCTGAAATATTACAAAGAACATTTATCAATACCGTCACCAAGTACAAATATGATTTAACATATTAATTAATAAGAATATTTTTCGAATATTGGTTTCGACTTTAAATAATAAACTTTAATTGACTAAGAAAATTATTAGAAAAATTATCACAGCTTCATTTACGGCCAATTACAATGCCTCTGACACTCTAAAATTTGGTAAAAATATTCCTTTCGCCGAGTAGAGGTCTGCTGATTTTACGAAGTTCCACCCACAAGGGGGGTTGCGGGGTTGCTAGTTTACGTATATTCTACTTGTAGAATGTCTTATACACGCCTTAAACCGCAATCAAATGTGATTGATATTTGATCGTAAAACCACTTACTTATAAGGGTGATGTAAGGCTGTGGGGAGCTGTCGGCGCAGGCGTCCTGGGGGGACTCCCAGAGGCCGGCGCCTTGCTGCAGCTCCAGCACGTTGCCCTCGCGCCGGAAGAACGTGAGGCACACGTGGCCCGACTCGCTGCGAAGCAAAGTGCGACTTATTGCAATAGGATAAGATTGAAAATGCATAAAAGCTGGCGCTTACTGTAGGTCTTATAAGCTGCAAGGCGAAACGCGACTTATTGCAATGGAATTAGGTTGAAAATATACAGTAGTCAATGAGAACTGCACAGTCTTATACAATTCAACGCAAAGTGTGACTTATTGCAATAGGATAGGGTTGAAAATGTATAAGAGCTGCCGCTTACCGTATGTCTTACAAGCTGCAAGGCAAAGTGCGACTTATTGCAGTAAGATAAAGTTTAAAATATATATTAACTGCTGTATACGGGCCTATACATGGTCTTGTTACAATGGGATTAAGGTTGAAAATTAAGAACCGCCGTCTAGTCGATGGTTTTCTAAGCTGCAATGTTAAATGCGACTTATTACAATTGGTTAAGGTTTAAAATCTATACTAACCGAAGTATATTGTATGACCTGATAAGATGTGTTGCAAAATGCGACTTGTTACATTAGCTTAAGGTTGAAATCTAAACTAGCAGCAGTATACTATGGTGGCTTTAAAATACAAGGTAAAATGCAATTTATTACAATGGGTTAAGGTTGAATATATACATACTGCAGCAGTATTGTTAATACAACACTCCAGCATTATATATTTAGTAAAGAAATAAATTAGATCATTCTAATACAACAAAATACGACTTGTTACAAAGCGTTGAAGTTAAAACATAGAAGTAGCCGCTGATAATGAATTAATAAAAAATTGGGTGATATACAATTTTACTATTAGTTTTAAAGATAACTTAGAACATTTTTTACTACACCATTTTTGAACTCTCAACCATTGACCATTATCAACAAATATAGCAACGCTTCATCATTTTAATGAGAATTATGTAGAATTTATGTATTACCATCCTCTGGTGACGTGTGCGACCAGCTTTATGTGTTTCTTCTCCTTCTGCTCCAGAATCGAGTGACACACCAGCCTCTTCTCCTCAGACGCGCCCTTTTCGTCCATTATCTGATATCGGAAACGGTTATAATTATTACACATGTGTTATAATCATAATAAATTAACTATGAAATGCAATGATTTTAAGAAAAGAAACGAGACAGGAGAAAGAGGTAAAGGGAGTAGACAGCCATGTTTTAAAAAACTTCAGGATAAATATAATACTTCTAGATAGTCATGATGCTCTGTGAGGTATTTCTAGTGGACTGGTTAGTTACACCCTACGTCTATCTCTGCTGCAAAGCTATAGTGTGACGGTTTAAAGTAAACTTTACAATAAGCGTGTGTTACACTTCTATATTGAATAAACATATTTAAATTTGTAGTGTAATTAGACATGATGGCAAGGAAATTTTTGGACCCTTAAGCTACATTCCTCAAGGGCAGGGGCATGGCAACATAGACGTCCTTTATTTGTTTTCCTTTCAGTAATAAAGAGATGTAAAAATTACCTATAGTGTGCTAATAGAGGATTATGTTAGTAATATTTCGAAATATGTACAACAACACTTCGTTGCTATGGTTACACTGTTTACATTAACTCCATGTCACATTTGGCTGTGATATACCATAGTTATATCCCGGAAGTGCTTACCTTGAGGGTGGCGTTCTTCGTGGTGAAGTGGTACTGGTGCGTGTGATCCAGGCTGAACCACTTGTGGTGCTCCACTATCCAGCTGGGGAAGTGGCAGGCGTTCTTCGTCGTACTGACATGGTAGGCGAAATGACTTTATCAACTGAAATAATAAACACATAATCACTAATTGTTTTGATATTCATGTCATAAATAATAAATATGATTAATGCTAAATTTGGGACAATAAGACACAATATTTAAATGCTTCTCATCTGTTGTAAAATTAGCCTAATAACAATGAAAAATATTTTAGCTTCAAAACCTGTGATTCAGTTGACCTTGATGCCAAACAAAATAAGATACAGTTTCCTACATTTCTTGGTGGTTAAGCTGTCACTTAGCATTCAAGTAATCTTCGGACCGTATCCCATTCATTAATATAGAACACACCACCTTTGGACCAGCGTGGTGGAATACGGTCCAAAACCACTAATGAATGAATGTCGGCGTGACATACAAGAGTTTTGTTAGTGTTGACTGATGATGATGATGATGATGACGATGACGATGATGATGACGATGACGATGATGATGATGATGATCATGATGATGATAGAATATTTTCGACTATAAATACGCAGTTATTACTAGACAGCAGTTATGGATGTATACTTTACTTACTATTAGTTAGTTTCATGATCCTGCTGCCGTCCGTTGGTGATGAGAGGCCGTTGCAAGTGGCGTCTCCAGATTGGGCGATGTTGTAGGTCATACTCTTATCGCTATGCTGGCCTTTGTATATGAAGCATCTGTGATTGAAACACATCAAGTTGACTAGGTAACACTGACAATTGAATGAAAGACGGATAAATTATATATTAAAAATATTTAAATGTGTAGTTAACGTAATAGCGATAGATTCGATGCTTTTAAATTGGACCATATAGTGTTTGTACACTACTTATTTGTAGCAGTCAGTGCGGTTGTACTTTTCCATTCGGTCCTCTGTAATTAGAAGACCCGCTACGTGTATATTGGAAACCTTACAATCATTAACGGTAACGAATCCTAAAAGACCGCAATAACCGTATGAGAGGTCAGAACATATCCTGGACGTTGAATCATAACATTATTATCCGGTATGAAAGCCGTGTTGATTTTCAAACTATCACGATCAGTAAATTTCTAAGCTATAACAAAAATCAACTAGGATAAAGCGGACGATTTGTGAAGAAATTCGTAATCAGCTCTCATATATTACGAAAAACCGAAACTAGTTACTAGTCTGTACTATACCACAAACCTGTATGTGTCTTCATCGGACGTTATCGAGTTCCTCCTCTGCACCTGGGTGATCTGACCGACCAGGTATCTGGTGGAGCCCTCCTTCCACGTAGCCAGGCAGACCAACTCCTCGACTGGAAAGGAAAGAAGCATTGTCATCATTAAAAACATGACCAAATTTTGATGGATTTAGCTCCCTACATCGCCTATTTTCAGGCAAGTATCAAACTTGAGTGGTAAGGTATATTTTGTGATAAAAAGCTTTGTGCCAGAGTTTTGCTGCGATATATTCACTAAATGTTGAAATGATTAATTTGCAACACTGAACGCCGTCTATTATAAATCTTTTGCTGCTCTGTAATCTGCTCTTGTCACTAATATACATTGTTCAGTTTTTTTGCTCAGTTCGTGTTTTAATTTAATTACCCGGTTCAATTAAATAAACACTAAACTACAAAGAAATAATATAACTAACAAATGCAAAAGTTGTTTGAAATACGAATATTAAATTAAATCTATCATGCGCATGGATCTTACTTTCGCAGTCCTTTGGGAAACGGTACAAATTGCAACGACCAACTAGAAAATTGTGTACTAACTACCATTACATACTTCTAAATGAGTTTAATAAGTCTATAACATCAAGCTTCGGATACAATTACGGATTCATACATCAAATGCGTAAATTTGAAGACACTGATGCCTAGGGCGTACTAAAACGGTCGGCTACTAAAACGTTTTTAACAATCGAGACAGTCTACCTATCCAACGAAGTTCTATGTTTTAAGTCTTACGCAACATTTCCATCTCATTACACATACATTGTGTCACATGAAGAACCGATTTAGTGCAGTTCTTAGTGCCGTAAATGTTACACCAAAGGGTATGGGTTTAATACCCACCATGATAATTGTAAAACGTGTTGGAAACTATTGGGAAAAATATTGTGTATATAAAAGAAATAAAAGTATACGTATTTATCAGTCAACTAGTGCAAACTTTGCTTAGTTTGGGGCCAGATGTTGTTGCGTGTACTATCCAGAAATATTATCATTATTGCTTACCATTGCTCTCCGTCCCGGGGACGTCTGGACAGGCCATGTATCTCAGGAGCAGACGGGAGTCGTCGGTGCAGGACTCCGCTCGAGACGGTGGATTGGCACAGTCACCGGATCCCCTGGTAATCATTATCACCCCAATCATCAACAACACATACAGTGACTGGCATTATAATGCTCATCTAACATGATGCCCTGGATAATACACAAATATCCCTTTTTACATATTGCAATGTAATTGTGAATTAATTAAACGCGATAAAATGGTAAAAGCTGTATTATAATAATACATTATTGTAATGTATTTGTTGACACCCACCAACCGCATTGGTCCAGCGTGGTAGGATACGGTCCAAACCCCCTAATGGATAGGGGTGTATTAGGATAGGCCTATGTCCATCAGTGGACTATCAAACGCTGATTATGAATGTATTTGTAATATGTTTGTATTTAATGTTTTAAGGTGAGCCACATATAGTACCTATTATGTTTTCCTACCCACTTTTTTATGCTATCATGTGTTAGGCTTCAAATCTACCTATCGCTTCCCTTTTGAAGTGGCAGCAACAACGTGGTACATACGGCGTCGTAGTGATCGTCGTTCAATGATCGACATCTCGGTGACTTTCCATCGAGAATGTCACTATTATAACGCCAAATCATTGCGATGGTTTATTTTCGGCTTCGATACAGATGATGTAGTTTGGATACGAAACACGACGACTAGGAAAGTGGCTTAAGAAGTGGGATGGAGGATATAGTATACAATTTTACGCATAAAACTCACCTGCTGTAAGTGAAAGTGAAGGGAGCCGGGTGGAACGGACAGGGCTGCGGCACCGGCTTCGGCTCCTTCCTAAACATCGAGTATAAAGGAGCGTCTCCGTTTATCGACTCGCATATTGAGGACATTGAGTCCTTTTCGGAGCAGTATGCTGAAAAGGGAAGATTAAGTTAGATTAGTTAACATTTTTTTATCTATTTAATGTATCGCGCCAAACAATGTACACACGTTAGCTTAATCCCTAAGGCACTATTCAACAGCTAAACCTAAGAAGGGTGAGAAAAATTAAAATAGGTACGCGAGTAAAAATCCACCAATTTGAAATCTAGCATACAAAACAAACACTATAAATTAACAAATGTAGATAAAATAAATTGTATCACTCAAAAATAAACATATATCAGAACGTTTATTCTCGTGTACTGATCCGTTATAAATTTAAGATTAAATTTAATATTGTATAACTTTAGGTAAATTAAATAAAATGGGATTAACTTACTTTCTTTGTATTGGAGAACATATTTGTGTTTCTCTATAATCACCATGCACCTATAGCAGTCGTCGCGTCTGAAAAATTGATAATTAGAAATGTAAAACGGTACACGTCAAACCATTCTTAGAATTCAATAAATAAATTGCAATAATTTCTATAATTTTAACTAACTTATTGTCTTGTATAATATATTCATACTACATTATATGAATAAATGAATAACACTCAAGTTAAAATTAATGAACTAACGTTAACGTTTGTCACGATATCAGGTAAAGTATTAAAATAGGAGAGCCGTAACCTTTTTTTATTAGGTGACGATTATAAATCTCGAACTTCACATAATATATATACTTTTAGTGACATTTGATGTTTCAAATATTTTCGTTTACGTGGCTATTTAGAAAGTGGTATTTCCAAAAATTACTTCGTGTAATAGATGTGTTTGGAGTTGAATAGGAAAATATAGGCTGCTTGTCTGAAAAGTAAGATAATCCACGCGTCGGATGGACATGTAAGAAGTCGGTCCCGACTGTCTGGACCTTTTTTGACAATTTTCATAGGATGTCATTGCTTAGTTGTCACTAAACTTCTAGTTTAATTCATCCATCGAATGCAGTCTACCCTTTGGGTTGTGAAGGACAAACGAGAGTCGCTTTGCCTAAAAACTGATATTCAGACAAAATCTGGATGTATTGAAAGCCGACTGCATGATAAATTTGTCAGTAGTACAGGGGACCATCTTGGGCGGTGCGACCGCGCTGCCTATTTCTGACGCAAATCAGAAGTGTAATAACACTACTGTGTTTCGGTTTAAAGGGCACTTCAGCCAGTGTATTTTCTGGGTAGACGAGATTTATCTTTCTATGTCTCACAGTAAACAGCGCGCTAGTGATACCACTGGTATTTCCAATGTCTATGGGCGTCGGTGACCACTTTTGTACTGCTCGTCTGGCTGCGTAGCAAATAAAAAAAAGACTAGAAGACCGATGTTACCTCTCATAGAGTAGAAACTTGTCGTACGACTCTGTCTCGTAACATTCGCCTTTAAACTCTATGTTCGTAGAGTTGATGGCGATTAGGGACGGGTTCCCGGATTGGAACCAGCGACCTGTCCAGTCAGCGGGAAAGGTGCAGCCGCCGCCTGTGAATAGAGGAAAAAAACATTGTTACTATACGTGAATAATGTACTATAAATGAATGCGATAAAGTTGATAATCGCCTTGTCCGTACGTGCAATAAAGCGTTGACCAATACGAATTGGCACGTCTCCTAAAATGGCTATTCATCCCGAATAATGATAACAATAATAGTAACTCATTTAACGATATTTATTACACTTTAGCTAGAAAAGACAACTTCGAAAATGTCAACAAATCTATCAACTAACTAACACTGACGGCGCCAGAAGCACACGCGTTCTCTCATTAAGAAGAACACACGTTATAGATCCTCACCTGATGGAGGACTTTTTGACGCCATTTGAGTTTGCCATACTCTATATATATGTTTACGAAAATTCTATCTATTAACTAGCTAAAGTATAGATGGCAATGATGATGAAGTAAGCAATTGTGTAATGACAGGTACTTTCCGGAAAAATATAATAATTCTGAAACATATTTGCTTTGAATGTGATACGAAAAACATTGTTTTATAGGAATAAATTTACGCCATAGAGGCAAAGAACCAAAACATCAAACAAATCAATGAAAAATACTCCAATGACTGGTTTCTTAACTCTGTGTCTTTCCGTAAGCACGGCGCAGGTGTAATTAAAAAAAACAGAAGCGATATACTTGCTTATTGATTGCCAAACCACCGGACATCTTAGATCTAAGAATAGCCGACAAAGGAAGCACATTCATTCACATTCATTCATCATCAGCCTTTGATAGTCCACTGCTGCACGTATGCCTCCCCTTATAAACCCCTATCCATTAGAGGGTCTTGGACCTTATCCCACCACACTGCTCCAATGCAGGTTGGTGGGACGACCGACTATTTACATGCCCATCCGACGCATGGATTATCTTACTTTTTAGACAACTGGGTGGTCGGCCCAAATTACCCTAACCAACTAGGAAACAACAATGAAAATTTGTTGAGTCCCCGCAGGATTCGATCCCACGACCTCCGGCTACGGTGACAGTCACAAAGAAACACAGCTGGACTATATTTTCTGGTCATGTTCTACCGTATTAACTATACATCTCTAGATCCATCGCCAACATACACAGATCGCCCATCGATCAATACCGCCACCGCTCGACCCAGAACCATCGTACTCCACCGCTGATTTATATCGTCCGCGCGGTGCACAGGCGACAAGCTCGGAACTTGTTTGGCCCCAAGCCATCTCGTAAGCCCCCGCCAAAGGCTAAAGACACGACTCGATATAGGGCTGTTGCGGCAACCGTTACACGACTCCTACAGTCGGCGGTCCCATTGCGATAAAAGCTAACGGCGCAGGCTGCTGAACGTACGAAGGTGCGTATACACTGGACGATCTTTACGTTATTTGTGACACGTTATAAGACATATGACGAACGACGAACGACGAGAGCGATAGAAACTTATTAAATTTGCCCTGGTAAATTTTTATATTTTAGAATGGATTTATCCTGGGGTAAAAGTTGTAGTGTTACACAAGGTTAAATAGCTTTGTGGTAATGAAATAAATTTTCAAATCGGGTTAGTGGTTTTAACCTTATGCAATTAAAGCCATTAAAGCCATTAATGCAGACAAATACAATTAACAGAATATAAAAGATATTACATGCAAAAAAATCGATCCTGGATATTAAGAATGGCAGTCGTTGAAAGGTTATCCAGACTTCGAATGCAGTTTATCCCATGGGTTGTAGAGGTGAACGTTGGGATCTGTCCGTCTTGTGGGTGCACACGGATTATGGTGGCCACACCGCCGTGTACGCGTGCCTCTACAGATCCCACAGCGGTGATGCGGAGGCAGCTCGACTATTCGAGTATCTCCAAGAGGTGACTGACCAAGCCCTTGAACAGTATCCTGCAGCGGAGGTGGTGATCCTAGGTGACTTTAACGCTCATCAAATTTAAATTCAAATGTCTTTATTCAATAACGAAGTGAAACACTCGCTTATTGATAGTCAAGGACGCTACCACCGGTTCAGAATAGGACGCCTCCGACCAGAGAAGAACCGGCGAAAGAAACTCAGCGGGCCTATTTTTCATCTTTTAAAATAATCAAATATATACATATAAATTTCCTTATGAGCTACATACAGTACTATCATACGTATATTATATTTGAAAAAGCCTGGAGCGAGCATTCCATTACCAGGTTGTGTTATCATTTATAAATTCATTTATGTCATAAAAACCTTTAACACATAAACGTTCCTTTACTACTTTTTTAAATGTATTAATAGTTAAATTCTGAACGTTTACTGATTTTGTTGTAAAAGCGTATACATTGTCCCATAAAATATTTACTTGCTCTTCGCAGTCTAGATGCTGGAAGAATTAAATTATGTTTGTTTCTAGTATTTATGTTATGTGCATCACAATGTCTAAGAAAATCATTTCTATTTTTTTGCACATACATTAGGTTTTCGAAAATGTATTGAGAAGTAACGGTTAGTATTTTAATATCTGTGAACAATTTTCTCAGGATTCCTTGGGGCCCAGGTTATAAACCGCTCGAATAGCTCGTTTTGGAGGACAAAGATCGTATTAGTATCCGCTTGCACTTCCCCACAGTAGAATGCCATAAGATATTACACTGTGGAAATAGCTAAAGATACTAAGCGGGCCGTCTCCACGTCAGTTAATTGTCTGATTTTCTTGACAGCATATACTGCAGAGCTGAGTTTATTCGACAGCCTATTAATATGAGGGCCCCACTGCAATCTGGTATCTATTATTATTCTCAGAAACACGGTTGACTCAACAACGTCTATCTCTTCCTCATCTATAAACACTTCACATTTACTCGGTCTTACATTTGGAGTCATAAATTTAATACATTTTGTCTTCTTCTGATTTAGTAGCAAATTATTGACATCGTCATTTATTGATGTGTGTCATTTAACTTTAAAAATTAAGGAAGTATCATCAGCAAATAATACTATCTCGTCGTTTTATTAATAACATATGGTAAATCATTTATATAGATGAGAAAGAGAAAGGCCCAAGAATAGACCCTTGGGACACCCATATTTACCGGGCCCCTGGAGATCTTTTACCATTCACGTCAACCCTCTGAGTTCGGTGGCTCAAGTACGAAGACAGAAGATTGAGTGCGGCGTTTCACACCATAGTGACGTAATTTCCTGACCAGAGTTTCATGCTGTACGCAATCAAAAGCTTTTTGAGATCGCAAAATGCCCATGCATCCTGCGACGCTTCCCTGCCTCAAAGATGCTCTTATGAGCATAACGCCAGCATCAATCGTGGAGCGACCCCCAGTGAAGCTCGTACTGTTTGTTATTAATGAGACAGTTACTCATCATCTGGAGTGGCTGGTCGCAGACCACTGATCTCGCTGGCGAGTGGCGTATGAGTATGCTTCGGCCTATGGCTTCTCCCAGCTGGTGACTCAGCCCACCCTGAATCCTGATATTGAGAGCCATAACCCCTCTCTAGATCTTTGCTGACCTCACATCCAGAAGGGTACCGGGTGGCGGTTGAGGCACCTTTAGGATCCCAGACCATTGCTCGGTACGTACCACTCGCCCCTGTTACATACCCAATCCGAACACCTTCTAGTGGGTCTCGTAGAGTCTGGCAATACAGGACAGCAGATTGGGATGGACATCGCGAGTTTTTTGGCTCCTTCCCGTGGGGGAGGTTCTGCTTTTCCTCAAATGACCCTGACAAGTGTGCGGACTGGTTACCGACATAATACTTAGGGATGGAAACTTTCATCCCAAATACAGAGGTACCCGTCGGTGGCCGCAGCAGTCCCTGGCTTAACAAAGCCTGTGTGGAGGCTGCGCGCCGAAAACAGTCTACATACGCCGCTTATAATGACGCTAGACGATGTCAGGATCGGACAGGCATAGAGGAGAAAAAGAAATTTAATGCCACTTCAAGATCCCTCAAGAGGGTGATTGCCAGGGCAAAGGCCGAGCACGTTTGCAGAGTTGGTGAACGGTTAGTCGGCTTTCCTCTGAAGTCGTGCCTTTGGTCACCGCCAAAGCCGCCGAAGGCAACTTCGCCGTGTTCAGTCTCCCGCCACTGCGCAAATCTGATGATAGTTAGCCCACAGGAAGGAGAAGGCTGATCTTCTAGTCAAACTTTCGCCTCAAACTCGACTATGGACGATGGGGGAGCCATTCCACCAGATTCCCTCAGTGCGAGAGTTCCTTCCGAACCGCATCTCACAACGGGCAGTCAGGCGGAACCACAGCTCCTCAACATCCATAAGTCGAGGGGCCCGAGCATTCCTGCAGTGGTCCTAAAGCGATGCGCCCGAGCTGACTCTGTATCCGCGCTTATTCGCCTCCAACACGGCTAAACGGGTTCCGGCTTCATGGAAAGCAGTCGAATACATCCGGTCCCTAAAAAGGAGACCGCCAGACCCTTCCAATTACAGGCCCATAGCTATCAGCATCCTTACTGTCAAAGGTGATGGAGGGGTCATCAACAACCAGCTCCAGGTTACCGAGGAGAACCAGCTTATCAGTGACCGTCGCATGGTTTTCGTCACGGTCGTTCGGCTGGTGATCTTCTAGTGTACCTAACGCACCGGTGGTGAAGTTTAGACAAGGTGAAGCTTCCAGCAGTCAGTCTTGATATTGGCTAAGGTTCGACAGGGTCTGGCATGAGCCTTTATATCGAAAACTGCCCGCTTATGGAATCCCGAGGGCTTGCTCGCGGATTGCCAGCTTTTGGATGGTCGGAGCATCAGAGTCGTTGTCGACGGCTGTGCTCCAAGATCATGACCACTAATGCGGCGTCCCACAAGGTTCAGTGTCTCACCAACGCTTTTATCCTCATATCAAGACATGCTATCTATCAGAGATATACATTGCTATGCGGATGATAGACAGGGAGATGCAGGATACTAGCCAACGACCAGTCCTCGGTGGAGGCAGAAGAGGGATCTAAACTTGTGTCCGAAGTGGAGGACCTCTGGGGCGAGTCTGAGTGGGTCGAGTAAACCTCGTTAGTTTAACTTAAAGACACAGGTTTGGCATTCACCGCAAAGAAAGACCCATTTGGTCATAGCGCCACAATTTTGGTGTCTTCTCAACCATCCTCAAGCATTGGAATCCTTGGTGTCGAGATCCACCGACGTAAGTTTGAAGTCATTGACAGCAAATTAAATGGCCTCTAAAACTGGGAGGCTGAAAGAGCGGACGGTACTTTTCATCAAGCCAAAAGCTTTACTTAAAGCCAGGTCAGGCCTCACGGGAGTATTGTTCCATCTCTGGGTGGTGCCCCAAGACAGCTGCTTCAACCGACTCCTACAAAACGGTTTTCGAATCATCGGCGATCCAATGCCACGGACAGGTGGAACCTCTGCCTACGGGAGATATTGGCCTTCTGTGTTCCCACCGCCTGTTCAACGGAGAGGTTCAGGGAGTGCTTGAAGGTACCACCCCCATTCCTATTATCGTACTCTCCGTCACCGGACTAGAGTTCATCCATACCACCTGGAAAACCGTGCTAAATAGTTACGTTTCCAGAGATCATTCATGCCACGCACTATTAAACTCTGGAATGAACTCCTCTAAGGTTTTTCCTTCGCGCTATGACATGTCTTCCTTTAAACGAGGTATAAAGAGAGTCCTTACGGTAGGCAGCTGGTGATACCCTGGTATTGCTAATGTCCATGGGGTCGGTGACCACTTCCCATCAGGGTGGCCCGACTGCTCGTCGCCTTCGTTCAAAAAAAAAAAAAAAAAAAAAAAAAAAAAAAGGTCAGATAACAATACTTTCCCAATCCCTTAAAAAAAACGTAACCTAAAACTTTTAAAACATGCTGCAGTCTGATGTATTACATTTTCGCTTCATTAGGAAATAATAATAACAATATATTTGTAAATAAATCAAATTTTCATCAAACATGCCTTTTTTAAAATTATCAAATTAAACGCGACCACCGTGTACGCACCTTCGTAAGCGTAAATTAGTCTTTTGCCTGACTTGTATAATCATACAAGTTAACAAATTGTCATAGACATTAACGAACAAGTCACTATAGTAAACTTGTAACTTTAAATGACACTACACAATGTACAGTATGTGTATTAACAGAAACAAAGAAAATTAGCATACACTATCGTTGAGAATAAAATAGTAGTAATAGTTGCACTGCCTCCGTAGCTTAGTGGTATAGGCGTGTGCTTCAGAAACCGTAGGTCGTGGGTTCGAATCCTGCGGGGACTCAACAAATTTTCATTGTTGTTTCCTAGTTGGTTAGGGCAATTTGGACTGATCACCCAATTGTCTGAAAAGTAAGATGATCCATGCGTCGGATGGGCATGTAAAAAGTCGGTCCACCCACCAACCCGCATTGAACCAGCGTGGTGGGATACGGTCAAAAACCGCCTAATGGATAGGGGTGTATTAGGGGAGGCCTATGTCCAGCAGTGGACTATCACAGGCTGATGATGAATGAGTTGTAATGGAAAATGTTGGTTCGAAAGATAATATGGGTTACGCTATAATACTTTTAATTAGTGAAATGATCTATATCAATGGTACGTGTTACTATTATATATAGCTAAAACGAGCAGTCTCTGCCTGTGTTATTTTTAGATCTTTGAAATGATATTTCCCGGTGTAAAAACTAGCCTATGTTATTAATAAAACCGTTCCGTCATAAACCTTTCACGGTTTCTGACGGCGAAAGTTTTGTTTTAATCGGCCTAGTAGATTTGGAGTTTACTAATTGCAAATACCAAATATTTTCCCTTTATAATATTAATATAGTATAGACGAAGGCAAAAATAACACGCAAGTGCAATAAATTGCTCGTTATATGTAACATCAGTGATAATGTTGATAAATTAAAACATATCTTTTCAGTAAGACCGAAACATAGAAAGATCCTGATGTTTTTACGAGCAATAGTTTTCAGTTTGAAGAATTCATTTGGAAATATTACGTTATCTCCTTTTAAGCCTATACTTATCAATTAGAATGTTTTTTGAGTCATCATTATCATCAGCCCATTAGGCATAGGCCTACTGCACGCCCTTCCCATTAGGGAGTTTTTGGACCGTATCCTACCACGCTGGTACAATGCGGGTTGGTGGGCGCAGGTTTTGAATACTAGTAGCTTTATCAAAACGTGAAAAATGTCTTGTATTCATTTGATTGTTTCGTCATTCGTAACAAACAGTGATCAATGCGAATCGATAATTTTAATATAATAGGAAATTTATAAAAATGAACGTGCTTAAATTTTCAAAAATACAAAAATATTAGATGCATATTTAAATAACAAAGTAAATTGACTGTAACAACAGTTTTCTATTAACTTTTGACCTTTATTGCAGGTAATGAAAAAATTGTAAACTTCTTTACCTACAATACAATTGACTAAAAAGGTATATATCATCATCAGCCTGCATTCGTCCACTGCTGGACATAGGCCTCTCCTAATGCACGCCTTCTCCATTTAGAGGGTTTTTGGACCGTATCCCGATAAGCTGGTCCAATGCTAGTGGTGGTTAGTGGGTGAACGACTTTTATGTCCCCATCCGACGCATCTTACTTTTCAGACAATTGGGTGATCGGTCCAAATTGCCCTAAGCAACTAGGAAACAACAATATAAAAGTGTTGTGTCCCCGCAGAATTCGAACTCACCGGTTTCTAAAACACACGCCCTTACCCCAGACTACGGAGGCAGTAGGCAATATATATATTTAGATAAAACCAGTATTTACAGGCATATACAGGCGTGCAAAGCCTCGCCAAATACCTAAGCAATAAATACATCGATATATATAATAAAAAAAACCAAACGACTCCTAGCCCTAGACTAGCATTAGCGATGGCAGCAGTGCCTAGGAACACGGCTCAAATCGTAACAATACACACAAAAGGTCACCGTAGCGCTAAAACATGAAAGGGAACCTAATAAAAAACATTAATCCCGTGGAACTGCCATTTTTCCTATGGATATATAGCGTCGCATAGAAACTACGGGGTGTGCGAGAAAACAATGGAACTTAGGCATGTTATAGACTGGGCCGCATTGCATACGAGGCATTGTCCCGTTCGCATTTAAAACCACAACTAACTATAATAAAATTAATATTGAAAGGGGCTGGAGTTTTGCGATGGCGCA
Organism: Lamproptera curius; assembly: GCA_029286875.1. Lineage (NCBI taxonomy): Eukaryota > Metazoa > Arthropoda > Insecta > Lepidoptera > Papilionidae > Lamproptera > Lamproptera curius. The sequence goes on along the minus strand of JAGSMT010000027.1, from coordinate 1,401,948 downwards.
ATGCGCGTAAAAAGCGCTATGCATTTTTTTTTTAATTTAAACACCATAAACTAATTTTTAAACATAAAAAATTGCTATTGCATACGAATTAGGGATTAAATAATGAGCTTTGCCGTATAGTTTTTATCATTATACTAATTGTAATAACACATTTTTATAAGTAAACTATAGGTTTAATGTGGAAAATATTTAAAAAGGCGAGCTGTTTAGCTGTTCTGCCGAAAATAAAAAATAAAATAAACATTACTGATTTCTATGCAAGATAAACTTTCTTTTACGAGTGTATAAAAATGTTATGAACTTGAAAATATATAACTAAAGACGCTAAAAAGAGTAAATTAATAAATTATTAATCGATTTTCTTGTAAAAAATGGAGTTGATAATTATGCAGTAAAATGTAAGTCGTTTTATTTACGGAAAGCTAGCTTGAAGTCGGCACTTACAGCTTTTAAATACTTTTATTGTAATAACTAATACAATTGATTTGAACATTCGTCAAATATTCCCAAAACCGCGTCAGCTCACCAACAGAGCATCGTATACATTTCCAAAACTCAACCAATCAAAATCGCTTCATCTCATCAATTGTGCCGCTTCAATACGTTCAATTATGCCCTCTCCAAAACCGCTTCAGCTCATGAGCTGGACGGCGGTAATGTATTTATAATAGGCGGCCCATTGTCGCCCGGGGGCTTTTGTTTTAGAGACCACCAGGTGTTCGCCGCGTTTGAAGTGCACCGCGCGTTTAGGGTTCCTGTTCGCATTGTGAGGGGTCCCGCAGTCATTTCAACGGACATTGGCATACGATCGATTGAAAAACCTAGACGGTCTAAGCCAGGCTGTTGAAAGCCGTTGGTATTATTGCACTTATCGTACGCGATCCAGTAGACGTTCCAAGGTTCTTTCATTGTAGGTAAGTGTTTTAACAAGGAAACGTATATTGTAATTGAAGGATTATAATATTCTGATAGAAAATATTATTCAGTTAACGTAAAAGGAAAAATAATCACTTAACATTAAAAAGAACAATTTTTCATTCGAGGAAAATTAACTCAATTTGTGGCTACTGCGCCTTTTTTGTATCCTTGGTAATTTTTAATTTAATTTAATAAAATAAACAAAATTGTTGTCATCTTCATGAATATCGATAAAATATAACACGAGCTATTAATTATAATATATGACTTGGAGTCGACTAGACGAAGTCCTTCATAATATTCAATACGGGGAAGAAATATTTTTTTGACCGCTTGATTCCTTCAAAAATTATTTCTTCTTTACTGTAAAATTGTAATACTCACATGTCTTATTAAATAATAATATTATATATTAATTTTAACTGTAATCAGTATTAGTATGTTCAAGATCTTTTCTTCAAGCTCAATATTTTACAATATTCGAATAGTTTCGATTAAAATCACACAAAACACACAAGATTAATTTAATTACAGTTATCGATAACATATACTATAAAAAGAACGATGTCCCCGATTCAGTTGTGAAATAATTTTCATTATTATTTACGACATGTACCCTGCCGAATTTGAAACATCCGATTGTCTGCCTGATATCCGGCCCGAGTGTGAGCGTACGGATTTTTAATAAGGCAAAACCATATTATATGATATAACTAATCGAACAGAAAACAAGCTTAGAAACATAAAATTGTCAATCTTATGTATGAATTCTGATCATTACTGTCATAAAAAACAAAATGTTCAGTGTCAGTAATACGTCTCAACAATTTCTCGATTTTAAATTCCATAATTATTAACCAAGTTACAGAAAGTGTTATTTATATTCCAATAGGTAGGAGACAATAGCTAGTGTAATTGTGTTCTTTACATTAGTGAACATGTAATACTTTTAGTGTAATGACAAAATTTATCAAAACAAACGATTAGTGCAATCTGCATCAGTCTGTTAAATTAATAGTTGCTGATTAAAAACGCGTAAGCGACGCGTAATTACACGGCTTACGACCTTCATCAGGCCTAGCGTTCCTGATCGCTGAAATTCAGTTTAAAATCGCCTTATAACATTCAAATCTACCTCTGATGATGGCACCAAACTACGGAATTTTAAATGTGCAAATGTTTTGCAAAATAGGAATACACGTACTGTTGTCACCTGCAAGAATAAGTTGACATCATTACTGTGCTAAGATTTCTCACCAAAGCAGTTTTACTCATATTTACTCTGCTGGTTCAGATCAGTAACAACTGGCAATGTTCTTCTGAATGCTCAAAACCAGCTAGAATCGTGTCTTAACCTCTAACTCGAATCATTAGAGTTAACTGACAAACTTACTCGGAACAACTTAGTGAATAGTGGCAGCGATTCAAAAATCACAAAAAGGACTGCGACACCACAATTCCTCAAATCACTAGTGAAGAGTCAATATCCCTACCTTAAGTTACAAGGCACGACACAAACTTCACGAAGGATTAAATTTAACGGAAAATCAGATTAGAAACATAATAACCGAAGAATTAATGAAAGCTATTAAGTTCAGCAAGTGACTTCAGAGTTAAAATATAACTGTGCAATTTGCAGAGCTCAAAACCAGCTATGGATTTTTTAACTCTAAGTTCGAGAGATCATAAGAACAAAATGGAAGAAAAAACGAATGGCAATTCACAGGCTTACAAGCGATAACCAAAAAACCAACATCCACTTGCAAGACGTTTGTAATAGACTAAATTTATAGAGCAGAATATGAGGAGTCTAACATTGAAAAAACGAATTACAGAACACTAAAGGAGAAAATAAGCTAAATCACTGCTACGCAGTTAAAAAAGTAATTTGATCCTATTGCACCGGAAGATGTTATTCACTGACACGGTAAGCAAAATGGTTAAAGATAAAAACCCCTCGAACAATGATAATTGTTGGATCGCACGCAACTCGAGATGTGTTCTTGCTGCGTTGTAAATTTAACAAAGCAACCCAAGACAAGTTAAACACTAAACATCTTTGGTTTGGTGGTTCCTATAATCCTGTATACGTTGCTGAAATTTGTCACCTCAAAACAAAACATTGCATGCAGCATCGCGACTTAAGGCAAGAGAGTTAAATTACAAGTTTATCTGGATACAGTGAACGGAAAAATTTTTGTAAGGAAAGACGAATTCTGAACAGTGTCAGTCTTAATAAGAAACTTAGACAGTTTAAATTTCCTTAAGTAAGTACATTTAAGTGTAAGTGTTAGGAGTTAAATTTTTATGAATTCAGTTTTATATACTATCAAAATGTTCGTGTATCCGGACTAAAACTAATGAACTTATTAAAATATCCTTTTCTAATAACTATAAAATTATCGTATTTACAGAAACATGGTTGAATGACAGCATCTTTGACAGTGAGTTCATAGATTCAAGGTATAATGTTTATCGAAGAGACCGAATTTGTTCTAATCACTGTAAAAAAGATGGTGGTGGCGTTTTGATAGCCGTTTATAAAGACATACCTTCCGCTCGTATAATACGGTGGGAGAGCTCATGCGAAGACCTCTGGGTCAACGTTAAAATTCAAGTTAATAACAAGATAATGCCTATTTCTATTTGCGCTGTTTACTTACCACCTCCAGCTAAAATAGAGACGCTACAAACATTTTTAGATAGTGTCGACATAGTTTTAAATGAAATGAAAAATATAATCGTACTTGGTGATTTTAATTTGGGTTTTCTGGACTGGCATCTAGATGACGGTAATAGGTGTATGACGGCCGCAAACTGTAATCGAAACATCGGGCATTCATTAATAGATTTTTTGTCACTAAATAGCTTGCATCAGATTAATCATGTATACAACACTAATAACAAGATTTTAGATCTCGTGATCACAAACATTGACGGTGCCGTAGTGTCAAAAAATTCAAATCCTGTAAGTAAACTAGACCATCATCACCCTAGTATCACTTGTTCAGTGTCACCTACACTTAGCGAAAGAAGTTTAACAAAAAAACGCAGCGGGTACAACTTTTACAAAGCTGACTATAGCCAAATTAGGTCACGGTTACAAAAAATTGATTGGCTTTCAGTCTTAAATAAGGAAAATCATGTCAACGACATGATTTCCGTATTTTATAAAATTATCGAAGAAATCATCAGTGAATCCGTCCCTAAGCGTACAGTCAGATCTTTAAAGTATCCGGCTTGGTTTAGTAGAAAATTGATTAAACTTCTCAAAGAGAAAGAAAAACTGCACAGGTTATTTATTAAATATAAAAATCCACGCGATAAGTTCGAATTTAAATTATTACGGGAACGATGTCACAAATTATATGACGAAAATCATAGAGTTTATATTCAAACGGTAGAAAATAATATAAACAAAAATCCACGAAGCTTTTGGAATCATATAAGGAGTTATCGTCAAACATTATCATCTATTCCTGCTTCCATGACAATGGATGATAAAATAGCATCAGGTAGCACACAAATTGCGGAATTATTTGCTTCACACTTCTGTACTGTCTACGATACAAATCACATTGCAAATGATCTTAAAATGCCAACACGTATTCAATCTAGTAACTACTTGAATAAAATAGTAATTAGAGAAGCAGACGTTTTAAAAAAACTTAAAACAATAGATATCCGTAAGGGTGCCGGTCCAGATAAGATTCCACCGCTTTTTATTAAACGCTGTGGTTCTCTCCTTGCACTGCCTTTGGCAATAATTTTTAATTGCTCACTAAAAACTGGCGAATTTCCTAGTAAATGGAAAATAGCTCAAATAGTTCCAGTTTACAAGAAGGGGGAACAGTGTAATGTAAAAACTATAGACCTATTTCAATATTATCTTGTTTTGCTAAAATATTTGAATCTCTTGTTTATCCTATAATTTATCAACAAGTAAATGGTTTGTTGTCAGATTTTCAACATGGATTCAGGAAAGGTCGCTCTGTCGAAACTAATTTAGTAAGCTTTGTGTCAGAGGTGGCTACTGCAGTAGATAAAGGCTATCAAGTTGATGCAATTTATACCGACATGTCTAGCGCATTTGACAAAGTAAATCACTCGATACTTGTATCGAAATTAAAAGGCTATGGCATTGAGGGTGAATTCTTAAAATGGTTTGACTCTTATCTACGTAATCGCCCGCAAGTGGTTGTTGTCAATGGAGCGCAGTCTCACTTATACTATGCCAAATCAGGAGTACCACAGGGTTCTCACTTAGGCCCTATTTTATTTCTTCTATTTATTAACGATATAGTTACATGCGTGAAACATAGTCAAATCTCTATATTTGCGGACGATTTTAAAATCTATAAAATAATACGTAATGAAAATGACAAACAACATCTTCAAAATGACTTAATTAATATTGAAACGTGGTGTTACAACAACAACATGAAACTGAATATCAGTAAATGTTATCATATAACTTTTACCAAAAAAAGAAAGGTGGTTCCTTCTGCTTACTACTTGAATGATGCGCTGTTAGAAAGCGTGCATGAGATTCGTGACCTGGGAGTAATTATCGACAGTAAACTTACTTTTAATGCGATGTGGACAAAATTGTTAAAAAGCAGCACGGATGTATGGATTCATAAAAAGAAATACAAAACTTTTAAACTTACAAAACTAGGATACGCCTGTACAACAGTTTCGTTCTTTCACACCTTGAGTTTGCGTCAGTTGTTTGGAATCCTACTTACAATGTATCCTCGCAGCGTATTGAAAAAATTCAACGCGTTTTTACCAAATTCCTTTCTTACATGTCAGCCCAGAGAACCCTTTATAGAGAGCCTTACGATCATCAACTGAAATATTTCAGCATGTGTACACTACGTAATCGAAGGATTGTTGCTGACCTATCTTTTTTGCATAAAATTGTCCGCGGTAGTATTACGTGTACAGCACTTCTTGAAAAGATACGACTGTCGGTTCCGTTTAAATACCCTAGAACTCGAATTCAAAGACTTTTATGGTTCCTACATTTCGGACAAATCTGGGGCTGCATCAACCACTTTCGAGAATTTTAGCAATTACAATCGCATATCTTTCAAAGATTCAAATTTGGATATTTTTAGTGATTCATTAAAAAATTTTAAATCTAAATTACAATCTCTTCTCAAGGAAAGTTAAGTATTGTATTCTTGTAAACTTTGCCATTTTAACAGATTTTTCTTATGTATTACTAGTTCTCAATAATAGATTCTTTGTAACCTTTTTTTTGTAATTTTTTTGTCTACCTTTTGTATCAAAAATGTTGTGTATACCTATAATAGGCATAAATATAAGGATAACATCCTGATGTTAATAATATGTTTGTGTAAATGTAATTATATTTTATGCTGTTGGTGTACCTTATTAAATAAATAAATAAAATAAATCACCAGCCTGCGTTAATCCACTGCTGGACATAGGCCTACCCAAATGCACGCCTCCTCCATTAGGGAGTATTCGCCCGTATCCCACTACGCTGGCCCAATGCGGGTTGGTGGGTGGACCGTCTTTTTACATGTCCATCCGACGCATGGATCATCTAACTTTTCAGACAATTGGGTGATCGGCCCAAACTGTCCCAACGAACCAAAAAACAACGATAACACAAAGTTGTTTACCCGCGGGTTTCAAACCCACGACCTCCGGTTTATAAAGCAAGGGCAAATACCGCTAGGCCACGGAGCCGGAAATGATTACTAGTTAGAAGAATTTTTTGGTAAAATTTATTTTCATACCATAGTAAGTAAGTTAAAACATTATATGTCCTTTACAAAACAATTTCCTTTACAAGATCTCATCAATATATCAACTCGACGTAAATTATGGAAATAAGATAACCGAGAAACCCATTTCTGTCAAGGTATTTTCTTACAAGCGCATCAAAAGTTAAGCGAAACTATTAAAAGCATGTCTTTACAAAAGACATCCTTTATAGTCAAGTATGAAGTTGATTAATATAAAAGATGAACTAATAACAACAAAGACTACTTATAATTCTGCCCCCGTAGCCTAGTGGTAAAGGCGCGTGCTTTAGAAACCGGAGGTCGTGGGCTCGAATTCTGCGGGGACTCAACAAATTTACATTGTTGTTTCCTAGTTGGCTAGGGCAATTTGGACTGATCAACCAATTTTCTGAAAAGTAAGATGATCAATGGGTCAGATGGGCATGTAAAAAGTGGGTCAGCGAAGGCGTACATTAGGGCAGCCTATGTCCCGCAGTGGATGAACTCAGGCTGATGACGATGGCTTATACAATAACCCTTCATTAATAGACAGGTATTAGGATAAGATAGTCCACACATATTCTTATAGCATTCTAGTTACTTCATTCACAATTGCTTTAGCGGCTTCGTGGTAAAGAGACTCGATTGACACATTTGGGGAACTAGATTCAAATCTTCTAATGTAGTTTCTTGTCGGGTATAGTATTATGCGTGAACTTAAGTCAGTCAGCTAAGCATTGAATTATTACGAAAAATCTGATGATACAAGGCAATATTCGTATAAAGTAATATTCTTTGTCTCTTGTGTAATTTAAACGCTCATGTAAAAATATTTTGAGAAAATTATGAAAGAAGTGTTATGTTTATATCCCATCCGATATGCATTATATTTTGTATATATATACATTAAAAAGGCGCTATAAAACTGGTGCTGAATACCGCCGTATGTGTTATGGACACTACCTCCGTGTCATTAGATAAAAAAATTAAAACTCGAATGAAATTCGCAAACAGCATTCGGAAATGCAATAACCGGAAAAAAGACCTTTTACTGTAATAAAATTTACTATTATTTTGACTTACACATCGTAATAAATCATTATGTTATAATTATGTATATCTGTAACTCACTAAACAAACATTGTAGATAAGTAATAACGCATTCATCATTAAAAAAAAACAAACATAACCAAATGAAGGCGATTTCGAAAATAACTGCGCGTAATTTAAAAAGAAAATCATAAATATTGAACGCCCCTTTCACTACAACAGTGATAAATGAACGTATGCGCTTAAAAAACTTTAAATTTCCACTTAACATTCGATCAGTTCGACAATTACCTGGGCCATTTTCGCGTCGCCTGCAACCGAAAGAGATAAGGAGCGGCAGACTTCGATTTGCATCCGTCTCCGGCCTCAGATATACGAGCATTGATTAATTGATACCGCTTAATTGGTATTTTGTTTAATGATAACCTTTTCAGACTTCGGGTGTAATTGTTGATTACGTTAACGGTAGGGAGTTCTTACGTGAATCTCAAGTCATATCTGTTCTTGATAATCTTTCTAAAGAAATATTATTTGCAATGGATGCTTCAGATATAATTTATATATACTATACATATAAATATGCGTAGCATCTTATAAGTTATAGCTAATACAATTAAAGAAGGGATTATAATCTGGCAGAAGTTTTCATACAAAGGTTTGAGATTAATATTTAATAATTATGTATACAGTTAGGTAATTCCCAATCGGCCTTTAATTAAAATATTATATTATACACTAAACTTTAAATATGTTTAATCTCTAATAAAAACGAATCATTCTAGATATACATCGATGATTTATATAGAAGGGTATTGGATTATAAAAAAACACTAAAATTACGATATAATGTAACAAAGTAAAAAATATTTGTAATGACGTTTTAATGTCTATCTAATACGTACTGAATGAGGTCTAGAATTACATTTTAGAAACTTGATTTATCCTTGTCATCTTCCAAACATGAAGAAAACAGGTCACAAATACGAACTACAAAAAGACGCATATATATATCGTGAACGCTTTAAAATTGTTACGTTGGTCGAACATCAATCTTGGAAAATGTGCACAACGCGTTGGCCAAGAGAATAATACATATTATGATATATTATAATAAGAAAACTTTTGTTTGTTTGTTGTGAATAAGCTCCGAATCTACTAAACCGATTTTAAATATTGTTTCACTACTATAAAGTTATTTTGACCTCAGTTAAATAGGCTACTTTTCATCCCGAAGCTATGAAAGCTTAGGTAACATAGTCTATATTAATAAATAAAATAAAACAAGTCCTAGAAAATTCTATTCCAAAACCTAAAAATAACACGAGCGTAGTCGTGGTCCAACCGATAGTAATATAGCTGAACGTGGGATGGTCTAGTTTATTGCACGAGACGCCGTGTACACATTTTTCAATTCAAATCTCACTCCGCTATCAATGTTTGAACGTCAGTTGCCGCGATTTTCTCTCTCTCTCCATCTCTCCACTCTTTCCTTTTTTCGCTTCGGCCCCCCCGGATCCAAATTAGTTTCGGTTCGATGCCGGCACTATTTCGAAATTTCATTTCTGACATCCCGCGCCGTTGTAGAGTATGCGGGGTTAGCGAGTCAATCTTCGATGCGGCCGGCCAGGAATCGAGTTAGCTCTTACGTAACGCATATACGTTGTTAATGTAACATGTACGGTTCCAAATGCAGGCTCAGTGCGTTCTAGTTTTCTAAAGGGTGAAGATCTTTTTTAAATCTACGCAGTTGTTTTTTTTTAAAATACCTATCATTATCATCAGCCTGTGTTAATCCACAGCTGGACTAGGCCTCCCCTCATACAGCCCTATCCATTAGGGGGTTTTAGACCGTATCCCACCACACTGGTCCAATGCGGGTTCGTGGGTGGACCGACTTTTTTCATGGATGACATGGATCATATTATTTTTCAGACAATTGGACGGTCGGACCAAATTGCCCTAACCAACTAGGAAACAACAATGAAAATTTATTGAGTCCCCGCAGGATGCACACGCCTATACCACTAGGCTACGGAGACATATACAAAAACACAATTCGTCCCTCTTTATAATATTAGTACAGATATACTGTTTCTAAAATACTTAGGCGTAGTTTATTAAAGTTTTTCAAACGATACGAGGCAAAAAGTATTCAAAACGAGAATAAAGGTGGGAGAGCAGGTTTGGAGACTTAATGAAAAATCCCGCGCTTTGACAGCGTACCCAATTGATTTTTCGCAGCGTCCATTCAGATGAGCAATATCGCGAAACACTCGATCGGACAAAGTATAAAGAGGAACGTAATGGAAGTGGACCGGAATAGGAAAGGACGAAATTAGAATAGGATAGAATAGAATAGAAAATAATAAAAAAGTAATTAGAATAAATAATCAAACGAATGGCTATATTTTGTCTAAAGTGAATATTGTTTTTGAATACTGAATTTTTAATAAATATTTTATAAAGAGTCTGGAATATTGTTATAATGAAATACGGAAGGTAAAATAAAATTAAAAATATACTAAACATGTTAAATAACATTTTCTGTTGCTAATGTGAATGTGTAATGTGTGGCGTTACAAGATAAACAATACAGTTCAAAGGATTTTATCGCGTTTAATTACTTTGCAATTAATAAAAATTGTACTCTCCATTTTATAATTTAAAATTAATTGAACGGTCGACATTAACTTACTTTTTAGGTATGATAACGCGATATGTACTTTTCAGTGAAAAGTTTTCACATAACCGATTAGGGATGTTAAAAGTTATCGATATTAATTTATATCGATTATTATTTTTCTTCTAATCGATTTTTAAAGTATCGATGTTTAAATATATCTACGATTTCTAATCATTTTAAATCATTTTCGTTGATTAAAAATTAGTTATCGATTATTTTAATCCATAGTTTTAATATCAATTATATTTCAGCTTTGAGAAAAAAATGTTTCATAGTACTCATCGATTCTCTTCAATCTCACATTCCTAAAACTAATCCACCAATTATATTTTTAATACGCGGGGATCGAACCTGCACCTACTTTTCGGTAATCAATTCCAAAAACATCCGCCGAGATGAGTTAATGGGTGTCGTATTTAGCATGCAGCTCGCGTATGTTATTTTATTATCGCGGTAATCGAATCGGTGCGGCTAGTGGGCGCTTTTCTTGTACGTGCAGAGGGGGGCATGGGGACAACAGAAGAAGAATTGGCCTGTAGGTGAACGTAATGCTCAGCCCTTACAAATTGCGATAAAAAGTTTTAGGAAGTATACTTTTAAAGGTTTAAAGCATAAAGTGGAGAGAAGAGAGGGAGACATGCCTAATGGCAAGCGATGTGATCTGTCCATGATTACAGATGTAAAATGTAAATTCAACGTAGAAAAAGTAGACGATATTTCTTGACTTGACTGTAGTCACATGTCTCTATTTTGCTGACGTCTATATATAGACGTCAGCAAAATAGGACCGTTCAAAGTTCAAGTAATAAATGACAGTTCAGAGGAAAGTAGCATAAATAAAAAAAACACCACAATCCTCTCAAAGACGAATGCAAGAGAGATTCATAAATTTCCCGCGTAGCGTCTGTTGCAAAGTCCTAATAAGGCAGTATGTTAGGAACGTGTTGCTCAGCAGCGCTACGTGTTTCCCCGTAGCGGTTACGAGAGGCTACGACAGAAAATATACGAAGACGCTACGAGAGCAATACGCGTATTAGCTACGACAAAAGTACGTACAGACACAACTACAGAAATACGTGTAGCAGCTACGAGAAATACGCTACGAGCGTAGAGCTTTTCTAACTTTGGAACAACGCCGTCCCGTCTAAACGCGACGCGAAATAATATGATTGAGTTCCATTTTCTGAATGCCTAATGAACTTCGCTCATTTGCCCACCCGCTTATGCTGTCTCGCTTGCACCTTAAACATTAGCCGCGTGTTAGACAGAGAGGGATCGTGCTAGGGATGTACCTGCCAGGTTAGGTGTCGAGGGACGTGAAAAGTAATGTTGCCATTAAAAACATCGATGAAGCGCGACAATGGCCGGGAGATGGATCGTTGTTGTTGTTATTCTCTCCGACGCTCGAGTAACCCAGATGCAAGTTTAAAAGAATGATTCACGGTTCAAAAACTATATCGATATGAACAAGTTACGTGTTGGGCTAGCTTGAGATTTTTCAGGAAAATTATGCATATCATAACAGGGAAAACGTGAAAAAGCTAACAAAAAGATTGCATTTAATTGTAAGATTTAGGATTGTAGAAAAGAGTAAAAAAACGGCAACTCTTATCAGAGTGAGAACCAAAGCGAGACAGAGAGACTTGCGAAGCGGACCCCCTTTCCCCCCACCGCCTAAAAGGATTTCCCCCACAATGGTGCACAATACGCTCACGCTGCAAGTGTAGTTAATTAACTTCGCCATATAATGAGTCGCGCCCGATGGGAAATATGATTCGATAACGTACATAATTCGAAAAATTATCATTTTCGCCCGCCCGTACGCGCCCGGCGTTTGAAGCGTTACGGACGGGGACGGGCGGAATTGAATTTCAATTCGCGTATAATATTATATACAACTAATTAATTATCAGGTAATAATAATTGAACGCGCGCGTGTAGTAGCTGTAATAAAAGTTGGTAGGTACAAGTGTAACAACGAAGGCGTCTCATTGATGAGAATGAATTTCGAATGTGCGATAATTGATGTAGAGATATATTTAAAAGAATATAAGAGAAATATTTCCACTTATAATCATATCACTAGCTCTATACATACATACATACATACATCATCAGCCTTTGATAGTCCCTTGCTGGACATAGGCCTCCCCTAATACACCCCTATCCATAAGGGGGTTTTTTGGACCGTATCCCACCACGCTGGTCCAATGCGGGTTGGTGAGTGGACCGACTTTTTACATGCCCATCCGACGATCGCTTACTTTTCAGACAATTAGGTGACCTATACCTATACCACTAGGCTACGGAGGCAGTCCATACTCGATCTAAATAGAAAATTGTATTGACAAAATTTAAGTCTTAAGTCAAACTAACACAAAAGCGTATAGTAGTCTCATTGGTTGAACGTCTAGCGATAAACAGCTATGAGGAAGGTACAACAAATACGACACATAAACCATTCCGAAGTTCAGCTACTGCAAGTTTAACACTTTTGTTTGCAAAAATTTCATCTCTAATTTGGCTTGATTGTAGTTAGTAATAATAATGATAAAAAAGTTTATTTAAGTTTTTTTTTTTAAATAATGTGTAATACAGTTGTATAACACATTATTTTAAGTAAACTTATTTTAATCATTCATTTATTATTGCTCTTATTGTTATTCTTGGAGAGACACGTACGAGTATATTGATCATTTATTACCAGCAATGCTACGAATAATAAAAATTATTATTATTCCTTTAATATTTCTCAGTCATCCGATTTATCACCTGTGAACTTTGTCCTTAATTAATACCTAACAACATTGCTAAAGAGTATTTTCGGCCCTCGCCCACGCGAGTTTCCCTGAAATAGCCGATTTTCCAGGAATATTATGTCAACGAATAATATTTCAGGTAAAATCGGAAGGTAGGTGGACCTGAGAAAATAGAGGTCAAATCTTTATTAAATTAATAACCCATTATAATAAAATGGCGCAAAAACTCATGGCGTTATTTTATTAGTAAATCATGAATTTTTAAAGGTGGTAGGGTCCCTATTTACATGGGGCCGCCTGGAGTGGTGCCACCTCGATGTCTATTTCTACCACAAAGCAGTAGGGTGAAAACACTACTGCGTTCCGGTTTGAAAGGCCCGTAGCCAGCGTATTTACTAGGTAAGCGAGACGTAACACCTCACGGTAGGCAGCGCATTGGTGATATTGGTATTGCCGATGTTTATTGGCGTCAGTGACCACTTAACATCGAATAGGCCAAAAGTTCGTCTACTTGCGAATGCGATGAAAAAAAAATACGTAGTATTTGGCGCTAAGCGGCAGTCCACCAATGAGACAGCTCAGCTTATTGATGCCATATTTCTAGCTTCCTCAGTTAAATTCGCTCATATATTTAAGAAGACTCGATAATCGGATAAAATACTCGGCTTATAATTAATGCAAACTAACCTAATGATGGAGGATGATAATGTTGTGAACGGCGGCCGTTTTCAATCCCAATGCGATGCTTTTTGGCGTCAGTTGAGTGTGACATTGGACTTTGTATGCGTCAATTCCATCTCCACATTGGCCACACAATACAATCTTATTTCAATGCAGTTAAGGGCGAAATTTCCGTGAACGGATTGCGACATTTCATAAATCCCATTTATTTTCCAGCGCCTCGTAAAGTAATTCTGTTTAAAGCAAACAAATGTGTAACGAAAAACGCTCCTCGGATATTTTTATATTTGATCGAAACAAAAGATTAAAAGATTATACCTCCAAAGCGGTTTAGTAGGGAGCGGCGGCGGAAATTAAAAAAAAAAGAGCGCTATTCATAACGGAAAGGATATACGTGATGTCAGTTTTACTGAGAGATCAGGTTAAATAAATATATATATAAAACGCACAATAATCCAATAGCGAAACAAACGAGTTAGAAACTTTACCTGTTAAAGCCAAATGAAAGTAATAATCGATTTCACTGCATTTCACAAGATCGATTTGTAATAAAACAGCATTAATAGCAAATAATCATCTCGAAATAATTTTGTAATATATAAGGAAATAATAATGGACTGAATGTTAGACTAAAACCGAGTATAACTAGCTTACAGGCATGACGGCTGAGTTTTACAACGAGGATCCACTACAAAAACAGATTAAAGCGGGCCGAAGCCGACTAATAATCCTGTTATCGATTACGTTCATCGATAATACAATTAAAAATCGTATTACACGTACCCTTTTTCCGAACGCAATAAGCATTAAAAAAATATCGCTAACACGCCGAGAGTCGAGGTGCTCAAATTCTTTTGGAATCGCGACGGCAAACAGCCCGACCCCCGCAAAAAGGTGACGTAAACAAGCCGCCATATTGAAAGCTAATGGCGGGAAAGGGAAAATGCGCGGGAAAGGGAAAAACAGAGTGTTTTGAAGCATTAGAGCGCTTTTAATTAGTTTCTTTTGTTCAGTTCGCATTTGCCTATTAACGGTCTAAAGCGATTTCGTTTCTTTGGGCACTAATGTAAGGGAATTAATTGTTTTTCAATTGACCGTCCGATGTTTTCCTTTCATTTACCATTCGATTGTTTACATGCAAGGATGATTTACTTAACTGCTAAGCGTTTGTTAGATTTTTTTTATTTTAGACTAGCCATATAATGTTCTCGATATCAGGTGTAGAATATAATCAATAAGTGACTTAAGCTGAGCGTGTACCATTGTTAATATTTGAGATTCAAAGTTAATACCGGATATTATTGAAAAACGATTATTTTAAGTGTTTTGATTACTACAGCTTTGTCCTGCTTCCGATATGTTTAGCACGCAAATTGTGTATTAACCTTATTTGGAGTTCACTTGGGGATATAAAATAACAAGGGTTTATTGTACACTTTAGGTATTAGTACCAATACCACCGGTTCTAGGCAAGCAACGAGTCTAGAACTAATTATACCTAATCAGTCTAGATTTTCGCACTCAATTTAAATTTGCAAATCACAGCCTGCGTAAATAACATACATTAAAAACATACTATACACATACGCTTAAAACATAACAGTAATGGCCAACATTGTCCCTCTCAGGATGTGAACCTGCGATCTTTAGTTCAGCGAACACGAGACCGTTCAACCATACAAAAGCCAGTCAGGAGATGGAATTTACGTAAGAAAATTATTACAAACTCCAATAGCACCCAACCTTGAAGAGATGTAATAGGTGGATCACCGCATTATTTAACCATCGCGCGATATTCGAACAATAACGTACGAGTTTCAGATTAAAGTATGTTTACATAAATTATTATTTTGAATATTTAATTATTCATAAATATTTAGTTTGAATAAAGGCTATGTGTGCCCACCAACCAGCATTGGACCAGCGTGCTGGGATACGGTCCAAAAACCCCCTGATGCAGGAGGCGTGCGCTAGGGGAGGCCTATGTCCAGCAGTGGACTAACACAGCCTGATGACGATGCGTGAAAGGCTATGTGATTTAGCTAGAAAATCGCTATTAATCAGTTACTGGCGTTTCAATACCGCGTCCTTTACTCCGATACAAAGTAGCCCAAGGGAAGGGTATTGCCACCTGTCCTTTGGACTATTTATCCCTTTACAAAGGGGGACCGTAATTTACGGTGACAAATGACTCAAGGCTACCGTTTTACACGAAACGCGACGTGACCGATGAATATTTCAGTTGCTTCCGCTTCGACCGATAGCTGCTGATTGCTATCTTGAACACCTCGCCCCTATCTAATATCCCATTTACACTGATCATTAGTTATCGAATCAATTTTTAATTGAAAGAGTTAACTAATTTATAGGCAGTTAAAGTTTTAATCCTTTCTTGCATTTACACGAATACTACACATAATTTAATAATAGGCTTTACGGATTTTATCGCGTAGTTTTTTGTTTGCAAAATTTCCGATCATTCAGATACTTTTCAGGTTCCATGGTGACGGGAAGAACGCGAGTTCAACTATTCAATCTAAATTCGATCGTCGGTATGTAGGTATGAATGTTTAATGATAAATGGGTAAACGGTTTGATATCCCGTGAAAGATAAAAAAAACCATGAAATTGGTCGAGTTAAATAAAAATTCCATGGTGATTTATAGGCAATTTGAGTTTAAAAAGCCTTTAATCTTATTATTCACCACACGTTGAAGTGAGGTTTTCATCTTTATGATTTTTATACTTACGTTCAGTAAGCGTAAACAAATGAAACCAGCAAAAACACAAATCCTTACACTATTTCCCCGATACCTTCGGCCGTTCGCCGTCTCAACAAAAAACAAACTCTCCCGCCGCCGCTAAAACCAAACAAATGTCCCCGATAATTAGAAGCACTTAATTCCCCTTTGGGCGTAAACAAAAATCTGTTTACATCAAACAGGACGTTATTACCTTTATAATTGTTTCAACACGTCTCCAAGATTATTCGGCGAAGAAGTGGGAGGAGGGGGGTCGTGTCGGCGACGCCGCCCAATTAGGGAAACACCTAAGTCGCGTCGCTAGGCAACTGAGCTCTTGGGGGGGCGAGGGAAGAATGAGCATAACAGGAAAAAAAAAACGATCGGCAAGATTTGTATACGTTACATCGTTACTTCTTTGGGTTTCTCCTGACGAATCGTGGGGAACGTTTTGATACAACAAAAAAAAACGTTTCAAACTTTATGGCTAATAAAACGGGGATCGCAGAGTCAATTTCTACAAAGCTCCTTACGACAGATATTGTGCAAAAGGTGACTGATGAAATATTGTATATGTAGTAATAATTTTGCCACAAAGCTAAACCACACACTTGGTCCATTTGTCTACACCATCACACCATGAAGTTTGAACGTTGATCTGTTTAGGTTCAAAGGTAACAAATTTCGTAGGTTTATGAAGCACATCCAATATAGAAAGCGGCAAAGACATTATTGTGACACGGCATCATTAACCACCAGGGTTTACTTTATATATTTTCATTGATAACACAATCTTCCACCCACCAACCCGCATTGGACCAGCGTGGTTGGATGCGGTCCAAAGCCCCCTAATGGAAAAGGTTGTATTAGGGGATGCCTATATCCAGCAGTGGACTATCACAGGCTGATGATGTTTGACACAATCTTATTGTGATAATAGTTCAAACTTCCAAAATATTAACCCACACAAAGCACAGCATTGTGATAAACAAAAACAGACTGGCAATTATTAGGTAAATTATTTACTACACCGCTCACCTAATCTATTCAATAATTAAATCAACCCACAATATTTTACAACAAACACACTAAAGGAGTTCAAACATAAAGTGACAAAACAAATAAATACGAAACATTCCTTCACACGAATGGACTGGATACTTCAGGTACGTTTTCCCTAAATCCTCCCGGATGTATGTACACGCAATACTAACGCTATCCCAAAATAAATGCTAGTGAAGTGTGAACGCGTGAAGGAACGAAGTATCCGACAAATATTTCCATGGATATAATAAACTTGCTTTTTAGCTGTAACCCATTTATAAACTATACGTACATATATTACATATATTATAACTTTCAATTAATTTAGGTGTAATGCGATGCAATCATATGGTTAAGTTATAATATGCACGCTAAGTAATCAGATTTCTGTTGCCATACGTTTATGGCTACTTTTATTGCTATAGATCGGTTGTATCCATTAATAAACTAACATTTACATCATATAATGTTCTTAAAAGCGTTATGTTAATCACTCAATACTTTTTGAACAATGTCAATCAAACCTAGGTCTTGTGGCGTTATAGTCAGGGTCACTAACCACTGCGTCAGCGAGAAATTGGACTTGACCGGACTCAATTACTCGTTGTAAGTATGCCTTATTATGTCCGTATCACCGTAGAGGTACGTATACACTAGCGGACCGAATCCGTAAAATAAAACTCGATCAGCATTTTAATAATTTATATTAAAAAATTTTTTTGTCCGCTATCATACAACAAAACCTGAACAATCGCGTGGGCAAAAAGTTGTTCAGCCTTCGGTACACACGTTGTGTATATAAATTGTTTATATACCTATTAATAAACAGTTATTTCTCGGTCCGATTTCGAATCAGTATTGTACATTGTACCAACCAATATTATATTTATCTTTTCTACTAATCGCTCAAACTGCCTCCTTCTATTGAATGAAGTGACAAAAAGAAGATCCCAGACGGTAAGCGAAACATTTTGCTTATTATAAATGCTAGAAAGAACTACTAATCTGTTTATTACTAAGAACCAATCACGATTTAATAAAAGACTTTACGGATTTTATCGTGTTTAATTTAGTTTGCAATTTTCCCGACGTTTTAGACACTTTACAGGATCTATGGTCACGGGCAGACTGAGGTTTTGTTCGTCTGTCAAAGTTGTTTACCCGGCCACTGTCATTTCTGTATTTTATTTATAAGTCCGATTTGCGCAAACCGAGCTTATTGTATCTTGAGGTCTAGCAGTAGATTTATGCTTGTGTTTAACTTTGTGAACAATGTACAGCATACCTCCACAGAACTGCCTCCGTAGCCTAGCGGTATTAGAGTTTGCTTTAGAAACCGGAGGTCGTGGGTTCGAATCCTGCGGGGACGCAACAAATTTTCGTTGTTATTTCCTAGTTTGTTAGGACAGTTTGGGTCGATCACCCAATTGTCTGAAAAGTAAGATGATCCATGCGTCGGATGGGCATGCAAAAAGGCGGTCCACCCACCAACCCGCATTGGACCAGCGTGGTGGGATACGGTCCAAAACCCCCTAATGGATAGGGGTGTATTAGGGGAGGCCTATGTCCAGCAGTGGACTATCAAAGGCCGATGATGATGTACAGCATACCGCATACTGCATACCGCCGGTTGAAGAAGTCTGCAGTATGCGACCATGTGCTTGAACAATCCAAACATCCCTTATTGGTTATTATCGAGTGAGAATTAAACGTTGCGCAAGTCTACCAATAAAAGCGCGTGCACTACGTGCGGCACTAGCGTTCGACACTGAACTTTGCTTTCAAATTAAATTCCACATCAAATATAGCATATCATATGGTAAGGTAAATAAGGTGACACTTCTCTAATCTGCCTACTGTAAATCGAATCTTCTCCGAACATGTCGTTGTGTTCGTCACTTGTGTTCAGCACTTGAAGACTACACGCACTAACACTCGCTCGGTTCGCCAACCGAGTCGGAGCGGGGACGGTGACTAATAACGATCAATTAGTTGCACAATGACAACTAAACAGTGGGAACACGTCTTACTGTTTGACAGTTTCAATTGCATAATGCGACGGCACGTCGCCACGGGAGGAGGGAGCGTCCTTAATCGGTGGAGGCGATCGTTCAAGAATTTCTCACGACATATGTTTTGTTCGTCTTTGCCATGTTGTTGTTATCATGATTTGTATTGTTTAATAAAATAATTATTGTAATTGAATATAGATATATATGATAGAAATGACGTAATGTTATACAATATGTATGTATATGACTTTGAAACTTATATAATACTAGCAGTCGGTCCAAGGTTCTGCCCGTGTTGTTTTTAGCATTTCTTCTTGAGGTAGATAGTCGTCAAGTTACTCAAAGTAATCGTCTCAGTAGTTTCTGAGTTTATTCATAAAAACATACACACAAAAAAATAAATCTTTTCCTTCTATAGATAATGTAATCGCTGCTTATACGAATACTTTGTTGATAATTTTTTTCCCTTTATTGCTTACACGAATATTATGTTAAAGACAGTTTGACGAATTTTATCGCGTTTAATTAACAGCTGTATAAGTATTATTAAATTACACGCTATGTTATTATTGAACGTGACATGGACAGGTATAATTTCTATACGATTATAAATTAAATTAAATCGCGAAAAAATAGGTAAATCTGTTGCCGCTAACGTGGTCTAGCGGTATTGGCCTTTGCTTTATAAATCGGAGGTCATGGGTTCGAATTCCGCGGGGAAAACAAATTGCGTTATCGTTGTTTTCTGATTAGTCAGAACAATTTAGGCCGATCACCGAATTATCTGAAAAGTAAGATGATCCATGCGTCGGATGGGCACGTAAAAAGTCGGTCTACCCACCAACCCGCATTGGACCAGTGTGGCGGGATACGGTCCAAATACCTAGAGAGAGGCCAATATGATGGCCAGCTGGCCATATGTCCAGCTATGGACTAACGCAGGCTGATGATGTTGCATTATTTATATCCTATTTTGATCCTATTGCTTTCTTTATAGTTGTATATAATATAGACCACATCAGTAATCTTCCGAAATAAGAAGACATAATGAAAACCAGCACTATCTTAAGTACGACCTGGCGCCAGGATTAACTTCTTAACACTGTGATTTATTTATTACATTATTTGCTGAGTAATATATTCTGTAATATATTCGCTGTAATTTGAATACAGGTACTGAGCCTGATGGCCGATAATTTAATTGACTTTCTTCACGAGTAGGGAAACATGAGTTCGAATTACATGCACTCAGTACTGTGATCACTTACAAACCTGCGGGCCATCCACCTTAGGGTATTTAAGGGCAATGGTTCATAGAATTAATTAGTTTTACGATAAATGTGTGTGGCTGTAAAGTAAAGAATGGCGATCTTATAAAGTGCTATATTTTTTTTCCTGCCTTCGTAGCCTAGTGGTATGGGTGTGCTTTAGAAACCGGAGGCCGTGGGTTTAAATCCTGCGAGGACTCAATAAATTTTCATTGTTGTTTCTTAGTTGGTTAGGGCAATTTGGATGAAAAGTTAGATGAACCATGCGTCGGATGGGCATGTAAAAAGTCAATCCACCCACCAACCCGCATTGGACCAGTGTGGCGGGATACGGTCCAAAACCCCCCTAATGGATAGGGTGCATTCGAGGAGGCCTATATCCAGCAGTAAACTATAACAGGCTGATGATGATGAAAGTGCTATAATGTTTTGTATTATTCAGCTATATTTTGCATAATTATAATAGGCTGAAAAATGTTCTTTACTACATACACGTTTATACTATTATTTGACCTGATCTGCTGCTCTGTGGAATAAACCTACTACGACTTTACCGGATTTTTACTACACACAAAGTTTAATAATTTTTAATATTTTGATCTTTAATGCTAGCATGGGATATACTAAACGGAATGTTCACTCATAAAACAGTATTGTACACTACATACTGATGTCTCAATAACTACTACTCGTTTCTTATAAAAGGCGACATGGAGGCGTATAATAACATAAGCGGGAGTGGGATCTAAACGATTTCCCTTACCCTCCCCCGAGCAATAGATATAAAACTTCTGAATAACATTCACTTATAGAGTACTGCGAAATGAACACGGCAGTACATGACAATAAATAAATTGGAATTAATAGGACGGTAATTGTTTCCGAGGCGGTTTCTGGAGCACCTGGTTCCTGAGAATATCGCCGGGGACGGGGAGGCGTTTGTGCATTAGTATTGGATTTTATCGTTCCCCAGGGGAACACCGAAATCGCTATTGAGAAATTTATTTTATAAGCAGTTTATTCAATAAAAAAATATTAAATTGGCGTATCATAAACATTTGTGCATTAAGCGAAGATTTGATTGTATAACTTACAAACAATTTTTTTCTCCTCGTGGCTTTTTCCGCAAAGTTGCCAAGGGTCGGATCAACAGAGTACCTATTAGTACTACTTAAACTTAATTATTACTAGACGAAAAATAGTTTTTAAACAGAATGATTCGGATTTCACTTTCACAGCACAAAGGGTAAAACACATTGGTAAACGAATTAGCTATCGATAAATTTTATAGCACTACCAGGACGAGGAATTATTTTTAAACTTGCTTACCACGGAAAAAGCGATGATAATTTTTAATGTTCATACCAAAAACTTGTTTTCCCGCAAAATTCGAACCCCGTCTTCCGGTTTGTAAATGCAAGGCCCAATACAACTAGACCATAAAGGTTGTGATAGCAGATGATAAGAACAGCGCACTCTCACTTAAATTTACGTTTCTGTTTCCAGAACTTTCTTAACGAAACAACCAAACGAACCCTTCAGTTTAATAATAGCATATATTTCATAACACTAAGCTATTTACTACATTTACCGATACGGACGTACAAAGAAGCAACGGTATATGCGGTAGCGACATAGTTGGCCAATAAATATAAAGTAATCAAGCAGTAAATCGCTACATTGCACGGTATTATGGATGTGCGGCGCCCAGGTGTGTTATTAAGACCACTTTCTTGTCTCAATAAGAAGAAACTGTAGAATCCTGAGGAGGGAGAGTTGAGTAGATTTTAATGTAGATATTTTAAAGACAAAACAGCATAAACATAATTAATTGTATTATTATTCAAATTGAAGTTTAAATATCTTTATTCAATATAGATGTTTAAATTTGCTAATTGCTTGTCACACACAATATCACGGGTTCGGAAAATGAAGCCTCAATCCCATGCAGGTTGGAGGGTGGAATTATTACAATACGTTTATATAACTCACAATGTCCTTTTTAAGTTACATTAACATAAGTCAAAGTCAAAGTCAAAATCATTTATTCAATTTAGGCTCTACTGAGCACTTATGAACGTCAAAATTATCCATTTACCACCGGTTCACAAACTCAGACCTGTCCAGAGAAGAACCGGCAAGAAACTCTATGCCTTTTTTTTTAAATATTAGCATTTACAAAATTTGACCAATAATTTTTTTTTAAGTTACCAGGATTTGCAAGCGCAGAATATAAACTATTTCCACACATCTTGGTCCTCAAAATAATTTATTCTATAAGCAATGTTTGACAACTTTACGAAAGCTCGAATCATTCAGTTGCGTTTGGCACGATTTAATTTATTATACATTCTTATACTATTATACATGAAAGATTTTTGGTTCGGGTCAGTCTAAATCTGGTAGCTCTAGGGCTCAATTCGACCCATCTCAATTCGATTATTTGGAATCATCGATGGAGCAGAGTGCACAAAATACAGTTTATTAAACTTTCCAATTTATTCACTTCCCGACCTTTATTCTGTAAGGTTGACTGTAAGAAAATGTCAATGGACTTAAGCCTTAATAATAATTGAGAATAAATGAGTAAATAGGTGAATATATACATATAAAACATCGAAATAGGCATTGATGTAAATAATGTAAACAAAGCAACAAATGTACATGTATATCTATGACTTCAAAATTATGTAACTTTTGACATTTTAGAAATTAAATATCAACTATCATATATAAAGAGCCGTCGATTTTATTCTTCCACTCTTGAATATGCCCAAATGATAAGGCGTGCATATGTGCATCTATATAATCATGAATCTATATAACTATATATAGATATATAAAGCACATCTATATATATATATATATATAAAGATGACGTCATCGCGCGCCGAAAAACATGTATTAATATACAAGTTTTACTTAAATAAAAATAATAAAAACTTTCAGTTTGCAGTTCTTTATCTCATTTCCTATGGCCCATTTTGAATCGGAATCCGTGCAAAGACCTTTGGCATTACAAAGATCAAGATAAAATCAATCACAATTGACTAATACCAACAACACGATGTTATGGTTTACTTTGCTTACATTAGTTATTTTTATTCAAAGGTCTTATTTTTCTATGCTGTAGAAAATATTTAAAAAAAAAATGATAAAATCCAGAAACCCAAGCAAAATCCTAAAAAACAACGATCCATTATACAATTAACCGTTAGGCACGGTATAGTAGCACCCAGCGGCCACTCGGCTCGAGATAAAACCCTTTGGCGTGGACGAAATTTTCACTTATCATAAAATATGTGACAAATGCTTACTCCACTGTCACTGACTTCCCAAGAGTCGCTTATCCGCCCCTCGTGGAGCCTCGTAAAGTTTCAAGATGGCCGACTGCGGTTGGCTACAATTACGCGCGCATTTTCACGTAAAGTTCATGCTCTTTCACAGAGATTTATTTATAATTAAGTTTGAAAACATTAATTTACAGTTACGATTCTAGTGGATTTATATATTTATTTTAACTTTAAGTACACGAAATGAAAAATCGGTACAAAGGCAGCTTAATGCCGAAAGCATTCTCTCCCAGTCAACTTTTGCGTGGTGTAAAAAAATTTAAGGTAGGCGTACGATTAAAAAGAAAAAAAATGTTAAGAATATCAGACTCATGCTAATCACATATATATATATAAAAGAACTATATTGTATGTCATAATATAAACCTATGCACCTACAAAACACATACTATACATACATTTTATATATTTATATGTTTATATAAAATACATATACAGGCATAACATCAACAAAGATAAATACATAAATAATATATACTCTTACATGTTAACGAACCAAATTAAATAGTTTAAATAAAAATAAATAAAAATTGTGTCTTAATTTAGTTGAAGAAAAAAAAAAACCAGACGGTTTTTTGCTAGTTTTCACTCACTTGAACATGTATTTTTCGTGAATGTAATAGAAAATTTAAGAAACAAGATACTTTATTATAATAAATATAAACATAATATAAGCTGATATCATTTGAAATGTAATAAAGTTTGTTATTTAAGTTGATAAAATTAATATTGAAGGTATTAATTAAATCTAAAATGATATGCCTTTTCGTTTATAAATTGGTTATAAAATAAAAGTAATTTGACTGAAATTTCACGGTTACTTTTTTAAACATAGACGTAGAACGAATTTCGCTGAAAGAATTTATATTGTTGTATACTATAAATATTTTCCAATAAATAATCCTAATTAAAAAAGTCTAATATTTGGGATCTAATAAAACTTTGTTTATTAAAATTAAAAATGACTTATAAATAATTATTCCATTGCTTCTAACCTCTCACAAAAAATTACTTTTTCGTAAACAATATACTTGCAATATTTTAGAAAAAAAATAATGAAAATTTTACTTAAATTTTACGGCCACTCGTTCAAACGTAGACATCGAGCGAATTCCATCTATGAAATTCCAAACGTTAATAAACTTTACGATGGATACGTAAACTTTAAATTTTAAACACGCCTTAAATAAAATTGATAAACTTGAGCGAATTGTTTTAATATAATTTAAAGTGACGCTCATCTATTTTAATTAAACTAGTCGTAAGTAAAGTTCTTATGACACGGGCCGTAACATTGTTATTCACACGGCCCGCTAGGAACTCTTAACGAAACCTATTTTTCTAGGTCAGAGATCAGAATCTTTAATAATTTCTACTAAGCTCACACATTTATTAAACTTCCACTGAGTTGGAATTTTCCAAATTAACAAGACACCAGAAGCCGCCAGTGACGTAAGCAAGATTTTTAGAATTTTGATACAGAATTTAATTACATACATTATTGTACAGTACCTGATGAAAATATTTAAAATATTTGTACTTGGTAGAATAAGATAAGGACATATAGCGGTCTTTTTTAGCCTGCTGTTTACAAACGACCGTCTTTGTTATTGTTATATGTGTTTCAGTATTAATAGTGCCTATTTCTGTCGTAAGTCGGACAACTTACCTTTAGGTTCGTTATATCGCTTTAACCGATAAAGAAAAAAACGTCGTTGATGATTATTAACAAAAATATTACGGAAAGCGGCACGGCTGAAGGTGTTTACAAATACCTCATAACATCTTCAGTTAATTATTTCTTTTATTTACGCGATTATTATACATATCAAATCCACTAGTTTACGGATTTTTCGGTTACTTAAAAATATATTTATTCCCTGACGTTTCGGATTCTTTCCAGCATCCATGATCACGGGCAGACTGAATGAATGATTTGATATCTTCAGTTAAGTCACACAGAAAATATAGCGCACGACGTTATTTTAAATCAACGGCAAAATGTACTTCTTATGAATCTCATCGTCAGCCTGTGTTAGTCCACTGCTGGACATAGGCCTACACGAATACACGCCTTCTCCATTAGGGAGTATTGGCCCGTATCCCACTACGCTGGTCCAATGCGGATTGGTGGGTGGACCGTCTTTTTACATGTCCATCCGACGCATGGATCATCTTACTTTTTAGACAATTGCGTGATAGGCCCAAACTGTCCTAAACAGAAAACAACGATAACACAAAGACAATTTCCTTAACAAGATCTCATCAATATATCAACTCGACGTAAATTATGGAAATAAGATAACCGAGAAACCCATTTATGTCAAGGTATTTTCTTACAAGCGCATCAAAAGTTAAGCGAAACTATTAAAAGCATGTCTTTACACAAAACATCCTTTAAATACAAGTAATTAACTTCAATCATTATAAATCAGACCGTATCCCTCTACGCTGGGCTAATGCGAGAAGCATGGATTATTTTACTATTCAGACAATTGAGTGATCGGCACTAACTGCCCTTACCAACTAGGAAACAAGAATAAAAAATTGTCGAGTCCCGGCAGGATTCGAATTCCGACTCCGGTTTCTAAAGCCCTTATCACTAGGCTATGGAGGTAGTTAATATAATGTATCTAATTTAACAAAATTTATTACTGTACCGCTAAGCCTAAATCTCCGAATCGGCGACACTTTAAAATACTTAAACGGCGTCCAGGGAAAGTAATAAAATAAATCCAAGCCACAAAGCTTTATCCAAATCCAGTTCCTATAAAGTAACGATTGTTTACCGGATAATTGGGTCGTTTCGATGGCGTTTATTGTTTTCAATTTTATTATTTTCATTCACCCCGAGAAAGTTCCGGCCCTGCCTGCGTTAATTATCCATTCATCCGGTGCCAAGTTGTCTCAATATAAACTCCACTCAGGCCGGAACAGCAAATAGATTTCGGCGGACGAAAGTTTGTACACCTGAAGCCGCAACGGGTTCAGGTGAGTGCGAATGGGGGCGCGAAGGCCGCGTTGGACTCATTGGGTTCCAACTCGTCCATTAAAGCCGCATTAATTTAGACTTGGAGTCCGTATCTGGTAGTTCGATGGCGCGGTAAAGCAATACGTATTTCCTATATTATACGTATTAATTTAAGTTACGCTCTGAAAAAGAAATTCTGTTAATCGTTGTATTAAACACACATGTTACGACTTAATTTTGTAATGCGATACCTACGTAGCTGTACGAAGGGGTGTTCATACACTACTGTTCATACTAAATATATCAATAGTAATCTGTCTGCGGCTAGTGGGAACCTATAGGAGCAGTTAATCTGAGGAGCTTTTGTTTACACCTATGTAAAAAATAAACAAAGAATTTGTATCTTTTACATATATATATAAAAATTTTACAAATATTTTACGCATTTTTTAAAAAAAATATACCATACAACAAACTCTTCTCACGTATAAAAATAGAAAAATCTACAAGTACGGGTACGTACTGTTAGATTTTTCTGCGTGGGTAAATCAGGTTGATGTTATACATTCAAAATGATTTCGTAGTAACGCCTCCGCCACTGATGTGCACTAAACCTTTTTGATTCTTTTTCACTTAGCTATTCTATTCCCTACAGTTAAACATCATACAGCGTATATTACTTGTTCAAATAACCTGAAGTTTATCTTAGAATATTTTAAACATATTTTATTTGAGTTCAAAAGAAAGATGGGACCTGAATTTCTCGTTTAAGATTTAGCTTTTAAAATATTTGAACTATTCTTATATCTTTCGTTCCTCTTGCTTAAGAAAAATAACCAAAAGATACAATGATTATTTAGGTTTATAACTTATTTACATTCACTAATAACCAAGCCGTAAATAAAAAAACGGACATGGTCCTATACATTTTTCTGTTTTAAAAAAAATAAATGTTTGCTCATATAATAGGGAACATTCTATGGATTATATTATTTTACAGTAAAATAAAAAAATAACCAGGACAATTTTCTTTTCCGCATAAAACGCGGAAAAATTTCTTCTTAAATTCACGTTCCGTAAAATATACCGTTTAATTTTTATAATGACGATACAAGTTTAATAAATGAGGTAAAAACATAATCACAGTAAGTAGAAAAAAAATAGCCGAACCGAAATGGAAAAATGTTTAAACCAACAAATTATAATTTATAGACTATAAGTTCCCAATTTACGTACTTTGTGGTAATTGTAAGGACAAGGTTTTATCGGCTTATTTCACGCACATTGCAATTTTTTCCTATATTCATGACAATAACTGAAATAGTAACAAAATTGCATCAATAATTATTAATTTTTACCAACTATTTATGGCATTGAAAAATTTTAAATTTTGTACATTTACAGATATTTTTCGGCTGAGGAATGTCGTACTTCACACTTCACTGATTAGCCCGGGGTAAGATAAGGCGCAGGACCGACTTATAATATGCCCATATATCATCTTACTTTACAGGCAATCGGGTGATTAGCCTGCAAGGCGTAAACCGACCAGAAAACAACGATGACAAGTTATTGAGTTCCCGCAGGATTCGAACCAACAACCCCCCAATTCTAAAGCGTGAGCCACTTAAAAACCCAAAGCGTAAGTTACGAATGACCTCATCTCGCTTCCTTCTGAAGCTCTGGTAAAACCCATCAATAACCTTATACGATGACGAACTGAAAAAAAAGCTTAAAAAGAAAAAAACTGCAACGTAAGCACAACACACACAATACGCGCCAAATTTTAATCGGACACAATGGAAATCGTTCACGTCATCGTGTCTCGTGTCACTCACACTATACGACAGGCGGCGTCGATTTGAAAAGTGTCAACGTGACAGTTGACAGTGCGCTCCTATCAATCGACAGTGACATTGACGTCATAGACGCATCAGTCGGCAGGCCATGACCAATTGTCATTTCGGTTTTTTTTTTAATATGACATGACCAAAGATCGACATGTTCAATGCCACTTGTTTGGCTCTTCCCCGAAGGTAGAGTATATCGAGGATTACAAAAGCAATATTTATGGGAAAAGGCCTATTTGATATAGCAACTCGAGCTATTTATCTAAGGTTTATTTACGTACAAAATGGTGACATTTACATAAGTTGGAATAATTCAGTAGACTTATAATGCGGTATATAATTTTAATTATTATCAAATGTTTTAGAATAAATCGATGAGCTTTCTTTTTTAGAATAACTTAAATTAAAAAAAAAATCGAATCCAAATGTCTTTTTTAAATTAAAAACTAATTTCTATAAGGTATCTGAATAGTTTACCTTCGTTACATCATATTATTAATGAGGTATTAATGATATGAAGTAACTAACATTAAAGACTCCTAGTGACTCAATGATATCAGATTTAGCTTACCAAGTCAGTAATCTTTTTACAGTATTTTTGAGACAAATTGTCAATAGGTAACTAATGAACAGATCTGTACATTGGAGGTTAACAAGTAAATTAATTTTATATTGATAATAAACTCTAGACCCAACCTCATTATCTGCACGGATATTATAAAGAGAAGATAAACATAAAAAAAACCTTTTGCGCCGATTTGAATTGGCTACTTTTTATCACAGACAAAAAGCCGTGAACGGACTGCTTTTTAAACATAAAGCATTTGTTTCCTTTAATAATAACTAAATCAATAAAATAAGAAAGTGAAATAAAAATAAAAGCTCACATATTATGCTAAATAATGGTTATTTAATAATTTTAATCATAATATTCGCACTCGAAACAGCATTGCAACATCAGACTTTCGTATCAAAAAGCAATTATAAAAACTAATTGAAACCGCCATAACACAAAATGATTTTAAGCAAATTGAATGTTATGTGCGATGCGCGCATTTAACATTATTAAAGCGTAATTAATATCAGAAATATAATAGAGAATTAACTGTACCGAGGGCTATATTAAAAAATCATTTTATATATATACTTTTAACCTGT
Source organism: Lamproptera curius (assembly GCA_029286875.1). Classification (NCBI taxonomy): domain Eukaryota; kingdom Metazoa; phylum Arthropoda; class Insecta; order Lepidoptera; family Papilionidae; genus Lamproptera; species Lamproptera curius. Next base: position 1,371,698 of record JAGSMT010000027.1, on the reverse strand, counting down.
TTATAATATTTTTTCAATTATATTAAAACTCCTCTCTGATTTAAAAGTTCTAAGATATTGTTATTATTGTTTTTTATTAGTACCAAAAAGTTATAACTCAACATCTTAAGTTTAAATACAATTATATTAATAAAGTTAGTATTAAAACTAAAAATCAAATCTTATAAGCAATTCCATTAGATTAAAATTACAGGCATAAAGTGTTTGATGTAACCCACTTTAGGAGGCAAGTTAAGACGCGGATACGATGAGCGAAATAACTGGTCTATTAATATGCCATAATTTATAGGTCGTGGGTTCTAAACCTGCGCAGTAACGATTTGTGTTATTGTTGCCTGTCTTTGTGTTAATCCACTGCTATCTATAATCCACTGCTCCCCTAATGTACACCTTCTCCATTAGGGGGGGTTTTAGGACTGTATCCCACAACGCCGGCTCATCCGACGTCATGTTCAACAGATCAACTTACTTTTCAGATAATTGGTTGATCGCCTCAAATTGTCCTAACCAACCATCTAACAACAATAACACAAAATTGTTTCGCCGTATGAACACAAACCCACGACCTCCGGTTTATTAAGCAAGGGCCAATACCGCTAGGCCACGGAGGCGGTGACTATGATTAAATGTAAGAGATTAGATTATATAAAAATCGTTTTCTGTACCCTTAATAAATCGTTTTAACTACATCACTATAATTGTTAGAAAAGAACACTATGCTCGCCCGTGTATCAGCACTTTGTGAAATCGTATCATGTCCGAAGGGCGCACTATGCTAATGAGTCTACCAGGGTCACATGAAAGCTCGCCGGTTGTTGTATGTCGCAAAGCACCTTTGACCACTCATAACCTGCCCATTACGACACAGTTATTGCGCAAATGTACGAACGACGCTATGTAAACATCGTTAAACAATTTCACACTGAAATAATAGAGATGGAACAACTCAAATTTAGGTATTTCAGCCCAATGTACTGCGTTACAATGAGGTGAAAGCTTTTCATGTTGTTTTTAATGGCGTAGGCTGCATAGACTTGTCGTTTGTTAAAAACAATACATTTGAATTAAAATAAGTAACCCGAAGCCTGTAAGACATTTATCTATGCACACTCTTATGCTAAGAAAGAGCATTAGTGGTTAGTCATTACATTTAAAAATAAACCTAAAATTTAATTATTCATATTTCTTATATGCAGTAGGTATTGCTTAACATTGATCAACTCGTTCTGTTTGTTGTTCTCGTTAAAAAAACATAATTATATGTATCATATAATTTATCGAATTCAATTAATATTATAAAAGACATTCCTTATTAAATACCCCAGACGACTCGTTTACAGGACAGATCTATTTGTGACCATGTACACTGGAAAGAGTCCAAAACTTGGGGAGTCATTTTAAAATAACAGTAAAGTCTAACCTAAACTCGACAAAATGTTTTAAAGAAAAAAATTATACATATATAGTACACGCTTAAATTAAATAAAGTATATACATACATTCATACATATCTACAAATCAAGTATAATAATATACTTCCGCTTTTAATCGACGTGACAAAAATCGCGTGACAAACGACGCTTAATATGTCCTAACAGGCTTAGGGTCTAGAACCACTTGCATTTGTCGCGATGGCTGTAAACGATACCGGATTTATTGTATGGGGTGTGACCAGTAATTGACCATTGCCGATATCGCCATCGCAAACGGACAGAATGTAAAGAAACTCGGAGATTGTAAACGTACCAACGAATGTACCGTTTATGTAAAATTATTTATCTACAGGATATTATTAGCTATTTTAAACTTGGGCATTTTCTAAGTCATAATTGAGTCTACTTTTGATACGTTTAATTACTGAATAATAGTTTTTACTTAGAGCGGATGGCATATCATTTCCATTACCTAAAGGGTAAACTGCATTTAAGTTAACTAGTTTGATTTGATTTTTAATTAGATTGCCTAATGTAGTCATGATAACCATTATCAATTTTTGTTCGTTCAAACACAGCGTGGATCATTTTACTTGTCTGCCTGTCTTGAAACAACGAAAACAGTAGTTATTTCGCCGCAATATTCGACCTACAATCTTTGGTAAGTCCAATACCGCTTAACCACGTTAAAAGTAGATAATTGGGAAGAAAAGTCAAAGCTATTTAGCACAAATGGAACTCGAGGTCCTATTTAGCTTATTTTGTACCACGTACTTGTGTGATAATGACGTTCTCGTTACAAAACATCAAAAATAACAGAGCAGAGCCTGATCCAAGTTATTACAATATTTTACTCCTGTAAATGGATTCAAATGTGAAACCGCTTACGTCATCTTCATTGCCCTTTCATCGGAAATTATCGTTTGATCACAAACAAAGGTTCGGCCCCGATCGATGCATAACTTTTGTCGAGTTTACATAGTATTATTTCTAAAGATTAAAGTTCGGGTTAGGTTAACTTCAAATATGTCCTTTAGTTACGTAAGTTTACGGTCTACTAAGAATCATCTAGGGAAGTTGGTACTTCACTTGTGGGATTTGTCCCACTTGTGGGTGGTCCGTGATGCCTAATTTTGCCGCCGATCAGTAGCACATTCGCTAGTGTAATTTTAATGTTCACGTGATGTAACATTGTAAATCATAGCGCGTGTCGATTTTCGGTGTCTTACGTTGCTCTCGTTTTGGATGGTACGCACTTCCACGATCACGAAAAACTGTATTTATCTATTTTTTTTAAAAATTACATATCAATTTAATGTTTAATACTTTATACAAATAATTAACAAAAACGACAAACATGCTTATGGATAGTCTAAGGTAAAAAATCAAGCGTACAAGATAATTTTCCAATAAGAATATTTATATTTAGTGATTAAAAATATGCGATGAAATAACAATCTCAAATTTAAAAAAATTAACGAAGTGACAACTGAAGCGTTATTAAGATTTAAACGATTACCGTAACAAGGTCAAATCGAAACATAAACAAATATCTACAAACTACCCACCACAGCGAAATTAGGAGAAAACGATTAAAATGTTGTTAGCGTCCTTTTCAACGGCAAATCCGACAATTAATTCGTACTTAAGGAAACTTTTAATAACAGTGTAATCATTGAAATAATTGTAGCAGACCAAAACATTTTAATTATTAATGTGTATTTTATTCAAGAAAGCAAAGCGAAAGTCACAATCACTCTAATATGAAACAAACCTTTTTAAGTACTACGGCATAGTTTGCAAAATTAAGCCGGGAATCATCATATTCCCAAGTTATCACCAGGTCAGCTTCTAATCCATCAAGATTTACCTGAATAACAGTTTTACTTGGAGCGACTGGAATCTGATCTCTATAACCCAAAGGGTAAACTGCTTTCTAAGAATGAAGTAGTTGTCAGCAAAATTTAAAGATTCTAACATTCTATAACGAGTGCCAAATATGATCTTCACACTCAGGAACGACATTAAACATGCCCATCCGACGTATGGATCGTCTTACTTTTAGACATCGGCAAAAAATGTCTTAACCAGCCATAAAACAATAATAACATAACGTCCTTTCCCACGGGACTCGAACCTGCTACCTCTATTTTAAAGCAAGGGTCGGAGGTGGTGAGGAGGGACGGCAGAGGTGTTAAAGATGGATTGATTGATTATTTCAACTAAAACACAATAGCAAAACTGGGATACGTCGAGTACGTACAGAAATAAATCAATTGTCTGTTACCATCTACACACAAGAGTGGGGGCGAACTGAAAATGTGTTACAGCCGTAAACGATTGATCACCTATCAGATTTTCAGGACCGAGTCGCGTAACTCTCCTATCGGGATATATTTTACGTATAAACAACCGCATTCGGTGATATAATAAGACGGATGGAGGTATAAAGGGATGTTTCCTCCGCCATGGGGGATATTGGACCAGTTTTACTGTATATAATCCGATACAATATATGTCTGTTTAATATGTTGCTGAATTTAGCTTACATGTAAAAACATTTTGCTTCTGCCATTATATTCTCATATTCCTATGTATGCTTCATCATCATCATCATCATCAACATCAGCCTTTGATAGTCCACGGCTGGACATAGGCCTTCCCTAATAGACCCCTATCCATTAGGGGGTTTTTGGACCGTATCCCACCACGCTGGTCCAATGCGGGTTGGGATCGACTTTTACATGCCCATCCGAGGCATGGATCATCTTACTTTTCAGACAATTGGGTGATCGCCCCAAATTGTCCTAACCAACTAGGAAACAACAATGAAAATTTGTTGAATCCCCGCAGGATTCAAACTCACGACCTCCGGTTTCTAAAGAAAACGCTCTATACCACTAGGCTACGAAGGCAGCATGTATGCTTATATCTTTAAAACTACGCAACGGACTTTAATGCATTTTTTAGATAGATAGAGTTATTCAAAAGGAAGATTAATATGAATAACTAATTCATTATATTGCAAAGAAACGCTGATAAATTTATATGTTTCACCATAGATTTTACAGATATCAGTATTGCATATATATGGGGGCGGGTAGCTAGTTTAATATAAAATATAAATATTCAATTCTGGATAATATATAAGTTTATAATAAAATCTTCTACAAGACTTGTATGTTATTTTTTAAATGGATCTTCGTGAATTAAAAGTAGCCTATGTCTTTCATTGATAATATAGCTTTTTAACAGTAGTAAAAATATTTAAAATCGGATAAGTACTTTCAAAGTCCATTCGAAACAAACAAACCAACAAATCTTCCCTTTTATGACATTAGTATAGATTATTTTACTGGTTCTCGGAACGTATACAACGTCAAACCAATCACAAACCGCTTCGTTCGCTATTTGTGAAACAGATAATCTATAAATGTCCAACCGAGAGACGACAGGATCGTGGCCAATAAATTTACTGACACGAATCAATACCTACACAGGATATCTCCGATTCCAGATAGCTCTACTGTAATGGCGACTCTATGGAAAATTTAATCCGATAAAAGCAAACGACTACGAAATGTAATAAATTATTCAAGAGCTGGTAAGATTTTTTAAAGACTTAACGTATGTTCTTAAAGAATATTAATTAAACATTAATATATATGAGAATATTGTTTAAATAATATTGTCACCGTAAATGATTAATGCTCTGCATTCGACATTGCTCTGTTAAAAAAGTAAGAATTATTTAAAAAAATTTAAACACTTTATCAATTTTAATGAACTCAATTACAATTGAATGTAGATCGTAAATTTAAGAGACTAAAGCAATTTAGATTCAGCAAAGAGTTTTGATTTGGAACAAAAATAGAAAAGACGAAACAGGGACGTGTTTTTTAAACGATAACTATCCTAACTTTGAAATTATGAAATTAAATTAAATTGGAAGTAAAATTACAGTTTTTACAGCGCAAAACTAAATATTTCGTACCGTACACGATTCCTACACTGCTTCATCATAAATTTAGACGCTCAAGTGAGTAGATACTAAATAAACTATGATAATTTTACTCAATTTATGCGATAAAATACATCGAAATTAGAAAAATATATAAATTTTCAATTAAAAAAATGAGTAAAATCAAAACAATATTTCCAAGCTAAAATATTAAAAACCGTAATAAAATCACGAGCTCTCCGCGCCGCAACTCCTGGACGGAGGGCCATCAAAGTATTTCGGCCGATGAAGTGATATATCAAGAAGTTGTCCGAATATCTGACCTCAAGTGGAATATTGGCCTCGTAGCCAAGTATCCGACGGGGGACGAGTTCAACTCACTTGCCCTAATGGCTTCATTATGTAGAAAGATTCAATATCGAATTCATTACCTATTGTAATCGAGTTATATAACGGACGATAACTTTATTTTAATTTCATTCAACGGATTTTTCGTAAAGTAAATGATCCTCCGCTCCAACTGCCTCCAGCCTAGTGGTATGGGCGTTTTGAAACCGGAGGTCGTGGGTTCCAATCCTGCGGACTCAACAAATTTTCATTTTTTTTCCTAGTTGGTTGCAATTTGGGGATCAATTGTCTAAAGTAAGATATCCATGGCGGTGGGTATAAAGTGCCCACCACCAACCCGCATTGGACCGGGTGGGATCGTCAAACCCCCTGGAGGTGGGTTTGGGGAGGCCCGGGTCCAGCAGGGACTTAAGAGGCTGATGAATGATGATGATATGAAAAATCCTGCATTGAGGGCATGTAAATAGTCCATCCCGCTTTGCTTCGGTCAAGTCGGTTTTCCGTCCCGTCGGACTATGGGAGGAGGAGGGAGGGGGAACTGCAAAACCGGCGATCGTGGGGTTCGGATCCGGGTTCCTCAATGGTTGTTCCAGGTTTGGGTTATGGCTGATCACTCAATTGCCTGTGAAGTAAGATAATCAATACGCGGATGGGAAAAAAGTCGGTCCTCCCTGGTCAGTGTTATCCTTCCTGAGATATCAGGAAGTCAAGATTCTCTTTTCATCCCATAAATTACCGCCTCGTATTTGACGTGTTCGTATTCATCATCTCCATCCCGGGTGTGATTTATGCAAAAGCCCCCAATCCCGCCTTTTTCCATTTGGCGGTTTTGGACCGTTCCCCACTGGCCCAATGCGGTAAACCAATTTGGTTTCCAATGGCTTCGTTTTCAGACGTTGGGATGGACAAATTGCCCGAACCAATTAAAAAAAAAATTTTTGGTCCTCCCAGGATTCAACCCATTTCGTTTAAAAACCTATAACTCCGGCCTTTAATACAGGGCGATAATTATTTTTAAAGTTTATTCACCAATTTTCGTTTACGAAAGAACTTAAGCTTCGTAATTCCTTTTGCGCCCATTCGTAGTAAACAACTCCTGTTTTGGTCCATAAAATTTAATATACATTCCCGCGTCAATTTGTCTTTCTTCCGCCTGAAAAGAATCATTAACGATTCAAAGGAAAATCAAAAAAACTACTTACCCCTTTTGGACAAAAAAAACACTTGATGTGGGAATTCCTTTATATAATAGGTTTTCCCATAATTGTAAAAACTATATATTACATTTATTACTACTCCCCTTCCCATTTTATTTGCCAATGGATTTTCCTGGGATAAAATAGCTTATGTTATTGAAGAATAAAAGACGTTCTAGTAGTTAAAAACATTTAAATCGGTTTAACAGCTTTAGAGCATATTAATTACATACAAATGAATAAATGTTTTCCCTTTATAATATTAGTCAGTCATATTTAAAATAATCGAAAGCATAAGCTGACAATCCTTTTAAGTACAAGTCCGATCACAACCCTGACACGTCCATCACCCGCGCGTACAAACTCGCGGGTACGGCCAGAAGATTGTAATGTTTTATTTCAAGGTATTTTGCAAAAAAACGTTTTTGACGTGCAATAAATATATTATGTAACCTACAGCAAAAATATTATTGTATTCAACAAGGAATAACTGAGTAGAAAGTCTATTTAAATTTGTTGTATATAATTGGTACGTTATCAAATGCTTTATATTGCAATTATTGAAGACGGCAACGTCCGGTCTGTTAAGCAAATAACTCATTTCCAGTGAAATGCCGAGTACAAATGTCAGTTAAACTTTTAACAAGTATCAAGGATGCTCGGTCGTTAAGCCTGTTGTCGAATAGTTACGCAAGCATCGGGGTCGAAGTTCATGAGATTTAAGTTGGACCCATTTCGCTGTTCGAGTGAGGTTTAGAAAATCGTAAACAAATTTTGCAATTGACTTCGTTTAATAAACATTATATTATCATTTTTAATGGATTCTTTAAATTTAGGCTGTTATGAACGTCAAAAATCTACCACCGGTTCAAAAACTTAGACCTGTACCGAGAAGGGCCGGTAAGTAGTAAATCTGCGGTCTTTTTCTATATATTCATTTATATATATACATATTTCTCTTAAAAAAGCATATACAAATTTTGATGTTTACTACAATTATCTAGTTATCTAGGGGATTCGCTATTGCAGAATATAAAATACTTTTTACTTCTTAGTCCTCAATACAATTTATAATAGATTAGTACTATATATATATATATCCTTTGCACTGATTTTCATTAACTGTACAGATTCTTATTAAAAAATATTTTAGTGTTTTACATGGAACCGTCAACAATGTATATACTTACGACGTTTTTGATTCCTTTCTTACGAGTCTACGCGAAAAATTTGGTTGCTAGTAGCCTTGGTATTTGAAATATTTAAAAATATTTATCTTAACTACTATCGCGTTGTAAAGCTAGAAAAATAATTTTCATTACATGAACCACAACTGCCTCCGTAGCCTAGTGGTATGGTCGTGTGCTTTAAAAACCGGAGGTCGTGGGTTCGAATCCTGCGGGGACTCAACAAATTTTCATTGTTGTTTCCTAGTTGGTTAGGACAATTAGGGCCGATCACCCAATTGGGGTACGGTCCAAACCCCCTAATGGATAGGGGGATGTATTAGGGGAGGCCTATGTCCAGCAGTGGACTATCAGAGGCTGATGATGATGAACCACAACCATTATGAATCCTAAAACTAACTAATGTAAGCCCTGTCTACAGTATACAATTGAATTACCAACATAGATATAGAAACTTCCATAACAAAGATTATTGAACGTTCGGCTTTTACGATTGCAAAACGTAGCCACACTTAAATCTGCTACCGGTAGTCATACTCTAACCAGTATGAACCAACAGATCCGTACCGTTCCCAACTAGCGACTATAGCGGGTTCGATCCCGCGGGACCTCTACCAAATGGAATGCCCTTGTAGCCCCATGTCCGACGGGAGGGCGCTTCATGGAAAAATAGTACTGCACTCCATTTCGCATAGGTAGACGAAACGCCCATATCGTCCTGGCTCGTAATAAACTCCAAACATAAAACTCAACCCACAGCTGTCCGACTATTGTAATCATTTTACAGTCGCCGTAGACTCATACATTTTACATGCAGCGACCATTCATTGCCTGTTTCGAAACATAAAAAGCGTAGGACACTGTTGAACAGGATAATAATATCCTTGCCGTTCAACAAAACGTGAACAAGTGAGATGTGAATTCAAAATGACCCGAAAAGGTATAAATTGAAGTTAATAATAAGTCATTAAGATTGCTAATGTAGATTAATCAAGTGAATAAATAAAAAGTTTGTCCGTTGTATGGTGAGCAACGCGCCTTGCTTATAAATGACGCAATAGCATAGTAATCTTATACATAATTACCATTTAAAGATTGGACATTTTATTAGCACATATTCAGTTATAAATTAATGACTGTAACCATTTCTTTACGCTGACGTCATTGTGTTACGATTCCTATACGTGTGCTTAACACTCCCTTACGGTGTGTATTTTTGCTTTTTACTCGAATAACTATTTTTTATAAGACTTAATAACCAGGTACAGAAACAATAGTTAAATAAAGAGTCAAGATAGAGTTTTATTTTTCTTGCCTATTTCGTCACAAAAAACGAATTTAGAAAACTACGAATCCGACACCATAAAGAATAGATAGATATCTTTAAAAAATTAGGAACGCCTTCCGACAATTTAAAGAAGTTTTGTACACAATGTGAAATAATATATTTACCAGGAAATGCTGTATTTGAGACATTATAAGCACTTGCTGTACACGCTTCGTATATAAAGCAATACTTCCACTGGAGTGATTTCCTTGTAGGCTTTGTCGCTATGACTAAACACGGAACCTATATCGCTTTGTATATGTTTATGAAATAACACTAACAGACAGAAATACAATGTACGTCTACGGGTTTGTTATATATACTATGTGTATTAATATGGTTTACTCGTATAACAAAAGGTAAGAATACACGTATGTAATCTAGTTTCAATCGATTTCTAAGGCTTCGCACATATTAAGCGATTAAACTTACTAACAATGGACTCATGAACAAAGCGTACGATTAAGAAATATCCACTACAAGATTACATATTATACGGCTACCTGCTCAGTATGCTAGTGATATCCTTGCTTTACAAATAGGGGGTCGTTAGTTCGAATCTCGAGGAGATACAATTGTTTTTGTATTTCTCTAGTTATTAGGCAAATGTGTGCCAATCAGCTTATTGCCTGCAGAAGTTAATAAACATAGCCCATAGATGGGCATAAATAAAGTTGGGCAAAATCTATTAGAAAATGGGTAAATGGTAACAGTACGGTGGTTACGGATAGGGTTGTAAAGGTCAGATGCCGGCAGTTGTTCTGTGCAATTAAAAATTGCACTGGGTATAAAAAAAGCCGTCTTAGCCGTCTAACTGGCGTTACTTTTCCTAAAAAACAAAACACAAATACGCTCACAAACCTGTGACATAGGATATTACGTCTCGTTTACCCAGTAATTATGCTTACTACGGTGCCCTTCTAACCGGGAAACGGTAGAGTTTACGCGTCTGAACGCGGTGATACTACAGACAGTCCCTTGAAGAAAAACCTATAACTTTTTTTGATTAGTTATTTACCTGCTAAGCGCTAACTTTCACAAACCAAAACATCTTTAACACGTTATCGGATAAAACAGACAAATACAAGATTAACTAAAACCAATACTGAATTGATTTCATCGTCGTCATCAACCTGTGATAGTAAACTGCTGGACATAGGTCTCTCCTTATACACCCCTATCTATAAGGGGTTTGGACCGTATGCCACCACGCTGGTCCAATGCGGGTTGGCGGGTGGACCGACTTTTTACAAGCCCATCCGACGCATGGATCATCTTACTTTTCAGACAATCAACGATCGGCCTAAATTGTACTAACCAACTAGAAAACAACAATGAAAATTTCTTGAGTCCCCGCAGGACACGTCCCATAGCACTAGGCTACGGAGGCAGTTGAATTGATCAACAAAAATGTATTAAATTGAAATATTCCGATTTAAAATTTTGTGCGTGTTTCTTTTCATTCCAATCCAACTGTCTGCAGTTGTACAGAAAACAGTAGTGAAGCGGCAAATGTTTATTATCAAGGCATCCGATATGCCCACGGAGCGTGAGTCACGCGGTTGCCTGTATGAAATATGTATGAAACAGCATATTTTCAATATCAACGCCGCAGTAGCAACGACAGGGGAAACCTTTTAAGATATATTTCACCTAGCCGAGGCACGACTCGCAAAATGTCGATGTGCGGATACGTAAGCGAACAGAGGCTTTAAAATGACGCTGGTCGAACGTTCAGGATAGACATGTAATATTTAAAAATGTTACATATACTTCTTACATGTTTCAACCTGTTACATATTTGATTCGAAGCCAGTTGATTATTTGGAAGTTTATAAATATCAAAATAATAATAAATGATACAATTTAATACTCAAATTAATCATCATCATCAGCCTGTGACATTCCACTGCTGGAAATAGGCCTCCCCTAATACACCCCTATCCATTAGGGGGTTTTAGACCGTATCCCACCACGCTGGTCCAATGCGGGTTGGTGGGTGGACCGACTTTTTACATGCCCATCCGACGCATGGATCATCTTACTTTTCAGACTATTGGGTGATCGGCTCAAATTGCCCTAACCAACTAGGAAACAACAATGAAAATTTGTTTCGTCCCCGCAGGATTTGAACCCACGACCTCCGGTTTGTAAAGCATACGCCCATACCACTAGGCTACGGTGGCAGTCAAATTAATCATATTTCAAAATTATGACAAAAGTTGAACCTTAAAATTTACATGGTCAATTATTTGCTTCGATTTATGCATAATGATCTGGCTGACATAATCTTGTTTATCCTGTGAGCATACCCTTTAAAGGATCTTTGAACTGTAAATTATTTTTATATAGTTTAATTATTCATCATGTATAGCATTCGCGTAAGCAACATAATGTATTACATGCAAATTAATGATTACATTGTGCACCTACAAAAATTCTCTATATTATCCAATGGTTGACTGGGAGACAATGCCTTTGGCATTAAGTCGGCCATTGTACCATATTCGTACAAAAGTGTAAACAAATAAATAAATACCTTACAGTCAATCTGCACGCACGATTAGTAACCCAACGGGATTGTTCTCGTCAAATATTACTTGCTACGTATTAAACTAATTAATGGATAGGGGTGTATTAGGGGAAGCCTATGTCCAGCAGTGGACTATCACAGGTTGATAATGATGTATTAACTATTATTTATTATTTCATGTCTAATTCTGCTCAGAAAGACTTCACGCAACTCGAGGTGTACGCATTACAGCTGTTAGCTCGGTGTAATATCCGTTCGGAATCATCATTAAGCCCTGAAAGTGAAACAGTCGACGGTACTAATTAGCTCGTAGCCTTTTACGGCGGTCCTTGCGTTATGTGCGCAATGAAATGTTTATTGCCAAGGCTCTACTGATACGGAGGAACGTGTGTGACTCACTATTAGCTAAGAATGAAAACCTCTTTACAATTTTTAGTCATTTCCGTTGCTATAATTATAAACGGTTGATGGGCAATCGTTACACGATTAAATTAAAACGAATGTGTCGATTTATAAATAGACAAGACAGATAATACAGACGACTCCTACAATAATAAGCACAATAAGCAAATAACGTCAATGCAAAAATACTATGACAAACTTAATACACTAGTAATGGGTAGCTGCAGGAATGAAAGCAATGAAAAAAAATAATCTAAGATAATGTAAAGACTACATAGCATAAGTTAGAAATGCTGAAGAAAAAGCTATATCATAACATTCCAGATAACAAATAAGTTAATGACACCAGTAACACAAAAATTATAAAAGAAAAGATTGAAAATCCCAAGGCACGACATAAGAAAATATTGTATGTATCTCGGAATGAGAAGTCATAAACACAACTTCGCTGATATCATACAACTATTGTGTTTGTGATGACATTGCCATCGGCCAACCAACTTCGGCGGTACTAAGAGGCTTTCCATGTAAAGTTGACATTATTTTTAACTTTTCATTGTTCGCGTCAAGAGTTACTCTGAGAGGGATTTGTCGCTAGTGATAGGCGAGAGCGGTTTTGAAAACACAAAACCGTTATTAACTGAATTATATATTTATTACTTTCAAGTGCTTGCAATATAACCAACCAAACAAAGTACTATTGTTAACACGTCACATGATATAGATATTTATAAATATAGTTATTTATCATTAAAAAAAAGAAAGTAATTAAATTCAAAAATTCTTGTATTTATTTATTATAGATAGTATTCTCGTAAGCAACAGAAAGAACTAGCATATGGAGTGAAAGAAATATTAGTTTTATTGCATCAGAATTTAGTTTTGAAAAAAAAAGAAATGCCACCGTGCTGACCACCCGATTGCTAATAAACTAAGATCATCGTGTCGTGCGTCATGTTGAAAGTCTGTCCTGCGCCTGATCATTTTCTGTTCGTGTCGGTTATCGGTCCCATTGGACTAAGAGAGTAAAGAAATAGTGAGTGCATCTTTGTTTGCTCGTAGACTTGTGCAATATAAAATGTCCTGAGCAGAAGGCTGACTCTAATATAGATCGGCCGCCGTTATCGTTAATTAATCTTTTCAACTTCACAATCAGCTCATAACATACACACAAAAACCGCTTCGCCTCTGAGCCAAAGCCACACCTCTATCAATGTGACTGCTGTGAAACCTTCAATGGAACTTTGTTGGGGTACTTTAATATTTTATTTCAATACAGTCTCCTTAAGGACCCCGCGAGAATATTAAGCCGACTTTCCACTACGGCGGAGCGGCAAACTTGGCCCGTAAACTTGTATGATTCGTAATACAAACTCGACTTCGGTGACAGTTAATAAAATTGGACCATTGTACGGAATCGCTCGGTGCGCCCCCCGCCGGTAAGTTCACTAAATTGTAGACTTTACCTCTGTGTTGCGAATTTAAAATTGTTATAGCATTGTTAGCAAATTGTTTTATTATTATTTATAGGTATATATTCATTTGCGCCTACTTCTTAAGTATTGATCACCCTCAAGATTGAATGGCAGATTGCCATTGTGTTGCCAGTTGCCTCCTCTGTACAATGTGTGCATTCAGTTTTATCATTTAATTAAATGAAACAATGCCCAAATAAATGCAAAACATTTAAAAAATAATATGAAGACTTCCAAAAGACTTCGTAGAGCTTATTCATTCGATAGCTTGTTTTAATATCTCATAAATACGTCTAACATTTTGGAGCAAATGGTTGTCTCCATTAGATTTTAGACTGACAAATCAAAAAAATCGTTATCTGTTCACAAGTAAAGGGGAACCTATTAACATACACATAGCACACAATCGAAAGTATCGTCTTCATTTGTTTTTAAAGAAAGGTGAAAGTAAAGAAAAATTTTAACAATAAGTACTAGCGCAGGAAAACATTTGTCAATACTCCTTACCTTACTTATACAACTATTGGACATTGTTCGCAACTTGTAATGACTTGAATATAGTATACAGTAGTAGTACATATTAGGTTAACTAGGAAAAGATAACCAAACAGGTGTTTTTTTAGTACACCTTAGGTAGTGAAATTACTAGGTGAACAAGACGAAAGAGCTCTCTTACCACCAGATAATTTGCGTTATTTATTAAAAATACAGCTAAAACGAAAAACCTAATTAATTAATCGATAAAAAACAAAGATAACAGAAACATACACGACCAAATAACCCAAACACGATGAAGGAACCGCAGCCCCAGCGGCAAGCGTAATTGGTAACGCAATAATATACACGCGTACACATATACAATATTACATCGGTAATTAACAACAATTACACGGGAACAGATATTAATGCGAATCGACTGGACGTACAGACGGATAGACAGACGGACGAAACGCGACGTCGCTCCGACCGCAATGTTGTCGATCGAAATGCCACTAATTATATTTTACCGCGGGCGAAACTCATTTCGGATGATAACACGACCGGTGCCTAATTAGAAAATCCTCCCATTAATGTGTAATAATTGAAATCATGTTCGATTTCATGGTATTGTTAGACGAATTGTTTTTAACGTGCATTGAACTTGTTTTGGCAACTGGTTTCTCTTTTTGTTATGTTTAAATAGAACTGTTTAACAATTTCTGTTGCTTCATCGCCGCAGCATCACTCCTTCTCAATTAGGGGGTGTTTGGACCGTATCCCACCACGCTGGTCCAATGCGGGTTGGTGGATTGACCGACTTTTTACATGCCCATCCGACGCATGGCTCCACTTACTTTTCGTACAACTAGGTGAATTTTTTCGCGTTAGTTATATTTATTTATGTACCGCCTCCGTAGACTAGTGGTAAGGGCGGGTGCTTTAGAAACCGGAGGTCGTGGGTTCGAATCCTACGGGGACTCAAGAAATTTTAATTGTTGTTTCCTAGTTGGTTAGGGCAATTCGGGCTGATCACCAAATTATCTGATTATTCTCACCTATCGTTACCCGAATTTTAAACCAGAATACAATCAGAGATGAATCAAGAGATAATTAAAATCAAATAGTCATACTGAGCAACATCTACTCTAAATTAAGCATGTCAAACCTTGGTTGGTTCAAATTAATTTACTTAATAAATTAATATACTTAATATCCGATTCAAATTAATTGATATTAGTAACAGGTAGTCCTTACGCAATATTAAATACCATTGAGCCGCAAATAACTGTTTGTTATTGAATTAATATCGAATTGAAATATCAAATTTGAGTAAGTCTTTGATCTGAACATATATTTGGTGGGGACTTCTATGAACGTGAACTTTGTAGCGGCTTATACCACCCACATAACTAATATATGGTAGGTATATATAGATAAATATTACACAACTTTGTGTAATACGTAACATTTTAGCACATATTAATTTCGCAAATGTAATTTTCGGAGGGCATATTAACTTTCGTGACGCATTACTTTAAGATAGATTTTTAAATAACTTTACATTAATTATAAATTAATTTCACAATTATCATAATAATGTAACTTTTAGTAGCTTTCTATTAAATGTGGTACATATCTTGCTTACAGGAACTTCTTCCTTTCGATTTCATCCGCGTGTGTACACCTATAAAAAATATAATACTTATTTTGAACAAAAAAAGTAGCTTCTGTTTCTCCCAATTATTTTCTAGTAAAAGACCCATCAAAATCAGACCAGCCATTCCACATCAGTCTGAATAACACACACACAGACAGACCGAATTGAAAAAAAATTGTTTTGATATATGAATCGGTTATATTACAATGTTATCTATTTAAAATGGTTATTTTGATATTACAAACCGACAATCTAATTTGATTTACTTGAATTGATAATTATTTCTTTTCTTTACGCGAATACTGCACATTATTGAATAAAATTTAAATATTTAAACGGGAATTTAAATATGTAAAATAAACGCGATAAAATCAGTAAAAAGACTTTTTATTCAATTGTTAAATAGATACAAAACGTTTTCTTTAAATTTATTTGTAGAACTTATAATTGATCAATCGATTATTACACCTTTTACTGAGTCAATTTTGTTATGTAACTACATGACTACTACTTGCAAAAGCATTTACTTTTTAATGAAACTAAATCAATTAAACAAACTTAAACACGATCTCGAGTATATTTATAATAAATAAAACACATCGAGTGAACCGAAATGCATCCATTAGCACGGATAATCATTTACCGACCGTGCGGTCCACCTACCGGGCGATTACGGCCGCAAATCTGTTCAGATCGAGTTCCCAGGTTCGATCCGTGCATTGTTCCGCAGGACGACGGCTTAGCGTTGGCCGCTTTAAGGGATCAGCGAGAACAAGTGGCGTTTTATTGTTCTCAGATAGAGTATAATGCCACTAGTACGTGTCGGTTAACGCCCAGAGCGTGTTTGAATATTTACTTGCAAACAACTAAGCGTGGAGAGAGTTTAAAATAAAAGTAAAAAAGCTTGATGAACGGTTTATGTAACGATCGCGGTTAAAATTAACTAATCGTGTGTCTAATGTTAGGTTTTACGATGAAAATTATGCTTTATAAACATATAAAGGCTATTAAATATCTGTGAAGTAATTAGTTTAGTCATAAAACGCAGTAAAATCTATATATTTCTAAAATATGTTGTCTGTGTTTTAAATAATATGTAATTTTAATTAATTTACAGATTGCAGTCGTTTTAATTGTCTACAAAAGCAATACAAAGGTTTTAGTGAAACAATAATGATTACGATATTATAATTCGTATCAATATATTATATATTATTCCATGTTCGTTATCAAAATAATAAAAAAGTATTAATACGAAGATAATCTATTGTTAGTTTAATCAAACTATATAAGCAAAAATATAAATATATTAAAAATCCAAATCCTTAATCATTTCTGATCTATCATTCGCCAGAACTATATTTAGTCATTTAATAAATTAATATTTTAATAAATCATTAGGTTGACTTGGGTAATATCTTTCTTGCTCTTAGGCCATTTCCCCAGCTTTAGGATCCGCTTCCAGTCCTGAACAACAATTATGACTTTAGTATATTCATTAGATTTCTCCTTCTTCTCTTAATTATAATAGCCCCACTAAAGTATGTTGGTGATTGTGCCACTGTCATGGTTGGAAAAACAGGTAGTAATTTTAAAAACCGTTCAGTTACAATGACTATTGTACGGTAAAAAGAAACTATTACATTTGATCTGCTGTAAAAACCCACAACAAACACTAAACAATCATCATCATCATCATCATCATCAGCCTCCCCTAATACACCTCATTAGGGAATTTTGGACCGTATCCCACCACGCTGGTCGGTGGGTGGACCGACTGTTTACATGCCCATCCGACGCATGGATCATCTTACTTTTCAGACAATCGGTGATCAGCCCAAATTGCCGTAACGGACTGGAAACAACAATAAAAATTTGTCGTTTGTTTTGATGTTTACCGTAGTGTTCGAACCCACGATCTCCGGTTTCTAAAGCACAGGCCCATACCACTAAGCAACGAAGGCAGTTAAGACAGAAGAGAGAGACAATAAGTAAGCAAATAAATAATTTTTCACAAATTTGAAAATACTCTCACCTTTATAATTATACTAGCACCCTCATTGGCGACACATTTATATACATCGAAACGAGTAAAGACGCGGGTGAAAGCTAGCGTATGCTACATTAGTGAACTAGTCCGATTGAAGAGACACATTTGTCATCTGTCGTCTCCCATTTTGTGAGCATTTATTCTCGTCGTGTTTTCCTATCGAGTCTTGTGTTACACGCTGAAACGGTTACGAGACATTTATTCGACGTTCAAAATATTCGTAAACATCAATTGTTCGAGCAATAAATAAATAATATTGATAATACTTCATACGGCGTTTGATTCATCAATCGTAAGATGTACAAAGGGAAATTGATTATTATGTAGAAAGATACAATTCTACAAGAACATTCATCTTCACTATTATGAGCGTGGCTAACTTATTTAGAATACAAGGTTGGCACCAATGAAAATTTTAAGAAAAGAAAAACCGACAATCTATAAACACTGCGATGACGGCAGGCAAAATTTTTCAGAAAACTCTAAGACTTTAACCATCTGCACATTCCGCTTTTCTAACGATATCAAAATCGGGTTAGCGATTAAGATGTGACAGCTTTGAAACAAACAAACTCATTTCCGCATCTCTTATATTTAAAAGAATTATCGAGATTAAACGTTTACACAAAATTAGGAACAGGCGTTAACAAGTTACTCCCTTTTTAAATACCAATATCAGTCATTTTGACTTTAATGTCGTGATGTTTACTTAAATATTAGTGATGTTTATTAAAATGTTCCTTCTATATTTAGAAACAGGCAATATTTCTTCGTTCCCTAGTCTTTTAACATCGCACAACTCCAATTTCGGTGGCTCAAGTGAAAAGATGACACGTTAATTCGACACTAGTGACAGAGAATTCACAGGATAAATGATTTACCATAGCAAGTTTAAACAGTTGTCAGCTTTATTATAGAAAACAATTTTGTAGAATATTTTATTGCGTCGTTAATTTATTGTGTTGAAACTTATATTGCAAATTGAACATCAATCGGACATCAATTAAGATAGGGTGACAAAAGACGATCTAGGATGTCAATGCTTGCTATATAAAGACGTTTAATCCAATAATAACAGGAATATATATTTATAAAAATACTGTTTTGCTAAGAAAAGAGCTTTTTCTAAATCATACCAAAAAGATATGGAAATAATGCTTTTGATATAAACAGATAATTAAGATAAAATTTTAAAAATACTTACTAGTAATATAAAAAAACGATATATCGTACACAGTACAGGTGCAACATAAAAATCATATGGTACATACTAGGGAATATTATATACCACTCTCGCTACCTCTTGATCCTGTGACCCAGACCGTTAACTTCATCTAAATATATTAGCCGAGTGGCCATTGCTATTCCAGTCGCAGAGTACAAACATTAGTGCGGCATTAGTACGTTTTTAGGCGGACCTACGGCTTGTGCGGAGGACTTGTTGGATGACCCAATTTCATTTCTCTTTCTAGAGGCATGTCTGGTGTTTGTAAACTTGTTGTGTATTAGTTGGTGCGTTTATAATTAATTCTTTTCTCATCATCATCATCATCATCATCATTATCAGCCCGTGATAGTCCACTGCTGGGCATAGGCCTCCCCTAATACAACCCTATCTATTAGGGGGTTATGGACCGTATCCCTCCACGCTGGTCCTATGCGGGTTGGTGGGTGGACCGACTTTCTACATGCCCATCCGACGCATGGATCATCTTACTTTTCAGATAATTGAGTGATCGGCCCAAATTGCCCTAACCAACTTGTAAGCAACAAAGAAAATGTGTTGAGTCCCCGCGGGATTCGAACCCACGACCTCCGGTTTCTAAAGCACATGCTCTTACCACTACGCTACGGAGGCAGTTAATTCTTTTCTACGTGAATATTATACAGTATTGGATGAAAAAGCTTTTAACGGATTTTATAGTCTTTATTTACATTTATAACTGAACACAAACCAGAGGTCACGGTCTGTCCTGTGATAAAATAAGTTTAGAGTAATTTTGTGCATTTATTTACTTATAAGATTATATTGATAATCTTGCAATATGGTTAACCATCTGAAATGTAGCGAAGCAGCTTATTTATTAAGTTAATAACTTATAATATTAACGAGCGATAGAACTATCACTGAATGTACGAGTTTTAAAGTTATCAGATATGATCAATTATCTATGTTGATTTTAATCCTGATCCCATTGCTATAAGTGTCTATTTATACAATAATACCTTAACTTAACCCGAAGGCAACACGTTTGACTATTGCATAAATTTAAGTCAAAGAAATTCTTAAACACAAATATGTCAAAGATATATACTATAACTAACTTGTTTACAACAAATTCAAGAGATATGTAAACTTTTGACTAATATTTCTTTGTCTTTGTAGAACCTAATTTAAATATCCCTTAAAACCATTCAGATACATATAGAATGACCCCAATGTCTTAAATCTTTAAATAAATAGAAGATTTAGACTGATAACGATATCTCTAAAGCTAAAACGCCAATTGACGTAAAATTTGGTATGACTATTTCTTTTGCCAATGAAAGACCAGACAAAAACGGATTTTACGAAATCTTCTCTATGATCTATCTTCCAAATGATGATTAAGGGTGTTTACAAGGACGGAGTCGCGCGTTACTAGCTAGCAGACCGTAAAATAGGCAGCCCTTGTCCACCGGGTGATAAAGCTCGGCGCCGCACAGTCGCCGAGCAGTCTTAACACAATCCATGCGTTTAAAGTGTCGCTTTATTGTTTCGCATTTGCATCCGCATATTTCAAAGTGCCACATTCACGTAACACGCTAGGATCTAGTGCTATTTACGTTTTATTACAACCGTAACGCTTCTTGTGATAGATCGAAATAATGCTGCCCTGAAGATTATTAAATTGCTCTATTTGCATCATCAAATGTACTCGAGTGTTTGTTGCAGTGTTCGTTTCCAAATATTTATTACAGCCTTAAAATATATACAATTATCATCAGCCTGTGATGTCCACTACTGGACATAGGCCTCCCATAATACACCTCCATCCATTAGGGATTTTGGACCGTATCCCATCACGCTGGTCCAATGCGGGTTGAGTGGGTGGACCGACTTTTACATGCCCATCCGACGCATGGATCATCTTACTTTTCAGACAATTGGGTGATCGGCCCAATTGCCTAACCAACTAGGAAACAACAATGAAAATTTGTTGAGTCTCCGCAGGATTCGAACCCGACCTCCAGTTTCTAAGGCACACGCCTATACCACTAGGCTACGGAGGCAGTCGAGGTAATATATATACACTGTATTTAAATACTATTTTATATTAGATAGATTTCTGAACAATGTATGTAGATTAAGATAAATATATATATATATATATGTATAAAACTACGTGAGACATTGCACTGAAAATATATTTCACTAACGGCTAGACCACCGTGACATCTGTGTTAGAGCCGGCTTATTTGTAACCTATCAGAGGTCCTTCGTCAAGACTTCGTAACTTTAAGGACCCGTTCATACTAGACGTTACTAAACACACATTTCATTCGGCGTCATGCCGTAGTACGTATTCACTTAAATATTACCAACGTTGGACTTTAGCAACGTGTTTATATGTCCATTGTTTGCTCCTGAGGCTGGCCGGCACCCGTTCGCCCACACCGATGGCTGGGTGGCGAAAATTTATCGGTCGGCATTAATCATACGAGGCTACGGCGCCGGCGAGAGGTTCGGCTCGATTTACGACCGAGCGTTTTGTGTACGCGCGTAGCGTAATGGCCGTGAGCCTAAACTATGCGAAACTAATGTTATAATATAAAGAATGTAATGTAACAAGATGTTATGTATTTAGACAACAACATTAGATGTGTCCGCAGATTAAATTACGGAGAAAATCTGATACATTATAAAGATCTTCAGAGTATTACCGAGTGATGACTTCAAATCTTAGAGGAGGTTATTCCGTAAGAAAATAGTGAATTGAGTTATAATTTAACAACTTGTAGAAAATCTATAGAAAACATGAATGTGACTATCTTAAAAACGTCTTAAGCAAACAATATACTAACACATAGCTTGTGAATGGACATCTTATAATTTCGGCACGTAATTTGCGCATTCTGTCAATCTTTAAACACCAACCTGCCCCTCACCGCGACAGATTATAAGGTAAATTATTAAATAAATGGAACCGGTGACAAATAACACAGGCGATAATCCACTGAGCTATCGGGGTTCAAACACCCCACTGCAATACATTACAAGGTCACCAAATAAATCGAACCAGTGACAAAAACAACAGCCAAGCATCCAATGAGCCATTGGGGTTTTGATACCCTTCTCGCCATATGCATAAATCTGTAATCAAATTAACCGAACATCAGACGAGCTTCCACTAAGCCATCGGCGTTCTAACATTCTCACTGATCCATATTTAAAGATAACCAAATAAATCGAATCGACGACAAAAATAACAGACAAGCATCCACTGAGCCATCGGCATCTACCAAAGAGTGGAAACTTGGAACATAATCGGGCCACGGGGCCGTTTACGCCCGCCGCGGCGTCGTTTGTTAACAAATTGGCCGAAATAAAAAGTTCTCGGCGAAATTTATTCGGCTAATGAGATCTCCGAGCCGAACCGACGACACGAGTTGCAAAGTGATTTTTTTTCTTCTTCTTCTTCTTCTCAGAAGAAGATTAACACCCACCGAAGGATATACGACGTAATCACCCGATTTAAGAAGATCTAAGAGAGCGGTAGTGTACAATTTGAATAATCATATTTCCCTATCGGGAAACGCAGATCATTTGTACACTTTATACAATTATCAAGTACATAGTTGCGCTACATTTCCTTTAATACTTTTTAAACGGCGCTGAGGCATTTAAGATAATAAAAACTAACCAACGAATCATGATATATTTTCACAGCATCATAACAGTTGATATACCAGAGTGATACGTGGTTGAAGTTAAAGTTGGAACTTTTGTACACGGTAATTTTTTATAGGTTTCATCATCATGATCATAATCAGCCCTTATTAGTCCACTGCTGGGCATTCCACCTGGTCGGGCGTTGATCAACACTTCGTTTTCCTAAACGTGGCCCCTACGCAAAAACCTTATTAGCCCATCGGCCATCCGTTCTTCGGACCACGTGACCGGCCCACTGCACTTCGACGAGCTATTTTTGCGTTATGTCAGTAAATTTCGTTATTTGCCGGATCTACGGCAAACTTGTGGACCAGACCGATAGTCAGAGACTTTCGTCTTTATACTCTGCGGTATCGACGACGAGAGTTTAATGTGGTTTAGCTTCCTAAATGCTATATTTAGAAAAGTAAGTCTTTATCTAAATTAAAGCAATAAAAACAAACAGACAGACACGTACGGACGGAAACAACGGCATTCATTCCGGCATCCACGAGAGTTATTGCGTGTCATAAAATTATCATAACCGTCATTTACGAATGCGCCGGTGAAAACGTATACATCAGGATCTCTCTAATGAGCTTTTAAAAATTCCGACAACGACAGCGCAACCGCGTGTTTGACGAATAAAAAAATTAATTACCACAAGGTCGACTTGATCTCTTTTCCGTCATAAAAAGTGTCATAATATATACTCTATATACATAATATATATATACATATAGGTCATAAATTAATTCCTAAACGATATAATCTGTGGAGATAAATCCTTACTCAGTGTGAGAGCTAGATGTCAATCCATATGAAAGGTATGCCATACGCGTGATGCCATCAGTTTGCAAAACTATCAAAAAATCAATATTATAAAAACTATTTTACTGAGTAAATCCGTTTCCTAAGGTCTATCGAGTTATAAAAATAGCATTACGATATAAGACGCAGTTTCAATATAAGTACGATTTTATTAGTGTTAATAACAATACAGACCTCTAACACGAAGACTGGCTAACTTAAATAACAGTAATCACGTCCTTTGGTAACTGTTTCTTTTATTTTTAATATTAGGTACAACCGACAGGGCATTGTTTAGTTTGGCACATATGCGTTTTAGTCATACTACTTTAGTATTTATAGTTATAGTTAGAAAAATTAAAAAACACGTGTCCTTATCTAGAAAATTTTCATTATTATCACTACAGCTGCCAATCTTTGTTTTGTCATTTTTTTTCTATAATCTCCAGTCGAATATTGTACTTGATTTTTCATTATATTATTCATTATACATTTTTAACCTTTAAAGATCATAATCTAATCCTATTCATCGAAGTGATTAACACCAAACATAACATGCTCTATTAAACGCTTAGATGACGCGCTTACAATTGATACATGCATTTTGCAAAACAGGTTATGACGCAACTCTGTTCGTGTTTAATGACGTCATCTGACCCGTGCGCCATTTCCAATTAATTGATGTACTACAACTGATATTTAATATAACGCTCCTTAGTATCCTAAACTTTGGTTACAATTATATTGCTAATATTACATACGTCGTAGGTACAACGTCGCTTCCGGTTTTAAAATCATCTTAGGCAGTCATAATTTAGTTATTATCCTAAACATTAGTCATTAAACGATCCTAGATCTAGATCCTAGATCCTAATTATGATATCGGTGTCTTCAAATTTGACTGAAAACTCATTCAGTTTACCGTTTCTGCTGTGGAGGTCAGATGCGAGTAGCTCTTCTTAAAAATTCAATCAATTCATCCAGATTTGCATGAATAACAGTCATGCAAATCTGGATGAAATGAATGATGAGTGGAGGTACTAGGCTTTTAAATTTTAACGTGTTAATCATCTTACTTTTCAGGCAACACTTGGGTGATAACTCCAAATTGCCCTAACCAACTATAAAACAACAATGAAAATTTGTTGAGTCCCCGCAGGATTCGAACCGACGACCTCCAGTCTCTAAAGCACACGCCCTGACCAGTAATAGGTTACAGTACAATAAAATAACATTAAATTTAACATTTCAGTCTTTATTGCATTTTCTTGTCATACTGTTTATATGAACAGGAAAACCACTCACGTTAAGGCAACATAATACGTACATTACTGAAGTGCTTATTCCTCAATGACATTATGAATAGGTGGAATACACGCTTAATGCACAATAAATAAAGTTGAGTAAACAAATCGCTTACCCCCACTATAATATTTACTGTTTTCTAAGACGTGTGCGGTGTAAAACAGTTTCCGTAAGTTACAATAATATTTTGCGTTTAACGGAATTTTTAAATCATACAAGAGCGTATTTCTTATGAAAAAAAATGAAAAGATAAACCTAGTCTCATTTTATTTTTATAATGACCTTGTGAAATCTTCAGCCCGGCGGCCATCGCGTGTCATTTTCATAAAGAAATAACTGGTATAGGTCTGAAAATTACGTACATTTTTCTCGAAAGATAAGCACAAAATTTTAATTAATACTTAGTATTATTGTTCTTGATAATAGCACACATCATCTAATACCAAACTTAGTAAAGCTCGTACAATGGAAACTAGATGACTGATAAATACATACATTTGCTTCTCATTTGTAAATGTAGATACGAACACCTAGACACGAAGAAAACATTACCTTCATTACACAATATTTTTTTCCCTGGTGGAATCGAGCCCACACCTTTGGCGTAAGAGTTAAGTCACTAACCACTGCGGCAAGCGGATCAGCGATTCGTAAGCTCATATCGCAATAACTCAACAACAAAGATGTCGCAACGTTACTACTAAGTTATTGGTAAATAAGCAATAGTTTAGTGAACAAGTCGCGTTCAATATTTCCCCGCGCTACAGATCTGGAGCGCTATGACTTTAAGCTTGGAAAAGTTTCGAAGGAGACACCGAGTACCTAGTGTCGTCGTATTTGCAAGACGAAGACAATTATTTATTACGGAAAGGTTTAATAACATGTAGGTTGAAGTAACCTTTTCAAAGGCTACATAAAAACAAGGTTAAGCCGTAATGGGTGGATGAGTAAGCTAGAATGAACCAAGAAATATGATAACTGACACATAAATAAATTTTTAGCCAAAAAATATCATACTCAAGACTTCGATAGCTTCTGTACTTACACTTGGTAAGTACAGAAGCTGTCGAATTACACTTTTGACTTTAAATGAAACAAAAAAGCTCGGAGAATACTTTTTTCGATATATGTTTCATAAAGAATTTTTCCCTATCCGAACGAAATATGTAGTATGTAGTATGTAACTGTGCTCCGGTTTGAGTGCTCTGTGCTAGCGTCATTACTGTATAAACAAGACTTAAAATCAAAAGCTCTTAAGATTTGTGGTCTTACGAAGCAAACTATCATCAGCTGACCCACTGCTTGTTACGTCGATTCATTTAATGAAAGTGAAAAACAAAACACGCAATATCATACAACCAAGCAATAAGAGCGGTTCATAAGTTGAATAAGGTAGAGAAATCGGAAGGACTTATTTCAAAAGTTTATCACGAACGAGGTTCGGCCAACAATACCGCAACAAGTATGTCTTTACAAGCTTGCTATAGAACAAGGCGTATATAACTCGATTTGAACAGCCATCGAATTATGAGCCAACCGTAATCTTATATTCCTCCTTCATCATCATCAGCCTGTGTTAGTCCACTGCTAGTCATAAGCCTCTCCTAATGCACGTCTTCTCTATTAAGGGGTTTTGGACCGTTTCGTACCACGCTGTTTCAATACAAGTTGGTGTTCCAAGCCAAAAAGTCATCATCTTACTTTTCAGACAATGGGTGACAATTGGTTTCAACTAATTGTCCTAATCATCCAGAAAACAACGATGACACAAAGTTTTTTCCCCGCGGGATTCGAAACCACGATCTCCGGTTTATAAACCAAGGCCACGGAGACGGTATATTACTCCAACCGAATCAAAAAGAAACAATGCACACTCACCCTTCCAGAAGCATCAAACGTACAATGAACCGTTACACAATCCCATATTGTTGTGGGCCAAAACCTTTGCCCGTAATCCATCGGGTTCCACGACCTCTAATCGATTTCGCCCCCATTGAGCACTTGTTTCGATCAAATTGGACCGTTATTGAACTTCAAAATTGGAATGCTTCGACGTCACAGTACTTTCAAGTGTTCTTTTCTTAATCTAAAGAAGGTATAAGAAAGATAGTGACTTTGTAAAAGTGACATTTCCAATGATTAGAAGATTTTGCTTCTTCAACCTTGAAGCGAATTTTTTTACAAAATATTCACCGAATTTATTTTTATAATTATTTTACTGAAAGGGCAGCCAAATATTCATCACCTCAATTGTTAGTTTTAGTTTAATATGACAATTTTAAATATTAATCGCATTTAATTACTTACCCAATATTTATGACGTATAACGTCAAATACGTTTTAACAACATTAAAAATATGAGTTTGTGTGAAAAAAATATTTATATTACAATTGTAATAATCCCCTAAAGCAAAATATTAAACAATATCGAATATTCATTAATTTATAATTACGCAAATAACATTATCTAACCTCAAAGGCCGAGAGGGTTATAATAAAAAACGAACATAACGAAATAAAACAGAAAAAAATAGCTATAAACGCGTTAAGCAAAGTCATCGCGATTTATAAAGCTTCATTGATCAAAAACAAATTTCATAAAATTATCATTATTAATTTATACAGTCCACATAGCTTGTCGAACATAATAAATAACGTCGGTTGACGCCATTTTTCCTAGCACACGTCAATATCAAATAAAGTGGGAATAATATGGCAACCCCGAGACTAGAGAATCTTCAGATGGAGACATATCGGATTAAATTAGTTTCGAGGCGTGCAGTATTAAACACGTAAGAGCTCTTACGGACAGACGAACGGCATTCATCGTGATAGTATGAAAGGGCACTTCCATTTACGTATATCACGACATATGTAAAGGCGATTGCACACTGGTGACAGTCCTTGATGAGGTTTTAAATTAAACGTTATTACTCAATATAGCTATTATATTCTATTTTTTAGGTCCAATAAACAGTAATTATAATATACAAATGCAAAAACTTGGGATCCTATTTCAAGGCGGATATTACCATGAAAGTAATATACTTCAAGTTTCATAGTCAGCCTGCGTTTTAATCCACTGCTGGACATAGGCCTCCCCTAATGCATGCCATTGGGGTCTTTTTTGGACCGCACTCCCACCACGGTGGTCTAATGTTGGTGGGTGTTGGGTTCGAATCCTGCGGGGACTCAACTTCAGGTTTGTATGTATTTATACGAATGTGAAAACACCACTCGCTTGCTTTACAAACCAGAGGTTGTTGGAGTGAATCCTGCGAGGAAACAACTATGTATTATTTTCACTAAACTGTCAAAAAAGTAAGATGGTCCTTCCGACAAATGAGTATGTACAAAGACGGATCCGGTTGTCAAAACATTTAGCAGTCGAACTCATGGGATTCCAGTTCCTTTTAATTGCGATCAGATGGTAGTCATTCTACGAAATAAACTGTTATTTAGATAAATATGAATATATTATAACCCGACCCCATTATACCTTGGTAAAATGGCTAGGAGAAAGATAGCAGTAGAGATTACCACCTGGTAATTACATCGAGCAGTCACACTATCAAGTATGACGTGTTCGAATGCCGATAATGATTTCACACGTACAAAATTCAATATCGTTCAGTTACGACCGCAGTAACATTGTTCTAGTCATTTCGAAACTTTATAAGCCTCGTATATGTCGCACGAAACTATTTGTTCAATGTGAAACTTTGTAACCGTTGTACACATAAGCCTTTAAAACAAAGTTCCAAAAGTATAGAGATAGTAAAAGTGAAATAAACAAGAAATCTATTGAAATCTAGATTAAAATCAGCTAACGTTGATACGAACGCATATTACATCTTTGTCATCCCTTTGTCCGTGGACGCGGCATACGGTCTAAAACGTACGGAAGAATTACATTGATAATTATGTACAATGATGAAAGTTCATATATAGAATGACCTAGATTAAAATTGATATACGCATAATAATATTTAAAATGATCATACTATATCTGGTCTCAACAAGCTATTCTGGCGTGCTGGAAGCTGTTTTCTGTCTAAAATCTTATCACCAGTAAGCGAAGTTAGTATTCTCTAAATGTTTTATAGTACGGCACGGTTAAAATCAGTTGTGTATAATTCTTCTTCAAAAAGTCAGTGCTCTAATATTTATTTGCCTTTCGACATCAAAATGCTGATATTTCCTAAGCTTAAACTTGAATTCGTACAATGTGACGTGCCAGCCGCCTTACTCTCCTCATTGGACGCCGATAAGGTCGACCGCGAGTGCGACCGGGTCCTTGCGACCGTTTCAAAAGGACCCCTAACCAAATTTACGCCACGTCTAGCCTCCTAGCCTTTTAGCGTGTCTACTCAGCCGAGTTCGGTACATTGATTCAGAGCTCTCGTATAGAAATCCACTGGAACGTAACGGGGGAAACACTTCCAGGTCTATTGCGGCCAATATAATTTTATGGGCGCGTCCGTGTCGAGGCGAACGGATATTAAAGGTATTAAAGTACGGGCACGCCGTGCGGGAGCGTGCCACTTCCAGTAAAATAGTGAAATTGAAATATACGTGCGCATATATGCTAATAAGTTGAACTTTATCTCTATGTATCATTTTTAAATTATTGATATTCATAATTATTTCTATTGCTTGCGCGAATATTATACATTATTAAATAAAATTACTTTACGGATTATATCGCGTTTATTTTACATTTTAAATTCCCGACGTTTCGAACACTTTCCAGCGGCCGTGGTCTAGCCCGTGACCACGGCCGCTGGAAAGTGTTCGAAACGCGATAAAATCCGTAAAGTAATTTTATTTAATATTGATATTCACTTAATGTGCGATACTATGTAGTAACTAACACTTTATCAGATGTACCAACGTAACTGTTTTCCGATTGCATTGTAATCCACCAATTATAAACTAAATCAAGTTTTTGTTACTCTTTATCTAAGCAAAAATAGATTATTCAAACAAACTATTAATAAAATTGCTACTCAATTGCCAACATTTAAAGTGTTTCCATAGAAACGAAAAAACAACTTTTTAAGAAGATGATATTTTTAGAAATCTTTATTTGCAGAAGACCCTCTGAGAAAGTAACACTACAGTGACCATTTTTGCCGCAAAACAGTGGCGTAGCCAACAATTACTCAAAAAAAAATTGATATAACACTACAAGTTTCAAGACAGCGAAAGGAATTGTGGCGTCTTACGCGGCATTTACAATAATAGTGAAAACTTATTTATTTACTTAGCAGCGTTTATATTTTATGAAGTACAAACGCAACAATAACAGTTGAAAAGTTTCGCGAGATCAGGATTACACCTAAGAATTTTGTTACGAATGCCCGCTTAGAGGTGATCACGTAACACCTATATGCACGTTTGGATAGCAAAATATTTTGCCAGTTGTTACTCGGTTATTAAGTAAGTTAAAACAGACTGCACCGACGGTAAAGTTAAGACGAGAGCTGCGTTTAAAACATACTTCGTGTTTTGAAACTGTTGTATGTTTTTAACGTTACGAAGTGTAACTTTGCAAGGCGCAGAAGTATATTGGTAATATATTTTGTACCAAACCGGCGGTCGTGGGTTCGAACCCTGTGCGAGAAACAACCATGTATTATCATTGTTTTCTTTTTGAGTCGTAGTCGTCGATCACCCCATTACTTGAAAAGTTAAATGATCAATGCATCGTTTGTGCAAGTAAAAAGTCAAAGAACTAAGAGAAGATCCCCTTTAGGAATGTTTAAAGGACATTCATCATCGCCAATTGCCCTCTGGACATTAGGCCTCTCTTGACCTTTCCCATCAGGGGTTTTGGACTGTATCCCAGTACGCTGATCCGATGCGGATTGGTGGGCAATATATTACTTTATTTTCTGTCATTTAATCCATCCATCAAATGTTATTTGTCCTTCAAGTCCCGGAGGTCAAATGAAAGACCCTAAAAAATAGAAATCATAAATGCAATAGAATCTATGCAAAATTAAAACTGTGAGTTTTCATCTAATGCAAGATTCGGTTCCCTGCCACTACACCAAGTAGATCTTCATAGCATAGAAACGTTCGTGTCGGATGTAAACAATAAATAATACAGGTTGCAGACGTGGCCGGCCACGGGCGCCCGGTCCGCATCTCCAGACGGGGAATAAATTATTGTAATGTAATCAAGGGTGTAGTGGATGCGCGTGTTTATGCAAATTCTTTCTCTCTCCATGTACCCTCGAGGGTTTTATGCGGTCGGCACGCTCTTACCTATTTCTAATTGTTACGAGAGAAAAAACGGCTATTTTCTTTAAACACTTCTATACACTTTCGGGGAAAATAAAACAGATGATAAAATCAATACGACTTAAGTCAATACAACTGTACAAAAGTAATTTACAAACCATTGCGCAATTTCATCCTGAAATGATGAGCCATTGATTGAAACTTTTATTTGAACTCAGTACATATTGTAGATATGAGCGCTTCTGTTTATTTATTACTCGTAGTTGGATATTCGTAGGTTATTTATAATACATAATCTATACACGGTATAATCTTTATATTAAAAAAACGTATATATTGACATGCAATATACAGAAAATTTATGAATAAATATTTCATTGATCATATTTCAACCACATCATCTAGTCTTAAACTAATCAAAGCTTGTACAATAAACCACATGACCGATGTATATGTACATTAATTTATTTGCTTTTGAAAAAAAAAAATAATATGTAGACACAAACACCCAGGTACGAGAAAAACATCATTTTCATCAAATAATATCTTTCCTGTAATATGAATCGAATCCACAACCATTAGGGCTACAGTC
Source organism: Lamproptera curius (assembly GCA_029286875.1). NCBI lineage: Eukaryota > Metazoa > Arthropoda > Insecta > Lepidoptera > Papilionidae > Lamproptera > Lamproptera curius. The sequence goes on along the minus strand of JAGSMT010000027.1, from coordinate 1,339,781 downwards.
AGGATAACCTCTGTAACTAACAAACCCATGTGCATTGTAAGTGATAAATCAAGTGAAAATTTATTGGTCCTTAAATTCAAGTGTAGGTTGAACAAAATATAATTAGTTAATAAATAATATATCGTACTGTAAAATATATATTGACTGACTCCGTAGCCTAGTGGTATGTGCGCGTGCTTTAGATACTGAAGATCGTGGGTTCGAATCCTGCGGGGACTCAACAAATTTTAATAGTTGTATCCTAGTCGGTTAGAGCAATTTGGGTCGATCGCTCAATTGGCTGAATAGTAAGATGATATATGTGTTGGATGGGCATGTAAAAAGTCGGTCCACCCACCAACCCGCATTGGTGGGATACGGTCCATCCAGAAACATCATTTGTAATTTTATCTTTATGAGTGAGCGAGAAAATACTCTCATTTTCGCACTTTGACAAGTAAATAACAATAAACTTCTGGTTAAACTGTTAAGGAAAATAACGTAGAATGTACTCGAAAACGTTAGCGAAAATTACATAACCCTTTCACAGAGTCAATAAAGAATACAGTTGGATGGTTTTGCAACGGTCCAACTATTTCATATTTACTATAAACTGATATATATTTAGTAAAAAGTGAGAGAAAAACTGCGGCAAGAAGGAGTATGCACATTCGCAGAGGGGCCGGTGTGCGCTGGATGAGAATAGCCGAAGATCGGAAGCGGTGGCGTGCATTAGGCAATAGCCGAAGATCGGAAGCGGTGGCGTGCATTAGGCGATGCCTATATCAAGCAGTGGACTGACACATGCTGATGATGATGATAATATGATGAGAGTAAACGCTAGGAGACTGGAAATTTAAATCGCGTTTGTCATTTAAGTACATTGCTGTTTTCTAACCATTTCCGTGGGCTAGTGATATAAACCTTTGCATTACAAACCGACGGTCGTGAGTTCAAATTTCACAGGGGAACAACTTTGTGTTATCTTTTTTATCTGAAGAAATATGCGCTAAAAACCCAGTGAAAGTAGGCTTTTACGAGAGAGTTCTTCAAAAGCCTAGTTTTATAGTCTTTCGAGTATGGTAGTTCAATTAGCATCAAAATTATTTTTATTATTGTCTAGCGACCGGCCGACTTTGCATGTACAAGAGAGATTTTAACAAAAAAATATATAATCGATTTCAAACAAAATACAACCAATTTGCGCCATGTAATCCGGTGATAACGTGGCCTTTGTAAGACACTATCATCCTCACTCGTAAAAAGTATTAATTTAATCGAAACGTCATGTATGACACGCTTTATGCACATACAATGAAGAATTTCTTAAATGCATCAACTTTTTTTTTAAACATAATTGAGGTTTGAATATGCCCCTTATTGAATTTTTTTATGTTTTACATTAAAATGACTATTGTGGGTTATTCTCAAAATATAGATATATGGACTAGGATTTTATTATAGACCATTCAAAAAAGTACAATAATGTAGAGCATACTTTAAATTTATCTTATACGGTTTCGGCATTGCTTGCAATTTAAACTCACGAGGTTGTGATTTTAACACCGTAATTTTCTTAACAACTTTAACATTTATTATCCTTTAATAGATTTTCCATATAATTAATTAAACAACATGGTTTTAAACGACAGCTACCTATCAATTAACAAAAAAAAATAATAAAAGCGGAGCACTAGGAGCGGGGCAACGTATAAGAAAAAAAAAACATTCGCTACGAATTAAGTACCTTCTAGCTTTTGGAAAGTTGGTCAAAAAAGTTACTGTGGATTATCCATAAGTTATATAAATATACCACCGTAGTATTTTTGTCATATTTTTAAGATGGGCAATATTGCAGTACCGTATTTTAAAATTATTTATTCTTATGCACAAATGTACAGAGGCGGACTTAATGCCAATAGCATTTTCTGCCAGTCGGCCTTGAGGTGATGAGAGATAAAGAGTGGGAGTGGAGAATGCACGTGCATTACATGTTGAAAAAAAAAGCCAAAAAAAATGTATATATATATAAACATAAAATTTACCTCGTGGACTTTAGGCAACTGTTGCAACGGAAGCGAAAAACAATTCACAAAATCCCATTAAAAACGTCAAAATTTATCAGGGGAAGTCCACTCGACATTTGGACACACCGGATACTGATTCTCGTCAACCAATCAATTACTCAGCACCCCTTCAAACCGTCACAAACATTTCAGGTACGACAAGCCAAAATTCAAAAGCTCCGCAATTCCGTTTAAGAGAAGCCAGCATTTGAATATGTCCCGCGCGATATGCTTGACCGACTTCCGTCTACGCTCCGAATTCGGTCAACTGCCTCTGAATGCGCGCAAACAATGTGGGGATGATTTATCCTAACGCTATAACACCTCCTACGCTGGGAATGCACGAATGTATCGTAGCATGTTATAGGATAAGATTTTCCTAAAACTTCCCCTTCGGTAGAAGCTGTATGTGTAAACGGATTGATTTTATCAAATAACTAGGTGAGGCGTAGTTTCAATTAAAAAAAGTTTTTTTTTTAAATAGCGTAGGTTATCAACTATTAAGTATCTTCAAGTGAACGTCCCGTCACAATAAGACTAGCCATTGCAGATATAAGCCAGAACAAACAGACAGAAATTAAAAAAAAATGTTTCATGTATTGGTCATGCATCACATTTCTATGTTACAGACATATGCTTTAATTTTATTCATTTAAATAATTTCATAATTACTAAGACATAAAAGTAATTAAGTATTTAATTAACTAGTGACTAATTAAGGCAGTAACATTATGAACTTTTCTGTTTAAAACTGCATGTTTTCAGTATAAAGAATAAAAGTCGTCGTTTTATAGTTATTCACGCGAAATATAAAATATAAACAACTTTAATCTGTTTATACAAGTCCAATCAATGAAGCTTTGGATTAAATTATTCGACAATTGGTAATATACGTGTGTCAATTACGCGTTGCATTGCCTATTACGTTATTTACCCAAATTGTATGCTAACAAACCTAGCAGATGCGAAGCAATTGTTTGTGTATCATATATATATATATAATTATAATTAGAATAATTTATGTGTGGATTTACCAAAGGAATAACGATATTGGGTATTACGTTTTATGTTTGTTTGAATGATAGCTTTCTAAATAAAAAGTCGTGTTATGAGACTAATTTATAGAATTAATTAGAATTAATGTTTATAAAGTCAATCCAAACTCTGATTTA